>OY751431.1:0-1200000 GCA_963565745.1 Phengaris arion
ACCTAACCTAACCTAACCTAACCTAACCTAACCTAACCTAACCTAACCTAACCTAACCTAACCTTTTTTTTTTTTTTTTTTTTTTTTTTTTTTTTTTTTGTTTCCGGAGGGGGAAATGCATTACGCATACCACCCGGGTGCAGGGGGCACCCGAGTGGTGATGTGGGACTCCCGTATAGGCTAATGAGACCCACGGTTTACCCACTAAAACCCCCCCCCACCTTCCTCCACGCCGCCTTGCGACGGGGCCACGGGAACGATACACACATCCGCGACCCCGCCGGCGGCAGGCGCACCAGATGGTAAGGTGCGCCTCCCTCCTGCGCCTCCACCAGTACTGCAGCAGACTCCCCCCGAGTCTGCTGCAGTACTGGTGGAGGCCAACTACACCTCGGCCGCAGAGGATAGGGCAAGCGGCGCACCGTAATACCAAACTTGCCTCTTCCCCTGCGGCCCCACCGATGCCGTTACCGCGCGGAACGGCCCCGCCAGCTCGCAGGGGGTTAGGGATAGCGGCACAACACCACCACCCTCTCCCCCTGCGATCCTCCACGGCCGCAGAAGATAGGGAGTACGGCGCACCGTAATACCGGCACTCCTCTTCTTCTGCGGTCCCACCTCCAGGCGCGTCCGCAGCGGACTGGCTCCTCCAGTCCGCCGGGAGCGCCCCTCCTCGGGCCGGCCTGGCCTCCTGCCTAGCCGGCCCTGGTTGCCTCTTCGCTTCACCGTGGGTCCTCAACCACGGTTACTGAGCCCCACCGCCACGACAAGGCGGGCAACCGTCGGGGGGAACCTAACCTAACCTAACCTAACCTAACCTAACCTAACCTAACCTAACCTAACCTAACCTAACCTAACCTAACCTAACCTAACCTAACCTAACCTAACCTAACCTAACCTAACCTAACCTAACCTTTTTTTTTTTTTTTTTTTTTTTTTTTTTTTTTTTTTTTTTTTTTTTTTTTTTTTTTTTTTTTTTTGTTATCGCAGGGGAAAGGTCATTACGCCCTTCCCGGGTTGGGGGACCCGGGGGTATGTGGGACTCCCGACGCGACTCGCCGGTTTACCCACTAAAACTAACCTGCGGATTGCCATCAGCCGCTAAATGGGGAGTGTCCCGGATCTGTCTAGCACAGGACACCCCCCGCGACCGGCCGGTCTACCTCTATAGGGACCGGACTTCCACCATAATTAGGGGCCGCTCCGACAACCTGAAGCGTCCCCCTCGGCGCCGGGACTAGCTAAGCCGGGGAGGTTCCCATCCTCTCCCGGAGCCCCGTTAGACGGAAGTTTGGAGGTTCACAAAGCGACGCCTCCGCACTCCCGTCCTACGCCGGCGGAGCGGAGCAGAGGATATCTCCATCTCTCTGTCCCGCTCCGCGGTCTCTTTCCGCGACATTACATCTTCGCAGAAAGAGACCGCCGCCTGCCAGGCCTCATCGCTCTCGAGCATGCAGCGAACCACACTCGAGAGCGAGAGGTCCCGCCCAAGCACTGCCATGAGGTCATGGCGCTGCACGGCCCATCGGTCACACACCTCTAGGGTGTGCTGGGCCGTGTCCTCCGCAGCGCCGCACTCATGGCAGGCTGGCGTTGGCTCCCTCCTGGCGACCTTGCACAGGTACGCACCGAAGCACCCATGTCCGGTGAGCACCTGCGCAAGGCGGAAGGTGAGGGGTTTGCGCTTGCGGCGCATCCACGCCGCAAGTATTGGACACAGTGCCTCGGCCGTGCGCTGGCCGTACGGCGACTGTGCCAAAACCTCTCCCCACCTCCTCAGCAGCCACTGCTCTCCCAGCCTTTGGAACCGCCTGAGCTCCTCCCCCGAGGGGACCTCGCCACGTGACCTCCTCTCAGCAACGAGGAGGCTTAACTCGGCAAGGACCCTCGCCGCGAGCTCCCATGGCGGTTCCCCCGCCAGTGCAGTAGCTGCCGCCCAGGAGACTGTACGGTAGCCCCTGATGACCCTCACCGCTATGACCCGCTGCATTTTGTGCAGCTGGGCCACATTTCGCACGGTGAGGGCATCCGCCCATATTGGGGCTCCGTACAGGGCCATACTCCGACACACCCCGGAGTATAGCCGCCTGCAGGCTTGGCTGGGCCCCCCTATATTTGGTAGGAGTCGGCCCAGCGCTGATGCCACCCTCACGACCTTCGGTCCCAACTGTTGGAAATGTGGGCCGAAGGTCCACCTCCCGTCCAGGGTGAGTCCCAGACACTTAAGGGTTGGGCTCACCCTGACCTCCGTCTCTCCGATAAGGAGTCGTGCACCCGGTGGGGGTCCTTTCCTCCCAGGTCCGCGGAAGAGCATGGCTTCGGTCTTCTCCAGGCAGACCCGAAGCCCCAATCGCTCGATGCGGCTGACAATGAGGGCTGTCCCCTCCTCTGCCAGCCGCGCGGCCTCCTTGTACGTCCGTCCCCGGAATGTGACGTATGTGTCGTCCGCATAGCAGACGACATCCATTCCGGGGAGGAGGCACTCCTTCCGCAGGACCCAGTCGTAGCCGACGTCCCAGAGGTTCGGACCCAGAACCGAACCCTGAGGGACGCCGCACACGACCTGCCGCCTCTCTAAGGACCCCGACCGATTCTCGAACACGACCTCCCTATCGGAGAGATACGCGTCCAACAGCCCCCTGAGATACGGAGGCACTCCGAACGACTTCAGTGCCTCGCGTATTACGCTGTGGGGGAGGCTGTTGAAGGCGTTGGCGATGTCCAACGACACCGCCACCACCACCTCCTTCCCGCGTTCCGCTTCACCCGTCACCGACTTTAGGCGCCTCACCGCGTCGATGGTTGACCGACCGGGCCGGAACCCGAACTGCGAATCGGACAGTCCGGGCCCCGGGCCTTTCTCCAAGTGTTGAACGAGGCGGGAGGCTATCACCCTTTCAAACGCCTTCCCCACCTCGTTCAGCAACACAATCGGTCGCACCGCCGACGCGCAGTCCGGTGGTCGCCCGCCCTTTGGTAATAGGACGAGCCGACCCTCCTTCCACGCCTTCGGGAACTGTCCGCCCTGTATGCAGCGGTTTAACAGCTCCCGAAGGCTGTCTTCGAGGTGCACGAGAGCTATAGCCAGAACTCTCCCGTGCACCCCATCCGGACCAGGCGCCCTTCTCTTACTACGGAGGCGGGACAGAACCGCCTCCATCTCCAAGTCGGTGACGGGTGGCGGAACACCCTCCTCCATCGAGCCCGGCGTCCGTCGGGCCATTCGCGGCGGAGCGAAGCCTGCCGGGGGGTCCGGGAACAACTCCCGGACGATTTTCCCCAGCAGTTCCGGCTGGAGCGTTTCCGTCAGTGGGGCCGACTGGGCGCGAAGTTTGTCTCGCGCCCTTTTGTACGGTCTGCCCCACGGGTCCTTCTCCAGACCCTCGACCAGCTCCAGCCACGCTCGCTCCTTGGCCCGACTGATGGCCAGCCGCAGGATCTCCCGTTTCGCCCCGTAGACCCTGTACAGCCGGCCATCACGCTCCTCGTCCTGGGGACGGCGCCGCCTGCTGCGAACGTAGGCGCGACGCGCCGCGTCGCAGGCGACGCGAAGGTCGGCCAGCTCGGCCGACCACCAGTAAACCGCCCGTCTAGGGGGGGGAGGACCCCACACTCTTGGCATGGCTGCCCGGCAGACGTTGGTAAGTACGTCGCCGAGACAGCCAGCCATTTCATCCACCCCCAGCCCCTCTGCAGACGGGAGGCTCCAGCAGCCAACAATGGCCGCCTCCTCTGCTAGTTCCCGGTTGAGCTTGGTAAGTGCCCAACGCGGGAACCAGCTATGTCCCCCGGACACAGACGCCGGACTCGATGCGGAGGACGGAGACACCTCGAACCGTATATAGCGATGGTCCGAGAGTGTCTCCACCTCCGTTTCCACCCTCCACCCTTCCACCCTGCGCGCGACGTCGGGAGTGGCGAACGACAGGTCCACCACTGAACCGCCCGTCCGTCGCACGCAGGTGAGGACTGTCCCTGTATTCAGGAGGGACAGTCCCGAGGCTAGCGCCCACTCCTCTACTTCCCTTCCCTTTGGGTCAGTGATGAGGGAACCCCACGCCGAGGACTTGGCGTTGAAGTCCCCCATCACGACGACGGGGAGGGGAGCCAGCCTCCTGATCAGCGGCCCCAGAGCATCGAGAAATTGCTCTAGGGCGGCTAGGTTGCGGTTCGGGGAGAAGTAGACTCCTACTACTACGATGTCTCCCCGAACAGCAACCACGTACCCCGACCCCCTCATTCTGGGTATGAGGGGGGGGCCATTACCTGGCCTTGCCACTATCGCGACGGAGCCGACGTCGTCCCCAGCCCAATGTGACAGGGGGGGGACGTAGTAGGGCTCCGCCACGACCGCCACGTCTATCGACCACTCCGCCATCGACTGCAGGAAGACATCCTGAGCCGCGGCGGAGTGGTTGACGTTTCCCTGGAGGAAGCCGAGATGTCCTGGCATTACTCGGACATCTCGGCCTCAGGCGCCGCCAGTCCCCTCCCCGTTGGTTTTGGGGAGGAGAAAAATGTTCCACGAACTGATGGGGGGTTACACGCTCTACCCCCCATCACATGGTCCGCCTTTTTGCCCGCGGCCAGGCAGACCGCGCACTTTTGCTCGGCCTCACAACCGGCCGCCTTGTGGCCCGGTTGACCGCAGCGATAACACAGGTCGCTGCGGTCTTTTTCGGAGGGGGGACACGACCCCGCCGAGTGCCCTCTGCCCAGGCATCTATAACAGTGCCTGGGACGGGCACCTTCATGCTGGAGCTGCACCTTGCTCCAGCCTATGCGTATCGCGCCCAGCTGGAGCAACTTTTTCGCTGCCCCCAGCGGGCACGACATACGGACTGAGCCGACCCCCCGCGGGCCGAGGTGAATCTCCCCGACCCACACTTGTCCCATTGTGCAGCCCCCCTCCGCAGCCACTGCCGCTATGACCCCCTCTCGCGTAGCGGTCTCGTCTAGACCCGTCAGCCTAAAATCTGTGGTCTTGACGGGTCTGACCACATCCGCCACTCCCACCAGCAACTCCCCCATCTTCTCCGCCAGGGCGTCTGCCTGCTCGGCGCTGGCACGCCCCGGCACTTCTATGAGGCGCGCCCCCGTGGCCGCCGTTCTCACCCTTAAGGGCCCAATGCCCATTTCGTCCACCTTTATGGACTTCTGGGCCCTTGTCAGCAGGGAGGAATAAGTTTCCCCCTGCTGTATTGCCTCCGGCCGAATCTTTAGTATAACGGCGGAGGAACTAGGGAGCACCACTTTGGGTCCCTTCCTCTTCGCCGGGCCGGAGGCTGTCGGCGGCGGCACTTTCCCGGCGTTGGCCTTCCTTGGTGCCCTTCGCCTGGCGACCGTGGACCACGCTTCTGTCATCTCCGAAGCCGCAGACAGCTCCGGGGCTACCGAGCGCGCTTCTGGGCGCCCTTTTTGGGGCGCTTTTGTAGGCGCCTTCTTTGCCACTGGGGCAGACGGGCCGAAGCTAGACCACTCCGCTACTTTTCCCCCCTTTTTGGAGCTTGGAGCCGGTCTAACCTCGGCGCGTACTGGCAATGGCGGGAACTCCTCCCTGATTTGTCGGCATATCTGAGAGGGCACCGACACCGGTGTTTCCTCCCTTGCCGCCTCCCGGGCTGCCCTCTGTTCCTCTGCGGCAGGCCTCCTCCTGTCCGCCGCCAATGGCGGGCGCACCACGACGGGCGGCAGCAATCGCTCCTCGAGGGCCGCCAGACGACCGTCCAGCATATTGCCCACGAGGCGAGCCACACTGCTCTCCAGAATGCCCAACTGCTCGTTGGACATCGGAGAGCGCTTTTCCTTCGCCGCCGTCTTGCCTTCCTCATACTCGCGCTTGTATGCGCGAACCTCGTCGCGGAGATTCGTCAACTCTCTTGCCAGCCGGATGTTGTCCGCTCTTAGGCGACGAGTCTCCTCTGCGATGGTTCGTGCTGCAAGAGCGTCTAGCACCATCTTGACGGTGGAGGTGGCACGCCGGATCTTGCTAGCGTACCCCCCTTTGAGGTTGGAGGACCTGCTCGCGATGCCGAGAATCTCCTCCAAATTACTCTCGGCAGCGCTCATCAGGTCCTCCGGACCCATGACCTCGACGTTTATGTCGAGAGGTCCGGGTGGTGCAGCCGTCTCGACCGTGGCCACCTTCCTGTAATTTTCAAGGGAGGTCAGAAAATCTGCCTCCCCAGTCCCTTCCGTGTGCTCTTGGATCCCCTTACGAGCTCCAGCCCCTCCGCTCGCCCGGCCTCGTGCCTTTCCCCTCTTGGCCATCTGGGCTCTCGGGTGGATGCCCACATCATCCGATTCGGATCCGGAGATCTCCGAGAAAAGTCGCTTATTGGCGACCATCTCCGAATCCGACTCTGGGTACCTTGGCTCCTTCCCCAGCAACTCCTCGAGGGTTACCCCCGCCCGGGTGTAGCCCCTCGGCTTCAAAAATGAGCCGGTAGGTCCTTCCCCTTCCCTGACCTCCAAATTACTCATTTCACTCCCCCCCCCCATTTCTTCCCCCTCCCCCCCCATTTCCTCGTCCACCCCTACAAGGTCCTCCCTCATACTCCTGACTTTTCCAAAGTCCAATTTTAAACCCCCCCTAGAAGTTTTATTTCCCCCCCCCCAGGTCTCACCACTCCCCCTTTCAACTTTCTCGGCTCCCCTTATCATGGTGCCGACACAAAGGTCGGTCACCTACTACTTTGGTCGTGGCAAGCGACGAACAAATGTATCGTCGGCCTGTCGTCAACCTTAAACCTAACTAAAACTATGTACAACTTATAAACCAACACCAGAATTAAAAAATTAAAAACACCTAACCTAAATACCTAACCTAAAGTAATTTTGAAAGAAATCTCCCCCCTCTGAGAACCACCCACGCAAAATAATTCCGGGACAAAGTCGTCGACCGAAAAAATTTTACATGGATGATTTTCTCAGAAAATCAAACAAACACACTATGAACAACTTTCTAATGGACATAGCAGTTGCGATGACGGAGTGTGGTGAGCTGCTAAAACAGACTAGAAATATGAAGGCGGAGCTAAAGCTTGGTATGGCAGAGGCCCTCACAAAACAAGGAGACATCATAGGGAAAGCGTTAGTTTTAGGTAGGCAAATGATTGAGAAGGAAAGGAAAAATATAAATACTAGGGACTCAGAAACTCAGTGTGAAAGCGAGGAGGGTGATAGCGGAGAAATAATGGCAGAGATGTATGAAAGATTGAAAGTTCTGATAAACAATAGGATGGACAAACTCGAAGCACACGTAGACGAGGTAGGGTCTCAGACAAGGGGGGAAATAGAGAGAATGAGACAAATAAACCAGGAATCGGCAAAAGAAAGTAAAGAGAAATTAAATAGGGCAGTCGAGTTGTTAAGTGGGGTAGAGAAGTTAAGTCAGGACACAAGAAAGGAGACAAGTAACAAATTAAAAGAGATAAATAAGTTAAATAAGGAGGTTATAATTGAATGTAAGGGTATAAAAGGGGAGATAAATTGTAGGGTAGAGGAAATTAGAAAGGAAAATCAGGATTTAGCAAAGGAAAACGAGAAAAATTTAAGTAGGGCAGTTGAAGAGTGGGGGGCCAGGGGCCCGGCAGAACCAAGACCCGCCACCTATGCGGCGGTAGCCGGTGGCGAAAGGGAGGCCACGCCGCCGAAGCCGAAGCGCGTGACCCTCCACTCTTTAGTAGTGACAGATAGCGAAGACTTTATGACGAGTGCAGAGATAGTGACAGAAGTAGGAGCAATTATAGAAGCAAAGAAAGAGGGAATTAAAATAGATAGGATTAGAAAGGGAAAAGATAGGAAAGTCATTATAGGATTGAGTAATAGGAAGGACAGAGATAAGGTCAAAGAAAGAATAGAGAAAAGTGGGGGAAAATTAGAAGTCCAGAGCATAGACAATAAAGATCCGCAGGTCGTGCTGTATGGGGTGCTAAAGTCCAACACCAATGACGACATAATACAAGCAATAAAAAGTCAAAATAAGCACCTTATACAGCGGGTCCCGGACGAGAAGGACTGTAGGATGGAAGTTAAGTACAGAAAGCGGGGAAAGGATGCAGGCACTGAGCACGTGGTGCTGACTGTGTCGCCGGGGCTGTGGCTGTGCTTCACCGAGGCGGGCTATCTATATATAGATATGCAGCGTGTTAGAGTCGCCGACCAGTCCCCCCTAATACAGTGTTCACGCTGCCTAGGGTACGGACATGGGCGGCGATTCTGCAATACCGCCGAGGAGAGGTGCAGCCATTGCTCCGGGACACACCACCGGTCCCAGTGCGAGGAGCTGAAGGCGGGAAAGATTGCTTGTTGCATCAACTGCAAAAATGAAAAGCTAGATAATATCAATCATAATGCATTCAGCGCGGGGTGTCCGGTCCGTCAGAGGTGGGACGCCATAGCGCGTGCAACGGTCGCCTATGCCGAACACCAATAGTGCCAGTAAGCCGCCTGTAAACCCCAGCATTGGAAATTTCAATTAATTGTATTAATTAAAACCAATGATGTGAAGGAAGGAGGTAGGCTGACAGCGGGGGGTATAAAAATCCGGATATATAAAACTTTGCATATATATGGAATTATTGTAAATAAGGAAGCATATATAGCATAAGCTTTGAAAAAATGTAACCTCCCGCTGTCCCAAATAATTGTATACTGGGACTATTGGCAAACAACGCGCTGTGGAAAAACACAAATTGCAAACAACGATTATTATGTAATAATTTTTGTGCAAAAAACTCCGGGGTGGACGTCCCGGGCTGAATGATGGCAATGGATAGGAGTAGTGGGATGAGTAAGAAAAACATAAAAAGTAAAGTAAATATACGGAAGGAATGTAATGAGTGTAAAGATGTAGAACAAGATAGAAACAGGAAATGAGTGTAATAGTTAGACATAGCATAATACAAACTAAAAATGTGAACTAAAAGAGAAATGTAGGAATAAAAGAAAAAGGAATGAAATTTTTGAAAAAGAAAAATGTAAGTCAACATAAGAAGTAGTGTAAGCGAATGTAATGTAGTGATAAATGTAAAAGAAAGTAAGAAATGTACAAATATAAGTATGAAATAGAGTTATATAAGTAAGCAAGAAAATGTAAAAAAGCGAATGATGTAAAAATTTAAAGAAAAATGTGTAAAGTAGATAGGTAATGAGATGTAGAAGTTGTAAACGTAAAAATAGAAATGTAACAAGAAAAGAGAATTGTAATGTAATAGCAATAGAAATGTAAATGTAAGAATAAAAATTGTATTTAAAAATAAAAAACATAAACTGTAACCAAAAAACAAGCAAAATGTAGAAATTGAAAGTAAAAATTAGTGTTATATAAGCAAGCAAGAAAGAAAGAGAAATGTAGAAAGAAATTGAGAAAATGCAAAAATGAGATGTAAAATTTTGTGCAAAGCAAATTGTGTAAAGTAGATGTGAAATGAGATGTAGAAGTGTATATACAGAATATGATAACAAAGAAATGGAAATGTAATAGTATAAATGCATATAAAAATAGAATATGTAAAAGAATGTTTAGAAGATATAAATGTAAGACCAAAAAATGTAATAAGTAATAAGAGACATATAGAATATGATAGCAAGAAATGAAATGTAATAACAAAAATTGTAATTAAAAACAAAAAACAAAAAATTTAACCACAAAACAAGCAAACAATTGTCCCTGATTATGTTAGGGGGAACAAGACAAAAAAAAAAAAAAAAAAAAAAAAAAAAAAAAAAAAAAAAAAAAAAAAAAAAAAAAAAAAACCTAACCTAACCTAACCTAACCTAACCTAACCTAACCTAACCTAACCTAACCTAACCTAACCTAACCTAACCTAACCTAACCTAACCTAACCTAACCTAACCTAACCTAACCTAACCTAACCTAACCTAACCTAACCTAACCTAACCTAACCTAACCTAACCTAACCTAACCTAACCTAACCTAACCTAACCTAACCTAACCTAACCTAACCTAACCTAACCTAACCTAACCTAACCTAACCTAACCTAACCTAACCTAACCTAACCTAACCTAACCTAACCTAACCTAACCTAACCTAACCTAACCTAACCTAACCTAACCAAATTTAATAAGTACATAAAAGTAGCTAAAAATATTACACAAAACATAATTTTAATAATACTAAAACTCCAAAACAACTATAGTAAGCCCCGCCCCCAAGACACGGCAAAGCGTAAACCTCGTAAGGGGCGGAGCTGACCTAGATAACTTATCTATAGTGCGGGAGCCCGAGGTGAACAAACACATAAATAAAAATCTGTTGGGAAATAAATAATTAAAATAAATGCTTAAAGAAATAAACTATAATCTTTTATAAACCTAATAAATTTAAAATCTAAATAGAAGTTTAATAAATACATAAAATAGTTAAAAATATTAAATACAACATAAGTTACATAACATTAAAGACCCCAAATCATCTTTATTAAATAATATTAAAAAACAGTAAATAGCTATTAGGTAATAAACAAAAACATAAAGAACAATACATATATATTAAAATATAAAATAATAAAGTAAAAAATAACCTAGGGATCCCCGACTACATTCCGCAGCTCGGGCCAAGCGTAAACCTCGGAAGGGGCGGAGCTGACCTAGATAATCTACCTACGGTGCAAAATCTGTCGGGAAGAAAAAATTAATATAAAATTCTAGAGAAATAAACCATAACTTTTTATAAACGCAATAATTTTAAAATTACAACGGAAACTTAATAAATATATAAAAGTAGCTAAAAATATCATATATAATACAATTTAATAAAACTTAAAAACTTGAAGGGGCGGAGTCGACCCAAATAACGTTTCGGTTGCTATTAGAAATCAACAGGCATTGAATTTTAGACTTTAAAATATATAAACCTTAAGGATAGGGTCATAAAGACTAGTATAGCGTAAAAATCGTATAAAATAATTTATAAACTAAAACTTAAACTTGTTGTAGGAGTGTTTTGACCGACGGAAGACGTCATAAAATTACAAAATATAGCATAGAATAGTTAGTATTTTAGCTGGGAAAACGAGTCGTTGAGACATTGACCGCGATACACATTATTAATTCATATACACTAGCTAAGATATTAACTCTTTAGACCAGTTGCGTCATTTTAATGACATTTTAAGGACATGATAGAGGAAAATAAGAAAAATAATGATAGGATTTTTTGAAACGGTTATAGGAGCGAGGGAATTAGATAGGGAGAGTAGGCACGAGATAAGAGTTGAAATTCAGGAAATAAATAGAACAGGTCAGGAAATGATAAGGGAATGTAGGGGTCTAAAAGGGGAAATAAGTAGCAAAATTGAGGAAATAAAACAAACAAGTCAGATAGTAGGAAAAGAGAATAGGGAAAATCTAAGCAAGGCACTAGAAGAGTGGGGGGCCAGGACTTGGGTGGGGCCTCAATCCGCGACATATGCGAGTGTGGTCAGTGGCAGTGGGGAAACCCAAACCTCGTTACCGAAGCCGAAGCACCTGACCCTCCACTCTCTAGTAGTGACGGACAGGGAAGACATTATGACAAGTGCAGAGATAGTGACAGAAGTAGGAGCGGTTATAGAAGCAAAGAAGGAAGGAATAAAAATTGATAGGATTAGAAAAGGCAAAGATAGGAAAGTTATCATAGGATTAAGTAACAAGAAGGATAGAGACAGGGTTAAGGAAAGAATAGAGAAAAGTGGGGGAAAATTAGAAGTACAGTGCATAGAAAATAAAGATCCGCAGGTTGTGCTGTATGGGGTGCTCAAGTCGAACACGGATGAAGACATTTATAAGGCCATAAGAACGCAAAATGAGCACCTCATGGAGCACATCCTGGGGGGGGAAAAGGACAGGATGAAGGTTAGATATAGGAGGAGAGGGAAGGATGACAGCACCGAGCACGTGGTGATGATCGTGTCACCGGAGATGTGGACGTGCTTCACCGAGGCGGGCTATCTATACATGGATATGCAGCGTGTGCGGGTCGCCGACCAGTCCCCCCTAATACAGTGTTCGAACTGTCTAGGGTACGGGCATGGGCGGCGATTCTGCACTACCGCCGAGGTGAAGTGCGGTCATTGCTCCGGGGCACATCACCAGTCTCGGTGCGAAGAGCGTCTGGCTGGCAGTAAACCGCGTTGTGTAAATTGTGTTGGGGCAGGGAGTAAGGATGTAGAGCATAATGCACTCAGCATGGTGTGCCCGGTCCGGAAAAAGTGGGACGCCATGGCGCGCGCAACAGTCGCCTATAGTGACGAAGACCAGTAGTCCTGATGAACGTCGAAAGCAATTGATGTATTTTAAAAAATGTATTTTAAGACACCAATGCAAAAAATAGACGAGTGGACAGTTCGACTTGCGTATTAACACTTGGCATATATATGATTATATGGTGACATAAAGCAGCATATATAGCTAAAGTAAATAAGCACATACGAAACCAGTTTAAAATCATCGGAAACCGGCACTGTGGGCTCATGCGCGCGCCACGGGGCCCCGAAAGGGTTGTAAGAAGTTTATGTAGAAATAAACTTTGAGCACAATAAAAGCCGGGGCGGACACACCGACCTGAACCTAAAACAGTAGGACTTAGAATTAAATTAAATTAAAATAAAATTAGAATGAAACTGCAAAAGTAAATTATAATAGTAAATACGAAACAAGAAGCAAAGAGATTAAAAGTAGAAAATAACTCAACTAAGTAGACAAAATAATACAAAAGATTGAACATTAATTGTAAACTGTAATAAAAATAATAGAATGTAAACGTAAGTAAGAAATAGCAGAAATAAATAAATCTAAATTGAACATGATAATATTTACAATAATAAGGAGTTACAAGCAACAATGTAAAAGAAATTCACATGAAATAGAAATAAATAGTAATGTAATAATAGAAGTTAAAATGAATGCAGTAAATGTTAATGTGGTGATAAATGTAAAGGAACGTAAAGGAAATGTATAAAATTAAGTAGTAAATAGAGTTATAAGCATGCAAGGAATTGTAATAGAATGTTGATGTGGTGGAAAATGTAAAGGAAATGTAAAAGAAACGTATAAATGTAAGCAAAAAGTAAGCAAGCCAAAATGTAAGAAATATAAAGAACCAAACAAGTAGAAAGAAAGAAGATGTAAAGTAGATAATTAATGTTAAAATAAATAAATGAAAGAACAAAAATGTAATAGCAATAAGACAAATACAGAATATGATAACAAAGAAATGGAAATGTAATAGTAAAAATGTAAATAAAAATAGAATATGTAAAAGAATGTTTAAAAGAAATAAATGTAAGAACAAAATGTAATAGCAATAAGACAAATACAGAACATGATAACAAAGAAATTGAAATGTAATAGTAAAAATGTAAATAAAAATAGAATATGTAAAAGAATTTTTAAAAAGAAATAAATGTAAGAACAAAAATGTAATAGCAATAAGACAAATACAGAATATGATAACAAAGAAATGGAAATGTAATAGTAAAAATGTAAATAAAAATAGAATATGAAAAAGAATGTTAAAAGATGTAAATGTAAGAACAAAAATGTAATAAGTAATAAGAGACATATAGAATATGATAGCAAGAAATGGAAATGTAATAACAAAAATTGTAATTAAAAACAAAAAACAAAAAATTTAACCACAAAACAAGCAAACAATTGTCCCTGATTATGTTAGGGGGAACAAGAAAAAAAAAAAAAAAAAAAAAAAAAAAAAAAAAAAAAAAAAAAAAAAAAAAAAAAAAAAAAAAAAAAAACCTAACCTAACCTAACCTAACCTAACCTAACCTAACCTAACCTAACCTAACCTAACCTAACCTAACCTAACCTAACCTAACCTAACCTAACCTAACCTAACCTAACCTAACCTAACCTAACCTAACCTAACCTAACCTAACCTAACCTAACCTAACCTAACCTAACCTAACCTAACCTAACCTAACCTAACCTAACCTAACCTAACCTAACCTAACCTAACCTAACCTAACCTAACCTAACCTAACCTAACCTAACCTAACCTAACCTAACCTAACCTAACCTAACCTAACCTAACCTAACCTAACCTAACCTAACCTAACCTAACCTAACCTAACCTAACCTAACCTAACCTAACCTAACCTAACCTAACCTAACCTTTTTTTTTTTTTTTTTTTTTTTTTTGATCTCGCAGGGGAAAGGTCATTACGCCCTTCCCGGGTTGGGGGACCCGGGGGTATGTGGGACTCCCGGCGCGACTCGCCGGTTTACCCACTAAAACTGAACCTGCGGATTGCCATCAGCCGCTAAATGGGGAGTGTCCCGGATCTGTCTAGCACAGGACACCCCCCGCGACCGGCCGGTCTACCTCTATAGGGACCGGACTTCCACCACAATTAGGGGCCGCTCCGACAACCTGAAGCGTCCCCCTCGGCGCCGGGACTAGCTAAGCCGGGGAGGTTCCCATCCTCTCCCGGAGCCCCGTTAGACGGAAGTTTGGAGGTTCGCATAACGACGCCTCCGCACTCCCGTCCTACGCCGGCGGAGCGGAACAGAGGATGGATCGATCTCTCTGTCCCGCTCCGCGGTCTCTTTCTGCGATATGACGGCTTCGCAAAAAGAGACCGCCGCCTGCCAGGCCTCATCGCTCTCGAGCATGCAGCGCACCACACTCGAGAGCGAGAGGTCCCGCCCAAGCACTGCCACGAGATCGTGGCGCTGCACGGCCCATCGGTCGCACACCTCTAGGGTGTGCTGGGCCGTGTCCTCCGCAGCGCCACATTCATGGCAGGCTGGCGTTGGCTCCCTCCTGGCGACCTTACACAGGTACGCACCGAAGCATCCATGCCCGGTGAGCATCTGTGTAAGGCGGAAGGTGAGGGGTTTTCGCTTGCGGCGCATCCACGCCGCAAGGACTGGACGCAGTGCCGCGGCCGTATGTTGGCCATACGGCGACTGCGCCAGGACCTCACCCCACCTCCTCAGCAACCACTGCTCTCCCAGCCTTTGGAACCGCCTTAGCTCCTCCCACGGGGGGACCTCGCCACGTGACCTCCCCTCTGACACGAGGAGGTTCGTCTCGGCAAGGACCCTTGCCGTAAGCTCCCAAGGCGGTTCCCCCGCCAGGGCAGTAGCTGCCACCCAGGAGACTGTACGGTAGCCCCTGATTACCCTCACTGCTATGACCCGCTGCGCTCTTCGCAGCTGGGCCTTGTTGCGAGCAGTGAGGGAATCCGCCCAAATTGGGGCTCCGTACAGGGCCATACTCCGACAAACTCCGGAGTACAGCCGCCTGCAGGCTTGGCTGGGCCCCCCCACATTTGGAAGGAGCCGGCCCAGCGCTGATGCCACCCTCATGACCTTCGGCCCCAGCTGTTGGAAATGGGGGCCGAAGGTCCACCTCCCGTCCAGAGTGAGTCCGAGACACTTAAGGGTTGGACTCACCCTGACCTCCGTCTCTCCGATAAGGAGTTGTGCACCCGGTGGGGGTCCTTTCCTCCCGGGTCCGCGGAAGAGCAGGGCTTCGGTCTTGTCTAGACGTACCCGAAGCCCCAATCGCTCTATGCGGCTGACAACGAGGGCTGTCCCCTCCTCAGCCAGCCGCGCGGCCTCCTGATATGTCCTTCCCCGGAACGTGACGTAAGTGTCATCTGCATAGCAGATGACGTCTGTTCCGGGGAGGATGCCGCTCCGCAGGACCCAGTCGTAGCCGACGTCCCAAAGGTTCGGTCCCAGAACCGAACCCTGGGGGACGCCGCACTCGACTCTCCGCCTCTCTAGGGACCCCGACCGGTCCTCGTACACGATCTCCCTATCGGAGAGATACGCGTTCAACAGCCTCCCGATATACGGAGGCACTCCGAAGAAATTCAGTGCCTCCCGTATCACGCTGTGGGGAAGGCTGTTGAAGGCGTTGGCGATGTCCAAGGACACCGCCACCACCACCTCCCTCCCGCGTTCCGCTTCCTCCGTCACCGACTTCAGGCGCCTCACTGCGTCGATGGTCGACCGACCGGCCCGGAACCCGAACTGTGAGTCTGACAGTCCGGGCCCCGGACCCTCCTCCAAGTGCTGAACGAGGCGGGAGGCTATTACGCGTTCAAACGCCTTGCCCACCTCGTTCAGCAACACGATCGGCCGCACCGCCGATGCACAGTCCGGTGGCCGCCCGCCCTTAGGAATCAGGACGAGCCGACCCTCCTTCCACGCCTTCGGGAACTGACCACACTGTAAACAGCGGTCAAACAGTTCCCGAAGGCTGTCTCCGAGGTGCACGAGAGCTATAGAGAGAACTCTACCGTGCACCCCGTCCGGACCTGGCGCCCTCTTCTTACTACGGAGGCGGAACAGAACCGCCTCCATTTCCGCGTCGGTGACGGGTGGCGGAACACCCTCCTCCATCGAGCCCGGCGCCCGTCGGGCCATCTGCGGCGGAGCAAAGTCTGCCGGGGGGTCCGGGAACAACTCCCGGACGATGTTCCCCAGCAGCTCTGGCTGGAGCGTTTCCGTCAGTGGGGCCGACTGGGCGCGAAGTTTGTCTCGCGCCCTCTTATACGGTCGACCCCACGGGTCATTATCCAGACCCTCCACCAGCTCCAGCCACGCTCGCTCCTTGGCCCGACTGATGGCCAGTTGCAGGATCTCCCTTTTGGCATGGTAGACCCTGAACAGCCGGCCATCACGCTCCTCGTCCTGGGGACGGCGCCGCCTGCTACGGACATAGGCGCGGCGCGCCGCATCGCAGGCGACACGAAGGTCAGCCAGCTCGGCCGACCACCAGTACACCGCCCGTCGAGGAGGGGGAGGACCCCAAACTCTTGGCATGGCTGCCCGGCAGACGTTGGTAAGTACATCGCCGAGACAGCCAGCCACTTCGTCCACCCCCAAACCTTCCAACGACGGGAGGCTCCAGCGGCCAACGATGGCCGCCTCCTCCGCAAGTTCCCGGTTGAGCTTAGTGAGTGCCCAACGCGGGAACCTGCTACGTCCAACCTAACCTAACCTAACCTAACCTAACCTAACCTAACCTAACCTAACCTAACCTAACCTAACCTAACCTAACCTAACCTAACCTAACCTAACCTAACCTAACCTAACCTAACCTAACCTAACCTAACCTAACCTAACCTAACCTAACCTAACCTAACCTAACCTAACCTAACCTAACCTAACCTAACCTAACCTAACCTAACCTAACCTAACCTAACCTAACCTAACCTAACCTAACCTAACCTAACCTAACCTAACCTAACCTAACCTAACCTAACCTAACCTAACCTAACCTAACCTAACCTAACCTAACCTAACCTAACCTAACCTAACCTAACCTAACCTAACCTAACCTAACCTAACCTAACCTAACCTAACCTAACCTAACCTAACCTAACCTAACCTAACCTAACCTAACCTAACCTAACCTAACCTAACCTAACCTAACCTAACCTAACCTAACCTAACCTAACCTAACCTAACCTAACCTAACCTAACCCAACCTAACCTAACCTAACCTAACCTAACCTAACCTAACCTAACCTAACCTAACCTAACCTGCGGATTGCCATCAGCCGCTAATTGGGGAGTGTCCCGGATCTGTCTAGCACAGGACACCCACCGCGACCGGCCGGTCTACCTCAATAGGGACCGGACTTCCACCACAATTAGGGGCCGCTCCGACAACCTGAAGCGTCCCCCTCGACGCCGGGACTGGCTAAGCCGGGGAGGTTCCCATCCTCTCCCGGAGCCCCGTTAGACGGAAGTTTGGAGGTTCGCATAACGACGCCTCCGCACTCCCGTCCTACGCCGGCGGAGCGGAACAGAGGATTGATCGTTCTCTCTGTCCCGCTCCGCGGCCTCTTTCCGCGAAATGACAGCTTCGCAGAAAGAGACCGCCGCCTGCCAGGCCTCATCGCTCTCGAGCATGCAGCGCACCACACTCGAGAGCGAGAGGTCCCGCCCAAGCACTGCCACGAGATCGTGGCGCTGCACGGCCCATCGGTCGCACACCTCTAAGGTGTGCTGGGCCGTGTCCTCCGCAGCGCCACATTGGTGGCAGGCTGGCGTTGGCTCCCTCCTGGCGACCTTACACAGGTACGCACCGAAACAGCCATGCCCGGTGAGCACCTGTGTAAGGCGGAAGGTGAGTGGCTTTCGCTTGCGGCGCATCCACGCCGCAAGGACTGGACGCAGCGCCTCGGCCGTACGTTGGCCGTACTGCGACTGCGCCAGCGCCTCTCCCCACCTTCCCAGCACCCACTGCTCTCCCAGCCTTTGGAACCGCCTGAGCTCCTCCCACGAGGGGACCTCACCATGTGACCTCCTCTCTGACATGAGGAGGTACGTCTCGGCAAGGACCCTTGCCATGAGCTCCCAAGGCGGTTCCCCCGCCAGGACTGTGGCTGCCGCCCAGGAGACTGTACGGTAGCCCCTGATGACCCTCACCGCTATGACCCGCTGCATTTTGTGCAGCTGGGCCTTGTTGCGGACGGTGAGGGCATCCGCCCATATTGGGGCTCCGTACAGTGCTATACTCCGGCACACCCCGGAGTACAGCCGCCTGCAGGCTTGGCTGGGCCCCCCCACATTCGGTAGGAGCCGACCCAGCGATGACGCCGCCCTTATGACCTTCGGCCCCAGTTGTTCAAAATGAGGGCCGAAGGTCCACCTCCCGTCCAGGGTGAGCCCAAGATATTTGATTGTGGGGCCCACCCTGATCTCCTCCTCTCCGACCTGAAGTCGTGCACCTGGGGGGGGTCCTCGCCTCCCGGGTCCGCGGAACATGAGGGCTTCGGTCTTTTCATATCGAACCCGAAGCCCCAACCTCCTGATGCGGCCAGCCACCAACGATAGTGCCGTTTCGGCCAGCCGCCTCGCCTCTTGGTAACTTCGTCCCCGGGATGTGACGAAAGTGTCATCCGCATAACAGATGACACTCATCCCGGGGAGGAGGCGACATCGCAGGACCCAGTCGAAGCCGATGTCCCAGAGGAGGGGTCCCAATACCGACCCCTGTGGGACACCGCATTCGACTCTCCACCGCACAAAAGACCCCTCCCGGTCCTCCCACACGACTTCCCTGCCGGAGAGCCAATCTCCCAACAGTCTTCCGATATACGGGGGCACACCAAAGTATTTCAGTGCCTCCCGTATCACGCTGTGGGGAAGACTGTTGAAAGCGTTGGCGATGTCGAGCGACACCCCCAACACCACCTCCCCCTCGCGTTCCGCCTCCTGCGTCACCGACCGTAGGCGCCTAATAGCGTCGACGGTAGACCTGCCGGGCCGGAAACCGAACTGAGAATCAGACAGTCTCGGTCCCGGTCCCTCCTCCAGATGCCGAGCGAGTCGAGAAGCCACAATTCGCTCTAGGGCCTTCCCGACTTCGCTCAGCAGAACGATTGGTCTCACCGCCGACGCTTGGTCCGGTGGCCGGCCCCCCTTTGGCAATAGGGTGAGCCGCCCTTCCTTCCACGCCCTCGGGAACTGGCCCGACCGAAGACAATGGTCGAACAGTTCCCGGAGGGGGTCCTTGAGGTGCACTAGTGCTACAGAAAGCACTTTCCCGTGCACCCCGTCCGGCCCCGGCGCCCTCTTTTTACTCCGGAGGCGGAACAGAACCGCCTCCATCTCCTGGTCGGTGACGGGGGGCGGAACACCCTCCACGGTCGAGTCCGACGTCCGCCGAGCCATTCTCGGAGGAACGAAACCTGCCGGGGGGTCAGGGAACAATTCCCTGACGATGTTCCCCAGCAGCTCCGGCTGTAGCGTCTCCGTCAACGGGGCCGACTGGACGCGGAGTTTGTCCCGCGCCCTTTTATAAGGTCGACCCCAGGGGTCATCATCAAGACCCCCGACGAGCTCCAGCCATGCCTCCTCCTTGGCTCGGCTGATGGCCAACAACAGGGCTTCCCGGGTCTCAACGTAGACCCGGTATAGTCGGCCATCTCTCTCCGCGTCCTGGGGTTGGCGCCGCCTGCTGCGTCCATAGGAACGACGCGCCGCATTGCAGGCGGCGCGAAGGTCAGCCAGTTCTGCCGACCACCAATAGACCGCCCGACGTGGCGGCGGGGGACCGTGGATCCTTGGCATGGCTGCCCGGCAGACGTTTGAGAGCACGTCTCGGAAGCAGCCAGCCAACTCGTCCACTCCCCGACCTTGCGACGACGACGGGAGGCACCAGCGACCGACTATGGCCGCCTCCTCCGCTAGTTCCCGGTCGAGCTTTGTGATCGCCCAACGCGGGAACCTGCTACAACCCCTGAACAACGCCGAACTCGACCCGGAGGCTGGAGACACCTCGAACCGTATGTAGCGGTGGTCCGAGAGTGTCTCCACCTCCGTTACCACCCTCCACCTTCCTACCCTGCGTGCGATATCGGGCGTGGCGAACGACAAGTCCACCACTGACTCCCCATTCCATCGCACGCAGGTCGGGGCCGTCCCTCTGTTGAGCAGGGACAGTCCCGTGGCCAACGCCCACTCTTCCACCTCTTTCCCTTTTGGGTTCGTGATCGGGGACCCCCACGCCGAGGACTTGGCATTGAAGTCCCCCGCCACGACCACGGGAAGAGGGGCCAGCCGCCTCACTAGCGGCCCTAGAGCATTAAGAAATCGCTCCAGAGCCGCTAGATTCTGGTTCGGAGAGAAGTACACCCCAACAATGGCAACTTCTCCCCGAACCGCCACCACGTACCCGTCCCCCTTCATTTTGGGTATGAGGGGTGGACCAGCGCCTGTTCCAACTACGATGGCTACGGAGTTCGCCGCATCCCCAGCCCAGTGCGGCAGGGGAGGCACGAAATAGGGCTCCGCAACCACCGCCACATCGATATTCCACTCCGCCATCGACTGCAGGAAGAGGTCCTGAGCCGCAGCGGAGTGGTTAACATTCCCTTGAAGGAAGCCGAAATGTCCTGGCATTACTCGGACATTTCGGCCTCAGGCGCCGCCACCCTCCCCCTTTCTTGACTAGGGGTGGAGGGAAATTTGCCTCGTATGGGTGGGGGGTTACATAACCTACTCCCCATAACGTGGTCCGCCGCCTTGCCCGCATCCGTGCAAACGGCACATTTAGGGCGCTCCGCCTTGCACCCAGCCACCATGTGTCCAGGCTCGCCGCAGCGGTAGCATAATCCGCTGCGGACCTTCTCCGAGTGGGGGCACAACGCCGAAAAGTGCCCCCTTCCCAGACACCTAAAGCAGTGGCTGGGACGCGCATCAACAAGGTGGAGCGACACCTTGCTCCACCCCACAGCAATGCTGCCCAACTCCACCAATTTTTTGGCAGCTGACACCGGGCAGCTCATGCGGGCATAGCCTGACCCCATCAACCCGTGCTGAATCTTTCCCACCCAGACCTGAGTGGAGAGACAGCCACCCTCCCTAGCGACTGCGGCCTTAATTGAATCCGCAGTCGCAGCATCCGAAAGGCCCGTGATATTAAACTCGGCACTCTTCACGGGCCTTGAGATTTCCGCCTCTTCCGCAAGAATCTCGGTCAGGCGGGCTGCCAACGCGTCCGCTTTCTCGTGACTGCTGGAACCAGGTATTTCGATTAGCCTGGCTCCGGTGCCCGCCTGCCTTATGCGGAGTGGGCCGATACCCAGCTCCTCCAGCCGTATTGAGGTCTCCGCCTTTTTTAAGGCGGAGCTATATGTCATACCCCCCGCCACAGCTTCCGGCTTTAGTTTAACAACAACAGCCGTGGAGCGGGGTAAAACAACTTTGGGCCCCTTTACTGCTGCTTTAGCTTGCGGTTTTGGTGCCGCTTTCTTTGAGGAAGCCTTTCGGCGGACGACTTCAGTCCAAGCCTCTGAGGGCTCCTTCGAAGCACCCGCAGGTGTCTCTTTTGAGGCGCCGGCCGACACAAACGCCTCTTTCGAGGCGGGTGGGACAGAGTTGGTCGGCTTTGTCGACTTCGGCCCTTTCCCCTTGCCCTTCTTCTGTTGCACAGGGGCTGGGCGCACCAACGGTTGCACTGGGAGCGCTGGTAATTCCTCCCTGCTCCTTTCCACCCTTCCAGGGACCACAGGTTTCCGAGTACCTCCCAACACCGGTGACCTTTCTCGCTCCGGTGGCACCTCACGATCAGCTGTAACTGCAACAGACTGGGCCTCGCGGGGAGCCTTATTTTTGTCCGCGGACAGCGGCGGACGAACCACGCGAGGGGGCAGCAGTCGATCCTCCAGAGCTGCCAGGCGCCCATCAACCAGGTTGCCTACCAACCTGGCGATATTGTTTTCTAGGATGCCCAGCTGCTCATCGGACATCGGAACCGACTGTGACGACGACTTTTTAGCCGCCGCCTTTTTCGCCTCCTCGAAGTCACGTCTATAGGCGCGCACCTCTTCCCGGAGATTTGCCACCTCCCGTTGCAGTCTCCCATTGTCTGCACGGAGGCGGCGAGTCTCCTCTGCCTCAGTGCGCACCATCAACGTTTCGATCACCGCTCTGACCGTGCCCGTAGCCCGACGGATTTTGTTGGCATATCCACCCTTCAGATTGGTGGACTTCCCAGAAAGATTAATAATCTCCATAAGATTCGCCTCCGCCGCCTGCATCAAGTCTTGAGCCCCTAGGCTATCGACATCCAGCTCCAGAGGGCCCGGAGGAATCGGTTGATCTCCAGGGTCCGAGACTGACTTCAAGAAAGCCCTCTTGTCCAGTGCTGCTACAAATTCGGACTCTCGGGCTTCCTCCGCCCGGCCCCTAGTGGCAGTCCCACGAGCCCTTCCACGCTTGGCCATGTTCTTTCGGCCCGCTATGTAGCTCTCAGCCACGTCCTCCGTATCCGAGCCAGAGGCCTCCCCTCGAAATGGAAAAGAACGTTTCCCAGTATAGGCCTCCGACTCGGAGTTGGACTGCATAGACCAGTCCCCTAACGCCTCCTCCAGCGTTATCCCGGCTCGGACAGATCCCTGCCGACAAACACTCCCACTTCGATCCTCCCCACTCCGTGCGTCTCCGAATTCGAGCCGAAGCCCCCTTCCGGATCGCCTACTATCCCCCCTTTCACTCTCATCTCCCTTCCCCCCAACTTCTTCTACACCTTTCGGCATATTGCCGAAAATAAATTTTGGGGGTGCCACAGGGCACACCCCTGTTATATATTCCCGATCACAAGAAAATGTACCGGCAACAGCCCGTACACAAAAACCTAACTTAATAAAATTATTATACAAAAAACCTTCACCAAAATAAAAACAAAAACAAACCTATACGACTAAACTAACCTAGATATATATATACAAAAATGTTCCCACCCCGGGAGGGCCTCCCACGCACAACAACACCGGGACAAAAGCAGTCGACCGATGTTGTTTTACGTGGATGACTATCTCTACCGATGTATGGGAATTCTAACAAGTTAGTAGTTGACGACTAAAATTGGATTATCTCGAGAACCAGATGGCTCACCGAGATGTTTCTTTCACCAAAAGAACCGCCAAAAACACAGCTTTCGCTGGACTCCAAAAACACAAAGATCCGTCGACTAGCATATGCTTTGTCTAAGAAAATTTGAGCTCAACCTAACCTAACCTAACCTAACCTAACCTAACCTAACCTTTTTTTTTTTTTTTTTTTTTTTTTTTTTTTTTTTTTTTTTTTTTTTTTTTGCGGGGGGAAATTCGTTACGAATCCCCCGCTGCCCCCGGGGGAAGGCAGCAGGGGTATGTCGGACTCCCCCGGTGCGAGGTGGAGTGCACCGGGGTTTACCGACTAAAACCCCCCGATGCCCTTCTTCTGCGCCAATGCGAGGCCGTGGGAATCGCGTGAGCATAGCTCCACGACCCTGCAGCGCGTGCCGCGACCGGCCCTCTTCTGTTGCGGCGGCTTGGTGTAGTGCCGCCGCCTGCCTTCACCGAGAGCTCCCCGGGCATAGGGGAGCTTTGCGCTCGGGACCCATAGTGTGAGCGGCGATCCCCCGATCACCGCCCACAGGTCTAGGCCTCCACTTCCATAGTGGCGGGGGCAGGTGGAACCGCCCTTGCGCCGGCCTTGGGCTTTTTAAGCCGGGCCTTGGAAGGAGCCATCCTCTTCTTATTCGTGCCGGGGGGCGGCTTGGGTGCTGTAATACAGCCGCTGCTCCCCAGCACGTGCTCCTTTGGCTTGCTTACGGCCTCACAGACCGGGCAATTCGGAGCCGCCGCACACTGTTGCGCTTTATGCCCCGGCTTCCCACAGCGGTAGCAAGTTCCACTGAGGTCAACCGGGCACGAGCACTTCGTCGCTAAGTGGCCGATGTCGAGGCATTTGAAACACCGCTTAGGCCTCGCGGCCAGCAGTGTCACTCGCGCCACAACCCAGCCGATCTGCAGCCGCCCAGAGCTGGTGAGCTTTTTGGCGGCTGCTATTGGGGCGCTGAGCCAGAGGCTTCGTGAACCTCTCGGGCCCACGACGATTTTGCCCGACCGGATGTTGGTGGCCGGGCAATCTCCTTCTCTAGCGGCCGCCTCGATGACATCGGCGGCCGTCGTCGCGTCGTCCAGCCCGGTGATGCGCAATTCTGCGCATTTCACCGGGCGAGCGATCCTCACGCTGTCGGGGCTTAGGGCCGAACGAAGCCTCGCGGCCAGAGCGTCCGCCTTCTGGTTCGCCCCCTCTCCATCTACGGACAAGATACGCGCGCCTGTCTGCGCCAGGCGGAAGCCGAGCCTGGGGATATTTAGCTCCCCAAGATCGACCTTCGCCCGAGCCTCGCGCAGAATCTTCTCATACGTTACCCCCCTCTCCGCAGCACCAGCCTCAAGAGTGAGGGTGATTGCGGCGGTAGTAGGGGGGCGAAGCCTTGCCTTTCTCTTCTTCTTCGGAGCGGCCTTGGGTGTTTTAGCCGCTCCTTTCTCCTTCCTGGCCTGACGTGGTCCAACGGTGGTCCACGGGGCCTCGGCGGGGGAGGGGTTGGTGTTCTCCCCCCCTTGCGCCGCTTCTCTTACAGCCATTGTGGGCCGCTTTTTCTTTTTCGCCGCCTTCTTAGGCGGGGTAGATGTAGGCGGTGCCACTATGGGGGCCGTCGCACTTGGTGCCGCCACTTCAGCGTAAGTGGGCGCCGTCGCATTTATGGGCTTCGGCGCCTTCGTCTTTGCTGCCGCTGGCGGGGTGCCTACGGTGGCACTATCCGCCGCCAGCGGTGGCCTCCTTCTCGGTTCTGGCAGGAGCCGGTCCTCGAGTCCAGCCAGTCTCGCATTCAGCATGTTGCCGAAGGTTTCGATATTGGAGCGCGAAACCTCCGACAACAGCTGTTGCATGTCTTGAATGGCGGGTCTTGTCGTCTGACGCCGCAGCTCCTCCAGCTCGCGGCGGAGTGTGTCCACCTGTTGCTGGAGCTTAACGTTTTGGGCCTCTAGAGCCCTTACCTCTTCGGATTGCCCGCGGCCCCTCATTTCGGCGACGGCCGTCTTTATATTGACAGTCGCCTCTTTGAGGAACCGCTGGTAGGTCCCTTTTAAATTCTGCGACTTCGTGGCGACCATTGTAATAGTCGCCAACGATGCCTCTACGCTTTGGGCCAGAGCGGTGATGGTTTGCTCTGACCTCTCTTCTTCGGTGTCCATGCTTGCGGGGCTTGCGCAGGTGGACACGCGTGCCTGCCGCGCCATCCTCGCCGTTTCGGCCACCTCTTCCTCAGCCTGGAGCCGAAGAGCCTTCTCCTTTTGCCGGTTAAACTCGGCTTGTGCCTTCGCTAGGCCGACGTACTGGCCGGTAGATGGTGGCCGGCCACGTCCCTTTTTAGGCTTTGGTACCGCACCTTTATTGAGGGACGGTACATCGTCATCGCTGGTTTTCCTCTTACGAGGTGCGTCTCTTTCGGGTATAACGGGCAGCCCCTCGGAGTCCAGTGATATGCCAGAGATATTACTGGAGTCCGAGAGGTAGTCGTCGCTGTCTAGTCCGGTGTTTGGGCGTGCGGGAATCAGCGCGCGCGTGAGCATAACGCGCGGTATACGCGGTGCGGCTCCACTGGTATTTCCCGCCGCCATTGTCTCAGCTTTAATAGAGGGAGGGAGGATCAGATCCCGCTCGCGCTGAACGCGTGCGAGCCCCTCCGTGTCTCCTCGCAACTTCTTACGGTGAAGAAGCCTCAGGAGCCGCTCCCTACCATTCTCTACAGGCTGAGAGAAATCTACATCCTCGTCTGTTAGCAAGTCCGTCTCCGGTGCGGTAAGGTGCACCGGCTTCGGCCCTGCTTGCGCCATCGCGCCACTCCCTTCACTCGCCGTCACCACGGCCTCCTCCTCCACTGCAATAGGTGCCCCCCCCGTATACATGGGGCGACCCCCCGCCGAAGCGGGAGTGTGGGATTCCCTCCGAAGAGGACCCACCCGGGGAGTATTTTCCTTATTGCACTCCATGGTTGCTCGGATATGGGCTGAGTCACGCCCGATCCATTAGGGGGGATTTTGCCCCAGTGCCCTTGGGACGAGCCGCCTGCTCGCCACGCATCCCACGGCCGGGCACCATAAACCCTGGATTAGGGGCCGTAAAAGCCCATACATCACCATTCAAACAAAAACCTAACACGCAAAACCTAACACACACGCACGGAAGAATAAATAAAAGAGAAAATATAGATAGAAAAGGTGTTGAAAGATAGACAAAATAAATAAAATAATGCAAAAAGAAGAGTAAACTATAAAAAGGTGGTGAAAAGATAGAGAAAGACCGGCGTTCAGCCGCCTGAGTACCTCACCCCGTGTAAAGAGCGGAGTGGCGCACCCAGGCGTTGCCCAGGGACACCAACGTGGAGGAACCGGTATCGCCCCCAACCTAACCTAACCTAACCTAACCTAACCTAACCTTTTTTTTTTTTTTTTTTTTTTTTTTTTTGACGGGGGGAAATACGTTACGTATCCCCCGCAGCCCCCGGGGGAGGGCGGCAGGGGTATGACGGACTCCCCCGGCGCGAGATGGAGTGCGCCGGGGTTTACCGTCTAAAACCCCCCGATGCCCATCTTCAGCGCCTTTAACGGGGCCGTGGGAATCGCAATGCATTCTTCCACGACCCCGCAGCGCATGCCGCATCCGGCTCTCTTCTATTGCGGCGGCTTGGTGATATGCCGCCGCTTGCCTCTCCGAGAGCTCCCCGGGCATTGGGGAGCTGACCGTCTCGGGGCCCATAGTGTGGACGGCGATCCCCCGATCACCGCCCACGGGCCTAGGCTTCCATCACCTCCACGGCGGGGGCGGACGGAACCGCCCTTGCGCCGGCCTTGGGCTCTTTGAACCGGGCCTTTTTGGTGGGAGCCTTTCCCTTCGCGCTGGGCGGCGGCTTTGCGACACAGCCGCTTGCGCCCAGCACATGTGCCTTCTCCGGCCTGCCGGCAGCCTCGCACAGGAAGCAGTTGGGCGCTTCCCTGCACTCGGCCGCCTTGTGCCCCGGTTTTCCGCAGCGGAAACAGCTCCGGCTGCGGTCTACCGGGCACTGGCACTTCGCCGCCACGTGGCCGGTGTCCTGGCAGCGGAAGCAGCGCTTAGGCCTCGCGGCCAGTAGCGCCACTCTCGCTGACACCCAACCAACCCGCAGCCGCCCAGAACTTGTGAGTTTCTTGGCGGCCGCTACAGGGACACGCATCCATACCGACGCGTCCCCCCGCGGTCCCACCGTCAATTGGCCCGACCGTATATTGTCGGCCGAGCACCCTCCTTCCTTCGCGACCGCCTGGATGACGTCGGCGGCCGCTACTGAGTCGTCCAACCCGGCCACGCGGATCTCCGCGCACAGGACCGGGCGAGCGACTTTTACATCGTCCGGTTTCAGGACTGCCCTTAGCCTCGTGGCGAAGGCGTCCGCCTTTTCCTGCGCCCCCTCACCGGTGATGGTGAGGATACGCGCTCCGGTCTCGGCCAGGCGGAAACCAAGCCTGGGGATGCCGAGTTCCCCCAGGTCGATCGCCGCTCTAGCCTCGGCCAACACCTTGGCGTATGTCACCCCTCTTTCCACAGCGCTCGCCCCCAGAGTGAGGGTGACCGCCGCGGTTGCAGGGGGACGAAGTCTCGCCTTCTTCTTTTTCTTCTTCTTTGGGGCGGCTTTGGCTGGTGTAGCCGCCCTTTTCTTCTGTTTGGCCTTGCGTGGACCTGCAATTGTCCACGGGGCCTCGGCGGGGGAGGGGTTGGTGATATCCCCCCCTTGCGCCGCTTCTCTTGCGGCCATTGTTGGCCGCTTCTTCTTTTTCGCCTTTTCCTTGGCCTTGGGCGGAGCCGGTGCAGGCGGTACCTCGTTAGGCGGGACCGCTGCAATCGGTGTCGCCACCTCCGCGTACGTGGGCGCCGTTGCCTTTTTAGGCTTCGGTGCCTTTGTCTTTTCCGCCGCCGGCGTGGCGCCTACAGTGGCACTATCCGCCGCCAGCGGAGGTCTCCTACGGGGCTCCGGCAGGAGCCTATCCTCTAGGCCGGCAAGTCGAGCATTTAGCATGTTGCCGAGTGTCTCTATATTTGAGCGAGAGACCTCGGCTAACAGCTCACGCAGATCTTTGTCAGCGGGCGCGGCTGGTCGTTGGCGCATCTCCTCCAGCTCGCGACGTAATTCGGTCACTTGCCTTAGGAGTTGCGCATTTTGCGCCTCCAACCTCGACATCTCCTCTGTAATCGAACGGCCCCTCATTTCGTCGACTGCCGCCTTTATATTGGCGACCGCCTCCTTGAGACACCGTTGAAATGTGCCCTTCAAGTTCTGAGACTTCGTGGCGACCATAGTTACAGCCTCCAACGAAGTCTCGACACTTTTGGCCAGAGCATAGGTTGTCTGCTCCGACCTGTCTCCTTCGGTAGCTGCGGCGGGCCTTGCGCAGATGGTGGCGCGCGCCTCCCGCGCAGTTCTCATTCTCTCGGCAACCTCTTCTGCAGCCTGAAGTTGAAGGGCCGCCTCCTTCTCACGATTTAATTCGGCTTGGGCTTTAGCCAGACCGACATACTGGCCGGTCGTTGGCGGCCGGCCGCGTCCTCTTTTGGCTTTCGGCACCGCACCTTTGCTGGTGGACGGCGCCGCCTCTGTCTCGTCCGGGTGTAACCGCCGCTTAAGGGGGGTCGTACGTCCGGTGGGTGCGGGCAATCCCTCGGAGTCCAGTGACATGGAAGATATGCAACTGGAGTCCGAGAGACAGTCCTCGCTGTCAATCTCGGGTATGTCACGTCTTTGTTGTGGTGGTGGCATGATCACGTCGCGAGTGAGCAATACGCGCGGCAGATCTCGGTCGCCCCGTAACTTCTTTTTCTGCATCAATTTCAGCAGCCGCTCCACGCCGTTGGTCTGCGGCTGGCTGAAATCGACGTCCTCGTCGGTAAGGAGGCCCGTCTCCGGCGCGGTAATGTGCGCCAGCTTCGGGCCTGGTTGCGCCATCGCGCCTCTCTCCTTCTCTACCGTCTTTACCACGGTCTCGTCCGACTCCGACTCCACAGCAACAGGTGCCCCCCCCGTATACGTGGGGCGACCCCCCGCCAAAGCGGGAGTGTGGGATTCCCTCGTAAGAGGACCCACCCGGGGAATACTTTCCTTGTTGCACTCCATGGTTGCTCGGATATGGGCTGAGTCACGCCCGATCCATTAGGGGGGATTCTGCCCCAGTGCCCTTGGGACGAGCCGCCTGCTCGCCACGCATCCCACGGCCGGGCACCACAAACCCTGGATTAGGGGCCGTAAAAGCCCATCCATCATCATTCAAACAAAAACCTATCACGCTTAACCTAGCACACACGCACAGAAGAATAAATAAAAGTGAAAAGACAGAAAGAAAAGATGTTGAAAGATAGTGAAAATAAATAAAATAATGCAAAAAGAAGAGTAAACTATAAAAAGGTGGTGAAAAGATAGAGATAGACCGGCGTTCAGCCGCCTGAGTACCTCACCCCGTGTAGAGAGCGGAGTGGCGCACCCAGGCGTTGCCCAGGGACACCAACGTGGAGGAACCGGTATCGCCCCCAACCTAACCTAACCTAACCTTTTTTTTTTTTTTTTTTTTTTTTTTTTTTTTTTTTTTTTTTTTTTTTTTTTTACGTGCGGAAAATTCCTTACGAATACCCGACAATGCCGGGGGACATTGTCGGGTTATGTGGGACTCCCCAGCTATGGCGCCGGGTTTACCCACTAAAAACCACACGATGCCCTCCTTCGCGCCTATGGCGGGGTCATGGGAATCACTGAAGCATACGTCCACGACCCGCCAGCACTTGCCTCAGCAGGCCCTTCTCCGTGCGATGGCGCAAGCCGCCGCTTTCCTCCTCCGAGGGCTCCCCGGGCATAGGGGGAGCACTACTCTCGGGCCCTATCGGTGAGCGGTGATCCCCCGATCACCGCCCACGGGCCTTAGGCTTCTACGTCCATGGCGGGGACTGATGGATCAGCCCTTGCGCCGTCGGCCTTGGATTTTTCCCGGGCCTTGGCCGTTGCCATCTTCTTCCTCTTGGGGGGCGGCTTTTTTGCCGATGGGCAGTTGCTGCTCCCAAACACGTGGGCGCTCTCCTTGTCGTCCGATTTGCACAACGGACAACTTGGGGTCGCCTTGCATTCCGACGCCTTATGGTTTGGTTGGCCGCACCGGAAACAAAGCCGGCTGCGGTCCACCTCGGACTTGCAATTCACTCCTAGGTGGCCGGTCTCTAGGCAGCGGAAGCACCGTTTTGGCCGATTGGCCAGCAGCACGACCTTAGCCAAAGCCCAGCCGACTAGCAGCCGCCCGTCTCTGGTGAGTTTTTTGGCGGCTGCTATCGGGACACTCATCCAGAGGGACCCATGCCCTCTGGGACCAACGACAATCTTGCCAGACCTGATGTTGTTGGTCTGGCATCCTCCTTCTTTGGCCACCGCTTCTACTACATCGGCGACCGTCGCAGAGTCCTCCAGCCCGGTGATGCGGATATCCGCGGATTTCACCGGGCGAGCCACTCGCACATTTCCAGGCTCAAGTATCCTGGTCAACTTTTTGGCTAACGCATCCGCCTTTTCTGAGGCGCCCTCTCCTGCAATGGTCAAGACGCGGGCGCCCGTTTCTGCCACGCGAAAGCCTACCGAGGAGATATCTAAGTCTCCAAGGACAATCCTCTCTTTAGCCCCTCTCAGGAGCATTGCATAAGTTAGCCCCCTTTCTGCAGCCCCCGTCTCAAGAGTGAGAGTGATGGCTGCAGTGCTAGGGAGGCGAAGTTTCTGCTTCTTCCTCCCAGGCGCAGCAGGGGACTTGGCTGCTATCTTCTTCTTTTTCTTCGCGCCGCGTGGACCAACAGTGGTCCACGGAGCATCACCGTGTACGGGGGTGGCATGCTCCCCCGCCTGCGCTGCCTCTTTTGCGGCCATTGTTTGGCGCTTCTTCTTCTTTTTCTTGGCTGACAGTGCAGATGCAGCCGGGGCCTGTCTTGGACCCGCTGCACCGGCCGCCGTCTCTGTCATGTCTCCTTCTTTTGACGTTGCTCCCGACGTCTTTTCCTTGGGGAGCTTCGGCGACTTCTTCTTTTTCTCCTTCGTGGCCCTGGGAGTGGGCTCGATACTTCCGGTTAGAGCCAGAGTTGTGTCTCTCGGAGGGTTGTCTGCCGCTAGCGGGGGCCGGCGGCGTGGCTCGGGGAGGAGGCGGTCCTCCAGCCCGGCAAGCCTGGCGTTCAGCATGTTGCCGAGCGTTTCCACGTTAGAGCGGGAAACTTCGTCCAACAGCTGACGCAGGTCTTGCTCGGCAGGGCGAGTCACCTGCCGCCGCAGCCCTTCAAGCTCCCGGCGCATATCCGCCATTTGCTTTAAGAGCCGCGCGTTCTGCTTCTCCAGCCTCTCCACTTCTTCACCGATGTTCATCCTCTTGTATGCATCGAAGCATTCTCGGACGTTGGCCACTGAATTCTTAAGGCACTTTACATATGTACCTTTAAGATTTGCCGACTTCGCAGCGACCATGTTGATGGTCTGTAGGGACGCATCTAGGTTTGACGCTATTGCGGCATTCGTCTTCTCATACTCCGCTATCTCCTCGGACGTGTACTTGGCTAAAGCCTCTTCTGCCTTTCTCTTCTTCTCTTCGGCTAGGGCGACTCTTTCGTCGATTTCTCGACGTTGGGCCTCTTCCGCTTTCGCTAATCTCAGCGACTCCTTTGCCTTATACAGGCCCACGTATTCACCGGTTGTTGGTGGTCGGCCTCTGCCCCTCTTCACATTGGGCACTGTCCCCTTCTCGGGAGACGGTGTTCCTTCTCCTTCAACTCCCTTTCTCTTCCGGGAGGATCTATCCGATATGGACCCATCGGAATCCACCGACATGATGCTGGTGACCGAGGAGTCCGAATCGTATCCTTCCCTCCTTAAGTCCAAGCGCGTGAGTAGCACGCGCGGTTCTACATCCGGGATTGCACGCGGTTCGGGCGTACCGTGCCTGCTGCTGTGTACTGGCGTTCTCGATCCGCTTCTTCCAGCTCCTCTTCCTTCGTCAATTAATTTAGCGCCAGCTTTGGAGCCTTGAATCGTCGCCGGGGTGGCGGAACCTGGTTTCGGTTCAAGGTTCTCCTTAGCATTGCTCGTGTCCTTCTTCCTTGTCGTCATGTCCTTCGCATCTTCCGCTCTAACTTCTCCGTCTTTCCTCTCCCTTTCAACTCCTCTTTTTACGTCGTTTTTATGATGAAATTCAGCCATTCTTAATCCCACGAAAATGGGGGAAATAAAAAGTCCACCAAGGCAGAGACCCCTGTACCATGGTAACCCTAATACACCTGAGGGGCGGGAAATCCCCAGGGTTGGCCGCTAGCGACGTGAGATACTCCCCCGCCACCTACCCTTTCGGGCAGGCGCCCCTGACGCCACGCACCTCTGCGCCGGGAACTTGAGGTTTTTTATTTGAGGTTTTCTCCTCTTGAGCCGGCCAATTAAGGCAAGCCCCTTGGTCCCACCTAGGTCGCGAGACCTGACCACTGACACCTAGGGGGATAACAAGTTTGCCGATGGTGGCCCTGAAACAAGCCTGTCCAACGCCCGACCAGTTAAGGCAAGGCGAGGGACCCATCGCCCGAGGTGCTCCTCACCTCCTTCAATGGTTTTTTACAGAGGTTGTCTCCTCATGGACCCTCTCGAAAGAGCGACCGCCGTTCCCCGAAATATGATCGGGGGTTACGGCTCGCCCGATAGCCAAAACATAGTCGTAGGAAGATAGAAGTAGCAAAAGATAGAAGGAAGTAAGAGTGTTAAGGACTACCGCGCTGACAGGCGTTTCCGCCTCCTCCGTGATTTTTTATAGAGGTTATCTCCTCGCGGCCCCCTACACAGTCAACCATACATAGAACGTACGGTGAAGTAGAAGCGGCCACCGAGTCCAAAGATGTCCCACCACAAAAACAAATAGGACTTGCGGGATGAGGTCACTTCGCTTCTCCCGGCGCGAACTATAGCAGCAGATTCAAAACGCCGGGGTACTGAGCCCCCTCGCCACGGCAAGGCGTGACCCCCTGAGGGGGAACCTTTTTTTTTTTTTTTTTTTTTTTTTTTTTTTTTTTTTTTTTTTTTCGTGCGGAAAATTCTTTACGAATACCCTACGACGCCGGGGGACATCGTAGGGTTATGTGGGACTCCCCAGCGCCTGTGACTGGCGCCGGGTTTACCCACTAAAAACCGCACGATGCCCTTCTTCGCGCCTAGGCCGGGGTCATGGGTATCGCGAAAGCATTCGTCCACGACCCCGCCGGCGCCTGCCTATGACAGGCTCTCCTCAATGCGGCGGCATAGATGGTGTGCCGCCGCTAGCCTTCTCCGAGAGCTCCCCGGACATAGGGGAGCATTCTTCTCGGGACCCCTTGGGTGGGCAGCGATCCCCCGATCACCACCCACGGGTCTTAGGCGCTTCTCATTCGGCGTCCATGGCGGGGGCGGCTGGTGCCACCCTTGCGCCATCGGCCTTGGCCACTTTCTGGCGGGCCTTCTTGGTGGGCGTCTTCTTCTTTCGGGGAGGCGGCTTTTTCGCCGAGGTGACGCAACTGCCACCCCCCAGCACGTGGTCTGCCTTCTTGCCGGCCGATAGACATACGGGGCAATTTGGAACCGCCCCGCAGTCCGACATTTTATGTCCAGGTTTGCCGCAGCGGAAGCAGAGTTCGCTGCGGTCCTCCGCCCGGCAATTTACTCCGATATGGCCCGTGGCGAGGCATCGGTAGCACCGCTTGGGCCGTTTAGCCAGAAGCACTACCTTTGCCGACGTCCACCCAATTTGCAGTCGCCCCGAGCTTGAGAGCTTTTTGGCGGCCGCTACTGGGACGTTCATCCAGAGGGAGCCGTCCCCTCTGCGTCCGGCTACGATCTTGCCCGGCCTGATGGTGTTGGCCGGGCAGCCTCCTTCATTAGCGGCCGCCTCCACGACTTCGGCGACCGTCACAGCGTCGTCTAACCCGGTGACGCGCATCTCCGCGCACTTCACCGGGCGGGCCACCTGCACTGCCTCTGGGTCGACGACCGCTTTCAGCCTCGCTGCAAAAGCGTCCGCCTTCTCCGAAGCGCCCTCTCCATCCACTGTCAACAATCTGGCACCCGTCTCAGCCACCCGAAAGCCCAGCTTGGCGATGCCGAACTCCCGGAGGTCGATGCGAGCCCTGGCGTCCGACAGTATCTTGGCGTAAGTCGCCCCCCTATCCTTCGCCCCCTCCTGTAAGGTGAGGGAGATGGCTGCCGTAGTGGGAGGACGGAGTCTCGCCTTCTTCGTCCTGGCGGGGGCGCTTTTGGCTGCCTTCGCCTTTTCCTTCGTTTTTTGCCCACGTGGCCCTACTGTAGTCCACGGGGCGTCAGCAGAAGCGGGGGTTGGAATAGCCCTCATTTCTGCGGCCTCCTGTGCGGCCAAACTCTTCTTCTTGGTCTTTTTCTTCTTCTTCGCAGTCGGCGGTGCGGGTGTGATTGCACTGACGCCTGCTGCTGTCTCTGTTGCTTCAACCACCGCGACCGGTCTCTTCTCCTTCGATGTCTTCGGAGCCTTCTTCTTATTTTTTCCCAGGGCAACATCACTGCCCGCGGCATGAGCCGGTGCGGTGTCGCTTAGGGAGTCTATTGCCAGTGGTGGACGTAGGCGTGGTTCTGGAAGTAGACGGTTTTCCAGACCAGCCAGCCTGGCGTTTAGCATATTGCCGAAGGTCTCCGCATTGGTGCGTGAGACCTCCGCCAATAGCTGACGCACGTCTTGCTCAGGCGGGCGAGCAACTTGGCGCCGCAGCTCATCAAGCTGACGGCGCATTTCTTCTATTTGCCTCTGGAGCCGGGTGTTGTGGGCTTCCAGGGCCTGTATCTCCTCAGATGCACAGCGGCCCCTCATTTCGCCAACGGCCGCCTTGATGTTGGCGACCGCCTCTTTGAGGAACCGCTGGTAGGTTCCCTTTAGATTTGAGGACCTCGTGGCGACCATGGTTATGGTCTCCAACGAGGCCTCCACGCTCTTGGTCAATGCAGCGCTTGTCCGCTCAGACTCTTCCTCCATTTTAGCGGGGGTAGCGCATAGTGACGAGCGCGCCGCTCTGGCAGTCCTCGCCGTTTCAGCCACTTCCTCTTCGGCTTGAAGTCGAAGGGCCTCTTGCTTTGCCTTATTAAGGTCGGCCTGCGCTTTTGCTAGGCCGACGTACTGCCCGGTCGTTGGTGGCCGGCCACGTCCTTTTTTAGGTTTCGGCACCGCTCCCTTTCCTATGAGCGGTGCATTGTCATCTTCAGAGTTCCTCCTTTTGAGGCCAGTCCGTCCGGTGTTGGACTCCCCGGATTCCAGCGACATGGCACTGTAGACCGAGGAGTCAGAGAGATAGTCGTCACTATCTCTCGTGCTATCTCTCGTGGAGTCCAGTCGTCGAGGCGGCAGCCGCTCGAGCACAACGCGCGGCACGCGCGGCACGGCTGGATTTTCGCTCTCATCGGGGGACGTGAGTCTTAGCTCGCGTTCATATTGCACGCGAGCTAGCCCCTCTGTATCACCCCTCTCCTTCTTTCTTTGTAGGAGCCTCAGCAGCCGCTGTACGCCATTAGGCTGCGGCTGCGAGAAATCTACGTCCTCGTCCGTTAGAGGCTCCGTTCCCGGTGCGGTTAGGGGCACCGAGCTCGGCCTATTATGCGCCATCGCGCCTTCCACCCTCCTTTCTCCCGCCTTCTCCTCCTCCGTCGCATTATGTGGCCCCCCCGTATACACGGGCCGATCCCCCGCCGAAGCGGGAGTGTGGGATTCCCCATCGCTGGGACCCACCCGGGGAGTATTTTTCATAATACGGCCTTCCATGTTCGTCATTTGTGGACTGATTTCTGGCCCGATCAATTAGGGGTGATTCTGCCCCAGTGCCCTCACGACGAAACCACCCGTTCGCCACGCATCCCATGGCCGGGCACCACAAACCTTGGATTAGGGGCCGTAAAAGCCCATCCATCACCATTCAAACAAAAAACCTAACACGCAAAACCTAACACACACGCAAATAAGAGTAAACGAAAAAGGAAAGATAGAAAAGAAAAGGTGTTGAAAGAAAGAGTAAATAAAACGTAAAACAAAAAAGAAGAGTAAACTATAAAAAGATGGTGAAAAGATAGAGATAGACCGGCGTTCAGCCGCCTGAGTACCTCACCCCGTGTAAAGAGCGGAGTGGCGCACCCAGGCGTTGCCCAGGGACACCAACGTGGAGGAACCGGTATCGTCCCCCTGAGGGGGAACCTAACCTTTTTTTTTTTTTTTTTTTTTTTTTTTTTTTTTTTTTTTTTTTTACGGGGTGAAATTCTTTACGAATCCCCCGCCGCCCCCGGGGGAGGGCAGCAGGGGTATGTCGGACTCCCCCGGCGCGAGATGGAGTGCACCGGGGTGTACCGACTAAAACACCCCGATGCCCGTCTTCAGCGCCAGTGGAGGGGCCGTGGGAATCGCGAAAGCATTCTTCCACGACCCCCCAGCGCGTGCCGCATCCGGCTCCCTTCTAATGCGGCGGCCTGGTATTATGCCGCCGCTTGCCTCTCCGAGAGCTCCCCGGGCATTGGGGAGCTTGCCTTCTCGGGGCCCATAGTGTGGGCGGCGATCCCCCGATCACCGCCCACGGGCCTAGGCGTCCAACTCCATGGCGGGGGCGGGAGCCGCCCTTGCGCCGTCGGCCTTGGGCTTTTTGTGCCGGGCCTTCTTTGTTGGCGCCTTGCGCTTCGTGCTGGGGGGCGGCTTCGCTACGCACCCGCTACTGCCCAGCACATGGGCCTTCTCTGGCCTGCCGGCAGCCTCGCACAGGAAGCAGTTGGGCGCTTCCCTGCACTCGGCCGCCTTGTGCCCCGGTTTCCCGCAGCGGAAACAGCTCCGGCTGCGGTCTACCGGGCACTGGCACTTCGCCGCCACGTGGCCGGTGTCCTGGCAGCGGAAGCAGCGCTTAGGCCTCGCGGCCAGCAGCGCCACTCTCGCCGACACCCAGCCAACCCGCAGCCGCCCTGAGCTAGTAAGCTTCTTGGCGGCCGCGACCGGGACACGCATCCACAATGACGCGTCCCCGCGTGGCCCCACTGTCAATTGGCCCGACCGAATGTCGTCGGCCGAGCACCCTCCTTCCTTCGCGACCGCCTGGATGACGTCGGCGGCCGCTACTGAGTCGTCCAGCCCGGCCACGCGGATCTCCGCGCATAAGACCGGGCGTGCGACTTTTACATCGTCCGGGGGCAAGACGGACCTCAGCCTCGAGGCGAAGGCGTCCGCTTTCTCCTGCGCGCCCTCGCCAGCAATGGTAAGGACGCGCGCTCCAGTCTCGGCCAGGCGGAAACCGAGCCTGGGGATGCCGAGTTCCCCCAGGTCGATCGCCGCTCTAGCCTGACTCAACACTTTCGCGTAAGTCACCCCCCTTTCAGCAGCGCTCGCCCCCAGGGTGAGGGTGACCGCCGCAGTAGTTGGAGGGCGAAGCTTCGCTCTCTTCTTCTTCGGGGCGGCTTTGGCTGTTGTAGCCGCCCTCTTCTTCGTCTTTTTGGCCTTGCGTGGACCTATCTTGGTCCACGGGGCCTCGGCGGGGGAGGGGTTGCTGTTATCCCCCCCTTGCGCCGCCTCTTGAGCGGCCATTGATGGCCGCTTCTTCTTGGCCTTTTTCTTTTTGGCCTTGGGCGGGGCCGGAGCAGCCGGAGCCTCTTTAGGGGCCGGTGTACTTGGTGCCGCCATTTCCGCATATGTTGGCGCCGTCGCTCGTTTGGGCTTCGGCGCCTTTGTCCCTCCGATCGCTGGCGTGGTGCCCACAGTGGCACTGTCCGCCGCCAGCGGTGGCCTCCTCCTTGGCTCCGGAAGGAGCCTATCTTCCAGTCCGGCCAACCTCGCATTCAGCATGTTGCCGAAGGTCTCGATATTAGAGCGCGAGACCTCCGACAACATCTGCTGCAAGTCCTGAGACGCAGGCTTAGTCGACTGGCGGCGCAACTCCTCTAGCTCGCGTCGCATCGCGTCGACCTGCTGTTGGAGCCGCGCGTTCTGGGCTTCCAAGGCCCGCAGCTCGTCCGATTCACAGCGGCCCCTCAATTCGGTGACGGCCGTTCTGATGGTGCTGACCGACTCCTTGAGGAACCGCTGGAAAGTTCCCTTCAAATTCGAGGACCTGGATGCGACCATCAGGATCGTTTCCAGGGACCTCTCTACGCTGGCTGCAATAGCCACGTTTGTCTCCTCACTGGTGGTGACAGACACTGGGCTTGCGGGGAGAGATGCACGTGATTCTCTCGCCGCTCGCGCTGTATCAGCAACCTCGGCTTCGGCCTCCAGTCTGATGGCCTCCGCCTTCGCCTTATTTAATTCTGCCTGTGCTTTAGCCAGGCCGACGTATTGGCCGGTTGATGGTGGCCGACCACGTCCTCTCTTCGCCTTCGGCACCGCACCTTTGCTGGTGGACGGCGCCGCCTCTGTCTCGTCCGGGTGTAACCGCCGCTTAAGGGGGGTCGTACGTCCGGTGGGTGCGGGCAATCCCTCGGAGTCCAGCGACATGTCGGTCATGCAGCTGGAGTCCGAGAGATAGTCCTCGCTGTCTCTGTCAGGTATTTTGGGCGACGGCAGTATCACGTCGCGCGTGAGAAGCACGCGCGGTAAGTCTGGGTCGCCCCGCATCTTCTTTTTCTGCATTAACTTCAGTAGCCGCTCAACCCCGTTGGGCTGCGGCTGACTGAAGTCAACGTCTTCGTCGGTCAGGAGGCCCGTCTCCGGCGCGGTAATGTGCGCCAGCTTCGGGCCTGGTTGCGCCATCGCGCCTCGCTCCTTTTCCACCGTCCTAACCACGGTCACCTCATCCGACCTCGCAGCAATTGACCCCTCCGTATACACGGGTCTGACTCTGTCCGAAGACAGAGTGTGGGATTCCCCGGCATTGCCGGGACCCACCCGGAGAATACTTTTATTGTTGCGACCTTCCATTCCATTAAACACCGACACCCCGGGTCGCGGTCTCTTTTTTCGGGGGTGAGCTCCCCCATCAGAAGAGTTAAAACAAAAGGAAAGATAGTTAGAGATGAAACAAAAGGTGGTGAAAGATAGAAAAACAAAATGAAACGAATGCAAAAACAAGAAAGTTAAACAAAATAGGTGGTGAAAGATACAGAAGAAAAGATAGCGCCAGCCTTCAGCCGCGTGGGTACCTCACCCCGCAAAAGACGGGGTGGCGCACCCAAGCGTTGCCCAGGGCCACGAACGAGGACGAACTGGCTGAGCCCCAGGGGGAACCTAACCTAACCTAACCTAACCTAACCTAACCTAACCTAACCTAACCTAACCTAACCTAACCTAACCTAACCTTTTTTTTTTTTTTTTTTTTTTTTTTTTTTTTTTACGTGCGGAAAATTCGTTACGAATACCCTACGACGCCGGGGGACATCGTAGGGTTATGTGGGACTCCCCAGCGCCTGCGACTGGCGCCGGGTTTACCCACTAAAAACCGCACGATGCCCTCCTTCGCGCCTAGGCCGGGGTCATGGGTATCGCGGAAGCATTCGTCCACGACCCCGCCGGCGCCTGCCTGCCTCACAGGCTCTCCGAAATGCGGCGGCATAGATGGTGTGCCGCCGCTAGCCTTCTCCGAGAGCTCCCCGGACATAGGGGAGCATTCTTCTCGGGACCCCTTGGGTGGGCGGCGATCCCCCGATCACCACCCACGGGTCTTAGGCGCCTCTCATTCGGCGTCCATGGCGGGGGCGGCTGGTGCCACCCTTGCGCCATCGGCCTTGGCCACTTTCTGGCGGGCCTTCTTAGTGGGCGTCTTCTTCTTTCGGGGAGGTGGCTTTTTCGCCGAGGTGACGCAACTGCCACCCCCCAACACGTGGTCTGCCTTTTTGCCGGCCGATAGACATACGGCGCAATTTGGAACCGCCCCGCAGTCCGACATTTTATGTCCAGGTTTGCCGCAGCGGAAGCAGAGTCCGCTGCGGTCCTCCGCCCGGCAATTTACTCCGATATGGCCCGTGGCGAGGCATCGGTAGCACCGCTTGGGCCGTTTAGCCAGCAGCACTACCTTTGCCGACGTCCAACCAATTTGCAGTCGCCCGGAGCTTGAGAGCTTTTTGGCGGCCGCTACTGGGACGTTCATCCAGAGGGAGCCGTCCCCTCTGCGTCCGGCTACGATCTTGCCCGGCCTGATGGTGTTGGCCGGGCAGCCTCCTTCATTAGCGGCCGCCTCCACGACTTCGGCGACCGTCACAGCGTCGTCTAACCCGGTGACGCGCATCTCCGCGCACTTCACCGGGCGGGCCACCTGCACTGCCTCTGGGTCGACGACCGCTTTCAGCCTCACTGCAAAAGCGTCCGCCTTCTCCGAAGCGCCCTCTCCGTCCACTGTCAGCAATCGGGCGCCCGATTCAGCCACCCGGAAGCCCAGCTTGGTGATGCCGAACTCTCGGAGGTCGATGCGCGCCCTGGCGTCCGACAATATTTTGGCGTAGGTCGCCCCCCTATCCTTCGCCCCCTCCTGTAAGGTGAGGGAGATGGCTGCCGTGGTAGGAGGGCGGAGCCTCGCCTTCTTCTTCCTGGCTGGGGCACTTTTGGTTGCCTTCGCCTTCTCCTTCTTATTTTGCCCGCGTGGACCCACTGTAGTCCACGGGGCGTTAGCAGAGGCGGGGGTTGGATTAGCCCTCGTTTCTGCGGCCTCCTGTGCGGCCAAGCTCTTCTTCTTGGTCTTCTTTTTCTTCTTCTTCGGCGCGGTAGGCGGTGCGGGTGTGGTTGCACTGTCGCCTGCCGTTACCTCCGACACTTCGACAACTGTGGTCGGTCTCTTCTCCTTCGGTGGCTTTGGGACCTTCTTCTTGTTTTTCCCCGGAGCAACATCACTGCCCGCGGCATGAGCCGGTGCGGTGTCACTCGGGGAGTCAAAAGCCAGTGGTGGACGTAGACGTGGCGCTGGAAGTAGTCGGTCTTCCAGACCAGCCAGTCTGGCGTTCAGCATATTGCCGAAGGTCTCCGCATTGGTGCGTGAGACCTCCGCCAACAGCTGACGCACGTCTTGCTCTGGTGGTCGAGCTATCTGGCGCCGGAGCTCATCTAGCTCGCGGCGCATCTCCTCTATCTGCCTCTGGAGCCGAGTGTTATGGGCTTCCAGGGCCTGAACCTCCTCCGATGAACAGCGGCCCCTCATTTCAGCGACGGCCGTTTTGATGTTAGCGACCGCCTCCTTGAGGAACCGCTGGTACGTTCCTTTTAAATTGGAGGACCTCGTGGCGACCATAGTTATGGTCTCCAGCGAGGCCTCCACGCTCTTGGTCAGCGCAGCGCTTGTCCGCTCGGACTCTTCGTCAATTTTGGCGGGGGTAGCGCAGAGTGACGAGCGCGCCGCTCTGGCAGTCCTCGCCGTTGCAGCCACTTCCTCTTCGGCTTGAAGTCGAAGGGCCTCTTCCTTTGCCTTATTAAGGTCGGCCTGCGCTTTCGCTAGGCCGACGTACTGGCCGGTCGTTGGTGGCCGGCCGCGTCCTTTTTTGGGTTTTGGTACCGCCCCCTTACTGAGGGACGGTACACTGTCGTCATCGGTGTTCCTCCTCTTGCGAGGTCTGTCTTGTCCGGTGGTGGACTCCCCGGATTCCAGCGACATGGCACTGTAGACCGAGGAGTCTGAGAGATAATCGTCGCTATCTCTCGTGCAGTCAAGTCCATGAGGCAGCAGCCGCTCGAGCACCACACGCGGCACGCGCGGTTTTGCTGCATTTTCGTTCTCTTCTTCGGGTGGCGTGAGTCTTAGGTCGCGCTCCAACTGCACGCGAGCGAGTCCTTCGGTGTCACCCCGTTCCTTCTTCCTCTGGAGGAGCCTCAACAGTCGCTGCACTCCATTAGGCTGCGGCTGTGAGAAGTCTACCTCCTCATCAGTTAGTAGGTCCGTTCCCGACGCGGTAAGGTGCGCCGGCCCCGGCCTTTCTCGCGCCATCGCGCCTCCCTCCTTCCTCTCTCCCGTCCTCTCCTCTTCCGCCATCGCATTTTGTGGCCCCCCCGTATACGAGGGCCGACCCCCCGCCGAAGCGGGAGTGTGGGATTCCCCAGCTTCGCTGGGACCCACCCGGGGATTACTTTTCAAAATACGACCTTCCATCTTTGTCAATTGTGGACTGATGTCTGGCCCGATCCATTAGGGGGGATTCTGCCCCAGTGCCCTCACGACGAAACCGCCTGTTCGCCACGCATCCCATGGCCGGGCACCACAAACCTTGGATTAGGGGCCGTAAAAGCCCATTCATCACCATTCAAACCAAAAACCTAACACGCAAACCTAACACACACGCACAAAAGAGTAAAACAAAAGAGAAAAATAGAAAAGAGAGGTGTTGAAAAGATAGATGAAATAAATTAAACAATGCAAAAAAGAAGAGTAAACTATAAAAAGGTGGTGAAAAGATAGAGATAGACCGGCGTTCAGCCGCCTGAGTACCTCACCCCGTGTAAAGAGCGGAGTGGCGCACTCAGGCGTTGCCCAGGGACACCAACGTGGAGGAACCGGTATCGCCCCCAACCTAACCTAACCTAACCTAACCCTTTATTTTTTTTTTTATTTTTATTTTTTTTTTTTTTTTATTTTTTTTTTTTTTTTTTTAGGAGGGGAAATACGTTGCGTATCCCCCACCGTCTCCGGGGGAAGGCGGCAGGGGTATGTCGGACTCCCCCGGCGCAATGGTGATGAAAAGCGCCGAGGTTTACCGACTAAAACCCCTCCATGCCTCCTTCTGCGCCAATGCGGGGTCATGGGAACTGCGTGATACTACTACCACGACCCCGCAGCGCGTGCCGCGCCCGGCCCTCTCCTATCGCGGCGGCCGGATGTAGTGCCGCCGCCTGCCTCACCGAGACCTCCCCGGGCATTGGGGAGCTGTCCATCTCGGGGCCCACAATGTGGGCGGCGATCCCCCGATCACCGCCCACGGGCCTAGGCTTCCACGTCCATGGCGGGGGCGGTCGGACCCGCCCTTGCGCCTTCGGCTGTAGGCCTTCGTGGCCGAGCCTTTGGGGGAGCTTTTCCCTTCTTGGTGCCGGGGGGTGGTTTGGCCAGTACGCAGCCACTACTCCCCAGCACATGCTCTTTCTCTGGCTTCCCCATCGTCTCGCACAAGAGACACTTCGGGGGGGCCGTACATTCGGGTGCCCTGTGCCCCAGTGCTCCACAGTGGAAACATCGACCACTGAGGTCCACCGGGGACGGGCACTTAACGGCTAAGTGGCCGGTGTCAAGACAACGGTAGCACCGCTTTGGCCTCGCGGCCAGCAGTACCACCCTTGCCGAGACCCAGCCGACCTGTAGCCGCCCTGCACTCATCAGTCTCTTGGCTGCCGCTACCGGTGCGCACAGCCAGAGACACCTCTCACCCCTTCGGCCCACTACGACCTTGCCCGACCGGATTTCGCCGGCCGAGCAGCCTCCCTCTTTGGCGACCGCCTCTATGATGTCGGCGGCCGTCGTCGTGTCGTCGAGCCCGGTGAGCAGCATTTCCGCGCGCTTCACCGGGCGACCGATCTTCACCAGTCCCCCGTCCAGAATCGCCCTCATCTTCGCGGCAAGGGCGTCCGCCTTCTCCTGGGCCCCCTCTCCCGATAACTCGAGAACGCGGGCGCCCGTTTCTGCGAGGCGGAAGTCGACCTTGTAGATGCCGAGTTCCGCCAGGCAGATTTTTCTCTTCGCCTCCATGAGTATGGAGGCGTATGTCGCCCTCCCCTCCTCGAGCACCCCCTCCTTGAGGGTGAGAGTGATCGCCGCGGTTTTGGGGGGCTTCAGTCTTGTCTTCCTTTTCTTGGGGGCTGCCTTTTTGGCGGCACCCTTTTTCGCCTTCCTCTGACCGCTTCCACGTGACCCGTCTGTGGTCCGCGGGGCGTCTGTCGCAGTTGGGGCGGTCGCAGACCTCCTCGCCCCTTCAGCCTCCTGTGCGGCCAAGGACATCTTCTTCCTCTTACTCTTTCCTTTCCTGGGCGGTACAGGTGCAGTGGGAGCCTGTGTAGGCGCCACCGTGTCCTCCGCCGCCCCTTTCCTCTCCTTGGCCGTTGCCTTCTTCGGCTTTGGCCTCTCCTTCGGCGCCTCGACGCTCGGCGCAGGTGCCGGAGCCAAGAACTCCCGGTCCCTGTCCGCTGCGAGCGGAGGCCTTCTTCGAGGCTCCGGTGGAAGACGCTCCTCTAGGCCGGCCAGCCTCGCGTTGAGCATGTTGCCGAAGGTCTCTATGTTTGCTCTAGAGACCTCCGCCAACAGCTCACGCACGTCCTTCTCCTTCGGGTCGGAAACCCGCTTGCGCAGCTCGTCGAGCTCCTGGCGTAAAGTTGCCACTTGCCCTTCGAGCCGCGCATTTTGGGCCTCCAGCCTCTGAACCTCGTCCGATGCCGAACGACCCCTGACCTCGGTGAAGGCCAACCTGATCGCCGCAGCCGCTTCCTTGAGGTACCTTTGGTAGGTACCTTTCAAGTTAGAGGACTTCGCGGCGACCATGGCAATGGTCTCCAGCGAGGTCTCCACTGTCCTACTCAGGTCGACACCTGCTCGCTCCGACACTCCTTCTCCAGCGGGAGAAGTGGGGGGGAGTCGAGTGGGGGAGGGGCTGGAGCATAAAGCCGCTCTCGCCACCCTCGCCTCTCGCGCAACCCTGGCGACCTCCTCCTCGGCTTGGAGCCGAAGAGCCTCCGCCTTCTCTTTATTAAGGTCGGCCTTGGCCTTGGCCCAGCCGACATACTGGCCGGTCGTAGGAGGCCGGCCTCGCCCCCTCTTTGGCTTGGGCGCCACCTCCTTACTGGTGGAAGGCGCCACGTCTTCATCGGTGTTGCGCCGTTTTCGCGCAGTCTTGTCCGGTGATGCGGGCAACCCCACGGAGTCCAGCGACATGTTGGATGCGCTGCTGAAGTCCGCGGAGCAGTCCTCGCTCTCTGTCTCTGTGTCGCGGGGGACATATCCAAAAACGAACTCGTAATGAGTTCGTTTTATGCCGATCTTGTCACCCCGAGCGATCTTCTTGTCGATCAATGCCAGCAGCCGGCGCTTCGCGTCCGGCTGCGGCTTGGAGAAATCCGTCTCCTCGTCCGTAAGCAGATTCGCCGCCGGCGCGGTTAGGGGCGCCGGGTTCGAATCTGCGCGCGTCTTCGCGCCTCTCTCCCTACTCGTCGTCGCAACGACCTCGCCTGCCTCTCTCGTAATTTGTGGCCCCCCCGTATACGAGGGCCGACCCCCCGCCGAAGCGGGAGTGTGGGATTCCCTCCTGGAAGGAGGACCCACCCGGGGAATACTTTTCAAATTACGTTCCGCCATCATTGAAAACACCGACACCCCGGGTCGCGGCCTTTTTTCAGGTGTGAGGTCACCTATCGGAAGAGTTAAATAAAAAGAGAAAGATAGCAATAGAAGAAAGAAAGATGGTGAAAAGATAGAAAAAACAAATAAAACTAAAGCAAAAACAAGAAAGTTAAACTAAAAAAAGGTGGTGAAAGATAGAAGAAGAAAGAAAGATAGAGCCAGCCTTCAGCCGCGTGAGTACCTCACCCCGCAAAAGACGGGGTGGCGCACCCAAGCGTTGCCCAGGGGCACGAACGTGGACGCACTGGCAGACCCCCAACCTAACCTAACCCTTTTTTTTTTTTTTTTTTTTTTTTTTTTACGCCAGGAAATACGTTACGTATACCCCGCGATGCTCGGGGGACATCGCGGGGTTATGTGGGACTCCTCTGTGCCTGGGTGGAGTGGCACAGAGTCTACCCACTAAAACCTGGCGATGCCCTCCTTCTGCGCCAATGCGGGGTCGTGGGAATCGCGTGAGCATAGCTCCACGACCCCGCAGCGCGTGCCGCGTCCGGCCCTCTTCTTTTGCGGCGGCTAGATAGTGTGCCGCCGCCTGCCTTACCGAGAGCTCCCCGGGCATTGTGGAGCTTATCTCTCGGGACCCATAGTGTGGGCGACGATCCCCCGATCGCCACCCACGGGTCTAGGCTTCCACCACTACTTCCATGGCGGGGGCGGGTTGTTCCGCCCTTGCGCCGCGGCCCGGCTTTTTATGCCGAGCCTTTTTAGTGGGAGCCTTCCGCTTCCCTTTCGTACCGGGCGGCTTCGGTGCTGTAATACAGCCGCTGCTCCCCAATACGTGCTCCCTAGGTTTGCTTGCGGCCTCGCAGACCGGGCAATTCGGAGCCGCTACACATTCGGACACTTTGTGCCCCGGCTTCCCACAGCGGAAACAATTTCCGCTGAGGTCCACCGTGCACGTGCACTTCGACGCAAGGTGGCCGGTGTCAAGGCACTTGTAACACCGCCGTGGCCTCGCGGCCAGCAGTGCTACCCTCGCCGTCACCCAGCCTATTTGCAGCCGCCCAGTGCTGGTGAGCTTTTTGGCGGCTGCTATCGGGACTTTTAGCCAGAGGCTTCGGGTGCCTCTGGGACCTACAACGATTTTGCCCGACCTGATGTTGGTGGCCGGGCAATTGCCTTCTTTGGCGGCCGCCTCGACGATCTCGGCGGCCGTTGTTACGTCATCCAATCCGGTGACTCGCATTTCCACGCATTTCACCGGACGGGAGACTCTTACGTCCTCGGGGCGCAGGACTGCACGCAGCCGCGCGGCAAAGGCTTCGGCCTTCTCAGCAGCTCCCTCTCCCTCTATGGAGAGGAGGCGTGCGCCAGTTTGGACTAGACGGAAGCCGAGCCTGGGGATATTGAGTTCCCCCAGGTCGATTTTCGCTTTGGCCTCACTGAGCACCTTCGCGTAGGTCACCCCCCTTTCTGCAGCCCCCGCTTCTAAAGTTAGGGTTACTGCTGCCGTTTTGGGGGGGCGAAGCCTTGTCTTCTTCTTTTTAGGAGCGGCTGTGGCTGGTTTAGCCGCCCCTTTCTTCTTAGCCTTGCGCGGGCCTGTTGTGGTCCACGGGGCCTCGGCGGGGGAGGGGCTGGTGTTCATGCCCCCTTGCGCCGCCTCCTGAGCGGCCATTGATGGCCGCTTCTTCTTTTTTGGCTTTTTAGCCTTTGGCTGGGCCGGTACAGTCGGCGCCGCTTGTGGGGGCGCTGCACTTGTTCCAGCCATCTCCGCGTATGTGGGCGCCGTCGCCTTTTTGGGCTTTGGCGCCTTTTTACTTCCGGTGGCCGCCGGCGGGGCGCTGACACAGGTGTTCACAGCGTCTGCCGCCAGCGAAGGTCTCCTACGCGGCTCCGGCAAGAGTCTATCCTCAAGACCGGCCAGCCTGGCGTTGAGCATGTTGCCGAAGGTCTGTATGTTGGATCGGGAGACCTCCGCCAACAGCTCACGCATTTCTTCTCGTACGGGGCGGGTGTTAGTATCCCGTCTGCGCAACTCTTCGAGTTCGCGGCCCATTCTCGTCACTTGTTCTTGGAGGCATGAGTTCTGGGCCTCCAACCTCGCCAGATCTTCTGTAGTGGAGCGACTTCTCATCTCGGCGACAGCAGATTTGATGGCCGCCACCGATTCCTTAAGGCACTTTTGAAATGTGCCTTTAAGGTTAGAGGACCTCACGGCGACCATTGTGATGGCCTCCAGTGAAGTCTCCACTGTTTTGGCCAGGGCAGCGCTCGACTGCTCCGACTCGACATCTCCAGTTGTGACAGGGGTTGCGCGGGGTGATGTTCGCGTCTCCCTTGCCGCTCTCGTCATCTCAGCCACCTCGACCTCGGCCTGAAGTCGAAGCGCCTCCTCCTTGGCTCTGTTCAGCTCGGCTTGAGCTTTAGCCAGACCAACATACTGGCCGGTCGTAGGCGGCCGGCCGCGTCCCTTCTTAGGTTTAGGCACCGCCTCTTTACTAAGAGACGGTACGGTGTCGTCGTCCGTGTTTTTCCTCTTAAGAGGTTTGTCAAGTCCGGTAGTGGACTCCCCGGACTCCAGCGACATAGCGCTGTAGACCGAGGAGTCGGAGAGATAGTCGTCGCTATCTCTCATAGATCTAAGTCCAGGTTTGGGTGGCGTGGCCATTACGTCGCGCAGCAATACGCGAGGCACACGCGCCATGTCCGTTCCGTCATCATCAGAGGACGGGATCCTGAGGTCGCGCTCTAGCTGGACGCGCGCGAGTCCCTCAGTGTCCCCGGGACCCACCCTGGGAGAATTTTCCGCATGCTGACTCTCCATGTTTGTCATCTCTGGACTGATTCTGGCCCGATCAAGTAGGGGTGATTCTGCCCCAGTGCCCTCGGGACGAGACCGCCTGCTCGCCATGCATCCCATGGCCGGGCACCACAAACCTTGGATTAGGGGCCGTAGAAGCCCATTCGTCACCATTCAAAGAAAAACCTATCACGCAAAACCTAACACACACGCACAGAAGAGTAAACAAAAAAGGAAAGATAGAAAAAGAAAAGGTGTTGAAAGATAGAAAATAAATAAAACAATGCAAAAGAAGAGTAAACTATAAAAAGGTGGTGAAAGATAGAGAAAGACCGGCGTTCAGCCGCCTGAGTACCTCACCCCGTGTAAAGTGCGGAATGGCGCACCCAGGCGTTGCCCAGGGACACCAACGTGGAGGAACCGGTATCGCCCCCAACCTAACCTAACCCAACCTTTTTTTTTTTTTTGTTTCCGGAGGGGGAAATGCATTACGCATACCACCCGGGCGCAGGGGGCACCCGAGTGGTGATGTGGGACTCCCGTATAGGCTAATGAGACCCACGGTATACCCACTAAAACCCCCCCCCACCTTCCTCCACGCCGCCTTGTGACGGGGCCACGGGAACGATACACACATCCGCGACCCCGCCGGCGGCAGGCGCACCTGATGGTAAGTGCGCCTTCCTCCCCCGCCTCCACCAGTACTGTAGCAGACTCCCCCCGAGTCTGCCACAGCACTGGTGGAGGCCAACTACACTTCGGCCGCAGAGGATAGGGCAAGCGGCGCACCGTAATACCAAACTTGCCTCTTCCCCTGCGGCCCCGCCAGCTCGCAGAGGGGTAGGGATAGCGGCACAACACCACCACCCTCTCCCCCTGCGATCCTCCACGGCCGCAGAAGATAGGGAGTACGGCGCACCGTAATACCGGCACTCCTCTTCTTCTGCGGTCCCACCTCTAGGCGCGTCCGCAGCGGACTGGCTCCTCCAGTCCGCCGGGAGCGCCCCTCCTTGGGCCGGCCCGGCCTCCTGCCAAGCCGGCCCTGGTTGCCTCTTTGCTTCACCGTGGGTCCTCAACCACGGTTACTGAGCCCCACCGCCACGACAAGGCGGGCAACCGTCGGGGGGAACCTTTTTTTTTTTTTTTTTTTTTTTTTTTTTTTTTTTTTTTTTTTTTTTTTTTTTTTTTTTTTGACGGGGGGAAATACGTTACGTATCCCCCGCCGCCCCCGGGGGAGGGCAGCAGGGGTATGACGGACTCCCCCGGCGCGAGGTGGAGTGCGCCGGGGTTTACCGTCTAAAACCCCCCGATGCCCATCTTCAGCGCCAATGGTGGGGCCGTGGGAATCGCGAGAGCATTCTTCCACGACCCCCCAGCGCGTGCCTCATCCGGCTCACTTCTAATGCGGCGGCCTGGTGATATACCGCCGCTTGCCTCTCCGAGAGCTCCCCGGGCATTGGGGAGCTTACCATCTCGGGGCCCATAGTGTGAGCGGCGATCCCCCGATCCCCACCCACGGGCCTAGGCTTCCATCACCTCTGCGGCGGGGGCGGGCAGAACCGCCCTTGCGCCGTTGGCCTTGGGCTCTCTGAACCGGGCCTTCTTGGTGGGAGCCTTGCTCTTCTTGGGGGCCGGCTTTTTCGCAGCTCCGACACAGCCGTTACTGCCCAGCACGTGCCCCCTCTCCTCTTTGCCGACGGCCTCGCACAGGAAGCATTTGGGCGCTTCCCTGCACTCGGCCGCCTTGTGACCCGGTTTCCCGCAGCGGAAACAGCTCCGGCTGCGGTCTACCGGGCACTGGCACTTCGCCGCCACGTGGCCGGTGTCCTGGCAGCGGAAGCAGCGCTTAGGCCTCGCGGCCAGCAGCGCCACTCTCGCCGACACCCAGCCAACTCGCAGCCGCCCTGAGCTTGTAAGCTTCTTGGCGGCTGCGATCGGGACACGCATCCACAATGATGCGTCCCCGCGTGGCCCTACCGTCAGCTGACCCGACCGAATATCGTCGGTCGAGCACCCTCCTTCTGTAGCGACCGCCTGGATGACGTCGGCGGCCGCTACTGAGTCGTCTAGCCCAGCAACGCGGATCTCCGCGCACAGAACCGGGCGGGCGACTTTGACGTCGTCCGGTGGCAGAACGGACCTCAGCCTCTGGGCGAAGGCGTCCGCTTTTTCCTGCGCCCCCTCACCAGCGATGGTGAGGACGCGCGCTCCGGTCTCGGCCAGGCGGAAGCCGAGCCTGGGGATCCCTAGCTCCCCCAGGTCGATCGCCGCTCTAGCCTGTCCCAAAACCTTCGCGTACGTCACCCCCCTTTCAGCAGCGTTAGCCCCCAGGGTGAGGGTGACCGCCGCAGTCGTGGGAGGGCGAAGCTTCGCTCTCTTCTTCTTCTTTGGGGCGACTTTAGCTGGAGTAGCCGCCCCCTTCTTCCGTTTGGCCTTGCGCGGACCTACGGTAGTCCACGGGGCCTCGGCGGGGGAGGGGTTTATGGTATCCCCCCCTTGCGCCGCTTCTCTTGCGGCCATTGTTGGCTGCTTCTTCTTCTTGGCCTTTTTGGCCTTAGGCGGGGCCGGGGCAGCCGGAGCCTCTTTAGGGGCCGGTGCACTCGGTGCCGCCATCTCCGCGTATGTTGGCGCCGTCACCCTTTTGGGCTTCGGCGCCTTCGTCACTTTAGTCGCTGGCGTGGTGGCAACATCGGCACTATCCGCCGCCAGCGGTGGTCTCACTCTAGGGGCCAGCAGAAGACGGTCTTCAAGGCCCGCCAACCTAGCGTTCAGCATGTTGCCGAAGGTCTCTATGTTGGAACGAGAGACCTCCGACAACAGCTTCTGCAGGTCTTGCTCTGGTGGTCGAGCTACCTGACGCCGGAGCTCATCCAGCTCCCGGCGCATATCTTCCACTTGTCTCCGGAGGCGATCATTTTGCGCCTCCAAGACCTTTATCTCCTCTGAGACACAACGGCCCCTCAGCTCGGCAGTGGTCGCCTTTATGTTGGCGACCGCCTCCTTGAGGAACCGCTGGTATGTTCCCTTTAAATTGGAGGACTTCGCGGCGACCATACATATAGTCTCCAGCGAAGCCTCCAAGCTCTTAGTCAGGGCAGTACTTGTCCGCTCCGATACCTTCTCCGTTCCAACTGGGCTAACAGGGGCAGATAAACGCGCCTCCCGTGCCGTTCTAGCCGATTGGGCAACTTCGGCTTCAGCCTGTAGCCGAAGAGCCTCCTCTCTCTCCCTGTTCAAGTCGGCCTGCGCCTTGGCCAGGCCAACGTACTGGCCGGTCGTAGGCGGTCGGCCACGTCCGCGTTTGGGTTTTGGTACCGCCCCTTTACTTAAGGACGGTACATCGTCATCGCTAGCTGTTTTCCTCTTACGAGGTGCGTCTCTGTCGGGTATGACGGGCAGCCCCTCGGAGTCCAGTGATATGCCAGACATATCACTGGAGTCCGAGAGGTAGTCGTCACTGTCAAGTCCGGTTAAGCGATCGGGGATCCGCGCGCGCGTGAGCAACACGAGCGGTACGCGCGGTGCGGCTGCGCTGGAATTCCCCGCCGCTACTGTCTCTGTCTTTATGGAGGGAGGGAGGATCAGCTCACGTTCGCGCTGAACGCGCGCGAGCCCCTCCGTGTCTCCTCGTAGCTTCTTCCTATGAAGAAGCCTCAGGAGCCGCTCCCTGCCGTTTTCCTGAGGCTGGGAAAAATCCACATCCTCGTCCGTCAATAATTGGTCCGCCGCCGGTGCGGTTAGGGGCACCGGCTTCGGACTCGCATGCGCCATCGCGCCACTCCTTTCACTCGCCGTCGCCACGGCCTCCTCCTCCACTGCAATAGGTGCCCCCCCCGTATACATGGGGCGACCCCCCGCCGAAGCGGGAGTGTGGGATTCCCTCCGAAGAGGACCCACCCGGGGAGTATTTTCCTTATTGCACTCCATGGTTGCTCGGATATGGGCTGAGTCACGCCCGATCCATTAGGGGGGATTCTGCCCCAGTGCCCTTGGGACGAGCCGCCTGCTCGCCACGCATCCCACGGCCGGGCACCACAAACCCTGGATTAGGGGCCGTAAAAGCCCATCCATCACCATTCAAACACACACACACACAGAAGAATAAATAAAATGAGAAAAGATAGAAAGAAAAGGTGTTGAAAGATAGAAAATAAATAAAAACAATGCAAAAGAAGAGTAAACTATAAAAAGATAAGAAAAGATAGAAATAGAAATAGACCGGCGTTCAGCCGCCTGAGTACCTCACCCCGTGTAAAGAGCGGAGTGGCGCACCCAGACGTTGCCCAGGGACACCAACGTGGAGGAACCGGTATCGCCCCCAACCTAACCTAACCTAACCTTTTTTTTTTTTTTTTTTTTTTTTTTTTTACGCCAGGAAATACGTTACGTATACCCCGCGATGATCGGGGGGTCATCGCGGGGTTATGTGGGACTCCTCGGTGCCTGTGATAGCACCGAGTTTACCCACTAAAACCTGGCGATGCCCTCCTTCTGCGCCAATGCGGGGTCGTGGGAATCGCGTGAGCATAGCTCCACGACCCCGCAGCGCCTGCCGCGTCCGGCCCTCTTCTGTTGCGGCGGCTAGATAGTGTGCCGCCGCCTGCCCTACCGAGAGCTCCCCGGGCATTGGGGAGCTTTTCTCTCGGGACCCATAGTGTGGGCGACGATCCCCCGATCGCCACCCACGGGTCTAGGTCTCCACCACGTCCATGGCGGGGGCGGGTTGTTCCGCCCTTGCGCCGCGGCCCGGCTTTTTATGCCGAGCCTTTTTAGTGGGAGCCTTCCGCTTCCCTTTCGTGCCGGGGGGCGGCTTGGGCGCTGTAATACAGCCGCTGCTCCCCAGCACGTGCTCCCTTGGTTTGCCTGCGGCCTCGCAGACCGGGCAATTTGGAGCCGCTTCACACTCGGACATTCTGTGCCCCGGCTTCCCACAGCGGAAACAATTTCCGCTGAGGTCCACTGTGCACGTGCAATTCGACGCCAGGTGGCCGGTGTCAAGGCACTTGTAACACCGCCGTGGCCTCGCGGCCAGCAGTGCTACCCTTGCCGTCACCCAGCCTATTTGCAGCCGCCCAGTGCTGGTGAGCTTTTTGGCGGCTGCGATCGGGACTTTAAGCCAGAGGCTTCGAGTGCCTCTGGGACCTACGACGATTTTGCCCGACCTAATGTTGGTGGCCGGGCAATTGCCTTCTTTGGCGGCCGCCTCGACGATCTCAGCGGCCGTTGTTACGTCATCCAATCCGGTGACTCGCATTTCCACGCATTTCACCGGACGGGAGACTCTTACGTCCTCGGGGCGCAGGACTGCACGTAGCCGCGCGGCAAACGCTTCGGCTTTCTCAGCGGCCCCCTCTCCCTCTATGGAGAGGAGGCGTGCGCCAGTTCGGACTAGGCGGAAGCCGAGCCTGGGGATATTGAGTTCCCCCAGGTCGATTTTCGCTTTGGCCTCACTGAGCACCTTCGCGTAGGTCACCCCCCTTTCTGCAGCCCCCGCCTCTAAGGTGAGGGTTACTGCCGCCGTTTTGGGGGGGCGAAGCCTTGTCTTCTTTTTAGGGGCGGCTGTGGCTGGTTTAGCCGCCCTTTTCTTCTTGGCCTTGTTCGGACCTGCGGTGGTCCACGGGGCCTCGGCGGGGGAGGGGCTGGTGTTCACCCCCCCTTGCGCCGCCTCCTGAGCGGCCATTGATGGCCGCTTCTTCGTCTTTTTATTGGCCTTCTTATTTTGGGCCTTCGGCTGGGCCGGTGCAGTCGGAGCCACTTTGGGGGCCGATGCGCCCGGAGCCGCTATCTCCGCGTAGGTGGGTGCCGTTGCCTTTTTAGGCTTCGGCGCGTTCGTCCTCGCCACCGCTGGTGGGGTGCCTACAGTGGCACTGTCCGCCGCCAGCGGCGGTCTTGTTCTCGGGGCCGGTAGGAGACGGTCCTCCAAACCGGCCAGCCTGGCGTTCAGCATGTTGCCGAAGGTCTCTATGTTGGAACGAGAGACCTCCGACAACAGCTGACGAATATCATTCTCTGGTGGGCGAGTATTGTCGGCCCGTCTGCGCAACTCCTCCAGCTCCCGGCCCAATCTGGCCACCTGCTCTTGGAGCCGCGCGTTCTGAGCTTCCAGCCTCGCTATGTCCTCCGTAGTTGTGCGACTTCTCATCTCGGCAACAGCCGATTTGATGGCCGCGACCGATTCCTTGAGGCACTTTTGATATGTGCCCTTAAGGTTGGAAGACTTTGTGGCAACCATTGTAATGGCCTCCAAGGAAGTCTCCACTGTTTTGGCCAGGGCAGCACTCGACTGCTCCGACTCTTCGTCTCTATATGTGGTGGGGCTTGCGCGGAGTGATGCACGCGCCTCCCTCACTGTCATTGCCGTGTTTGCCACTTCAGCTTCAGCTTGAAGCCGAAGGGCTCTCTCTTTCTCCCTGTTCAGGTCGGCCTGTGCTTTAGCCAGACCAACATACTGGCCGGTCGTAGGCGGCCGGCCGCGTCCCTTCTTAGGTTTAGGCACCGCCTCTTTACTAAGAGACGGTACGGTGTCGTCGTCCGTGTTTTTCCTCTTAAGAGGTTTGTCAAGTCCGGTGGTGGACTCCCCGGACTCCAGCGACATAGCGCTGTAGACCGAGGAGTCGGAGAGATAGTCGTCGCTATCTCTCATACATCCAGGTCCAGGTTTGGGCGGCGTGGCCATTACGTCGCGCAGCAATACGCGAGGCACACGCGCCATGTCCGTTCCGTCATCATCGGAGGACGGGATCCTGAGATCGCGCTCTAGCTGGACGCGCGCGAGTCCCTCAGTGTCCCCCCTTTCCTTTTTCCTTTGGAGGAGTCTCAACAGCCGCTTCACTCCATTAGGCTGCGGCTGCGAGAAATCCACTTCCTCATCCGTCAGAAGGTCCGTTCTCGACGCGGTTAGGTGCGCCGGGCTCGGACTGTTTTGCGCCATCGCGCCTTTCTCCTTCCTCTCTCCCGCCTTCTTCTCATCCGCCATCGTATTTTGTGGCCCCCCCGTATACGAGGGCCGACCCCCCGCCGGAGCGGGAGTGTGGGATTCCCCAGCTTCGCTGGGACCCACCCGGGGAATAGTTTTCAAATTACGACTTTCCATAGCTGTCACTTGTGGACTGATATCTGGCCCGATCAATTAGGGGTGATTCTGCCCCAGTGCCCTTGGGACGAGACCGCCTGCTCGCCATGCATCCCATGGCCAGGCACCACAAACCTTGGATTAGGGGCCGTAAAAGCCCATTCATCATCATTCAAAACAAAGACCTAACACGCAAAACCTAACACACACGCACAGAAGAGTAAACGAAAAAGGAAAGATAGTAAAGAAAAGGTGTTGAAAGACAGAAAAATAAATAAAATAATGCAAAAGAAGAGTAAACTATAAAAAAAGGTGGTGAAAGATAGAGAAAGACCGGCGTTCAGCCGCCTGAGTACCTCACCCCGTGTAAAGAGCGGAGTGGCGCACCCAGGCGTTGCCCAGGGACACCAACGTGGAGGAACCGGTATCGTCCCCAACCTTTTTTTTTTTTTTTTTTTTTTTTTTTTTTTTTTTTTTTTTTTTTTTTTTTTTTTTTTTTAACGATGGGAAATTCTTTATGAATTCCCAGCGGACTGGGGGGGACCGCCGGGGTATGTGGGACTCGCCCAGGTGCGGGGTGAGGAGCGCACCCGGGGTTACCCACTAAAACCCATCGGTGCCTCCTCCTCCGCTATGCTGCTGGGCCGCCGGACCCGCCTGAGGCGATAACAGCAGCGGCCCAGTTAGCGGCATTTGCTTCTGCAGCAAACCCTCCGCGCGGCAGACTACTTTTTAGGCTAGTTGCCATCCACTCCGGGAAAGCAGCCCGAGGCACCGGGCGCTTTGCGACCGGATGGGACTCGTGCAATGGGCGGCGGATTCCCCTATCCGTCGCCCGAGTCCGTGTTAGGGCGGGAGCTGGCGCTCGTAATTAGCGCGCCTGCGCCCTCCTCGTCTCCTGCGAACGGGGTTTGCGGCTTCGTCCGCCTCCCTCTCCCGTTCTGCGGCCTCCTTCTGTGATATTACGTACTCGCAGAAGGTGGCCATCATTGTCCATGATTCGCTCGACCGGACTATAGCTGTTATTATAGCCGGGAGCGTTAAGTCAATTCCGATAGAGGCGCAAAGCACCGCCCGTTGATCTACCCAGGCAGGGCAGGCCTCGAGCGTGTGCTGCGCAGTGTCGTCTCCGTGATTACAGTGGTGGCACTGGGGCGTTGGTTCCCTCCTAGCCGTGTGGTGCAGGTAATGGCCGAAGCAACCATGCCCGGTCAACATCTGCACCATCCGGTAGGTGAGGGTGCCCTTGCAGTGCGTCACCCACTCCTGAAGGTGCGGCCGAATTGCCGCCACCACCCTGTGTCCGGCTGTTGGGGACGCCAATCGGTCCTCCCAAGAGCGCATTATTATGATGCGTGCTTGGCGGCGCCATCGAGCAGTCAACTCCGGGGACACTCTTTCTCCTCTGCTCTTTACTTCAACCGTGCGGTAGTATATCTCGCCCAGAACGCGGGCTTCAAGGTCCCATGGAGGGGTTCTGGCGAGAGCGAGCGCTGCGTCGCAGGACACGGTACGGTACCCGCGAATCATTCGCAACGCCATCATCCGCTGAGGACTCCGCAAGAGCGCCTTATTTTGGCCACTCAGATTATCCGCCCAGACGGGGGCTCCATAGAGGGCCATGGACTGAAGGACCCCCGTATAGAGCCGCCTGCAAGTGGACCCTGGACCTCCGATGTTGGGCAGGAGGCGTCCAAGGGCCACAGTCGTCTTCTTCAATTTTGGTGCCAACCGGAGGAAATGCGCGGCGAAGGACCACCTCGAGTCCAAGACGAGACCCAAGTATTTCATCTCCGTGCCGATCGGCACACTCACGTCTCCGATTCGGAGGGACAGTTCCGCTGGGGGGCGTTTCCGGGGTCCATGAAAGAATATGGCCTCCGTTTTCTGCAGCGCGACCCGCACCCCCTGTCTCTCAATACGCGCCACCACCTGTGATGCGCCGACTCTCGCTAGGCGAATTGCCTCCTCAAATGTTTCTCCGCGGGCTAAGAGCAGGGTGTCATCGGCATAACAAATGACACGAAGCCCACGGAGAAGTGCGGCACGCAGGACGCGATCGAATCCGATGTTCCACAGGAGAGGGCCAAGAACAGACCCCTGTGGAACACCGCACCAAGTCACAATCCGGACGGCAACACCATTACGTCCAGTACAGATGATAGTCCGTCTCCTAAGGTACCCTCCGATGATTTTGCGGAGATACCAAGGCACCTCGTGATAGCGGAGGCCCTCCTCGATGGCATCGAAGGGCAAGGTGTTAAATGCGTTGGCGATGTCAAATGACACCGCCAGCACCACTCCGCCGTTTGTCGTGTGCTCCTCTGAGAACTCCTTGACTTTGAGGATTGCATCTATGGTCGAGCGCTGCGTTCGGAAGCCATATTGTGCCTCGGAGAGGTTAGGCCCTTCCCGCTCAAGGTGTTTGGTGACCCTAGATGCAATCACTCTCTCCAATAACTTCCCGGCCTCGTCTAGCAAGACGATAGGCCTGTAGGCCGAAGGCGAGTCGGCAGGGCGGCCGTCCTTCCTCAGCAGAACAAGCCTACCCTCCTTCCAGCACTCGGGAAACTCCGCCTGCGCGAGGCACTCTGTGAACAGGTCCCTCATTCTGTCCTTGAGTGGCCCCATGGACTTTACCCAGATCCGGCCGGGGATTCCGTCCGGGCCCGGGGCAGTCTTGCGCTCGCTAAGCCTGAAAATGGCTGCGTCTAATTCTCCCTCCGATACAGGTGGCACTTCCTCGCCCGGTGCCGGCCCGATGTCGTTTAGCGGCACCGAGCCCGCGACGGTCGGAAACAGTGCCGACACAATGACGGGCAACTGCTCCGGAGCTCCCCAGCACGTGTGCCACCTCCACTTTGCCAGTGGCCTCACATAGCGAGCAGTGCGGATCTGCTCCGCACTCTGCCGCCTTGTGCCCCGGCTTCCCGCAGCGGAAACAGCTCCGGCTACGGTCCACCGAGGACTGGCATTTCGCCGCGACGTGGCCGGTGTCCTGGCATCGGTAGCACCGCTTTGGCCTCGCGGCCAGCAGCGCCACCTTTGCCGAGACCCAGCCCACGCGAAGCCGCCCAGAGTTGAGCAGCTTTTTAGCGGCCTCAACGGGGACGCTCATCCATAAGGACGCGTCCCCCCTCGGTCCCACCACAATTTTACCCGACCTGATAGAGCTGGTCGGGCATCCTCCTTCCTGTGAGGCCGCCAGGATGACTTGGGCGGCCGTTACTGAGTCGTCCAGCCCGGCGACGCGCATCTCCGCGCATTTGGCCGGGCGGCCGACTCTCACCATTTCCGGGCTTAGAACAGCCCTCAACTTTGCTGCGAAGGCGTCTGCCTTCGCTTGCGCCCCCTCACCTGCGACAGTAAGCACGCGCGCGCCTGTTTCCGCCAGGCGGAAGCCGAGCCTCGGGATACCAAACTCCCCGAGATCGACTTTTGCCCGGGCTTCTTTCAGAAGCTGGGCGTATGTCACCCCCTTCTCCGCAGCCTTCTCCTCAATGGTGAGGGTAACGGCCGCGGTAGCTGGGGCGCGCAGCCTCGCCTTCTTCTCCTTGGCGGCGGCTTTAGTTGGAGTAGCCGCCCCCTTCTTCTTTTTCTTGGCCTTGCGTGGACCTACGGTGGTCCACGGGGCCTCGGCGGGGGAGGGGTCGATGATACCCCCCCCTTGCGCCGCCTCCTGAGCGGCCATTGATGGCCGCTTCTTTTTCTTCGCTGCCTTTTTTGAAGGCTTTGGCGGGGCCGGTGCGGGCGGTGCCTCTTTAGGGGGGACCGCCACGCTTGGTGCCGCTATATCTGCACATGTTGGCGCCGTCGCCTTCTTAGACTTCGGTGCCTTCTTCGTCGGTGCCGGTGGTGTTGGGGCACTAACGCTGTCTACTGCCAGTGGCGGCCGTATTCGAGGCGCCGGCAAGAGTCGGTCCTCTAGTCCGGCCAGCCTAGCGTTCAGCATTGTGCCGAACGTCTCCACATTCTTTCGCGACACCTCGTCTAAAAGTTGTCGCAGGTCTTTCTCAGCAGGGCGGGATGCCTGCCGGCGCAGCTCCTCCAGCTCCTGACGCATATCGGCCACTTGCCTTTGGAGCCGCGCGTTTTGTGCCTCCAGCCTTGCCATCTCGTCCGTCATCGAACGGCCTCGCAATTCAGTAACGGCCGCCCTTATACTGACGACCGCTTCTTTGAGGCACCGTTGGAAGGTGCCTTTCAAGTTCTGAGACTTCGTGGCGACCATGGTCACGGCCTCCAACGAAGTCTCAATACTTTTTGTCAGAGCAGCGTTCGTTTGCTCCAACCTGTCTTCTTCATTGGCTGCAGCGGGGCTTGCGCGGATGGTCGCGCGCGCCTCCCGCGCAGTTTTAATGGTCTCGGCAACCTCTTCTGCGGCCTGAAGCCGAAGCGCCTCCTCTTTCTCTCGATTAAGTTCGGCCTGCGCCTTGGCCAAGCCAACGTATTGGCCGGTGGTCGGCGGGCGGCCGCGTCCTCGTTTGGGCTTCGGCACCGTACCTTTGCTTGTGGACGGCGCCGCCTCTGTCTCGTCCGGGTCTAACCGCCTCTTAAGGGGGGTTGTTCGTCCGGTGGGTGCGGGCAATCCCTCGGAGTCCAGCGACATGTCAGTCATGCAGCTGGAGTCCGAGAGATAGTCCTCGCTGTCTCGATCGGGTATGTCACGTCCGTGTTTGGGGGGCGGCATAATCACGTCGCGCGTGAGAAGCACGCGCGGCAGATCCGGGTCGCCCCTTAGTTTCTTCCGTTGCATCAACTTCAGTAGTCGCTGAATCCCGTTGGGCTGCGGCTGACTGAAGTCAACGTCTTCATCCGTTAATAAGTCCGCCGCCGGTGCGGTAAGGGACACCGGCTCCGAACTCACGCGCGCAGTCGCGTCTTCCTCCACTTCACTCGCCGTCGCAACGGCCTCCGCACCTCTCAACGCAATGTTGGCACCCTCCGTATACGTGGGCCAGACTGTGCCCGAAGACTCTTCGGACACAGTGCGGGATTCCCCGACTGTTGTCGGGACCCGCCCGGAGAAACTTTTTCCATTACGTTCCATTCCATCTAAGCGCCGACACCCCGGGTCGCGGGCTTGTTTTCGGGTGTAGCTCACCCATCAAAGAGTTAACAAAAAACGGAAAAGATAGTAGGAGAAGAAAGAAAAGGTGGTGAAAAGATAGAATTAACAAAATAAAACTAGTGCAAAAACAAGAAAGTTAAACAAAATAGGTGGTGAAAGATAGTGAAGAAAAGAGATAGCGCCAGCCTTCAGCCGCGTGGGTACCTCACCCCGCAAAAGACGAGGTGGCGCACCCAAGCGTTGCCCAGGGCCACGAACTAGGACGAACTGGCTGAGCCCCAACCTAACCCTTTTTTTTTTTTTTTTTTTTTTTTTTTTTTTGACGGGGGGAAATACGTTACGTATCCCCCGCCACCCCCGGGGGAGGGCGGCAGGGGTATGACGGGCTCCCCCGGCGCGAGATGGAGTGCGCCGGGGTTTACCGTCTAAAACCCCCCGATGCCCACCTTCAGCGCCGTTAGCGGGGCCATGGGAATCGCATTGCATTCTTCCACGACCCCGCAGCGCGTGCCGCAACCGGCTCACTTCTTTGCGGCGGCCTGGTGTTGTGCCGCCGCCTGCCACTCCGAGAGCTCCCCGGGCATTGGGGAGCTTGTCGTCTCGGGGCCCATATTGTGGGCGGTGATCCCCCGATCACCACCCACGGGCCTACGCTTCAACCTCCATTACGGCGGGGGCAGGCTGAGCCACCCTTGCGCCTTGGGCTTGCGGCTTTTTGAGCCGGGCCCTGGAGGGAGCCTTTCGCTTCCCTTTCACGCCGGGGGCGGGCTTTGCAAAGACGCAGCCGCTGCTCCCCAGCACGTGTGCCACCTCCTCTTTGCCAGTGGCCTCACATAGCGAGCAGAGCGGATCAGCTCCGCACTCTGCCGCCTTGTGCCCCGGCTTCCCGCAGCGGAAACAGCTCCGGCTACGGTCCACCGAGGACTGGCATTTCGCCGCGACGTGGCCGGTGTCCTGGCATCGGTAGCACCGCTTTGGCCTCGCGGCCAGCAGCGCCACCTTTGCCGAGACCCAGCCCACGCGAAGCCGCCCAGAGCTGAGCAGCTTTTTAGCGGCCGCGACGGGGACGCTCATCCACAAGGATGCGTCTCCTCTCGGTCCCATCACAATTTTGCCCGACCTGATGGAGCTGGTCGGGCATCCTCCTTCCTGTGACGCCGCCAGGATGACTTGGGCGGCCGTCACTGAGTCGTCCAGCCCGGTTACGCGCAGTTCTGCGCATTTGACCGGGCGGCCGACTCTCACCATTTCCGGGCTTAGAACGGCCCTCAACTTTACTGCGAAAGCGTCCGCCTTCGCTTGCGCCTCCTCACCTGCGATGATAAGCACGCGCGCGCCTGTTTCTGCCAGGCGGAAGCCGAGCTTGGGGATGTCAAACTCCCCAAGATCGACTTTCGCCCTGGCCTCTTTTAGAAGCTGGGCGTAGGTCACCCCCTTCTCCGCAGCCTTCTCCTCAAGGGTGAGGGTAACAGCCGCGGTGGCTGGGGCGCGCAGCCTCGCCTTCTTCTTCTTCTTGGAGGCGGCTTTAGCTGGTATAGCCGCCCCCTTCTTCTTTTTTCCCCTTGCCTTGCTTGGACCTACGGTAGTCCACGGGGCCTCGGAGGGGGAGGGGTCGGTATTATCTCCCCCTTGTGTCGTCTCCTGAGCGGCTATTGATGGCCGCTTTTTCTTTTTGTTCTTCTTATTTGGTGGAACCGTTGCAGGCGGTGCCACTTGAGGGGCTGCTGCATTGGGTGTTGCCACCTCCGCGTATGTAGGCGCCGTCGCCTTTTTGGACTTCGGCGTCTTCTTCGCCGGTGCCTTCGTTGGTGGGGCACCGACGGGAACATCCATATTGTCCGCCGCCAGCGGCGGTCTCCTTCTTGGCTCGGGAAGCAGTCTGTCCTCCAACCCAGCCAGTCTCGCATTCAGCATGTTGCCGAAGGTCTCGATATTGGAACGAGAGACCTCCGACAACAGCTGTTGCAGGTCTTGGGCAGCGGGCCTGGATGCCTGCCGCCTTAACTCTTCCAGCTCCCTGCGCATGGCGTCTATCTGCCTTTGCAGTTGCTGGTTCTGGGCTTCCAGTGCCCGTAACTCTTCCGTTTGACCGCGGCCCCTCATTTCAGCGACGGCTGCCTTTATGGTCACTGCCGCCTCCTTGAGGAACCGCTGGTATGTCCCTTTTAGATTTGAAGACTTTGAAGCGACCATCGTGATCGTCTCCAAAGCCCTCTCTACGCTCTCTGCCAGAGCAGCGCTTGTCCTTTCTGTGTTGTCGTCGGCTGGAACTGTGCTTGCGAGGATAGAGGCTCTCGCTTCTCTCACAGCCCGCGCCGTGCCGGCGACCTCAGCCTCAGCCTGAAGCTTGATAGCTTCCGCCTTGGCCCGATTCAACTCTGCCTGCGCTTTGGCCAGGCCGACGTACTGGCCGGTTGTTGGTGGCCGGCCACGTCCTCTTTTAGCTTTCGGCACTGCACCTTTGCTGGTGGATGGTGCCGCCTCAGTCTCGTCCGGGTAAAGCCGCCTCTTCAGGGGGGTCGTTCGTCCGGTGGGTGCGGGCAATCCCTCGGAGTCCAGCGACATGTCAGTCATGCAGCTGGAGTCCGTGAGATAGTCCTCGCTGTCTCTTTCAGGTTCAAGTTCACGGGGTTTTGGCATTATGACGTCGCGCGTAAGTAGCACGCGCGGCAGGTCTGCGTCGCCCCGCAACTTCTTCTTTTGTAGAAGCTTTAGCATCCGCTCGTAGTCGTTGGGCTGCGGCTGACTAAAGTCTACGTCTTCATCGGTCAAGAGGTCCGCCGCCGGTGCGGTTAGGAGCGCCGGCTTCTGACCAGAGCGTGTTGTCACGCCTTCCTCTCCTCTCGCCGTCGCAACGGCCCCCTCGTCCCTCATCGCATCAGTTGGCCCCTCCGTATACACGGGCCTGACTCCCGCCGAAGCGGGAGTGTGGGATTCCCCATTGCTGGGACCCACCCGGAGAATACTTTTACTAATACGATCCATCATCCAAAACACCGACACCCCGGGTCGCGGGCTTGTTTTCTGGTGTAGCTCACCAATCAGAAGAATTAACGAAAAACAAGGAAGATAGAAGTAGAAAAGACGGTGAAAAACAGATAAAAATAAAAGAAACAAAACCAAAAAGAAGAGTAATCTATAAATAGATGGTGAAAGACAGTGAAAGACCGGCGTTCAGCCGCCTGAGTACCTCACCCCGTGTAGAGAGCGGAGTGACGGACCCAGGCGTTGCCCAGGGACACCAACGAGGAGGAGCCGGTATCGCCCCCAGCCCCAACCTAACCCAACCTTTTTTTTTTTTTTTTTTTTTTTTTTTTACGGGGGGAAATACGTTACGTATCCCCCGCCGCCCCCGGGGGAGGGCGGCAGGGGTATGACGGGCTCCCCCGGCGCGAGATGGAGTGCGCCGGGGTTTACCGTCTAAAACCCCCCGATGCCCACCTTCAGCGCCGTTAGCGGGGCCATGGGAATCGCATTGCATTCTTCCACGACCCCGCAGCGCGTGCCGCAACCGGCTCACTTCTTTGCGGCGGCCTGGTGTTGTGCCGCCGCCTGCCTCTCCGAGAGCTCCCCGGGCATTGGGGAGCTTTACTTCTCGGGGCCCATAGCGTGAGCGGCGATCCCCCGATCACCGCCCACGGGCCTAGGACTCCATCACCTCTACGGCGGGGGCGGGTGGAACCGCCCTTGCGCCGGCCTTGGGCTTTTTGTGCCTGGCCTTTTTGGTGGGAGCCTTTCCCTTGTCTTTGCTGGGGGGCGGCTTTTTGGCTACTGTGATGCAGCCAGCAGCCCCCAGCACGTGCTCCTTCGGTGCTCCGACGACCTCGCACACAGGGCAGTTCGGGTCTGCCCCGCATTCGGCCGCCTTATGGCCCGGCTTTCCACAGCGGAAGCAATTCCGGCTGAGGTCTACCGAGCACTTGCATGTCGCGGCCAGGTGGCCGGTGTCCAGGCACCGGTAGCACCGCTTGGGCCTCGCGGCCAGCAGCACCACCTTTGCCCGGACCCAGCCGACTTGCAGCTGCCCAGCGCTGGTCAGCTTTTTGGCAGCCGCAATGGGGACGCTCAGCCAGAGTGACCTGGCGCCCCTGGGACCCACTACTATTTTGCCCGACCGGATGTTGGTGGCCGGGTAACCTCCTTCTTTGACGACCGCCTCGATGACGTTGGCGGCCGTCGTTGCGTCGTCCAACCCGGTGACGCGCACCTCTGCGCACTTCACCGGGCGAGCAATTCGCACGACTCCTGGGTCGAGCACCTCCTTCAGCCGAGCGGCAAATGCGTCGGCCTTCTCCTGTGCGCCCTCTCCTGATAATGCGATCTTCCATACCTCAAAACTCCGACACCCCGGGTCGCGGTCTCTTTTTTCGGGGGTGAGCTCCCCCACCAGAGTGAAACAAAACAAGAAAGATAGTAGAAGAAAAGTCGGTGAAAATAGAGAAAATAAATAAAACAAAGAAAAACAAAGAAGAGTAATCTATAAAAAGGTGGTGAAAAACAGTGAAAGACCGGCGTTCAGCCGCCTGAGTACCTCACCCCGTGTAGAAAGCGGAGTGGCGCACCCAGGCGTTGCCCAGGGACACCAACGAGGAGGAACCGGTATCGCCCCCAACCTAACCTAACCTAACCTAACCTAACCTAACCTAACCTAACCTAACCTAACCTAACCTTTTTTTTTTTTTTTTTTTTTTTTTTTTTTTTTGCGGGGGGAAATTCGTTACGAATCCCCCGCTGCCCCCGGGGGAAGGCAACAGGGGTATGTCGGACTCCCCCGGTGCGAGGTGGAGTGCACCGGGGTTTACCGACTAAAACCCCCCGATGCCCTTCTTCTGCGCCAATGCGAGGCCGTGGGAATCGCGTGAGCATAGCTCCACGACCCCGCAGCGCGTGCCGCGACCGGCCCTCTTCTGTTGCGGCGGCTTGTTGTTGTGCCGCCGCCTGCCTTCACCGAGAGCTCCCCGGGCATAGGGGAGCTTTGCGCTCGGGACCCATAGTGTGAGCGGCGATCCCCCGATCACCGCCCACGGGTCTAGGCCTCCACTTCCATAGTGGCGGGGGCGGGTGGAACCGCCCTTGCGCCGGCCTTGGGCTTTTTGAGCCGGGCCTTGGAAGGAGCCTTCCTCTTCTTATTCGTGCCGGGGGGCGGCTTGGGTGCTGTAATACAGCCGCTGCTCCCCAGCACGTGCTCCCTCGGCTTGCCCACGGCCTCGCAGGCCGGGCAATTCGGAGCAGCCTCACACTCTGGTGCCCTGTGCCCCGGCTTTCCGCAGCGGAAACAATTCCGACTGAGGTCAACCGAGGACTTGCACTGCACCGCCAGGTGGCCGGTGTCGAGACAGCGGTAACACCGCTTGGGCCTCGCAGCCAGCAGTGTCACCCCTGCAACGACCCAGCCTATCTGCAGCCGCCCAGAGCTGGTTAGCTTTTTGGCGGCTGACATCGGAACACTGATCCAGAGGCTTCTCGCACCTCTTGGGCCCACGACAATTCTGCCCGACCGGATATTAGTGGCCGGGCAATCTCCTTCTTTAGCGGCCGCCTCGATGACATCGGCGGCCGTCGTCGCGTCATCCAGCCCGGTGACGCGCATTTCCGCACATTTCACCGGGCGGGCGATTTTCACGATGTCGGGGCTAAGGGTCGCTCGCAGCCTCATGGCCAAAGCGTCCGCCTTTTTGTCAGCCCCCTCTCCCTCAACCGACAGGACGCGCGCACCTGTCTGGGCCAGGCGGAAGCCGAGTCTGGGGATGTTTAGCTCCCCTAAATCGATCTTCGACCTGGCCTCGCGCAGGATCTTCTCGTAGGTCACCCCCTTCTCCGCAGCACCCGTCTCAAGAGTGAGGGTGATTGCCGCCGTTGTGGGGGGGCGAAGCCTTGCTTTTTTCTTCTTCTTTGGGGCAGCCTTGGGTGTTTTAGCCGCCCCTTTGTTCTTTCTGGCCTTGCGTGTTCCGCCGGTGGTCCACGGGGCCTCGACGGGGGAGGGGTTGCTGTTCTCCCCCCCTTGCGCCGCTTCTCTTGCGGCCATTGATGGCCGCTTTTTCTTCACCTTAGCCTGTTTGTTAGGCTTTGGCGGGGCTGGTGCTGGCGGTGCCGCCGCATTTTGTGCCGCCACTTCTGCATAAGTGGGCACCGTCGCCTTTTTGGGCTTCGGTGCCTTCGTCTTCTCTGCCGCTGGCGGGGTGCCTACAGTGACACTATCCGCCGCCAGCGGCGGTCTCCTCCTCGGTTCTGGGAGGAGCCGGTCTTCGAGTCCGGCCAGTCTCGCGTTTAGCATGTTGCCGAAGGTTTCAATATTGGAGCGCGAAACCTCCGACAACAGCTGTTGCAGGCCCTGGACATCGGGTCTGGACGCTTGCCGCCTCAGCTCGTCTAGCTCCCGGCGCATGGCGTCGATTTGCTGTTGCAATTGTGCATTCTGGGCCTCCAGAGCCCTTACTTCTTCTGATTGCCCGCGGCCCCTCATTTCGGCGACGGCTGTTTTTATATTGGCTGTCGCCTCTTTGAGGAACCGCTGGTAAGTCCCCTTCAGATTTTGTGACTTCGTGGCGACCATTGTGATCCAGCCCGGTGACGCGCATTTCCGCACATTTCACCGGGCGGGCGATTTTCACGATGTCGGGGCTAAGGGTCGCTCGCAGCCTCATGGCCAAAGCGTCCGCCTTTTTGTCAGCCCCCTCTCCCTCAACCGACAGGACGCGCGCACCTGTCTGGGCCAGGCGGAAGCCGAGTCTGGGGATGTTTAGCTCCCCTAAATCGATCTTCGACCTGGCCTCGCGCAGGATCTTCTCGTAGGTCGCCCCCTTCTCCGCAGCACCCGTCTCAAGAGTGAGGGTGATTGCCGCCGTTGTGGGGGGGCGAAGCCTTGCTTTTTTCTTCTTCTTTGGGGCAGCCTTGGGTGTTTTAGCCGCCCCTTTGTTCTTTCTGGCCTTGCGTGTTCCGCCGGTGGTCCACGGGGCCTCGACGGGGGAGGGGTTGCTGTTCTCCCCCCCTTGCGCCGCTTCTCTTGCGGCCATTGATGGCCGCTTTTTCTTCACCTTAGCCTGTTTGTTAGGCTTTGGCGGGGCTGGTGCTGGCGGTGCCGCCGCATTTTGTGCCGCCACTTCTGCATAAGTGGGCACCGTCGCCTTTTTGGGCTTCGGTGCCTTCGTCTTCTCTGCCGCTGGCGGGGTGCCTACAGTGACACTATCCGCCGCCAGCGGCGGTCTCCTCCTCGGTTCTGGGAGGAGCCGGTCTTCGAGTCCGGCCAGTCTCGCGTTTAGCATGTTGCCGAAGGTTTCAATATTGGAGCGCGAAACCTCCGACAACAGCTGTTGCAGGCCCTGGACATCGGGTCTGGACGCTTGCCGCCTCAGCTCGTCTAGCTCCCGGCGCATGGCGTCGATTTGCTGTTGCAATTGTGCATTCTGGGCCTCCAGAGCCCTTACTTCTTCTGATTGCCCGCGGCCCCTCATTTCGGCGACGGCTGTTTTTATATTGGCTGTCGCCTCTTTGAGGAACCGCTGGTAAGTCCCCTTCAGATTTTGTGACTTCGTGGCGACCATTGTGATCGTCGCCAACGAAGCCTCCACGCTTTGGGCCAGAGCGGTGATGGTCTGCTCTGGCCTATCCTCTCCGGTGACTGTGTTTGCGGGGCTTGCGCAGGTTGCCGCGCGTGTTTCCCGCGCCGTCCTCGCTGATTCGGCCACCTCTTCTTCAGCCTGAAGCCAAAGAGCTTCCTCCTTCTGGCGGTTGAGTTCGGCCTGCGCCGACGCCAGTCCAACGTACTGGCCGGTGGTCGGCGGTCGGCCACGTCCTCGCTTTGGCCGCGGTACCGCCTCTTTGCTAAGAGAAGGCACATCGTCATTTTCGGTTTTCCTCTTTCGAGGCGTGTCACGATCGGGAATTACGGGCAACCCCTCGGAGTCCAGTGATATGCCAGACATATCACTGGAGTCCGAGAGGTAGTCGTCGCTGTCAAGTCCGGTTAGGCGGTCGGGGATCCGCGCGCGCGTGAGCAACACGAGCGGTACGCGCGGTGCGGCTGCGCTGGAATTCCCCGCCGCTACTGTCTCTGTCTTAATGGAGGGAGGGAGGATAAGCTCGCGCTTGTGCTGAACGCGCGCAAGCCCCTCCGTGTCTCCTCGCAGCTTCTTCCTGTGAAGAAGTCGCAGGAGCCGCTCCCTGCCGTTTTCCACAGGCTGTGAAAAATCGACGTCTTCGTCCGTCAATAGTTGGTCCGCCGCCGGTGCGGTTAGGGGCACCGGCTCCGGACCCGCGCGTGTTGTCGCGCCTTCATCTTTACTCGCCGTCGCAACGGCCTCCACACACCCACTTGCAATGTTGGCACCCCCCGTATACATGGGCCAGACCTCTCCCTTCGGAGAGGTGCGGGATTCCCCGACATAGTCGGGACCCGCCCGGGGACTTTTTTCATTGCAACCTTCCATATTTGTCAGTTGTGGACTGATTCTGGCCCGATCAAGTTGGGGTGATTCTGCCCCAGTGCCCTTAGGACGAGACCGCCTGCTCGCCATGCATCCCATGGCCGGGCACCACAAACCTTGGATTAGGGGCCGTAAAAGCCCATCCATCATCATTCAAACAAAAACCTAACACGCAAAACCTAACATACACGCACAGAAGAGTAAATAAAAGGGAAAATACAGAAAGAAAAGGTGTTGAAAGATAGATGAAATAAATTAAACAATGCAAAGGAAGAGTAAACTATAAAAAGATGGTGAAAGATAGTGAAAGACCGGCGTTCAGCCGCCTGAGTACCTCACCCCGTGTAAAAGGCGGAGTGACGCACCCAGGCGTTGCCCAGGGACACCAACGTGGAGGAACCGGTATCGCCCCCAACCTAACCTAACCTAACCTCTTTTTTTTTTTTTTTTTTTTTTTTTTTTTTTTTTTTTTTTTTTTTTTTTTTTTTTTTTTAAGGAGGGGAAATACGTTACGTATCCCCCACCGTCTCCGGGGGAAGGCGGCAGGGGTATGTCGGACTCCCCCGGCGCAATGGTGATGAAAAGCGCCGAGGTTTACCGACTAAAACCCCTCCATGCCTCCTTCTGCGCCAATGCGGGGTCATGGGAACTGCGTGATACTACTACCACGACCCCGCAGCGCGTGCCGCGCCCGGCCCTCTCCTATCGCGGCGGCCGGATGTAGTGCCGCCTGCCTCACCGAGAGCTCCCCGGGCATTGGGGAGCTGTCCATCTCGGGGCCCACAATGTGGGCGGCGATCCCCCGATCACCGCCCACGGGCCTAGGCTTCCACCTCCATGGCGGGGGCGGTCGGACCCGCCCTTGCGCCTTCGACTCTAGGCCTTCGTGGCCGAGTCTTTGGGGGAGCCTTTCCCTTCTTGGTGCCGGGGGGTGGTTTGGCCAGTGCGCAGCCACTACTCCCCAGCACATGCTCCTTCTCTGGCTTCCCCATCGTCTCGCACAAGAGACACTTTGGGGGGGCCGTACAGTCGGGTGCCCTGTGCCCCAGTGCTCCGCAGTGGAAACATCGACCACTGAGGTCCACCGGGGACGGGCACTTAACGGCTAAGTGGCCGGTGTCAAGGCAACGGTAGCACCGCTTTGGCCTCGCGGCCAGCAGCACTACCCTCGCCGAGACCCAGCCGACCTGTAGCCGCCCTGCACTCGTCAGTCTTTTGGCTGCCGCTACCGGTGCGCACAGCCAAAGACACCTCTCGCCCCTTCGGCCCACTACGACCTTGCCCGACCGGATTTCGCCGGCCGAGCAGCCTCCCTCTTTGGCGACCGCCTCTATAATGTCGGCGGCCGTCGTCGTATCGTCGAGTCCGGTGAGCAGCATTTCCGCGCGCTTCACCGGGCGACCGACCCTGACTAGTCCCTCGTCCAGAACCGCCCTCATCTTCGTAGCAAGGGCGTCCGCCTTCTCCTGGGCCCCCTCTCCCGATAGCTCGAGAACGCGGGCGCCCGTTTCTGCCAGGCGGAAGTCGACCTTGTAGATGCCGAGTTCCGCCAGGCAGATTTTCCTCTTCGCCTCCGTTAGTATGGAGGCGTATGTCGCCCTCCCCTCCTCAAGCACCCCCTCCTTGAGGGTGAGGGTGATCGCCGCGGTTTTGGGGGGCTTCAATTTCGCCTTCTTTTTCTTTGGGGCAGGCTCCTTGGCGGCACCCCTTCTCGCCTTCTTTTTACCGCGTCCGCGCGACCCGTCTGTGGTCCGCGGAGCGTCTGTCGTAGGTGGGGCGGTCGTAGACCCCCTCGCCGCTTCAGCCTCCTGTGCGGCCAAAGTCTTTCTCTTCCCCTTCTTTCCTTTCTTGGGCGGTGCAGGTGCAGTGGGCGCCTGTGTAGGCGCCACCGTGTCCTCCGCCGCCCCTTTCCTCTCCTTGGCCGTTGCCTTCTTCGGCTTTGGCCTCTCCTTCGGCGCCTCGACGCTCGGCGCAGGTGCCGGGGCCAAGAACTCCCGGTCCCTGTCCGCTGCGAGCGGAGGCCTTCTTCGAGGCTCCGGCGGAAGACGCTCCTCTAGGCCGGCCAGCCTCGCGTTGAGCATGTTGCCGAAGGTCTCTATGTTTGCTCTAGAGACCTCCGCCAACAGCTCACGCATGTCCTTGTCCTTAGGGCGGGAGGCCTGTTTGCGCAACTCGTCAAGCTCCTGGCGCAAATCGGCCATTTGCTCTTCGAGGCGCTTGTTGTGGGCCTCCAGCTTTGCTACCTCTTCTGTCGCGGTGCGATATCGCACCTCGTTGAAGGCCGACGCGACGGTCACCACCGCCTCCTTTAGGTACCTTTGATAGGTACCTTTGAGGTTGGAGGACTTTGTGGCAACCATGACGACGGTCTCCAACGCGGCCTGCACTGCTCCGACCAGCGCAGCGCTCGTTCGCTCCGCCGCTTCTTCTCGCGTAAGAGAAGTAGCGGGGAGTCTGATGGGGGAGGGGCTAGAACGGATGGGCGCTCCAGCATTCCTCGCCCCACGAGCCACTGCGGCGATCTCCTCCTCGGCCTGAAGCCGAAGGGCCTCCGCCTTTTCTCTATTCAGGTCGGCCTTGGCCTTGGCCAGGCCGACATACTGGCCGGTCGTCGGCGGCCGGCCACGCCCTCTTTTTGGTTTGGGCGCCACCCCCTTACTGATGGGCGGCGCCATGTCCTCATCTGTGTTACGCCGCTTACGGGCAGTCCTGTCCGGGTTTGCGGGCAGCCCCTCAGAGTCCAGCGACATGTTAGACACGCTGCTGGTGTCTGAGGGACAGTCCTCGCTGTCTTGTTCGATATTGGGGCTTTTGTTGTACAGCACGCGATCTATATACGCGCGCGGTACGCCCTTCGTATTGCCTCTCAATTCCATCTTCTCCAGAAGCACGAACAGCCGACGCTTGCCGTCAAGCTGCGGCTTGGAGAAGTCGACATCTTCGTCGGTTAAAGGGTCCGTTTCCGGCGCGGTAATGTGCGCCAGACCCGGACCCGTTCGCTTTGTCGCGTCCCTGTCCCTCTCCGTCGTTTGCACGACCGCCTCTGCCTTCATCGCATCTTTTGACCCCTCCGTATACACGGGCCTACCTCTCCCCTGCGGGAGAGTGTGGGATTCCCCAGCATTGCTGCCGGGACCCACCCGGAGATTCTTTTTTTGGATACGATCTGCCATTATCTTTCTACGACACCCCGGGTCGCGGCCTTTTTTCAGGTGTGAGGTCACCTATCCGAAGAGTAAAATAAAAATGAAAGATAGTAAGAGAAGAAAGAAAGTTGGTGAAAAGATAGAAAAAACGAAAAAAACTACAGCAAAAACAAGAAAGTTAAACTAAAAAGGTGGTGAAAGATAGAAGAAGAAGAAAGATAGATAGACCCAGCCTTCAGCCGCGTGAGTACCTCACCCCGCAAAAGACGGGGTGGCGCACCCAAGCGTTGCCCAGGGGCACGAACGTGGACGCACTGGCAGACCCCCAACCTAACCTAACCTAACCTTTTTTTTTTTTTTTTTTTTTTTTTTTTTTTGATCTCGCAGGGGAAAGGTCATTACGCCCTTCCCGGGTTGGGGGACCCGGGGGTATGTGGGACTCCCGGCACGACTCGCCGGTTTACCCACTAAAACTAACCTGCGGATTGCCATCAGCCGCTTTAAGGAGGGTGTCCCGGATCTGTCTAGCACAGGACACCCCCCGCGACCGGCCGGTCTACCTCAATAGGGACCGGACTTCCACCACAATTAGGGGCCGCTCCGACAACCTGAAGCGTCCCCCTCGACGCCGGGACTAGCTAAGCCGGGGAGGTTCCCATCCTCTCCCGGAGCCCCGTTAGACGGAAGTTTGGAGGTTCGCATAACGACGCCTCCGCACTCCCGTCCTACGCCGGCGGAGCGGAACAGAGGATTGATCGTTCTCTCTGTCCCGCTCCGCGGCCTCTTTCTGCGAAATGACAGCTTCGCAGAAAGAGACCGCCGCCTGCCAGGCCTCATCGCTCTCGAGCATGCAGCGCACGACACTCGAGAGCGAGAGGTCCCGCCCAAGCACTGCCACGAGATCGTGGCGCTGCACGGCCCATCGGTCGCACACCTCGAGGGTGTGCTGGGCCGTGTCCTCCGCAGCGCCACATTGGTGGCAGGCTGGCGTTGGCTCCCTCCTGGCGACCTTACACAGGTACGCACCGAAGCATCCATGCCCGGTGAGCACCTGTGTAAGGCGGAAGGTGAGGGGTTTTCTCTTGCGGCGCATCCACGCCGCAAGGACTGGTCGCAGTGCCGCGGCCGTATGTTGGCCGTACGGCGACTGCGCCAGGACCTCACCCCACCTCCTCAGCAACCACTGCTCTCCCAGCCTTCGGAACCGCCTTAGCTCCTCCCACGAAGGGACCTCGCCACGTGACCTCCTCTCTGCAACGAGGAGGTTTAACTCGGCGAGGACCCTCGCCACGAGCTCCCACGGCGGTTCCCCCGCTAGGGCAGTAGCTGCCGCCCAGGAGACTGTACGGTAGCCCCTGATGACCCTCACCGCTATGACCCGCTGCATTTTGTGCAGCTGGGCCACATTACGCACGGTAAGGGCATCCGCCCAAATTGGGGCTCCGTACAGGGCCATACTCCGACAGACTCCGGAGTACAGCCGCCTGCAGGCTTGGCTGGGCCCCCCCACATTTGGTAGGAGCCGGCCAAGCGCTGATGCCACCCTCACGACCTTCGGCCCCAGCTGTTGGAAATGGGGGCCGAAGGTCCACCTCCCGTCCAGGGTGAGTCCGAGACACTTAAGGGTTGGACTCACCCTGACCTCCGTCTCTCCGATAAGGAGTCGTGCACCCGGTGGGGGTCCTTTCCTCCCAGGTCCGCGGAAGAGCAGGGCTTCGGTCTTGTCTAGACGTACCCGAAGCCCCAATCGCTCTATGCGGCTGACAACGATGGCTGCCCCCTCCTCAGCCAGCCGCGCGGCCTCCTGATATGTCCTTCCCCGGAACGTGACGTAAGTGTCATCTGCATAGCAGATGACGTCTGCTCCGGGGAGGATGCCGCTCCGCAGGACCCAGTCGTAGCCGACGTCCCAGAGGTTCGGTCCCAGAACCGAACCCTGGGGGACGCCGCACTCGACCTGCCGCCTCTCTAAGGACCCCGACCGATCCTCGAACACGATCTCCCTATCGGAGAGATACGCATCCAACAGCCTCCCGAGATACGGAGGCACTTTGAAATAGTTTAGTGCCTCGCGTATTACGCTGTGGGGAAGGCTGTTGAAGGCGTTGGCGATGTCCAAGGACACCGCCACCACCACCTCTCTCCCGCGTTCCGCTTCATCCGTCACCGACTTCAGGCGCCTCACTGCGTCGATGGTTGACCGACCGGCCCGGAAGCCGAACTGTGAGTCTGACAGTCCGGGCCCAGGACCCTCCTCCAAGTGCTGAACGAGGCGGGAGGCTATTACGCGTTCAAACGCCTTGCCCACCTCGTTCAGCAACACGATCGGCCGCACCGCCGACGCACAGTCCGGTGGTCGCCCGCCCTTAGGTAGCAGGACGAGCCGACCCTCCTTCCACGCCTTCGGGAACTGACCGCCTTGTAGACAGCGGTTGAACAGCTCCCGAAGGCTGTCTCCGAGGTGCACGAGAGCTATAGATAGGACTCTCCCGTGCACCCCATCCGGACCAGGCGCCCTTCTCTTACTACGGAGGCGGGACAGAACCGCCTCCATCTCCAAGTCGGTGACGGGTGGCGGAACACCCTCCTCCATCGAGCCCGGCGTTCGTCGGGCCATTCGCGGCGGAGCGAAGCCTGCTGGGGGGTCCGGGAACAACTCCCGGACGATGTTCTCCAGCAGTTCCGGCTGGAGTGTTTCCGTCAGTGGGGCCGACTGGGCGCGAAGTTTGTCTCGCGCCCTCTTATATGGTCGGCCCCAGGGATCGTTCTCGATCCCCTCCACCAGCTCCAGCCATGCTCGCTCCTTGGCCCGACTGATAGCCAGCTGCAGGATCTCCCGTTTGGCATGGTAGACCCTAAACAGCCGCCCATCACGCTCCTCGTCCTGGGGACGGCGCCGCCTGCTGCGGACATAGGCGCGGCGCGCCGCATCGCAGGCGACGCGAAGGTCGGCCAACTCGGCCGACCACCAGTATACCGCCCGTCGAGGAGGGGGAGGACCCCGAACTCTTGGCATGGCTGCCCGGCAGACGTTAGTGAGTACGTCGCCGAGACAGCCAGCCAGTTCGTCCACCCCCAAACCTTCCAACGACGGGAGGCTCCAGCGGCCAACGATGGCCGCCTCCTCCGCTAGTTCCCGGTTGAGCTTAGTGACTGCCCAACGCGGGAACCTGCTACGTCCCCCGGACACCGACGCCGAGCTCGATGCGGAGGCTGGAGACATCTCGAACCGTATATAGCGATGGTCCGAGAGTGTCTCCACCTCCGTTACCACCCTCCACCCTGCCACCCTGCGCGCGACGTCAGGAGTGGCGAACGACAGGTCCACCACTGAACCGCCCGTCCGCCGCACGCAGGTGAAGACTGTCCCTGTATTGAGAAGGGACAGTCCCGAGGCTAAAGCCCACTCCTCCACTTCCCTCCCCTTCGGATCAGTGACAGGGGAACCCCACGCCGAGGACTTGGCATTGAAGTCCCCTGCCACCACTACGGGGAGGGGGGCTAGCCTCCTTATCAGCGGCCCTAGAGCATCAAGGAATTGCTCTAGGGCGAACCTAACCTTTTTTTTTTTTTTTTTTTGTTTCCGGAGGGGGAAATGCATTACGCATACCACCCGGGCGCAGGGGGCACCCGAGTGGTGATGTGGGACTCCCGTATAGGCTAATGAGACCCACGGTATACCCACTAAAACCCCCCCCCACCTTCCTCCACGCCGCCTTGTGACGGGGCCACGGGAACGATACACACATCCGCGACCCCGCCGGCGGCAGGCGCACCTGATGGTAAGTGCGCCTTCCTCCCCCGCCTCCACCAGTACTGTAGCAGACTCCCCCCGAGTCTGCCACAGTACTGGTGGAGGCCAACTACACCTCGGCCGCAGAGGATAGGGCAAGCGGCGCACCGTAATACCAAACTTGCCTCTTCCCCTGCGGCCCCACCGATGCCGTTTCCCTGCGGAACGGCCCCGCCAGCTCGCAGAGGGGTAGGGACAGCGGCACAACACCACCACCCTCTCCCCCTGCGATCCTCCACGGCCGCAGAAGATAGGGAGTACGGCGCACCGTAATACCGGCACTCCTCTTCTTCTGCGGTCCCACCTCTAGGCGCGTCCGCAGCGGACTGGCTCCTCCAGTCCGCCGGGAGCGCCCCTCCTTGGGCCGGCCCGGCCTCCTGCCAAGCCGGCCCTGGTTGCCTCTTTGCTTCACCGTGGGTCCTCAACCACGGTTACTGAGCCCCACCGCCACGACAAGGCGGGCAACCGTCGGGGGGGGGCGAACCTAACCTAACCTAACCTAACCTAACCTAACCTAACCTAACCTAACCTTTTTTTTTTTTTTTTTTTTTTTTTTTTTGACGGGGGGAAATACGTTACGTATCCCCCGCCACCCCCGGGGGAGGGCGGCAGGGGTATGACGGGCTCCCCCGGCGCGAGATGGAGTGCGCCGGGGTTTACCGTCTAAAACCCCCCGATGCCCACCTTCAGCGCCGTTAGCGGGGCCATGGGAATCGCATTGCATTCTTCCACGACCCCGCAGCGCGTGCCGCAACCGGCTCACTTCTTTGCGGCGGCCTGGTGTTGTGCCGCCGCCTGCCACTCCGAGAGCTCCCCGGGCATTGGGGAGCTTGTCGTCTCGGGGCCCATATTGTGGGCGGTGATCCCCCGATCACCACCCACGGGCCTACGCTTCAACCTCCATTACGGCGGGGGCAGGCTGAGCCACCCTTGCGCCTTGGGCTTGCGGCTTTTTGAGCCGGGCCCTGGAGGGAGCCTTTCGCTTCCCTTTCACGCCGGGGGCGGGCTTTGCAAAGACGCAGCCGCTGCTCCCCAGCACGTGTGCCACCTCCTCTTTGCCAGTGGCCTCACATAGCGAGCAGAGCGGATCAGCTCCGCACTCTGCCGCCTTGTGCCCCGGCTTCCCGCAGCGGAAACAGCTCCGGCTACGGTCCACCGAGGACTGGCATTTCGCCGCGACGTGGCCGGTGTCCTGGCATCGGTAGCACCGCTTTGGCCTCGCGACCAGCAGCGCCACCTTTGCCGAGACCCAGCCCACGCGAAGCCGCCCAGAGCTGAGCAGCTTTTTAGCGGCCGCGACGGGGACGCTCATCCACAAGGATGCGTCTCCTCTCGGTCCCATCACAATTTTGCCCGACCTGATGGAGCTGGTCGGGCATCCTCCTTCCTGTGACGCCGCCAGGATGACTTGGGCGGCCGTCACTGAGTCGTCCAGCCCGGTTACGCGCAGTTCTGCGCATTTGACCGGGCGGCCGACTCTCACCATTTCCGGGCTTAGAACGGCCCTCAACTTTACTGCGAAAGCGTCCGCCTTCGCTTGCGCCTCCTCACCTGCGATGATAAGCACGCGCGCGCCTGTTTCTGCCAAGCGGAAGCCGAGCTTGGGGATGTCAAACTCCCCAAGATCGACTTTCGCCCTGGCCTCTTTTAGAAGCTGGGCGTAGGTCACCCCCTTCTCCGCAGCCTTCTCCTCAAGGGTGAGGGTAACAGCCGCGGTGGCTGGGGCGCGCAGCCTCGCCTTCTTCTTCTTCTTGGAGGCGGCTTTAGCTGGTATAGCCGCCCCCTTCTTCTTTTTTCCCCTTGCCTTGCTTGGACCTACGGTAGTCCACGGGGCCTCGGAGGGGGAGGGGTCGGTATTATCTCCCCCTTGTGTCGTCTCCTGAGCGGCTATTGATGGCCGCTTTTTCTTTTTGTTCTTCTTATTTGGTGGAACCGTTGCAGGCGGTGCCACTTGAGGGGCTGCTGCATTGGGTGTTGCCACCTCCGCGTATGTAGGCGCCGTCGCCTTTTTGGACTTCGGCGTCTTCTTCGCCGGTGCCTTCGTTGGTGGGGCACCGACGGGAACATCCATATTGTCCGCCGCCAGCGGCGGTCTCCTTCTTGGCTCGGGAAGGAGTCTGTCCTCCAACCCAGCCAGTCTCGCATTCAGCATGTTGCCGAAGGTCTCGATATTGGAACGAGAGACCTCCGACAACAGCTGTTGCAGGTCTTGGGCAGCGGGCCTGGATGCCTGCCGCCTTAACTCTTCCAGCTCCCTGCGCATGGCGTCTATCTGCCTTTGCAGTTGCTGGTTCTGGGCTTCCAGTGCCCGTAACTCTTCCGTTTGACCGCGGCCCCTCATTTCAGCGACGGCTGCCTTTATGGTCACTGCCGCCTCCTTGAGGAACCGCTGGTATGTCCCTTTTAGATTTGAAGACTTTGAAGCGACCATCGTGATCGTCTCCAAAGCCCTCTCTACGCTCTCTGCCAGAGCAGCGCTTGTCCTTTCTGTGTTGTCGTCGGCTGGAACTGTGCTTGCGAGGATAGAGGCTCTCGCTTCTCTCACAGCCCGCGCCGTGCCGGCGACCTCAGCCTCAGCCTGAAGCTTGATAGCTTCCGCCTTGGCCCGATTCAACTCTGCCTGCGCTTTGGCCAGGCCGACGTACTGGCCGGTTGTTGGTGGCCGGCCACGTCCTCTTTTAGCTTTCGGCACTGCACCTTTGCTGGTGGATGGTGCCGCCTCAGTCTCGTCCGGGTAAAGCCGCCTCTTCAGGGGGGTCGTTCGTCCGGTGGGTGCGGGCAATCCCTCGGAGTCCAGCGACATGTCAGTCATGCAGCTGGAGTCCGTGAGATAGTCCTCGCTGTCTCTTTCAGGTTCAAGTTCACGGGGTTTTGGCATTATGACGTCGCGCGTAAGTAGCACGCGCGGCAGGTCTGCGTCGCCCCGCAACTTCTTCTTTTGTAGAAGCTTTAGCATCCGCTCGTAGTCGTTGGGCTGCGGCTGACTAAAGTCTACGTCTTCATCGGTCAAGAGGTCCGCCGCCGGTGCGGTTAGGAGCGCCGGCTTCTGACCAGAGCGTGTTGTCACGCCTTCCTCTCCTCTCGCCGTCGCAACGGCCCCCTCGTCCCTCATCGCATCAGTTGGCCCCTCCGTATACACGGGCCTGACTCCCGCCGAAGCGGGAGTGTGGGATTCCCCATTGCTGGGACCCACCCGGAGAATACTTTTACTAATACGATCCATCATCCAAAACACCGACACCCCGGGTCGCGGGCTTGTTTTCTGGTGTAGCTCACCAATCAGAAGAATTAACGAAAAACAAGGAAGATAGAAGTAGAAAAGACGGTGAAAAACAGATAAAAATAAAAGAAACAAAACAAAAAAGAAGAGTAATCTAAATAGATGGTGAAAGACAGTGAAAGACCGGCGTTCAGCCGCCTGAGTACCTCACCCCGTGTAGAGAGCGGAGTGACGTACCCAGGCGTTGCCCAGGGACACCAACGAGGAGGAGCCGGTATCGCCCCCAACCTAACCTAACCTTTTTTTTTTTTTTTTTTTTTTTTTTTTTTTTTTTTTTTTTTTTTCGTTGGGAAATCTTTTATAGATCCCCGGCAGCGCTGGGGAAGGGCTGCCGGGGTATGTGAGACTCCCCGGGTGCAGGGTAGAGGGCCACACCCGGGTTTACTACACTAAAACCCAACGGTGCTCCTATCCCCCGCCATTGGCAGAGCCACGGGAACTATAATAACAACCGCGACTCTTCCGGCGGATGCCTGCCTAGTGTTGGGCAGACCCATCTTTTCTTGGGGCGTTTTACTCGCCCCTCAGGCCGAACAGAGGCCCCTAGGGGCTTGCATAGGCCATTCCTTACTACACGTGTCGCGATGCGCAGGAGCACTCCACGCATCACGACTCAGTCGGGGGCTCGGTGCTATGGATGACGGCATCCCCACGCCGTCACCCCGAGTTCCCCATTTACGGCGGGACGTTGTTGTCGTCATTGTTCACGACTCGACGTCTACGTCTTGGCCTTCTCCTCGGGTCGAGCGCCTCCCGTTCTCTCATGCGCTCGGCCTCTTCTTTGTCGGTGATCACCGCTTCAGCGAAGTGTTCCACCGCCTTCCACTCTTCTTCACTGCGCACCATTGCTTGGATTATGGCTGGCAGTGAGAGGTCCAAACCAATTGCAGCTTCGAGTTCTGCACGTTGTCTACTCCAGGAGGGACACGCCGTGATGGTATGTTCGGCCGTGTCCCTGTCGCCGTCGCAGTGGTGACATCGCGTGGTGTCTTCTCTATTCGCGATTTCGCACAGGTACTGACCAAAGCAGCCGTGCCCGGTCAGCACCTGTGTGAGGCGGAAAGTGAGCGCGCCGTTCTTTCTTTTCACCCACTCTTTGAATACCGGGCGGATAGCTAGCACCAGGTTCATGCTAACTTGCGGCTCTTGTAGCCGCTCGGCCCACAGCTCTAGCACCCTTTCACTTGCTTCATTCCTCCACCGACGGATGGCATCTGGTAGAGGGTTGCTGCCCTCTGCACGGATCACTGCGCAACGCCAAAATCCCTCGGCGAGGGCTCGCGCATCCAAGTCCCATGGGACGGCTCCAGCGAGCAGACATGCCGCATCCTTTGATATAGTGCGGTATCCACGCACGGCCCGCGTCGCCATTACTCTTTGTATTCTCCCAAGAGCGAGCCGGTTTTCGGGTGACATATTTTCAGCCCAAATCGGCGCGCCGTACATCGACATGGAGCGTATTACGCCCATGTACAGGCGCCGACATGCAAGGCTCGGGCCCCCTAAGTTTGGGAGCAGCGAGGCCAAAGCCCCCGCGGACCTAGTGACCTTCTCGGCGAGGCGACAGAAGTGAGTCTTGAAGGACCACCGGCCATCGAGAACGAGTCCTAAATACGTCATCGTCGGCGTGACGCTGATTCTCGTCCCACCCACGACTACTGCCAAATCAGGTGGTGGCTTGTTCCTCGGCCCGTGGAAATACAGAGCCTCGGACTTTTCTAAGGCCACACTAAGGCCTAAGGCGCGTATCCTGCGGACCACCTGCGCAACTGCCGCAGTCGCGAGTATAGTCACTTCGCGGTAGGTCCCGCCACGACAGACGACATTTGTGTCGTCAGCGTAGCAGATGACCTCTACTCCGCGAAGGTTGGCACCGCGGAGCACTGGGTCAAATCCAATGTTCCACAGGGACGGACCGAGAGCCGACCCCTGCGGAACGCCACAGACCACCTCCTTCTCTTCCCAGCTTTCCTGGGTCGGGAACTGCACGGAGCGCTCCGAGAAATATCCGCTGATGGTGTTGCGGAGGTATCTCGGAACGCCGTGGTGTCTCAGGCCGTCTTTAATAGTTGCCCAGGGTAGGGAGTTAAAGGCGTTGGAAATATCCAGTGATACGGCCAATACTACCCCACCCCGGGAGACCTCCTCTTCTGTTATGTCCCTCAGACGAGCAATCGCCCCCATCGTTGACCGCCCTGAGCGAAACCCGTACTGGTTCTCGCTCAGGTTTGGCCCGACGCACTCTAGATGTTTAACGAGACGCGCCGCAACAATTCGTTCCAACATCTTGCATATTTCGTCAAGCAAGACGATGGGGCGGTACGCTGACGGTTGTTCTTCGGGCCGCCCGGCCTTCCGCAGAAGCACCAGTTTCCCGGACTTCCACCGCCGCGGCACTCGACCCTGGACCAGACAGCTGGTCAAAACGGTGAGTACACGCGGCTCCATGTTTTTCATAGCCAGGACCCAGGTACGCCCCGGTACGCCATCGGGGCCAGGCGCCGTATTCTTTAGACCCATTTTTTTGACTGCCACCGCCAGTTCCGAAGATGTAACTGGCGGTATTTCCTCCTCGTCGTCAGATGTCTCCTCCTGGTGAGCCGTCGATGGTGGATTCCACTCGACCCCAGATGGAAAGAGGGTCGAGATGACTCTGTTGCGGAGATCCGGTTGGAGACACTGAGTAATTGGCGGGGCAGCCGGGCGCAATTTTTGACGCACCCACTTGTAGGGCTTACCCCAGGGGTCCTCTTCAAGTGTCCGTATCCATTCCTCCCATGTTTCCGTCTTTGCCTTTGTTATGGCATCACGGAGGGTGCGGCGGGCCGTACGGTATCCGTCATATAGTGCCTCCTCTTCCTGCCGGTCCCTTGTGTGTCGTCTGCGGTACCTTTTGTAACGGCGGCGGGCCGCCGTGCACTCCTGCTGGAGATGGTGCAACTCGGGACGCCACCAGTATGTTTGGCGTCGCGGTCTAAAGGGTCCCACGCGTGGCATGGAGGCGTCGCAGACGCCGTGCATAACCTCTTTTAGCCACTCCGCGCATTCGTCTATATTATCAGAGGGCAAAGGCGCCCAGGATGCGACGACGGCAGCCTCTTCTAGAAGATCACGGTCCAGACGTTTCAAGGACCATCTTGGGCCGCCACCAGATGGGATTGTGTGGCCTGGTTCCGATGCGCGAGCAGAAATGTCAAAACCGATGTATCTATGGTCCGAGAGGGTCTCAGTTTCCTCCAGGACTCGCCATCCCTTGACACAGTAGGCAGCTGCTGCACTGACGAAGGTCAGGTCCACGATGGACTCGCCCTGTCGACGGACACATGTGCTTACCGAGCCCCGGTTTGCCAGCACGAGACCAGTAGACGTCATCCATTCTTCCACGGCGTGTCCTCTTGCGTCCGTCACCGGGGAATTCCAAAGTGTTGATTTCGCATTGAAGTCCCCGGCAACGATCACAGGAGTGGTCGCTCCGCTAATGACAGTGGACAACCGCATGAGAAAGTCCTCAAAATCGGCCAGAGGCCTGTTGGGGGAGAAGTAAACCCCCGCTACAGTGAGGGCCCCCAAGCTAGCAACGACAAAACCCTGGCCTCTAACCGTGCTTCTTGAAGACAGTGGCACGATTTTGGGGCCGAAGACCAAAGCGACCAATGAATCGGCATCGCCTACCCAGTTATTCCTGGGTAAGATGCGGTACGGCTCCGACACGATTAAGACGTCAATTGACCACTGCGCTGCGGCTTGATCCAGAAGATCCTGCGCGCGAGCGCAGTGGTTCAAGTTGCCCTGCAGGAATCTATAAGTCGCCGTTATTGAGCTTCCATCAGGGCCTCTCCAGCATCAGGACCCGCCGTTGATGTTGTGGCTGGCTTCCGTGGTGTCTTGCTTTTCTCAGAGCTCCTCTCTTTAGGTGTAGGTTTACCGCATCTCTTGCTACCTACACTGTGGTCCGCCGGTTTTCCTCTTGCTGCGCACAGCGCGCAATGTGGCGCATTTGAGCAATTTGCAGAGGGGTGGCCTGCTTGACCGCAGCGGAAGCAGAGTCCGCCGCGGTCCTCCTCGCTGGTGCAGGTCGCCCGCGTGTGTCCGGTCTCGTGGCATCGGTAACACCTCATTGGGCGCGTGGACAAAAGAGTTACGCGCACCACGGTCCACCCTACATAGACTTTGATGTTTCCTGCCGTCACTCTCTTAGCGGCCTCGACCGGGCATTTAACCCAGGCCGTGCCGCGGCCGCTTCTGTCACGCCTGATTTCGCCGACTCTTATGTCGGGAACTGCGCAGTTGCCCGGTCTGGCTATGGCTTCCGCAATTTCGGACGCGGAAGCTGAATCATCTAGTCCGGATATGCGCAGCTCGGCGCACTTCTGGGGTCTGGAGATACGAACGTTCTCGTCCCCTAAGGCCTCTTTCAGTCTAGCTGCCAGAGCATCTGCCTTCTCTTGACAGGCCGCACCCGAGATCTCCAGCATGCGTGCCCCGGTCACGGCCAGCTTGAATTTGACGGCTGGGATCTCCAGCGCCGCAAGATCAACCTGTCGTTTTGCCCTCTCCAGGATGTCCTTGTAAGACACACCGCGTTCTACTGCGTCCTGCTGTAGCGTTAGGACAACCGCTGCAGACTTAGGGGCACGCAATTTCCCACTTTTCTTATTCTTTTTCTTAGGTGTCTTTTGCTGTTCTGCCCTCTTCTGTACCTTTCCCTTCTTCTTCACTACTTCTGTCCACTCCTGCGAGGGAGCGGGTCTCGACGCTGCAAATGTTGCAGCATCGTGTCTCGCGGCATCCGCCTCTTCGGCAGCAGCAGACTTCTTATCCTTCTTCTTCTTCTTTTTTTGATCTGGACCTGGATTAAGTGGCGGCGTCAATGTTGACACTGCTGGTTCCGGCTCCGGCCTTTCTATCTGTTGCGACGGACCTGCAGGTGCTGAAGCAGGCGCCGCACGATTTTTCTTCTTCTGGTCCGTAGCGAGTGGAGGGCGCAGGCGTGGCTCCGGGAGAAGCCGAGCCTCCAGGGACTCCAGCCGCGCATCAAGCCGTGCACTTGACAAGGAGACTGCCTCTCGGATCGCCCGCTCCATCATCTCTTCAACACTGAGCGAGGGAGCCGCATAGGTGGTCTGTGGTCGGATACAAATGAGCTCTCGCTTAACGGTCGCAAGTTCGGCCTTTAATTCTGCCAGCTCCTTGGAGAGGCGTATGTTTGCCGCTTCCAGAGCTCTGGTTTCCTCCGTCGTTGAGCGTCCAAGGAGGGCCGCACATGATTCACGAATGTCGCAAACCGCCACTTTGAGAGCCTTTATGTAGGTTCCACTCAAATTTTTTGACGTTTTGGCCACTTTGGTGATGGCCTCTAGGCCCTGGGTTATTTTAGAGCCCAATTCCGCCACTGTTACCACGTCATCCTCCATCATTGTCGCATCCGATATATTAGAGGACTCCGACAGGCGGTGTGAGCGTGTCTGTTGGAGCCTCTTCGTCTCGTCCAAGAAGTTTCGTTCGGCTTCGATCTTCAGGGCTTCCCGCTCGAGGGCGAGATGATCCCTTTTGGCCTTGGCCAAACCAACGTAATCTCCGGTTGTCGGCGGCCTGCCCCTGCCGCGCTTGGTGCTCTTCGGGTTGGCCGCGTTCTTTCCCTTCTCCGAATCTATCTCATCCTCTACTTCACTTCCGCGCCTCTTACGGAAACGTCTCCTCATTGTCTCCTTCTCTTCCTCGTAACTCTGAGAGACGGCGGTCTCGTTGCCGCTCTCAAAATCATCCGAAGTTCCCCCTTCTATGTCGAAGAACTTGCTTCTTACGGTGGCGGGCGTCGCCGCTCGTGATCCACCTTCCGAGCCATCTAATCTCTCAAGCTGTACAATCGGGATCCGTTTATCAAGCATTGGGTCGTCGTTTTTGGGGATAGAAGGTTCCCCAGATATCGTTGTCAGGTCCGGTTCCGGTGCGGTTATGGGCACCGGCCCTGGCCCAACGCGCGCAGTTGCGCCGCTCCCTGCGCTCGCCGTCGCAACGGCCTCCTCCAAAGCAACAGGTGCCCCCCCCGTATACGTGGGGCGACCCCCCGCCGAAGCGGGAGTGTGGGATTCCCTCCTAAGAGGACCCACCCGGGGAATATTTTCCGTATTGCTCTCCATGTTTGTCATTTCTGGACTGATTCTGGCCCGATCAAGAAGGGGTGATTCTGCCCCAGTGCCCTCGGGACGAGACCGCCTGCTCGCCATGCATCCCATGGCCGGGCACCACAAACCTTGGATTAGGGGCCGTAAAAGCCCATTCATCACCATTCAAAACAAAAACCTATCACGCGAAACCTAACACACACGCACAGAAGTGTAAATAAAAGAGAAAAGAAAGAAAGAAAAGGTGTTGAAACATAGAGAAAATAAATAAAATAATGCAAAAGAAGAGTAAACTATAAAAAGATGGTGAAAGATAGAGAAAGACCGGCGTTCAGCCGCCTGAGTACCTCACTCCGTGTAAAGAGCGGAGTGGCGCACCCAGGCGTTGCCCAGGGACACCAACGTGGAGGAACCGGTATCGCCCCCAACCTAACCTAACCTAACCTAACCTAACCTTTTTTTTTTTTTTTTTTTTTTTTTTTTTTTTTTTTTTTTTTTTTTTTTTAGGAGGGGAAATACGTTACGTATCCCCCACCGTCTCCGGGGGAAGGCGGCAGGGGTATGTCGGACTCCCTCGGCGCAATGGTGATGAAAAGCGACGAGGTTTACCGACTAAAACCCCTCCATGCCTCCTTCTGCGCCAATGCGGGGTCATGGGAACTGCGTGATACTACTACCACGACCCCGCAGCGCGCGCCGCGTCCGGCCCTCTCCTATCGCGGCGGCTGGATGTAGTGCCGCCGCCTGCCTCACCGAGAGCTCCCCGGGCATTGGGGAGCTGTCCATCTCGGGGCCCACGATGTGGGCGGCGATCCCCCGATCACCGCCCACGGGCCTAGGCTTCCACGTCCATGGCGGGGGCGGATGGTTCCACCCTTGCGCCTTTGGCCTTGGGCTTTTGCCGGGCCGTTGGTGCTGGAGCCTTACTCTTCCTCTTTATGTTGGGCGGCTTGGCTGTTATACAGCCGCTGCTCCCCAACACGTGGTCTCGCCTCTCCTTGCTCAGCGCCTCACACACGGGGCAATTGGGTGCCGCCGTGCACTCGGACGCCTTGTGTCCCGGCTTCCCACAGCGGAAACAGCTCCCACTGAGGTCCACCGGGCACGAGCACTTAATCGCCAAATGGCCGGTGTCCAGACAACGGTAGCACCGCCTTGGCCTCGCGGCTAGCAGCACTACCCTCGCCTGGACCCAGCCGACCTGCAGCCGCCCAGAGCTGATGAGCTTCTTGGCGGCCGCGGTTGGTATGCCGAGCCAAAGGCTTCTGACACCCCTGGGGCCTATAACAATTCTGCCCGACCGAATGTCGGCGGCTGGGCAGCTACCTTCTTTTGCGGCGGCCTCGACAATGTCTGCGGCCGTCGCCGAATCGTCCAGCCCGGTGACGAGAACTTCTGCTCTCTTCACCGGGCGGGCTATTCGTACTACTCCATGGTCCAGGACCGCCCTCATCTTCTCAGCCAGGGCGTCCGCCTTCTCTTGGGCCCCCTCTCCAGATATCTGGAGGACCCGGGCGCCCGTTTCAGCCAGGCGGAAGTCGACCCTTGTGATGCCGAGTTCCGCCAAGCTGATCTTCCTCTTGGCCTCCCCAAGGATGGAGGCGTATGTCGTCCTACCTTCCTCGAGCACCCCCTCCTTGAGGGTGAGAGTGATCGCCGCGGTTTTGGGGGGCTTCAGTTTCGCCTTCCCCTTCTTGGGGCCTGCCTTTTTGGCAGCACCCTTTTTTGTCTTCTTCCCACCGCGCCCACGTGACCCGTCTGTGGTCCGCGGAGCGTCTGTCGCAGGTGGGGCAGTCTCAGACGTCCTCGCCTCTTTAGCCTCCTGTGCGGCCAAAGATTTCCTCTTCTCCTTCCTCTTTCCTTTCCTGGGCGGTGCGGGTACAGTGGGAGCCTGTGTTGGCACCACCATGCCTGCCGCCGCCCCACTCCTCTCCCCGGCCGCTGCCTTTTTCGGCTTTGGCCGCTCCCTCTCCTTCGGCACTTCGACGCTCGGTGCGGGTGCCAGGGCTATGTCACCCCGGGCCACGTCCGCCGCAAGCGGAGGCCTCCTTCGGGGCTCCGGCAGGAGACGGTCCTCCAGACCGGCCAGCCTAGCGTTGAGCATATTGCCGAAGGTCTCCAGGTTTGCTCTAGAGACCTCCGCCAACATCTCACGCATGTCCATGTCCTTGGGGCGGGAGGCCTCTTTGCGCAGCTCGTCAAGCTCCTGGCGTAATTTGGCCATTTGCTTTTCGAGGCGCTTGTTGTGGGCCTCCAGTTTTGCCACCTCCTCTGTCGCGGTGCGACATCGTACCTCGTTGAAGGCCGACGCGATAGTCACCACTGCCTCCTTTAGGTACCTTTGATAGGTACCTTTGAGGTTGGAGGACTTTGTGGCGACCATGTAGACGGTCTCCAACGAGGCCTGCACTGCTCCGACCAGCGCAACGCTCGTCCGCTCCGACGCTTCTTCTCGCGTAGGAGAAGTAGCGGGGAGTCTGATGGGGGAGGGGCTAGAACGTATGGACGCTCCAGCATTCCTCGCCCCACGAGCCACTGCGGCAACTTCCTCCTCGGCCTGGAGCCGAAGGGCCTCCGCCTTTTCTCTGTTAAGGTCGGCCTTGGCCTTGGCCAAGCCGACATACTGGCCGGTCGTCGGCGGCCGGCCACGTCCTCTTTTTGGTTTGGGCGCCACCCCCTTACTGATGGGCGGCGCCATGTCCTCGTCGGTGTTTCGCCTCTTACGGGCTGTCCTGTCCGGGTTTGCGGGCAGCCCCTCGGAGTCCAGCGACACGTTAGACACGCTGCCGGTGTCCGAGGGACAGTCCTCGCTGTCTATATCTGTGGAAGAAGGTTTAGGGCGCACGCCAGGCATGCGTTCCAGGTACACACGCGGCAACCCCCCCGTATCCCTCCTTTGAGTCCTCTCCGGTAGTAGGGCCGTCTCCGGTGCGGTAAGGTGCACCGGTTTCGGTCCTGCTTGCGCCATAGCGCCTCCCTCTCCACTACACGCAATTTGTGCCGCCCCCGTATACGTGCGGCAGACTTCCTCTTTCGAGGAAGTGTGGGATTCCCCGGCATTGCCGGAACCCACCCGGGGAGAATTTTTCAAGTTGCGCTTCTTCATGATACTAATTCTCCGACACCCCGGGTCGCGGCCTTTTTTCAGGTGTGAGGTCACCTATCGGAAGAGTTAAATAAAAGTGAAAGATAGCAAGAGAAGAAAGAAAGATGGTGAAAAGATAGAAAAAACAAATAAAACTAAAGCAAAAACAAGAAAGTTAAACAAAAAAGGTGGTGAAAGATAGAAGAAGAGAGAAAGATAGATAGAGCCAGCCTTCAGCCGCGTGAGTACCTCACCCCGCAAAAGACGGGGTGGCGCACCCAAGCGTTGCCCAGGGGCACGAACGTGGACGCACTGGCAGACCCCCAACCTAACCTTTTTTTTTTTTTTTTTTTTTTTTTTTTTTTTTTTTTTTTTTTTTTTTACGAGAGGAAATACTTTTCGTATACTCCGCAGCCCCCGGGGGAGGACCGCGGAGTTATGTGAGACTCCCCCGGCGCTGATGGAGATGCACCGGGGTTTACTCACTAAAACCTCTCGATGCCCTCCTTCGGCGCCAAACGCGGGGCCGTGGGTATCGCGGAAGCATTCTTCCACGACCCCGCAGCGCTTGCCGCAACCGGCTCTCTTCTTTTGCGGCGGCTAGGTAAAATGCCGTCGCCTGCCTCTCCGAGAGCTCCCCGGGCATTGGGGAGCTAACCGTCTCGGGGCCCATAGTGTGGGCGGCGATCCCCCGATCACCGCCCACGGGCCTAGGCTTCCATCACCTCTACGGCGGGGGCGGACGGAACCGCCCTTGCGCCGGCCTTGGGCTCCTTGAACCGGGCCTTTTTGGTGGGGGCCTTTCCCTTCGCACCGGGCGGCGGCTTTGCGACACAGCCGCTTGCGCCCAGCACATGTGCCTTCTCTGGTCTGCCGGCAGCCTCGCACAAGAAGCAGTTGGGCGCTTCCTTGCACTCGGCTGCCTTGTGCCCCGGTTTTCCACAGCGGAAACAGCTCCGGCTGCGGTCTACCGGGCACTGGCACTTCGCCGCTACGTGGCCGGTGTCCTGGCAGCGAAAGCAGCGCTTAGGCCTCGCGGCCAGCAGCGCCACTCTCGCCGACACCCATCCAACACGCAGCCGCCCAGAGCTTACGAGCTTCTTGGCGGCCGCGACCGGGACACGCATCCATAATGATGCGTCCCCTCGTGGCCCCACCGTCAGTTGGCCCGACCGTATATTGTCGGCCGAGCACCCTCCTTCCTTCGCGACCGCCTGGATGACGTCGGCGGCCGCTACTGAGTCGTCCAACCCGGCCACGCGGATATCCGCGCACAGGACCGGGCGGGCGACTTTTACTTCGTCCGGTTTCAGTACTGCCCTTAGCCTCGTGGCGAAGGCGTCCGCCTTTTCCTGCGCCCCCTCACCGGCGATGGTGAGGACACGCGCTCCGGTCTCGGCCAGGCGGAAACCAAGCCTGGGGATGCCGAGTTCCCCCAGGTCGATCGCCGCTCTAGCCTCGGCCAACACCTTGGCGTATGTCACCCCTCTTTCCACAGCGCTCGCCCCCAGAGTGAGGGTGACCGCCGCGGTTGCAGGGGGACGAAGTTTCGCCATCTTCTTTTTCTTTGGGGTGGCTTTGGCTGGTGTAGCCGCCCCTTTCTTCTGTTTGGCCTTGCGTGGACCTATCTTGGTCCACGGGGCCTCGGCGGGGGAGGGGTTGGTGTTCTCCCCCCCTTGAGCCGTCTCTTGAGCGGCCATTGATGGCCGCTTCTTCTTGGCCTTTTTATTTTTGGCCTTGGGCGGGGCCAGTGCAGCCGGAGCCTCTTTAGGGGCCGGTGCAATCGGTGCCGCCATATCTGCGTATGTGGGCGCCGTCGCCCTTTTGGGCTTTGGCGCCTTCTTCGTCGGTGCCGATGTTGGGGCACTGACGCTATCTGCCGCCAGTGGTGGCCGTATCCGAGGCGCCGGCAATAGTCGGTCCTCTAATCCGGCCAGCCTGGCGTTTAGCATCGTGCCGAACGTCTCCACATTCTTTCGCGACACCTCGTCCAAGAGTTGTCGCAGGTCTTTCTCGGCTGGGCGGGATGCCTGCCGGCGCAGCTCCTCCAGCTCCTGACGCATATCGGCCACTTGCCTTTGGAGCCGCGCGTTTTGTGTCTCCAGCCTTGCCATCTCGTCCGTCATCGAACGACCTCTCAGTTCGGTAACGGCCGCCCTTATACTGACGACCGCCTCCTTGAGGCAACGTTGGAAGGTGCCTTTTAAGTTCTGAGACTTCGTGGCGAAACAACTCCGGCTGCGGTCCACCGAGGACTGGCATTTCGCCGCGACGTGGCCAGTGTCTTGGCATCGGAAGCACCGCTTTGGCCTCGCGGCCAGCAGCGCCACCTTTGCCGCGACCCAGCCCACGCGAAGCCGCCCAGAACTGAGCAACTTCTTTGTCGCCTCGACGGGGACGCTCATCCACAAGGACCCGTCCCCTCTCGGTCCCACCACTATTTTGCCCGACCTGATTGAGCTGGTCGGGCATCCTCCTTCCTGTGACGCCGCCAGGATTACTTGGGCGGCCGTCACTGAGTCGTCCAGCCCGGTCACGCGCAACTCTGCGCACTTGACCGGGCGGCCGACTCTCACCGTTTCTGGGCTTAGTACGGCCCTCAATTTCGCAGCAAAAGCATCTGCCTTCGCTTGCGCGCCCTCGCCTGCGATTGTGAGCACGCGCGCACCTGTTTCCGCCAGGCGGAAGCCGAGCTTGGGGATATCAAACTCCCCAAGATCGACTTTCGCCCTAGCTTCTTTGAGAAGTTGGGCGTATGTCACCCCTTTCTCCGCAGCCTTCTCCTCAAGGGTGAGGGTAACGGCCGCGGTGGCTGGGGTGCGCAGCCTCGCCTTCTTCTTCTTATTTTTGGGGGCGACTTTAGCTGGGGTAGCCGCCCCCTTCTTCTTTTTCCTTGCCTTGCGTGGACCTACGGCGGTCCACGGGGCCTCGGCGGGGGAGGGGTCAGTGTGATCCCCTCCTTGCGCCGCTTCCTGTGCGGCCATTGATGGCCGCTTTTTTCCTTTCGTCTTCTTCTTTACTGGCGGGGCCGGTGCAGGTGGTGCCACTTTTGGGGCCGCTGCACTCGGTGTCGTCACCTCCGCATATGTGGGCGCCGTCGCCTTTTTGGGCTTCGGCGCTTTCGTCTTTACTGCCGCTGGCGTGGTGCCTACAGTGGCACTGTCCGCCGCCAGCGGTGGTCTAATCCTCGGGGCCGGCAGGAGACGGTCCTCAAGACCTGCCAACCTTGCGTTCAGCATATTGCCGAAGGTCTCCATGTTGGAACGAGAGACCTCCGACAACAGCTGGCGCATGTCCTTTTCCGCGGGCTGCGCTGACCGCTTGCGCAGCTCGTCGAGCTCCCAACGCATCTCGACAACTTGCTTCTCGAGCCGCGCATTTTGGGCTTCGAGCTTCACCATCTCATCGGTAGTGGAGCGGCCCTTCATCTCGGCCACCGCCGCTCTAATGGCTACTACCGCCTCCTTCAGGTGTCTCTGGAACGTCCCTTTGAGGTTTGAGGACTTCGTGGCGACCATGTGGATTGTCTCCAGCGAAGCCTCGACGCTCCTTGTCAGAGCCGTGCTGGTCTGCTCTGACACCTTCTCTCCTGCGGGAGCGTTAGGGCTTGAGCTGATGGACGCTCTCGCCTGTCTCGCCTCCCGTGCCGTCTCGGCGACCTCGGCCTCGGCCTGAAGCCGAAGGCTTTCCGCCTTCTCCTTATTAAGCTCGGCTTGAGCCCGAGCTAGGCCGACGTATTGGCCGGTTGTTGGTGGCCGGCCACGTCCCTTCTTCAGTTTCGGCACCGCATCCTTGCTAATGGGCGGCGCTATGTCGTCATCTGAGTTGCGCCTTTTAAGGCTCGTCCGTTTAGGTGGGATTGCGGGCAACCCCTCGGAGTCCAGCGATATACCAGACATATCACTGGCGTCCGAGAGGCAGTCCTCGCTGTCTGTTCCGGTAATTGAGCGTTCCAGGATTAAGTCTCGTGTGAGCATAACTCGCGGCAGATCCCGGTCGCCCCTCAACTTCTTCTTCTGGAGCATCGCCAGCAACCGCTGCCTGCCGTCAGGTATCGGTTGGGAGAAGTCTGTGTCTTCGTCGGTAATTGGGTCCAGCTGCGACGCGGTAATGTGCGCCAAGCCTGTCCCACTTTGCGCTATCGCGCCCCTTTCCTTCTCCGTCATCGAGACGATCGTCTCCTCAGCCCTCACGGTTTGTGCCCCCCCCGTATACGTGGAGCAGCCTCCCGCCGAAGCGGGAGGGTGGGATTCCCTCTCAGAGAGAGGACCCACCCGGGGAATATTTTTCAAATCGTGACCTTCCATGTTCGTCATTTGTGGACTGATTTCTGGCCCGATCAATTAGGGGTGATTCTGCCCCAGTGCCCTTGGGACGAGCCGCCTGCTCGCCACGCATCCCACGGCCGGGCACCACAAACCCTGGATTAGGGGCCGTAAAAGCCCATCCATCATCATTCAAACAAAAAACCTTACACGCAAAACCTAACACACACGCACAGAAGAATAAATAAAAGAGAAAAGATAGAAAGAAAAGGTGTTGAAAGATAGAGAAAATAAATAAAACAAAGCAAAAGAAGAGTAAACTATAAAAAGGTGGTGAAAAGATAGAAATAGACCGGCGTTCAGCCGCCTGAGTACCTCACCCCGTGTAGAGAGCGGAGTGGCGCACCCAGGCGTTGCCCAGGGACACCAACGTGGAGGAACCGGTATCGCCCCCAACCTAACCTTTTTTTTTTTTTTTTTTTTTTTTTTTTTTTTTTTTTTTTTTTTTTTTTTTTTTTTTTTTTTTAACGGGGTGAAATTCTTTACGAATCCCCCACCGCCCCCGGGGGAGGGCAGCAGGGGTATGTCGGACTCCCCCGGCGCGAGATGGAGTGCACCGGGGTGTACCGACTAAAACACCCCGATGCCCGTCTTCAGCGCCAGTGGAGGGGCCGTGGGAATCGCGAGAGCATTCTTCCACGACCCCCCAGCGCGTGCCGCATCCGGCTCCCTTCTAGTGCGGCGGCCTGGTGTTATGCCGCCGCTTGCCTCTCCGAGAGCTCCCCGGGCATTGGGGAGCGTTCCTTCTCGGGGCCCATAGAGCGGGCGGTGATCCCCCGATCACCACCCACGGGCCTAGGCGTCCAACTCCATGGCGGGGGCGGGCGGAGCCGCCCTTGCGCCGTTGGCCTTAGGCTTTTTCTGCCGGGCCTTTTTAGTTGGTGCCTTTCCCTTCGTACCGGGGGGCGGCTTTGCAATACAGCCGCTGTTACCCAGCACGTGTGCCTTCTCCGGCCTGCCGGCAGCCTCGCACAGGAAGCAGTTGGGCGCTTCCCTGCACTCGGCCGCCTTGTGCCCCGGTTTCCCGCAGCGGAAACAGCTCCGGCTGCGGTCTACCGGGCACTGGCACTTCGCCGCCACATGGCCGGTGTCCTGGCAGCGGAAGCAGCGCTTAGGCCTCGCGGCCAGCAGCGCCACTCTCGCCGACACCCAACCAACGCGCAGCCGCCCAGAGCCTACAAGCTTCTTGGCTGCAGCGACCGGGACACGCATCCATAGCGACGCGTCTCCTCGTGGCCCCACCGACAGTTGGCCCGACCGAATATCGTCGGCCGAGCACTCTCCTTCTTTCGCGACCGCCTGAATGACGTCGGCGGCCGCCACTGAGTCATCCAGCCCGGCCACGCGGATCTCCGCGCACAGGACCGGGCGGGCGACCTTTACGTCGTCCGGTTTTAAGACGGCTTTTAGCCTCGTGGCGAAAGCGTCTGCCTTTTCTTGCGCCCCCTCACCGGCGATCGTGAGGACACGCGCTCCGGTTTCGGCCAGGCGGAAACCGAGCCTGGGGATGCCGAGTTCCCCCAGGTCGATCGCCGCTCTGGCCTCGGCCAACACCTTTGCGTACGTCACCCCCCTGTCAGCAGCGCCCGCCCCCAGGGTGAGAGTGACCGCCGCAGTGGTTGGAGGGCGAAGTTTCGCTCTCTTCTTTTTCTTCGGGGCGGCTTTGGCTGTTGTAGCCGCCCCCTTCTTCGTCTTTTTGGCCTTGCGTGGACCTATCTTAGTCCACGGGGCCTCGGCGGGGGAGGGGTTGGTGTTCTCCCCCCCTTGCGCCGCCTCTTGAGCGGCCATTGATGGCCGCTTCTTCTTTGTCTTCTTCTTTTTGGCCTTGGGCGGGGCCGGAGCAGCTGGAGCCTCTTTAGGGGCTGGTGCCGCCATCTCTGCATATGTTGGCGCCGTCGCCCTTTTGGGCTTCGGCGCTTTTGTACATCCGGTCGCTGGCGTGGTGCCAACATCAGCACTATCCGCCGCCAGCGGTGGCCTTCTCCTCGGTTCTGGTAGGAGCCTGTCCTCAATGCCTGCCAACCTCGCATTCAGCATGTTGCCGAAGGTCTCGATATTAGAGCGCGAGACCTCCGACAACATCTGCTGCAATTCGTTGGTAGCGGGCCTGGTTGCCTGGCGACGCAACTCCTCGAGCTCCCGGCGCATCGCGTCGAGCTGCCGTTGGAGCTTTTCGTTCTGGGCTTCCAAAGCCTTCATCTCCTCCGATTGTCCGCGGCCCCTCAATTCGGCAAAAGTTGCCCGTATGTTGGCAACTGCCTCTTTAAGGTGCCGCTGAAATGTCCCTTTCAAATTTTGGGACCTCGTGGCGACCATGGTTATCGCCTCCAGCGAGGCCTCAACACCCTTGGCCAGAGCATGGCTGGTCTGCTCCGACCTGTCTTCTCCAGTGGTTGCGGTGGGGCTTGCGCAGATGGACGCGCGCGCGCCCCGCGCAGTTCTCAACGTCTCGGCTACTTCCTCTGCGGCCTGAAGCCGAAGCGCTTCCTCCTTCTCTCGGTTCAATTCGGCCTGCGCCTTAGCCAAGCCGACGTATTGGCCGGTGGTAGGCGGTCGGCCGCGTCCCCGTTTGGCCTTCGGCACCGCACCTTGGCTGGTGGACGGCGCCGCCTCTGTCTCGTCCGGGTTCCGCCTCTTAAGGGGGGTTGTACGTCCGGTGGGTGCGGGCAATCCCTCGGAGTCCAGCGACATGTCAGTCATGCAACTGGAGTCCGAGAGATAGTCCTCGCTGTCTCGATCGGGTATGTCACGTCCGTGTTTGGGGGGCGGCATGATCACGTCGCGCGTGAGCAGCACGCGCGGCAGATCCGGGTCGCCCCTTAGTTTCTTCCTTTGCATTAACTTCAGTAGCCGCTGAACCCCGTTGGGCTGCGGCTGACTGAAGTCAACGTCCTCATCTGTTAATAAGTCCGCCGCCGGCGCGGTAAGGTGCGCCAGCTTCGGATTCGGTTGCGCCCTCGCGCCCGTCTCCTTCTGCGTCATCACTATGACCTCCTCCTCATCCCTCGCACTAGTTGGCCCCTCCGTATACGCGGACCTGACCCCCGCCGAAGCAGGGGTGTGGGATTCCCCATCGCTGGGACCCACCCGGAGATTATTTGTACTATTGCGACCTTCCATACTGCTAACTACGACACCCCGGGTCGCGGTCTCTTTTTTCGGGGGTGAGCTCCCCCATCAGAAGAATTAACACAAATGGAAAGATAGTTAGAGATGAAAGAAAAGGTGGTGAAAGATAGAAAAACAAAATAAAACGAATGCAAAAACAAGAAAGTTAAACCAAAATAGGTGGTGAAAGATAGAGAAGAAAAGATAGCGCCAGCCTTCAGCCGCGTGAGTACCTCACCCCGCAAAAGACGGGGTGGCGCACCCAAGCGTTGCCCAGGGCCACGAACGAGGACGAACTGGCTGAGCCCCGCCCCCAACCTAACCTAACCTAACCTAACCTAACCTAACCTAACCTTTTTTTTTTTTTTTTTTTTTTTTTTTTTTTTTTTTTTTTTTTTTTTTTTTTTTTAGGAGGGGAAATACGTTACGTATCCCCCACCGTCTCCGGGGGAAGGCGGCGGGGGTATGTCGGACTCCCCCGGCGCAATGGTGATGAAAAGCGCCGAGGTTTACCGACTAAAACCCCTCCATGCCTCCTTCTGCGCCAATGCGGGGTCATGGGAACTGCGTGATACTACTACCACGACCCCGCAGCGCGTGCCGCGCCCGGCCCTCTCCTATCGCGGCGGCCGGATGTAGTGCCGCCGCCTGCCTCACCGAGAGCTCCCCGGGCATTGGGGAGCTGTCCATCTCGGGGCCCACAATGTGGGCGGCGATCCCCCGATCGCCGCCCACGGGCCTAGGCTTCCACGTCCATGGCGGGGGCGGTCGGAGCCGCCCTTGCGCCTTCGGCTCTTGGCCTTCGTGGCCGAGCCTTTGGGGGTGCCTTTCCCTTCTTGGTGCCGGGGGGCGGCTTGGCTAGTACGCAGCCGCTACTCCCCAGCACATGCCCCTTCTCTGGCTTCCCCATCGTCTCGCACAAGAGACAGTTCGGGGGGGCCGTACAGTTGTGTGCCCGGTGCCCCAGTGCTCCGCAGTGGAAGTGTGGCACGGTACGACCGTGCCCGACCGTATTTCGTCGACCGAGCAGCCTCCCTCTTTAGCGACCGCCTCTGTAACGTCGGCGGTCGTCGTCGTATCGTCGAGCCCGGTGAGCAGCATTTCCGCGCGCTTCACCGGGCGACCGATCCTTACCAGTCTCTCGTCCAGAGCCGCCCTCATTTTCGCGGCAAGGGCGTCCGCCTTCTCCTGGGCCCCCTCCCCCGATAGTTCGAGAACGCGGGCGCCCGTTTCTGCCAGGCGGAAGTCGACCTTGTAGATGCCGAGTTCCGCCAGGCAGATTTTCCTTTTCGCCTCCATAAGTATGGAGGCGTATGTCGCCCTCCCCTCCTCGAGCACCCCCTCCTTGAGGGTGAGGGTGATCGCCGCGGATTTGGGGGGCTTCAATTTCGCCTTCTTTTTCTTTGGGGCTGGCTCCTTGGCGGCACCCCTTCTCGCCTTCTTTTTACCGCGCCCGCGTGACCCGTCTGTAGTCCGCGGGGCGTCTGTCGCAGGTGGGGCGGTCGTAGACGCCCTCGCCTCTTCGGCCTCTTGTGCGGCCAAAGACTTCTTTTTCCCCTTCTTCCTTCCTTTCTTGGGCGGTGCAAGTGCAGTGGGAGCCTTTGTTGGCACCACCGTGCCTGCTGCCGTCCCACTCCTCTCCCCGGCCGCTGCCTTTTTCGGCTTTGGCCGCTCCCTCTCCTTCGGCACTTCGACGCTCGGCGCGGGTGCCAGGGCCATGTCGCCCCGGGCCACGTCCGCCGCAAGCGGAGGCCTTCTTCGAGGCTCCGGCGGGAGACGCTCCTCCAAGCCGGCCAGCCTCGCGTTGAGCATGTTGCCGAAGGTCTCTATGTTTGCTCTAGAGACCTCCGCCAACAGCTCACGCATGTCCTTGTCCTTAGGGCGGGAGGCCTGTTTGCGCAACTCGTCAAGCTCCTGGCGCAAATCGGCCATTTGCTCTTCGAGGCGCTTGTTATCGTCCTCCAGCTTTGCTACCTCTTCTGTCGCGGTGCGATATCGCACCTCGTTGAAGGCCGACGCGACGGTCACCACCGCCTCCTTTAGGTACCTTTGATAGGTACCTTTGAGGTTGGAGGACTTTGTGGCAACCATGACGACGGTCTCCAACGCGGCCTGCACTGCTCTGACCAGCGCAGCGCTCGTTCGCTCCGCCGCTTCTTCTCGCGAAAGAGAAGTAGCGGGGAGTCTGGTGGGGGAGGGGCTAGAACATATGGACGCTCCAGCATTCCTCGCCCCACGAGCCACTGCGGCGACTTCCTCCTCGGCCTGGAGCCGAAGGGCCTCTGCCTTTTCTCTATTAAGGTCGGCCTTGGCCTTGGCCAGGCCGACATACTGGCCGGTCGTCGGCGGCCGGCCACGCCCTCTTTTTGGTTTGGGCGCCACTCCCTTACTGATGGGCGGCGCCATGTCCTCATCCGTGTTACGCCGCTTACGGGCAGTCCTGTCCGGGTTTGCGGGCAGCCCCTCAGAGTCCAGCGACATGGAAGACATGCAGCTGGAGTCCGAGGGACAGTCCTCGCTGTCTAGATCTGTGAAAGGAGGTTTAGGGCGGGCGCCAGGCATGCGTTCGAGGTACACGCGCGGCACAGACCCCCTATCCCCCCTTTTTAGCCTCTCCGATAGTAAATCCGCCGCCGGTGCGGCAAGGGGCATCGGCTTAACCTAACCTAACCTTTTTTTTTTTTTTTTTTTTTTCATGGGGAAATGCTTTATGCATCCCCGGCGGACTGGGGAGGGCCACCGGGGTATGTGGGACTCACCCGGGTGCGGTGAGAGGTCGCACCCGGGGTTACCCACTAAAACCCCATGGTGCTCCTCTCACCGCTATTGGCGGAGTCACGGGAAACATGTGATATACAACCGCAACTCCGCCGGCGGTCGCCTGCCTTAGTGCAGGCCCAGCTCCCGGGCTTTCTACGCCCAAAGTGTCTCTACGTCGCGATGCGCATGAGCACGGTGCGCATCGTGATCACTCGGGGACTCTATTTTGGTCGGGCAGCGGCGTTCCCCACACCGCCACCCCAAAGTCCCCCGCTAGGGCGGGATGTTACGGTCACTGCGGACCGCTCTACGATTCCGCCTCAGCCGTCTACGAGGGTCGAGCGACTCTATCTCCCGTCTGCGCTCCGACTCCTCTTTGGCAGACATTACGACTTCGGCGAACGTCTCTACCGCCTTCCATTGGTTTTCGCTGCTCAGCATCGCATGAATGATTGCTGGCAGCGAAATGTCGTCACCGATGGCAGCCCGTAGGGCCGCTCTTTGGTCAGTCCATGCGGGACAGGCCAGCAGGGTGTGTTGGGCCGTGTCCCGGTTGTCGCCGCAGTGATGGCAGCCGGCATTTGGCTCTCGCCTGGCTATGTCACACAGGTACCGACCAAAACACCCATGTCCAGTCAGCACCTGTGTGAGGCGGTATGTCAGCGCCCTTCCTCTACGGTCCACCCACTCTCTTAGCACGGGGCGGAGCGCGGCCAGTAGGTCTACGCTCACCACTGACACCTCGAGTCGCTCTCTCCATAAGTCGAGCGCACGATCCTCCGCGTCAGTGCGCCATCGCCGAATTATGTCCGGCGGCGGGACGCGGCCTTCAGCCAGTAATTTGGCTTCGATGTCCCATGGGACGCTGCCAGCCAAAACGCACGCGGCATCTCTCGATAGCGTGCGGTATCCCCGCACCGCTCGGATAGCCATTGTCCTCTGTAGCCGTGTGAGTATCTGGCGGCTCTCTGTAGCCATATGTTCGGCCCATATTGGCGCCCCGTACATGCACATCGAGCGAACAATGCCCATGTACAGGCGCCGACATCCCAAACTAGGACCTCCCAGGTTCGGCAGAAGCCCTGCCAGTCCCCCGGCAGCCCTCGTCACTCTCTCCGAAAGTCGGCGGAAGTGTTGTTTGAACGTCCACCGACTGTCCAAAACGAGGCCCAGGTAAGTCATGGACGTTCCAACCTCTATTCGAGTCCCGCCTACGATCACAGCCGCTCCAGGCGGCGGGAGGTTCCGCGGCCCGTGGAAGCACAACGCCTCAGATTTCTCCAAGGCAACCGTGAGTCCAAGGGCGCGTATGCGGCGTACCACCTGCGCAACTGCAGCCGTCGCGAGTATCGTCGCCTCCCTGTGCGTTTTACCTCTGCATATAACAAGGGTGTCGTCTGCGTAACAGATGACGACGACCCCTGGCAGATTGGCACCTCGCAGCACCCAGTCGTATCCGATGTTCCACAGGTGTGGGCCAAGAGCCGACCCCTGCGGAACACCGCACACCACCGCCAGTGTGCGCCAGCCTTCTTTCGTTGGGAACCGGATGGAGCGGATCGACAGATAGTCGCCAACCAGTTCTCTTAGGTACTTCGGCAACTTGTGGTACCGTAGTCCCTCATTGATAGTCGCCCAGGGCAGGGAGTTAAAAGCATTGCATATGTCCAGTGACACAGCCAAGACCACCCCGCCCCTGGTAACTTCCTCGTCTACGGTCGACCGCAGCTGATCAATTGCGCCGATGGTGGATCGCCCTCCCCGGAAGCCGAACTGGTTTGCGCTCAAATTTGGTCCTATGCTCTCAAGATGCTGGACGAGGCGCCGCACGAGCACGCGCTCCAGCAGCTTACACGCCTCGTCGAGCAGGACTATCGGGCGGTACGCAGACGGCCGGTTCTCCGGTCGCCCATTCTTGCGAATGAGAACCAGTTTGCCTCTCTTCCATCGACTAGGGAACCGGCGGTGTGTTAGGCAGGCGTTGAGCACAGCAAGCACTCGCTCCTCTATTTCGTCCATCGCGAGCGTCCACACACGGCCTGGGATGCCATCGGGGCCAGGTGCGGTATTCTTCCGGCGCATCCTTGCCACGGCAGCAGCAAGCTCTTCAGACGTTATGGGTGGTATGTTTCCCTCCGCCTCAGTCTCCTCAGGCGGTGCCATCGACGGCGGGGACCACTCGGCCCTTGCAGGAAATAAGGCCGAAAGAACATTCTCGAGCAGTTGTGGCTCCATGCTCAGAGTAAGCGGCGGAGCCGTCGGTCTCAATTTCTGTCTGACGAGCTTGTAGGGCCTGCCCCACGGATCGCCGTCCAGAGTCCTCAGCCACTCCGCCCAGGCCTCGGTCTTGGCCCGTCGAATGCCATCTCTCAACGCCAGTCGAGCTGTCCTGTAGCAGTCGTAGGCAGCCTCCTCGTCATCCGTGTTCCTCATCCGTCTTCTTCGCAATCGGACATATCGACGGTGGGCCGCCACACAAGTTGTTCGCAGTTGCTGAATCTCCGGGCGCCACCAGTACACCTGGCGACGGCGTTCCGTCGGGCCCACCCGTGGCATTGACGCGTCACAAATATTCGTCATGGCTTCCAGCAGCCATTCCACCCCCGCCTCGATCCCTTCTGAAGGCATTGGCATCCAGGACTGGACGATGGCAGCTTCCTTCAGCATCTCCTCATTCAGACGCTTTAGGGACCACCGAGGACCGCCGCCAGCCACTAACTGCCGGACATTGACGGACGGACCGGAGACGCTAGGGGACACTTCAAACCGGATGTACCGGTGGTCCGATAACGTCTCTACGTTCTGCAGCACGCGCCATCCTGACACACGGCGGGCGACGCCGGGACTCGCAAAGGTGAGGTCCACGATGGACTCCCCCCTCTGTCGCACGCAGGTACTAACTGTGCCGCGGTTCGCCAGCACGAGACCAGTGGTCATCATCCAGTCGACCAATACCCTCCCTCTCGGATCTGTCACCGGGGATCCCCACAACGTAGATTTGGCATTGAAATCCCCGGCAACGATCGCTGGGTGAGTCGTTCCACCTATAAACGCAGTTAGCCGCACGAGAAGCGCCTCAAATTCCGCTAGTGGTCTGTTTGGAGAGTGATAAACTCCCACCACAGTAAGCTCCCCTATATCAGCAGCCACAAAACCTTGGCCCCTGACAGTGCGTCCGGGAGTTGGTACCACATCCGAACAGCCGATGACAAGCGCAACCGAATCCTCAGTGTCACCGATCCAATCTCTCTGATGGACGCGGTAGGGCTCTGCTACCACCGCGACATCGATCGTCCACTGCGCCATAGAATAGACTAGGAGGTCTTGAGCTTGGGCGCAGTGATTGAGGTTACACTGAAGAAGGCGTCTTATCCCCATTATTGGTGTCCATGGCCTCCACCGGCGCTTTGGTAGCAGCTGCTGTAGTTTTAGCGGGCCGCTTGGGCGCTTGACTCTTCACAGAGCCTTTCTCTCTTCTCGCTGGCCGCTTACTGCACGAGCCACTGCCCACGCGGTGATTAGCAGGCTTACCTTCTATAGCACAGAGCGCGCAGTGCGGCGCGTTTGCGCATTTAGCCGAGTTGTGGCCTGGTTGACCGCATCTGAAGCATAAGTCGCTACGATCAGTCTCACAGGCGCACTTGGCTCTCACGTGCCCGGCCTCTTGACAACGAAAGCACCGCATGGGCCGAGGGGGCAGCAGCTTCACTCGCGCCACCACCCAACCAACATAAAGTTTTGTGTCAGTGCTTGACACAATCTTCGCGGCTTCGATTGGGCAGCTAACCCATGCCATGCCTCCGCCGTTTCTCTCGCGGCGTATTTCGCCCACTCTGATAGCGTTCGCGGAACAGTTGGCGGCGCTCGCAATAGCCACGGCCACCTCGTCTGACGTCACTGAGTCGTCCAAGCCCGACAGCCGTAGCTCGGCGCATTTCTGAGGCCTGGAGACTCGGACGTTCTCTTCCCCCAGTATCTCTTTCAGCTTGCCAGCCAGGGCGTCCGCCTTCTCGTCGTGGGCCGCGCCAGAGACCTCAAGGATTCGTGCTCCGGTGACCGCCACCCTGAACTTCAACGCCGGGATTTCCAGAGCAGGTAAGTCCACTTTCTTTTTTGCTTCTCTTAGTACTTTTTCGTACGAAACTCCGCGCTCCTCAGCCCCCGGCTGTAGGGTAAGGACCACAGCCGCGGTCTTAGGGGCGCGTAGTTTTCCACCTCTCTTCTTCTTCCTCTTTCCTTTGTCTGGCGTCTTATCTTTCTTTTCTTTTGTAGTTCTCGCCTTCTTTCCCTTTTTTACTATCTCCGTCCATTCTTCGGAAGGAGATGGTCTTGCCACAGCCGCCGTCTCTGAGGCGTCTCGTCTCGAGCTTGCCGCTTCCGCGGCGGCGGCCGTTATTCGGACCTTCTTCTTTTTCCCTTTTTTCGCGCTTGGACCAGGATTCGTCGGCGGCATCAGCGACGCGATTACCGGCTCTGTCGCGGGTCTTATCTTCTCGAGTTGCGGCGTCTCTTTTGTCGCCGCAGGCTTCGCTCTTCTGTCGGCGGCCAAGGGTGGGCGCAGGATCGGCTCCGGCAGAAGCCGGGCTTCCAGGCTCTCCAGCCTAGCATCCATTCTGCTGCTCGACAGAGAGACCGCCTCGCGCACTGCCCTTTGCAGCAGCTCCTCGATGTCCAGTCCCTGAGTGACCGAGGTTGCCTGCTGTTTGGAGCCGGTAAAATCGCGCTTCAGCGTTTCCAGCTCATTCTTCATTTCGGAGAGCTCTTTGGAGAGGCGAGCATTTTCCGCCTCCAGAGCTCTGGTCTCTGCCGACGATGTGCGCCTGAGCAGAGCTGAGCAGGCCTCTCGGATGGCGCTCGTGGCCTCATTCAGTGTCTTTATGCACGGACCGCTCAGGTTCCTAGATTTTTTGGCCACAACTGAGATGGCCTGCAAACTAGTTGCTATGGCAGCGCCAAGGGCGCTCGCCGTCTCTTCGGCCTCACCCGCGTCTGAGCAGTCGGAGGCACCAGACATCCGCGGCGATCGGAACGGCTGGATCCTTCGCGTCAAACCTATTACCTCCCTATCAAATTCTAATGCGAGGGCCTCGCGCTGAGCAGCGAGGTGATCTCTTTTTGCCGCCGCGAGGCCCACATACTCGCCTGTGGTAGGCGGTCTTCCTCTACCGCGCTTGGCACGATATCCTTTGGTTCTCTCCGGGTTCGACTGAGTCGCCAGCTCCTCATCAGCCTCCGACTCGCCGTCTGCGTCTTGACCAGTCTTCCGCTTCCGCAGGTTTTTCTCCTTTAAGTATAGGTGCGCCAGCGATGAGGGAGCGGCAGTCTCAGTGCCACTCTCCTCAGACGCTGACACGCCCATACTGGGTTTTTTAAAGAAATGCGAGTCCTTTCCTCCCTCCTTTGCGTTCGTAGGCGTTACCGCCCTCGAGCCACTTGGTTTGTCAGTCCGTGTAGTCAAATCCGGTGTTGTTCTGTCCTTGTCGTTACGTCCCTTATAAATATCCTCTACCATCACTACAGCAACCATAGGCCCCCCCGTATACGCGGGCCGATCCCCTGCCGAAGCAGGAGTGTGGGATTCCCTCTGTTGAGGACCCACCCGGGGAATATTATTCGCTTGCTTTTCTTCCATATTGATTACCATTTAAGGCTGGATCGACCTGTGCCCTAATGACCTGTACACCCTACGGCCATGCAGCTCCTCGCCGGACACAAACTTAAGCTTCGGGACCCACGGGTCCATCCATCTCACATTCACTCACCAAATATTCCTAGGGGCACACACACACAAAGAAGAAGGAACTAAAAAGGAAAGATAGAATATAAAGCAGATGGTGAAAGATAGGCGTAAAACAAAGAAAAACTAAACCAAAAATAAGAATAAAAAGAATAAGGAAAAAATAAATAATTAAAGACAGAGACAGAGCCGGCGATCTGCCACTCGCTTGTGTCACCCTGGGAAACGGCCACGGAGGCACAAGCGAGTGTTTCCAGGGGCACCACGAGGAGGAACCGGCACACCCCCAACCTAACCTAACCTTTTTTTTTTTTTTTTTTTTTTGTTTTTTTTTTTTTTTTTTTTTTTTTTTTGACGGGGGGAAATACGTTACGTATCCCCCGCCGCCCCCGGGGGAGGGCGGCAGGGGTATGACGGGCTCCCCCGGCGCGAGGTGGAGTGCGCCGGGGTTTACCGTCTAAAACCCCCCGATGCCCACCTTCAGCGCCGTTGGCGGGGCCATGGGAATCACATTGCATTCTTCCACGACCCCGCAGCGCGTGCCGCAACCGGCTCTCTTCTTTGCGGCGGCCTGGTGTTGTGCCGCCGCCTGCCTCTCCGAGAGCTCCCCGGGCATTGGGGAGCTTTGCGCTCGGGACCCATGGTGTGGGCGGTGATCCCCCGATCACCACCCACGGGTCTAGGCTTCTACCAAGTCCATGGCGGGGGCGGGTTGCTCCGCCCTTGCGCCGCTAGGCTTCGGCTTTTTCTGCCGGGCCTTCTTCGTGGGAGCCTTTCCCTTTTTCTTGCTGGTGGGCGGCTTTTTGGCCGCCGTTATGCAGCCAGCAGCCCCCAGCACGTGCCCCTTCGGCTTTTCGACAGCCTCACACGCGGGGCAGTTAGGTTCTGCCTCGCATTCAGCCGCCTTGTGGCCCGGCTTCCCACAGCGGAAACATGTCCGACTGAGGTCCACCGAGCACTTGCAGTTCACGGCCAGGTGGCCGTTGTCGAGGCAACGGTAACACCGCCTTGGCCTCGCGGCCAGCAGTGCCACCTTAGCCACGACCCAACCTATCTGCAGCCGCCCAGAGCTCACCAGTTTCTTAGCGGCCGCTATCGGGACTTTAAGCCATAGGGATCTGGTACCCCTTGGGCCCACGACGACTTTGCCCGACTGGATATTGGTAGCCGGGCAACCCCCTTCTTTTGCAGCCGCCTCGATTATATCGGCGGCTGTTGTTGCGTCATCCAGCCCGGTGATGCGCATTTCTACACGTTTCACCGGGCGGGCGATTTTTACGCTCTCCGGGTTGAGGACCGCTCGCATTCTAGCAGCAAGCGCGTCTGCCTTCTTATTTGCGTCCTCTCCTTCAACGGTCAGGACGCGCGCACCCGTTTGGGCCAGGCGGAAGCCGAGCCTGGGGATACCGATCTCCCCGAGGTCGATCTTCGCCCGGGCCTCACGGAGCAGCTTTTCGTATGACACCCCCCTCTCCGCAGCCCCCGCCTCAAGGGTGAGGGTGACAGCCGCGGATGTAGGGGGGCGAAGCCTTGCCTTTCTCTTCTTCTTTGGGGCGGCCTTGGGTGTTTTAGCCGCCCCCTTCTTCCTGGCCTTACGTGACCCAACGGTGGTCCACGGGGCCTCGGCAGGGGAGGGGCTGGTGTTCGCCCCCCCTTGCGCCACTTCCTGGGCGGCCATTGATGGCCGCTTCTTGGTCTTCTTCTTACGGGCCTTTGACGGGGCAGGCGTCGGCGGTGCCTCTATAATTGGGGCCGCCGCGCTCTGCGCCGTCACTGCCGCATACGTTGGCGCCGTCGCCATCTTGGGCTTCGGTGCTTTCTCCGCCGGCGTGGTGCCTACAATGGCACTATCCGCCGCCAGCGGGGGTCTCCTCCGAGGCTCCGGAAGGAGTCTATCCTCCAAACCGGCCAGCCTAGCGTTGAGCATATTGCCGAAGGTCTCTATGTTGGCTCTGGAGACCTCCGCCAATAGCTCACGCATGTCTTTTTCCTTGGGGCGGGAGGCCTGTTTGCGCAGCTCGTCGAGCTCCTGGCGCAATTCGGCCATTTGCTCTTCGAGGCGCTTGTTATGGGCCTCCAGCTTTGACACCTCCTCTGTCGCGGTGCGACATCGTACCTCGTTAAAGGCCGACGCGATAGTCATCACTGCCTCCTTTAGGTACCTTTGATAGGTACCTTTGAGATTGGAGGACTTTGTGGCAACCATGACGACGGTCTCCAACGAGGCCTGCACTGCTCCGACCAGCGCAGCGCCCGTCCGCTCCGACGCTTCTTCTCGCGTAAGAGAAGTAGCGGGGAGTCTGATGGGGGAGGGGCTAGAACGAACGGCCCCAGCATTCCTCGCCCCACGAGCCACTGCGGCGACTTCCTCCTCGGCCTGGAGCCGAAGGGCCTCCGCCTTTTCTTTATTTAGGTCGGCTTTGGCCTTGGCCAGGCCGACATATTGGCCGGTCGTAGGCGGCCGGCCACGCCCCCTCTTTGACTTGGGCGCCACCTCCTTACTGGTGGAAGGCGCCACGTCTTCGTTTGAATTGCGCCGTTTTCGCGCAGACCTGTCCGGTGATGCGGGCAATCCCACGGAGTCCAGCGACATGCTAGACACGCAGCTGGAGTCCGTGGTATAGTCCTCGCTGTCTCGTTCGGTATTAGGGCTTTTATTGTACAGCACGCGATCTACATAAGCGCGCGGTACGCCCTTCATATTCCCTCTCAGTTCCATCTTCTCCAGAAGCACGAACAGCCGACGTTTGCCGTCCGGCTGCGGCTTGGAAAAGTCTACATCCTCGTCTGTTAAAGGGTCCGTTTCCGGCGCGGTAATGTGCGCCAGACCCGGACCTGTTCGCATTCTCGCGTCTTTCTCCCTCTCCGTCGTTTGCACGACCGCCTCTACCCTCATCGCAGTTTGTGCCCCCCCCGTATACGTGGGGCAGCCTTCCGCCGGAGCGGAAGGGTGGGATTCCCTCTCAGAGAGAGGACCCACCCGGGGAATATTTTTCAACTTGCGATCTGCCATTTTCGTCACACCGACACCCCGGGTCGCGGCCTTTTTTCAGGTGTGAGGTCACCTATCACAAGAGTTAAATAAAAATGAAAGATAGTAAAAGAAGAAAGAAAGATGGTGAAAAGATTGAAAAAACAAATAAAAACTAAAGCAAAACAAGAAAGTTAAACTAAAAAGGTGGTGAAAGATAGAGAAGAAAAGATAGATAGCGCCAGCCTTCAGCCGCGTGAGTACCTCACCCCGCAAAAGACGGGGTGGCGCACCCAAGCGTTGCCCAGGGCCACGAACGAGGACGAACTGGCTGAGCCCCAACCTAACCTAACCTAACCTAACCTAACCTTTTTTTTTTTTTTTTTTTTTTTTTTTTTTTTTTTTTTTTTTTTTTTTTTTTTTTTTTTTTAACGCCAGGAAATACGTTACGTATACCCCGCGATGATCGGGGGGTCATCGTGGGGTTATGTGGGACTCCTCTGTGCCTGGGTTTGTTGGCACAGAGTCTACCCACTAAAACCTGGCGATGCCCTCCTTCTGCGCCAATGTGGGGTCGTGGGAATCGCGTGAGCATAGCTCCACGACCCCGCAGCGCGTGCCGCGTCCGGCCCTCTTCTGTTGCGGCGGCTAGATAGTGTGCCGCCGCCTGCCTCGCCGAGAGCTCCCCGGGCATTGGGGAGCTTGTCGTCTCGGGACCCATAGTGTGAGCGGCGATCCCCCGATCACCGCCCACGGGTCTAGGCGTCCGTCACTTCCATGGCGGGGGCGGGTGTAACCGACCTTGCGCCTTGAGCCCTTGGCCTACGCGGCCGAGCCTTTGAGGGAGCCGTTCCCATTTTGGTGCCAGGGGGCGACTTTGCTGTTACGCAGCCGCTGCTCCCCAGCACATGTCCAGTCTCATCTTTTCCCATCGCCTCGCATACGAGGCAGTTGGGTGGCGCCGTGCAGTCGGGCGCCTTGTGCCCCGGTGCACCACAGTGGAAACATCTACCACTGAGGTCCACCGGGCACGAGCAGTTCACCGCCAAGTGGCCGGTGTCCAGGCAACGGTAGCACCGCTTTGGCCTCGCGGCCAGCAGCACTACCCTCGCCAAGACCCAGCCCACTTGTAGCCGTCCCGCACTAGTGATCTTTTTCACGGCTGCTACAGGTGCGTGTAGCCAGAGGCATCTCACGCCCTTTCGTCCTACTATGACTTTACCCGACCGGATGTCGGTGGTCGGGCAACTTCCTTCTCTTGCGACCGCCTCAATAGTATCGGCAGCCGAAGTCGAATCGTCCAGCCCGGTGACCAGCATTTCAGCGCGTTTCACCGGGCGACCAATTTTCACCAGTCTCGTGTCTAAGACCGCCCTCATCCTTGAGGCCAGGGCGTCCGCCTTCTCTTGGGCCCCTTCTCCCGATATTTCGAGCACCCGGGCGCCTGTCTGTGCCAGGCGGAAGTCGACCTTGGTGATGCCAAGTTCCGCCAGGCATATCTTATTTCTCGCCTCCGCAAGAATGGAGGCGTATGTCGCCTTCTTTTCTTCTATCACCCCCGCCTCCATGGTGAGGGTGATCGCCGCCGTTTTGGGAGGCTTCAGTTTCGCCTTCTTCTTTTTCTTATGGGCCGCCGTTTTGACGGCTCCCTTCTTCTTCTCTATTTGCTTACGCCCTTGTGACCCGACTGTGGTCCGCGGGGCGTCTGTCGTAGGTGGGACAGTTGGAGTTGCCCTCGCCTGGCCTCTTTTGCGGCCAGCGACTTTTTCTTCCTCTTGCCTTTTTTGGGTGCCGCGGATACAGCGGAAGCCAAAATAGCCACTGCGTCCGCTGCCGCCTTTTTCTTCTCTTTAGCCTTTACCTTCCTTTCACAAGGCTTCGGCACCTCTGCCTCTATAAAAGCCTCGACGCTTGCGGCTGGTGTGGCGTCTGCCGCTAGCGGAGGTCTCCTCCTCGGTTCTGGTAGGAGCCTGTCCTCCAGGCCTGCGAGCCTCGCGTTCAGCATGTTGCCGAAGGTCTCAATGTTGGAACGCGAGACCTCCGACAACAGCTTCTGCAGGTCATCGGTAGCGGGCTTGGCCGCTTGCCGCCGTAGCTCTACTAGCTCCCGGCGCATGGCGTCGATCTGCCGTTGGAGCTGCTGGTTCTGTGCTTCCAATGCCCGCATTTCGTCGCTTTGTGAGCGGCCCCTCATCTCTGCGACGGCCGTTTTGATATTGGCGACCGCCTCTTTGAGGAACCGCTGAAATGTCCCTTTTAGGTTTTGGGACCTCGTGGCGACCATAGTGATTGTCGCCAACGAAGTCTCAACAGTCTGTGTCAGAGCCATGGTTGTTCGCTCTGACTTTTCCTCCTCTGTCACGATAGTGCCCGCGCCGAGCGACGCTCGCGTCTCTCTCGCGGACCTAGCCGATTCGGCCACCTCTGCCTCGGCCTCAAGCCGGAGGGCCGCCTCCTTCTCTCTATTTAATTCGGCCTGCGCCTTCGCCAAGCCAACATACTGGCCTGTTGTCGGCGGCCTGCCGCGTCCTTTTTTGGGTTTAGGTACCGCCCCTTTACTGAAGGACGGTACCGCGTCACATTCGGGTTTTCTCTTGCGAGGTCTGTCTAGTCCGGTAGTAGACTCCCCAGACTCCAGCGACATAGCGCTGTAGACCGAGGAGTCGGAGAGGTAGTCATCGCTGTCCCTCATAGAGCCTGATCCTTTGGGCTGCATTATATCGTGCAGCAACACGCGTGGTACGCGCGCCGTGTCCATCACGTCAGTATCTTCGGGGGACGGGAGTCTAAGCTCGCGCTCATACTGCACGCGAGCGAGCCCCTCCGTATCACCCCTCTCCTTCTTTCTTTGGAGAAGTCTCAATAGCCGTTGCACGCCGTTAGGCTGCGGCTGAGAAAAATCGACATCTTCGTCCGTTAAAGGTTCCGTTCCCGGTGCGGTTAGGGGCACCGAGCTCGGCCTGTTCTGCGCCATCGCGCCTCCCTCCTTCCTCTCTCCCGCCTTCTCCTCCTCCGCCATCGTATTTTGTGGCCCCCCCGTATACGAGGGCCGACCCCCCGCCGGAGCGGGAGTGTGGGATTCCCCAGCTTCGCTGGGACCCACCCGGGGAATAGTTTTCAAAGTACGACTTTCCATAGCTGTCACTTGAGGGCTGATGTCTGGCCCGATCAATTAGGGGTGATTCTGCCCCAGTACCCTTGGGACGAGCCGCCTGCTCGCCACGCATCCCACGGCCGGGCACCACAAACCCTGGATTAGGGGCCGTAAAAGCCCATCCATCACCATTCAGAACAAAAACCTAGCACGCAAACCTAACACACTCGCACAGAAGAGTAAACCAAAAAAGGAAAAATAGAAAAGTAAAGGTGCTGAAAGATAGAAAATAAATATAAGAATGCAAAAAAAAGAAGAGTAAACTATAAAAAAGGAGTGAAAGATAGAGAAAGACCGGCGTTCAGCCGCCTGAGTACCTCACCCCGTGTAAAAAGCGGGGTGGCGCACCCAGGCGTTGCCCAGGGACACCAACGTGGAGGAACCGGTATCGCCCCCAACCTAACCTAACCTAACCTAACCTAACCTTTTTTTTTTTTTTTTTTTTTTTTTTTTTTAGGAGGGGAAATACGTTACGTATCCCCCACCGTCTCCGGGGGAAGGCGGCAGGGGTATGTCGGACTCCCTCGGCGCAATGGTGATGAAAAGCGCCGAGGTTTACCGACTAAAACCCCTCCATGCCTCCTTCTGCGCCAATGCGGGGTCATGGGAACTGCGTGATACTACTACCACGACCCCGCAGCGCGTGCCGCGCCCGGCCCTCTCCTATCGCGGCGGCCGGATGTAGTGCCGCCGCCTGCCTCACCGAGAGCTCCCCGGGCATTGGGGAGCTGTCCATCTCGGGGCCCACAATGTGGGCGGCGATCCCCCGATCACCGCCCACGGGCCTAGGCTTCCACCTCCATGGCGGGGGCGGTCGGACCCGCCCTTGCGCCTTCGGCTCTAGGCCTTCGTGGCCGAGCCTTTGGGGGAGCCTTTCCCTTCTTGGTGCCGGGGGGTGGTTTGGCCAGTACGCAGCCACTACTCCCCAGCACATGCTCCTTCTCTGGCTTCCCCATCGTCTCGCACAGAAGACACTTCGGGGGGGCCGTACAGTCGAGTGCCCTGTGCCCCAGTGCTCCGCAGTGGAAACATCGACCACTGAGGTCCACCGGGGACGGGCACTTAACGGCTAAGTGGCCGGTGTCAAGGCAACGGTAGCACCGCTTTGGCCTCGCAGCCAGCAGTACCACCCTCGCCGAGACCCAGCCGACCTGTAGCCGCCCTGCACTCGTCAGTCTCTTGGCTGCCGCTACCGGTGCGCACAGCCAGAGACACCTCTCGCCCCTTCGGCCCACTACGACCTTGCCCGACCGGATTTCGCCGGCCGAGCAGCCTCCTTCTTTGGCGACCGCCTCTATGATGTCGGCGGCCGTCGTCGTGTCGTCGAGCCCTGTGAGCAGCAATTCTGCGCGCTTCACCGGGCGACCGATCTTCACCAGTCCCCCGTCCAGAACCGCCCTCATCTTCGCGGCAAGGGCATCCGCCTTCTCCTGGGCCTCCTCTCCCGATAGCTCGAGAACGCGGGCGCCCGTTTCTGCCAGGCGGAAGTCGACCTTGTAGATGCCGAGTTCCGCCAGGCAGATTTTCCTCTTCGCCTCCGTTAGTATGGAGGCGTATGTCGCCCTCCCCTCCTCGAGCACCCCCTCCTTGAGGGTGAGGGTGATCGCCGCGGTTTTGGGGGGCTTCAGTCTCGCCTTCTTTTTCTTGGGGGCTGCCTTCTTGGCGGCACCCTTTTTCGCCTTCTTGACGCGCCCACGTGACCCGTCTGTGGTCCGCGGGGCGTCTGTCGCAGGTGGGGCGGACGTAGACGCCCTCGCCTCTTCAGCCTCTTGTGCGGCCAAAGTCTTTTTCTTCCCCTTCTTTCCGCTCTTCTTCTCTCGGGACCCATAGTGTGGGCGACGATCCCCCGATCGCCACCCACGGGTCTAGGTCTCAACCACTTCCATGGCGGGGGCGGATGTTTCCGCCCTTGCGCCTTTGGCCTTGGGCTTCTGCCGGGCCTTTTTTGTGGGAGGCTTCCGCTTAGTGCCGGGAGGTGGCTTCTTTGCTGCTATTATGCAGCCGCTACTCCCCAGCACGTGCTCCTTCTGCTCCTTGCCAGCAGCCTCACATGCAACGCAGTTCGGTGCCGCTGTGCACTCAAGCGCCTTATGACCCGGTTTCCCACAGCGGAAGCAGTTCCGACTGAGGTCCACCGGGCATGGGCATTTCACTGCGAGATGGCCAGTGTCTAGGCATCGGTAGCACCGCCTAGGCCTCGCGGCCAGCAATGCTACCTTTGCTGTAACCCAGCCGATCTGCAGCCGTCCGGAGCTGGTGAGCCCTTTGGCGGCTGCGTTCGGTACACTGATCCAGAGGCTTCGGTTGCCTCTGGGACCCACAACGATTTTGCCCGACCTGATGTTGGTAGCCGGGCAATTCCCTTCTCTAGCGGCCGCCTCGATGACCTCGGCAGCCGTTGTCGCGTCGTCCAGCCCGGTGACTCGCATTTCCACGCATTTCACCGGGCGGGAGACTTTCACGTCCTCAGGGCGCAGGACCGCACGTAGCCTAGCGGCAAATGCGTCGGCCTTCTCGGTGGCCCCCTCTCCTTCAATGGAAAGGAGGCGAGCACCCGTTTGTACCAGGCGGAACCCGAGCCTGGGGATATTTAGTTCCCCCAGGTCTATTTTCGCTCTGGCCTCGCTAAGCACTTTCGCGTATGTGACGCCTCTTTCTGTAGCCCCCGCCTCTAAGGTGAGGGTTACTGCCGCCGTTTTGGGAGGGCGGAGCCTTGCCTTCTTCTTTTTGTTTTTGGGAGCGGTTGTGGCTGGCTTAGCCGCCCCTTTCTTCTTGACCTTTTGTGGACCTACGGCGATCCACGGGGTCTCGGCGGGGGAGGGGTTGGTGTTCACCCCCCCTTGCGCCGCCTCCTGAGCGGCCATCGATGGCCGCTTCTTCTTTTTTGGCATCTTAGCATTTGGCCGGGCCGGTGCAAGCGGAGCCACTTGGGAGGCCGCTGCACTTGTTGCCGCCATCTCTGCGTATGAGGGCACCGTCGCCTTTTTGGGCTTCGGTGCCTGTTTACTTCCGGTAGCCGCCGGCGGGGCGCTGTTGCATGTGTTAGCAGCGTCTGTCGCCAGCGGAGGTCTCCTCCTCGGCTCCGGCAAGAGTCTGTCCTCAAGTCCGGCCAGCCTGGCGTTGAGCATGTTGCCGAAGGTCTCTATATTAGATCGGGAGACCTCCGCCAACAGCTCACGCATGTCTTCTTGTACGGGACGGATGTTGGTAGCCCGTCTGCGCAGCTCTTCGAGCTCGCGGCCCATTCTTGCCACTTCTTCTTGGAGGCGTGCGTTCTGGGCCTCCAACCTCGCCAGATCTTCTGTAGTGGAGCGGCTTCTCATCTCGGCGACAGCCGATTTGATGGCCGCCACCGATTCCTTAAGGCACTTTTGGAATGTGCCTTTAAGGTTGGAGGACTTCACGGCGACCATTGTGATGGCCTCCAGTGAAGTCTCCACTATTTTGGCCAGGGCAGCGCTCGACTGCTCCGACTCGACATCTCCGGTTATGACAGGGGTTGCGCGGGGTGATGTTCGCGTTTCCCTTGCCGCTCTCGTCATCTCTGCCACCTCGACCTCGGCCTGAAGTCGAAGCGCCTCCTCTTTAGCTCTGTTCAGGTCAGCCTGAGCCTTCGCCAAGCCAACGTACTGGCCTGTCGTCGGCGGCCGGCCACGTCCTCGTTTTGGTTTTGGTACCGCCCCTTTACTAAGAGACGGTACGGTGTCGTCGTCAGTGTTTTTCCTCTTAAGAGGTTTGTCAAGTCCGGTGGTGGACTCCCCGGACTCCAGCGACATAGCGCTGTAGACCGAGGAGTCGGAGAGATAGTCGTCGCTATCTCTCATAGATCTAGGTCCAGGTTTGGGCGGCGTGGCCATTACGTCGCGCAGCAATACGCGAGGCACACGCGCCATGTTCGTTCCGTCGTCATCGGAGGATGGGATCCTGAGTTCGCGCTCTAGCTGGACGCGCGCGAGTCCCTCAGTGTCCCCCCTTTCCTTCTTTTTTTGCAGGAGTCTCAATAGCCGCTTAACACCGTTAGGCTGCGGCTGCGAGAAGTCCACCTCCTCATCCGTGAGTAGGTCCGTTCCCGTCGCGGTAAGGTGCGCCGGTCCCGGCCTATTATGCGCCATCGCGCCTCCCTCCTTCATCTCTCCCGCCTTTTCCTCCACCTCCACTGCAATAGGTGCCCCCCCCGTATACGTGGGGCGACCCCCCGCCGAAGCGGGAGTGTGGGATTCCCTCCGAAGAGGACCCACCCGGGGAATATTATCCATATTGCCTTCCATAGTTGCTCGGATATGGGCTGAGTCACGCCCGATCCATTAGGGGGGATTCTGCCCCAGTGCCCTTGGGACGAGCCGCCTGCTCGCCACGCATCCCACGGCCGGGCACCACAAACCCTGGATTAGGGGCCGTAAAAGCCCATCCATCACCATTCAGAACAAAAAACCTATCACGCAAAACCTAGCACACACGCACAGAAGAATAAATAAAAGAGAAAAGATAGAAAGAGAAGGTGTTGAAAATAGAAAAATAAATAAAACAATGCAAAAAGAAGAGTAAACTATAAAAAGGTGGTGAAAAGATAGAGATAGACCGGTGTTCAGCCGCCTGAGTACCTCACCCCGTGTAGAGAGCGGAGTGGCGCACCCAGGCGTTGCCCAGGGACACCAACGAGGAGGAACCGGTATCGCCCCCATCGCCCCCAACCTAACCTTTTTTTTTTTTTTTTTTTTTTTTTTTTTTTTTTTTTTGACGGGGGGAAATACGTTACGTATCCCCCGCCACCCCCGGGGGAGGGCAGCAGGGGTATGACGGACTCCCCCGGCGCAAGATGGAGTGCGCCGGGGTTTACCGTCTAAAACCCCCCGATGCCCATCTTCAGCGCCTTGGACGGGGCCGTGGGAATCGCATTGCATTCTTCCACGACCCCGCAGCGCATGCCGCAACCGGCCCACTTCCTTAGCCGCAACCGGCTCCTTCTCCGAGAGCTCCCCGGGCATTGGGGAGCTTTCTTCTCGGGGCCCATAGTGTGGGCGGCGATCCCCCGATCACCGCGCACGGACCTACACTACGACCTCCATGGCGGGGGCGGGTTGAGCCGCCCTTGCGCCCTGGGCTTGCGGCTTTTTATGCCGGGCCCTTGAGGGAGCCTTACCCTTACCTTTCGCGCCGGAGGGCGGCTTTGCGAAAACGCAACCGCTGCTCCCCAGCAAATGTGCCACCTCCTCCTTACCAGTGGCCTGGCACAGCGAGCAGAGTGGATCCGCTCCGCACTCTGTCGCCTTGTGCCCCGGCTTCCCGCAGCGGAAACAGCTCCGGCTGCGGTCCACCGAGGACTGGCATTTCGCCGCGACGTGGCCGGTGTCTTGGCATCGGAAGCACCGCTTTGGCCTCGCGGCCAGCAGCGCCACCTTTGCCGCGACCCAGCCCACGCGAAGCCGCCCAGAACTGAGCAACTTCTTTGTCGCCTCGACGGGGACGCTCATCCACAAGGACCCGTCCCCTCTGGGTCCCACCACTATTTTGCCCGACCTGATTGAGCTGGTCGGGCATCCTCCTTCCTGTGACGCCGCCAGGATTACTTGGGCGGCCGTCACTGAGTCGTCCAGCCCGGTCACGCGCAACTCTGCACACTTGACCGGGCGGCCGACTCTCACCGTTTCTGGGCTTAGTACGGCCCTCAATTTCGCAGCAAAAGCGTCTGCTTTCGCCTGCGCGCCCTCGCCTGCGATTGTGAGCACGCGCGCACCTGTTTCCGCCAGGCGGAAGCCGAGCCTGGGGATGTCAAACTCCCCAAGATCGACTTTCGCCCTGGCTTCTTTGAGAAGCTGGGCGTATGTCACCCCCTTCTCCGCAGCCTTTTCCTCAAGGGTGAGGGTAACGGCCGCGGTGGCTGGGGTGCGCAGCCTCGCCTTCTTCTTCTTCTTGGGGGCGGCTTTAGCTGGGATAGCCGCCCCCTTCTTCTTTTTCTTTGCCTTGCGTGGACCTACGGCGGTCCACGGGGCCTCGGCGGGGGAGGGGTCGGTGTTATCCCCCCCTTGCGCTGCTTCCTGTGCGGCCATTGATGGCCGCTTTTTCTTTTTTGTCTTCTTCTTTGCTGGCGGGGCCGGTGCAGGCGGTGCCTCTTTTGGGGCCGCTGCACTCGGTGCCGTCACCTCCGCGTATGTGGGCGCCGTCGCCTTTTTGGGCTTCGGCGCCTTCGTCTTTACTGCCGCTGGCGTGGTGCCTACTGTGGCACTGTCCGCCGCCAGCGGTGGTCTCATCCTCGGGGCCGGCAGAAGACGGTCCTCAAGACCTGCCAACCTTGCGTTCAGCATGTTGCCGAAGGTCTCCATGTTGGAACGAGAGACCTCCGACAACAGCTGGCGCATGTCCTTTTCCGCGGGCTGCGCTGTCCGCTTGCGCAGCTCGTCGAGCTCCCGACGCATCTCGGCCATTTGCTTCTCGAGACGCTTGTTTTGGGCCTCGAGCTGTGCCATCTCATCGGTAGTTGAGCGGCCCTTTATTTCGGCCACCGCCGCTCTTATGGCCACTACCGCCTCCTTCAGGTGCCTCTGGAACGTCCCCTTGAGGTTTGAGGACTTCGTGGCGACCATATGGATAGTCTCCAGCGAAGCCTCGACGCTCTTAGTCAGAGCTGCACTGGTCTGCTCCGACACTCTCTCTCCTGCGGGGGCGTTGGGGCTCGAGCAGATGGTCGCTCTCGCTTGCCTCGCCTTCCGCGCCGTCTCGGCGATCTCAGCCTCGGCCTGAAGCCGAAGGCTTTCTGCCTTCTCTTTGTTTAGCTCGGCTTGAGCTCGAGCCAGGCCAACGTATTGGCCGGTTGTTGGTGGCCGGCCACGTCCTTTCTTAGCCGTCGGCACTACACCTTTGCTGGTGGATGGTGCCGCCTCAGTCTCGTCCGGATTCCGCCTCTTAAGGGGGGTTGTACGTCCGGGTATGACGGGCAGCCCCTCGGAGTCCAGTGACATGCCAGACATATCACTGCAGTCCGAGAGGTAGTCGTCACTGTCAAGTCCAGTGTTTGGGCGTTCGGGTAACAGCGCGCGTGTGAGTACCACGAGCGGTACGCGCGTTGCATTGTTACCCGTCGCCAAGGTCTCATTCTTAATGGAGGGAGGGAGGATCAGCTCACGTTCGCGCTGAACGCGCGCGAGCCCCTCCGTGTCTCCTCGTAGCTTCTTCCTATGAAGAAGCCTCAGGAGCCGCTCCCTGCCGTTTTCCTGAGGCTGGGAAAAATCCACATCCTCATCCGTCAATAATTGGTCCGCCGCCGGTGCGGTAAGGGGCACCGGCTTCGGACTCGCATGCGCCATCGCGCCACTCCCTTCACTCGCCGTCGCCACGGCCTCCTCCTCCACAGCAACTGGTGCCCCCCCCGTATACGTGGGGCAACCCCCCGCCGAAGCGGGAGTGTGGGATTCCCTCCTAAGAGGACCCACCCGGGGAATATTTTCCATATTGCTCTCCATGTTTGTCATTTGTGGACTGATTCTGGCCCGATCAAGAAGGGGTGATTCTGCCCCAGTGCCCTCGGGACGAGACCGCCTGCTCGCCATGCATCCCATGGCCGGGCACCACAAACCTTGGATTAGGGGCCGTAAAAGCCCATCCATCATCATTCAAACAAAAACCTAACACACGCACAGAAGAGTAAACCAAAAGGAAAAAGAAAAGAAAAGGTGTTGAAAGATAGAAAATAAATAAAAACAATGCAAAAGAAGAGTAAACTATAAAAAGATAAGAAAAGATAGAAATAGACCGGCGTTCAGCCGCCTGAGTACCTCACCCCGTGTAAAGAGCGGAGTGGCGCACCCAGGCGTTGCCCAGGGACACCAACGTGGAGGAACCGGTATCGCCCCCGCCCCCAACCTAACCTTTTTTTTTTTTTTTTTTTTAGGAGGGGAAATACGTTACGTATCCCCCGCCGCCCCCGGGGGAGGGCAGCAGGGGTATGTCGGACTCCCCCGGCGCAATGGTGATGAAAAGCGCCGAGGTTTACCGACTAAAACCCCTCCATGCCTCCTTCTGCGCCAATGCGGGGTCATGGGAACTGCGTGATACTACTACCACGACCCCGCAGCGCGTGCCGCGCCCGGCCCTCTCCTATCGCGGCGGCCGGATGTAGTGCCGCCGCCTGCCTCACCGAGAGCTCCCCGGGCATTGGGGAGCTGTCCATCTCGGGGCCCACAATGTGGGCGGCGATCCCCCGATCGCCGCCCACGGGCCTAGGCTTCCACGTCCATGGCGGGGGCGGTCGGAGCCGCCCTTGCGCCTTCGGCTCTTGGCCTTCGTGGCCGAGCCTTTGGGGGTGCCTTTCCCTTCTTGGTGCCGGGGGGCGGCTTGGCTAGTACGCAGCCGCTACTCCCCAGCACATGCCCCTTCTCTGGCTTCCCCATCGTCTCGCACAAGAGACAGTTCGGGGGGGCCGTACAGTTGTGTGCCCGGTGCCCCAGTGCTCCGCAGTGGAAGCATCGACCACTGAGGTCCACCGGGGACGGGCACTTTACGGCTAAGTGGCCGGTGTCAAGGCAACGGTAGCACCGCTTTGGCCTCGCGGCCAGCAGCACCACCCTCGCCGAGACCCAGCCAACCTGTAGCCGCCCTGATCTTGTCAGACTCTTGGCTGCCGCTACCGGTGCGCACAGCCAGAGACACCTCTCGCCCCTTCGGCCCACTACGACCGTGCCCGACCGTATTTCGTCGACCGAGCAGCCTCCCTCTTTAGCGACCGCCTCTGTAACGTCGGCGGTCGTCGTCGTATCGTCGAGCCCGGTGAGCAGCATTTCCGCGCGCTTCACCGGGCGACCGATCCTTACCAGTCTCTCGTCCAGAGCCGCCCTCATTTTCGCGGCAAGGGCGTCCGCCTTCTCCTGGGCCCCCTCCCCCGATAGTTCGAGAACGCGGGCGCCCGTTTCTGCCAGGCGGAAGTCGACCTTGTAGATGCCGAGTTCCGCCAGGCAGATTTTCCTTTTCGCCTCCATAAGTATGGAGGCGTATGTCGCCCTGCCCTCCTCGAGCACCCCCTCCTTGAGGGTGAGGGTGATCGCCGCGGATTTGGGGGGCTTCAATTTCGCCTTCTTTTTCTTTGGGGCTGGCTCCTTGGCGGCGGAGAAGGGGTTTCTCGCCTTCTTTTTACCGCGCCCGCGTGACCCGTCTGTAGTCCGCGGGGCGTCTGTCGCAGGTGGGGCGGTCGTAGACGCCCTCGCCTCTTCGGCCTCTTGTGCGGCCAAAGACTTCTTTTTCCCTTTCTTCCTTCCTTTCTTGGGCGGTGCAAGTGCAGTGGGAGCCTTTGTTGGCACCACCGTGCCTGCTGCCGTCCCACTCCTCTCCCCGGCCGCTGCCTTTTTCGGCTTTGGCCGCTCCCTCTCCTTCGGCACTTCGACGCTCGGCGCGGGTGCCAGGGCCATGTCGCCCCGGGCCACGTCCGCCGCAAGCGGAGGCCTTCTTCGAGGCTCCGGCGGGAGACGCTCCTCCAAGCCGGCCAGCCTCGCGTTGAGCATGTTGCCGAAGGTCTCTATGTTTGCTCTAGAGACCTCCGCCAACAGCTCACGCATGTCCTTGTCCTTAGGGCGGGAGGCCTGTTTGCGCAACTCGTCAAGCTCCTGGCGCAAATCGGCCATTTGCTCTTCGAGGCGCTTGTTATCGGCCTCCAGCTTTGCTACCTCTTCTGTCGCGGTGCGATATCGCACCTCGTTGAAGGCCGACGCGACGGTCACCACCGCCTCCTTTAGGTACCTTTGATAGGTACCTTTGAGGTTGGAGGACTTTGTGGCAACCATGACGACGGTCTCCAACGCGGCCTGCACTGCTCTGACCAGCGCAGCGCTCGTTCGCTCCGCCGCTTCTTCTCGCGAAAGAGAAGTAGCGGGGAGTCTGGTGGGGGAGGGGCTAGAACATATGGACGCTCCAGCATTCCTCGCCCCACGAGCCACTGCGGCGACTTCCTCCTCGGCCTGGAGCCGAAGGGCCTCTGCCTTTTCTCTATTAAGGTCGGCCTTGGCCTTGGCCAGGCCGACATACTGGCCGGTCGTCGGCGGCCGGCCACGCCCTCTTTTTGGTTTGGGCGCCACTCCCTTACTGATGGGCGGCGCCATGTCCTCATCCGTGTTACGCCGCTTACGGGCAGTCCTGTCCGGGTTTGCGGGCAGCCCCTCAGAGTCCAGCGACATGGAAGACATGCAGCTGGAGTCCGAGGGACAGTCCTCGCTGTCTAGATCTGTGAAAGGAGGTTTAGGGCGGGCGCCAGGCATGCGTTCGAGATACACGCGCGGCACAGACCCCCTATCCCCCCTTTTTAGCCTCTCCGATAGTAAATCCGCCGCCGGTGCGGCAAGGGGCACCGGCTTCGGATTTGCGAGCGCAGTCGCTCCTCCCTCTACTTCACTCGCCGTAGCAACGGCCTCCTCTACCCTCATCGCATCCTTTGACCCCTCCGTATACACGGGCCTACCTCTCCCCTGCGGGAGAGTGTGGGATTCCCCAGCATTGCTGCCGGGACCCACCCGGAGATTCTTTTTTTGAATACGATCTGCCATACTACTGTTTTCTCCGACACCCCGGGTCGCGGCCTTTTTTCAGGTGTGAGGTCACCTATCACAAGAGTTAAATAAAAATGAAAGATAGTAAGAGAAGAAAGAAAGATGGTGAAAAGATAGAAAAAACAAATGAAAGTAAAGCAAAAAACAAGAAAGTTAAACTAAAAAGGTGGTGAAAGATAGAAGAAGAAAGAAAGATAGAGCCAGCCTTCAGCCGCGTGAGTACCTCACCCCGCAAAAGACGGGGTGGCGCACCCAAGCGTTGCCCAGGGGCACGAACGTGGACGCACTGGCAGACCCCCGCCCCCAACCTAACCTAACCTAACCTAACCTAACCTTTTTTTTTTTTTTTTTTTTTTTTTTTTTTTTTTTTTTTTTTTTTTTTTTTTTTTTTTTTTTTTTTTTTTTGACGGGGGGAAATACGTTACGTATCCCCTGCCGCCCCCGGGGGAGGGCAGCAGGGGTATGACGGACTCCCCCGGCGCGAGATGGAGTGCGCCGGGGTTTACCGTCTAAAACCCCCCGATGCCCATCTTCAGCGCCTTTAACGGGGCCGTGGGAATCGCAAAGCATTCTTCCACGACCCCGCAGCGCGTGCCGCAACCGGCCCACTTCCACAGCCGCAACCGGCTCCTTCTCCGAGAGCTCCCCGGGCATTGGGGAGCTTTCCTCTCGGGGCCCATACTGTGAGCGGCGATCCCCCGATCCCCCCCACGGGCCTATGCTTCGACCTCCATTACAGCGGGGGCAGGTTGATCCGCCCTTGCGCCTTGGGCTTGCGGCTTTTTTAGCCGGGCCCTGGAGGGAGCCTTTCGCTTCCCTTTCACGCCGGGGGGCGGCTTTGCGAAGACGCAGCCGCCGCTCCCCAGCACGTGTGCCACCTCCTGTTTGCCAGTGGCCTCACACAGCGAGCAGAGCGGATCCGCTCCGCACTCTGCCGCTTTGTGCCCCGGTTTCCCGCAACGGAAACAGCTCCGGCTGCGGTCCACCGAGGACTGGCATTTCGCCGCGACGTGGCCGGTGTCCTGGCATCGGTAGCACCGCTTTGGCCTCGCGACCAGCAGCGCCACCTTCGCCGAGACCCAGCCCACGCGAAGCCGCCCAGATTTGAGCAGCTTTTTAACGGCCGCAACGGGGACGCTCATCCATAAGGACGCGTCGCCTCTTGGTCCCACCACAATTTTACCCGACCTGATGGAGCTGGTCGGGCATCCTCCTTCTTGTGAGACCGCCAGGATGACTTGGGCGGCCGTCACAGAGTCGTCCAGCCCAGTGACGCGCATCTCCGCGCATTTGACCGGGCGGCCGACTCTCACTATCTCCGGGCTGAGGACAGTCCTGAGCCTCTCGGCAAAGGCATCCGCCTTCTCCTGTGCCCGCTCACCGTCGATGGTGAGCACGCGCGCGCCAGTTTCCGCCAGGCGGAAACCGAGCTTGGGGATGCCGAATTCCCCAAGATCGACCTTCGCTCTGGCTTCCTTGAGCAGGCTGGCGTACGTAACCCCCTTCTCCGCAGCCTTTTCCTCAAGAGTGAGGGTAACGGCCGCAGTGGCGGGGGTGCGTAGCTTCGCCTTCTTCTTCTTAGGGGCGACTTTGGATGGAGTAGCCGCCCCCTTCTTCTTTTTGGCCTTACGTTGGACAGTAGTCCTCGGGGCCTCGGCGGGGGAGGGGTTGTTGGTCTCCCCCCCTTGCGCCGCCTCCTGAGCGGCCATTGATGGCCGCTTTTTCTTCTTCTTAGCCTTTGAGGCCTTTGGCGGTGCGGGTGCAGGCGGTGCCTCTTTTGGGGCCGCCGCGACCTGCGCCGTCACTGTCGCGTAAGTGGGCGCCTTTTTTAGTTTCGGCGCCTTCTTCTTCGGTGCCGCTGTTGTTGGGGCACCGACGGGGACGTCGGTACTATCCCCCGCTAGCGGTGGTCTTAATCTCGGGGCCGGCAAAAGTCGGTCCTCCAGGCCGGCAAGTCTCGCGTTCAGCATATTGCCGAGCGTCTCTATATTGGAGCGAGAGACCTCGGCTAATAGCTCGCGTAGATCCTTGTCAGCCGGCGCAGCAGGTGGTTGACGGCGCATCCCCTCCAGCTCGCGGCGTAGTTCAGCCACTTGCTTTTGGAGCTGCGCGTTTTGTGCCTCCAGCCTCGCCATCTCCTCCGTCATTGTGCGGCCTCTAAGTTCGGTGACGGCCGCCCTGATGCTGACGACCGCCTCTTTGAGGCACCGCGTAAATGTGCCCTTCAGGTTTTGAGACTTCGTGGCGACCATAAGTACGGCCTCCAACGAAGTCTCGACACTTTTGGCCAGAGCTGCGTTGGTCTGCTCCGACCTGTCTTCTTCTGATGCAGGGCTCGCACGGAGCGACGCACGCGCCTCCCTTACCACGCGCGCCGTCACGGCGACCTCTGCTTCGGCCTCGAGCCGTAGGCTTTCAGCCTTCTCCTTATTTAGTTGTGCCTGTGCCTTAGCCAGGCCGACGTATTGGCCGGTTGTTGGAGGCCGGCCACGTCCTCTCTTCGCCTTTGTCACCGCACCTTTGCTGGTGGACGGCGCCGTTCCATCTACGTCCGGGTTTAACCGCCTCTTCAGGGGGGTCGTACGTCCGGTGTGTGCGGGCAATCCCTCGGAGTCCAGCGACATGTCAGTCATGCAACTGGAATCCGAAAGATAGTCCTCGCTGTCTCTATCATGGATGTCAATTCCGTGTTTTGGCGGCGGCATGATCACGTCGCGCGTGAGTAGCACGCGCGGCAGATCCGCGTCGCCCCGTATCTTCTTCTTTTGCATGAGCTTTAGCATGCGCTCGACCCCGTTGGGCTGAGGCTGGCTAAAGTCCACGTCCTCATCCGTAAGTAAGTCCGCCGCCGGTGCGGTAAGGGACACCGGCTTCGCACTCACGCGCGTAGTTGCGCCTCCCTCTACTCCACTCGCCGTCGCAACGGCCTCCACACCTCTCAACGCAATGTTGGCACCCTCCGTATACGTGGGCCAGACTGTGCCCGAAGACTCTTCGGACACAGTGCGGGATTCCCCGACTGATGTCGGGACCCGCCCGGAGAAACTTTTTGCATTACGTTCCATTTCATCTAAGCGCCGACACCCCGGGTCGCGGGCTTGTTTTCGGGTGTAGCTCACCCATCAAAGAGTTAACGAAAACGGAAAAGATAGTAGGAGAAGAAAGAAAAGATGGTGAAAGATAGAGAAAAACAAAATAAAATTAATGCAAAACAAGAAAACTAAACAAAATAGGTGGTGAAAGATAGACAAGAAAGAGATAGCGCCAGCCTTCAGCCGCGTGGGTACCTCACCTCGCAAAAGACGAGGTGGCGCACCCAAGCGTTGCCCAGGGCCACGAACGAGGACGAACTGGCAGAGCCCCTTAAAATATTTCACTCCTATAGTAAATAGCTCCTACACCGATTTCGGTGACGGTGGCATGTTTCATTGAAACCAGGCCAGCTGCGCAGGAGTTATGTCATAGTGCCCAAGTGTGTGCGCAGTACACAGGAGCACTCTCTCCTCCTTTTACTCTCGTAACCCAGTGGGACGGATAACCGACACGACTGGCGAGAGATTAGGCGCAGGTCCGACTTTTTACATGCCCATCCGACGCATGGATCATCTTTCTTGTCAGACAATCAGGTAATCAGCCTGAATTGTCCTAACCAAACTTGGAAACAACATTTTTTTGTTCCAATGCGGGAATCGAACCCACGACCTCCGAGTTGAGAGCCAAGCTCTAACCACTAGACCACGGAGGATGTTAACCTAACCTTTTTTTTTTTTTTTTTTTTTTTTAGGAGGGGAAATACGTTACGTATCCCCTACCGCCTCCGGGGGAAGGCAGCAGGGGTATGTCGGACTCCCCCGGCGCAATGGTGATGAAGAGCGCCGAGGTTTACCGACTAAAACCCCTCCATGCCTCCTTCTGCGCCTATGCGGGGTCATGGGAACTGCGTGATACTACTACCACGACCCCGCAGCGCTTGCCGCGTCCGGCCCTCTTCTTCGCGGCGGCTACTTCGTATGCCGCCGCCTGCCTTCACCGAGAGCTCCCCGGGCATAGGGGAGCTTTGCGCTCGGGACCCATAGTGTGAGCGGCGATCCCCCGATCACCGCCCACGGGTCTAGGCCTCCACTTCCATAGTGGCGGGGGCGGGTGGAACCGCCCTTGCGCCGGCCTTGGGCTTTTTGAGCCGGGCCTTGGAAGGAGCCTTCCTCTTCTTATTCGTGCCGGGGGGCGGCTTGGGTGCTGTAATACAGCCGCTGCTCCCCAGCACGTGCTCCCTCGGCTTGCCCACGGCCTCGCAGGCCGGGCAATTCGGAGCCGCTTCGCACTCTGGTGCCTTGTGCCCCGGCTTCCCGCAGCGGAAACAATTCCGGCTGAGGTCCACCGAGGACTTGCATTGCACCGCCAGGTGGCCGGTGTCGAGACAGCGGTAACACCGCTTGGGCCTCGCGGCCAGCAGTGTCACCCCCGCAACGACCCAGCCTATCTGCAGCCGCCCATAGCTAGTGAGCTTTTTGGCGGCTGCCATCGGGACACTGAGCCAGAGGCTTCTAGCTCCCCTTGGGCCCACGACAACTCTGCCCGACCGGATGTTGGCGGCCGGGCATTCTCCTTCTTTTGCGGCCGCCTCGATGACATCGGCGGCCGTCGTCGCGTCGTCCAGCCCGGTGATGCGTATTTCCGCGCATTTCACCGGGCGGGCTATCTTCACAAGGTTGGGGCCAAGGGCCGCCCGAAGCCTCGTGGCCAAAGCGTCAGCCTTCTCACTTGCCCCCTCTCCGTCAACCGATAGGATGCGCGCACCCGTCTTAGCCAGGCGGAAGCCGAGTCTGGGGATGTTCAGTTCCCCTAGATCGATCTTCGACCTGGCCTCGCGCAAGATCTTCTCGTATGTTGCCCCCTCCTCGGCGGCTCCAGCCTCAAGGGTGAGGGTGATTGCCGCCGTTGTGGGGGGACGAAGCTTTGCCTTCTTTTTCTTCTTTGGGGCGGCTTTGGGTGTTTTGGCCGCCCCTTTTTTCTTTCCAGCCTTGCGTGGACCGACGGTGGTCCACGGGGCCTCGGCGGTGGAGGGGTTGATGATCTCCCCCCCTTGCTCCGCTTCTAAAGCGGCCATTGATGGCCGCTTTTTCTTTTTCGCCTTTTTGGGCGGAGCCGGTGCAGGCGGTACCTCTTTTGGGGGGACCGTCGCGCTCGGTGTCGCCACCTCCGCATATGTGGGCGCCTTTTTTGCTTTCGGCGCCTTCGCCTTAACTGCCGCTGGCGTGGTGCCTACAGTGGCACTGTCCGCCGCCAGCGGTGGTCTCATCCTAGGGGCTGGCAGAAGACGATCTTCGAGGCCTGCCAACCTAGCGTTCAGTATGTTGCCGAAGGTCTCCATGTTGGAACGAGAGACCTCCGACAACAGCTGGCGCATGTCCTGTTCTACGGGACGAGCATTGTCGGCCCGTTTGCGCAACTCTTCTAGCTCTTGGCCCATTTTGGCCACTCGCTCTTGGAGCCGCGCGTTCTGGGCCTCCAATCTCGCAAGTTCCTCATTCATAGTGCGGCCCCTCATCTCGGCCACAGCCGATTTGATGGCCGCCACTGAATCCTTGAGGCACCTTTGAAAGGTGCCCTTAAGGTTCGACGATTTAGTGGCGACCATCGTAATGGCCTCCAATGCCGTCTCTATGGACTTGGCCAGGGCAGCGCTTGACTGCTCCGACTCAACCTCTCCGATCTTGGCAGGACTCGCACAGAATAACGCGCGTGTCTCCCTCACTGTCCTCGCCGTTTCTGCAACTTCGGCTTCAGCTTGAAGCCGAAGAGCCTCCTCTCTCTCTCTATTTAAGTCGGCCTGCGCCTTGGCCAGGCCAACATACTGGCCGGTCGTAGGCGGCCTGCCGCGTCCACGTTTGGTTTTTGGTACCGCCCCTTTACTTAAGGACGGTACATCGTCGTCGCTAGTCTTTCTCTTACGAGGTGCGTCTCTATCGGGTATGACGGGCCGCCCCTCGGAGTCCAGTGACATGCCAGAAATATCACTGGAGTCCGAGAGGTAGTCGTCGCTGTCAAGTCCGGTATTTGGGCGTGCGGGAATCAGCGCGCGCGTGAGCATAACGCGCGGTATGCGCGGTGTGGCTCCACTGGTATTTCCCGCCGCCATTGTCTCTGTCATAGAGGGAGGGAGGATAAGCTCGCGCTCGCGCTGAACGCGTGCGAGCCCCTCCGTGTCTCCTCGCAACTTCTTACGATGAAGAAGCCGCAGGAGTCGCTCCCTGCCATTCTCCACGGGCTGAGAAAAGTCCGTGTCCTCATCGGTTAAGAGATCCGCCGCCGGTGCGGTTAGGGACACCGGCTTCGGACTCGCATGCGCCATCGCGCCACTCCCTTCACTCGCCGTCGCCACGGCCTCCACCTTCCCACTCGCAATGGTGGCACCCCCCGTATACTTGGGCCAGACCTCTCCCTTCGGAGAGGTGCGGGATTCCCCGACATAGTCGGGACCCGCCCGGGGACTATTTTTCTCATTGCGGACCTCCATAGTTGCTCGGATATGGGCTGAGTCACGCCCGATCCGTTAGGGGGGATTCTGCCCCAGTGCCCTTGGGACGAGCCGCCTGCTCGCCACGCATCCCACGGCCGGGCACCACAAACCCTGGATTAGGGGCCGTAAAAGCCCATCCATCATCATTCAAACAAAAACCTAACACGCAAAACCTAGCATACACGCACAGAAGAATAAATAAAAGAGAAAAGATAGAAAGAAAAGGTGTTGGAAGATAGAAAAATAAATAAAACAATGCAAAAAAGAAGAGTAAACTATAAAAAGGTGTGAAAGATAGAAATAGACCGGCGTTCAGCCGCCTGAGTACCTCACCCCGTGTAAAGTGCGGAGTGGCGCACCCAGGCGTTGCCCAGGGACACCAACGTGGAGGAACCGGTATCGCCCCCATGTTAACCTAACCTAACCTAACCTTTTTTTTTTTTTTTTTTTAACGAGAGGAAATACTTTTCGTATACCCTACCGCCCCCGGGGGAGAGCAGCAGGGTTATGTGAGACTCCCCCGGCGCTGATGGAGGTGCACCGGGGTTTACTCACTAAAACCTCTCGATGCCCTCCTTCGGCGCCAAACGCGGGGCCGTGGGGATCGCGAAAGCATTCTTCCACGACCCCGCAGCGCTTGCCGCAACCGGCTCTCTTCTTTTGCGGCGGCTAGGTGAAATGCCGCCGCCTGCCTCTCCGAGAGCTCCCCGGGCATTGGGGAGCTTTTCTTCTCGGGGCCCATAGTGTGAGCGGCGATCCCCCGATCACCGCCCACGGGCCTAGGCCTCTACCTCCATGGCAGGGGCGGGTTGCTCCGCCCTTGCGCCTTCAGCTCTTGGTCTCTGCGGCCGAGCCCTTGAGGGAGCCTTACTCTTCCATTTCTTTCCGGAGGGCGGCTTAGCTGTGACACAGCCGCTGCTCCCCAGCACATGCTCCTTCGGCTTTCCGGTAGCCTCACATACGGGACAGTTTGGAGCTGCCTCGCATTCAGCCGCCCTGTGGCCCGGTTTCCCACAGCGGAAACATGTCCGGCTGAGGTCCACCGAGCACACACACTTCGCAGCCAAATGGCCGGTGTCCAGGCATCGGTAGCACCGCTTGGGCCTCGCGGCCAGCAGTGCTACCTTTGCCGAGACCCAGCCGACACGGAGCCGCCCAGAGATTAATAATTTCTTGGCGGCTGCGACAGGAACATGCATCCAGAGCGACGCATTGCCCCTGGGTCCCTCTACTATTCTGCCCGACCTGATGGTGTTAGCCGGGCATCCTCCTTCACTTGCGGCCGCCTGAATGACGTCGGCAGCCGTGACAGAGTCGTCCAGCCCGGTGACGCGCATCTCTACGCGTCTCATCGGGCGGCCGACCTTTACCTTCTCCGGGTCGAGGACTGCCCTCAGCCTAGCAGCAAAGGCGTCCGCTTTGTCCTCCGCGCCCTCTCCAGCGATTGAGAGAACGCGCGCTCCGGTTTCGGCCAGGCGGAAACCAAGCCTGGGGATGTTGAGCTCCCCTAGGTCGATCGCCGCTCTGGCTTCGCTGAGCAGCTTCGCATATGTCACCCCCCTCTCCGCTGCCCCCGCCTCCAATGTGAGGGTGACCGCCGCGGTGCTGGGGGGGCGAAGTCTCGCCTTCTTCTTTTTCTTAGGGGCGACTTTGGCTGGTGTAGCCACCCCTTTCTTCTTATCAGCCTTACGTGGACCAACTGTGGTCCACGGGGCCTCGGCGGGGGGAGGTTCCGTATGTTCCCTCCCTTGCGCCGCTTCTCTTGCAGCCATTGTTGGCCGTTTCTTCTTTTTCCCCTTTTTCGGGAGAGCGGATGTAGCGGAGGCCTTAGGGGCCGCCGGACTCGCTGCCGTACTCCCTTCTGTGGCCTTTTTCTTCGGCCCCTTCTTCTTTTTAGTCACAGCTGGTGGAGTGTTGACGAGTGCGTCTGCATTCTCCGTCGGGACAATGTCGCGGCTCGTAGATGGAGTCGGGCCGGGATCGTCCGACGTTCTGTCTGCCGCCAGCGGCGGTCTCCTTCTGGGCTCGGGAAGGAGTCTGTCCTCCAACCCAGCCAGCCTCGCGTTCAGCATGTTGCCGAAGGTCTCGATGTTGGAGCGAGAGACCTCCGACAACAGCTGTTGCAGATCTTGTGCAGGTCTGGACGCCTGCCGCCGCAGCTCCTCGAGCTCCCGGCGCATAGCGTCGATTTGCTTTTGAAGCTGCTTATTTTGGGCCTCTAGAGCCCGCATTTCGTCGGTTTGGCAGCGGCCCCTCATTTCGGCGACAGCTGTTCTTATGGTGACAGCCGCCTCCTTGAGGAACCGCTGATAGGTCCCCTTCAAATTTGAGGACTTTGAAGCGACCATTGTGATCGTCTCCAAAGCCCTTTCCACGCTTTCCGTGAGGTCCGCGTTTGTCTGCTCCGTGTTGGCTGGTTCGGAACTTGCGCGTAGGGAAACTCGCGACTCCCTAGCCGCTCGCGCCGCCTCAGCGACTTCGGCCTCGGCCTCGAGCCGGAGGCTTTCCGCCTTCTCACGATTGAGTTCTGCCTGGGCTTTGGCCAGGCCGACGTATTGACCGGTGGTTGGTGGCCGGCCACGTCCTCTTTTCGCCTTTGGTACCGCCCCTTTACTCAGGGGAGGTATATTGTCACCTTCGGGTTTCCTCTTTCGAGGTGTGTCACGTCCGGGGATTGCGGGCAACCCCTCGGAGTCCAGCGATAAGGCGCTGGAGTCCGAGAGGTAGTCCTCGCTGTCAAATTCTGAGGAAGGGGGTTCGGGCAACAGCGCGCGCGTGAGCATCACGCGCGGCATTCCCTTCGTATCCCCCCTTAAAGCCTTCTTTCTGAGCAACTCGAGCAGCCGGCGCCTGCCATCAGGGACCGGCTGCGAGAAGTCGACGTCTTCGTCGGTAAGCAAGTCCGTCTCCGGTGCGGTTAGGTGCACGGGCTCCGAACTTGCGCGCGCAGTCGCGCCTTCCTCCACACTCGTCGTCCTCCCGACCCTCTCCTCAACCCTCGCGAATTGTGCCCCCCCCGTATACGTGGGGCAGCCTTCCGCCGAAGCAGAAGGGTGGGATTCCCTCTCAGAGAGAGGACCCACCCGGGGAATACTTTTCAATGCGCGACTTTCCATCCTACTAACGCCGACACCCCGGGTCGCGGTCTCTTTTTTCGGGGGTGAGCTCCCCCATCAGAGTGAAACAAAAACAAGGAAAGATAGTAGTAGAAAAGACGGTGAAAATAGAAGAAACAAAACAAATAAAACAAAAACAAGAGCAAACTATAAACAGGTGGTGAAAGATAGTGATAGACCGGCGTTCAGCCACCTGGGTACCTCACCCCGTGTACAGAGCGGGGTGGCGCACCCAGGCGTTGCCCAGGGACACCAACGAGGAGGAACCGGTATCGCCCCCAACCTAACCTAACCTTTTTTTTTTTTTTTTTTTTTAACGCCAGGAAATACGTTACGTATACCTCGCGATGATCGGGGGGTCATCGCGGGGTTATGTGGGACTCCTCGGTGCCTGTGATAGCACCGAGTTTACCCACTAAAACCTGGCGATGCCCTCCTTCTGCGCCAATGCGGGGTCGTGGGAATCGCGTGAGCATAGCTCCACGACCCCGCAGCGCCTGCCGCGTCCGGCCCTCTTCTGTTGCGGCGGCTAGATAGTGTGCCGCCGCCTGCCTTACCGAGAGCTCCCCGGGCATTGGGGAGCTTTTCTCTCGGGACCCATAGTGTGGGCGACGATCCCCCGATCGCCACCCACGGGTCTAGGTCTCCACCACGTCCATGGCGGGGGGGGGTTGTTCCGCCCTTGCGCCGCGGCCCGGCTTTTTATGTCGAGTCTTTTTAGTGGGAGCCTTCCGCTTCCCTTTCGTGCCGGGGGGCGGCTTGGGCGCTGTAATACAGCCGCTGCTCCCCAGCACGTGCTCCCTTGGTTTGCTTGCGGCCTCGCAGACCGGGCAATTTGGAGCCGCTTCACACTCGGACATTCTGTGCCCCGGCTTCCCACAGCGGAAACAATTTCCGCTGAGGTCCACCGTGCACGTGCAATTCGACGCCAGGTGGCCGGTGTCAAGGCACTTGTAGCACCGCCGTGGCCTCGCGGCCAGCAGTGCTACCCTTGCCGTCACCCAGCCTATTTGCAGCCGCCCAGTGCTGGTGAGCTTTTTGGCGGCTGCGATCGGGACTTTAAGCCAGAGGCTTCGAGTGCCTCTGGGACCTACGACGATTTTGCCCGACCTAATGTTGGTGGCCGGGCAATTGCCTTCTTTGGCGGCCGCCTCGACGATCTCAGCGGCCGTTGTTACGTCATCCAGTCCGGTGACTCGCATTTCCACGCATTTCACCGGACGGGAGACTCTTACGTCCTCGGGGCGCAGGACTGCACGTAGCCGCGCGGCAAACGCTTCGGCTTTCTCAGCGGCCCCCTCTCCCTCTATGGAGAGGAGGCGTGCGCCAGTTCGGACTAGGCGGAAGCCGAGCCTGGGGATATTGAGTTCCCCCAGGTCGATTTTCGCTTTGGCCTCACTGAGCACCTTCGCGTAGGTCACCCCCCTTTCTGCAGCCCCCGCCTCTAAGGTGAGGGTTACTGCCGCCGTTTTGGGGGGGCGAAGCCTTGTCTTCTTTTTAGGGGCGGCTGTGGCTGGTTTAGCCGCCCTTTTCTTCTTGGCCTTGTTCGGACCTGCGGTGGTCCACGGGGCCTCGGCGGGGGAGGGGCTGGTGTTCACCCCCCCTTGCGCCGCCTCCTGAGCGGCCATTGATGGCCGCTTCTTCGTCTTTTTATTGGCCTTCTTATTTTGGGCCTTCGGCTGGGCCGGTGCAGTCGGAGCCACTTTGGGGGCCGATGCGCCCGGAGCCGCTATCTCCGCGTAGGTGGGTGCCGTTGCCTTTTTAGGCTTCGGCGCGTTCGTCCTCGCCACCGCTGGTGGGGTGCCTACAGTGGCACTGTCCGCCGCCAGCGGCGGTCTTGTTCTCGGGGCCGGTAGGAGACGGTCCTCCAAACCGGCCAGCCTGGCGTTCAGCATGTTGCCGAAGGTCTCTATGTTGGAACGAGAGACCTCCGACAACAGCTGACGAATATCATTCTCTGGTGGGCGAGTATTGTCGGCCCGTCTGCGCAACTCCTCCAGCTCCCTGCCCATTCTGGCCACCTGCTCTTGGAGCCGCGCGTTCTGAGCTTCCAGCCTCGCTATGTCCTCCGTAGTTGTGCGGCTTCTCATCTCGGCAACAGCCGATTTGATGGCCGCGACCGATTCCTTGAGGCACTTTTGATATGTGCCCTTAAGGTTGGAAGACTTTGTGGCAACCATTGTAATGGCCTCCAAGGAAGTCTCCACTGTTTTGGCCAGGGCAGCACTCGACTGCTCCGACTCTTCGTCTCTATATGTGGTGGGGCTTGCGCGGAGTGATGCACGCGCCTCCCTCACTGTCATTGCCGTGTTTGCCACTTCAGCTTCAGCTTGAAGCCGAAGGGCTCTCTCTTTCTCCCTGTTCAGGTCGGCCTGTGCTTTAGCCAGACCAACATACTGGCCGGTCGTAGGCGGCCGGCCGCGTCCCTTCTTAGGTTTAGGCACCGCCTCTTTACTAAGAGACGGTACGGTGTCGTCGTCCGTGTTTTTCCTCTTAAGAGGTTTGTCAAGTCCGGTGGTGGACTCCCCGGACTCCAGCGACATAGCGCTGTAGACCGAGGAGTCGGAGAGATAGTCGTCGCTATCTCTCATACATCCAGGTCCAGGTTTGGGCGGCGTGGCCATTACGTCGCGCAGCAATACGCGAGGCACACGCGCCATGTCCGTTCCGTCATCATCGGAGGACGGGATCCTGAGATCGCGCTCTAGCTGGACGCGCGCGAGTCCCTCAGTGTCCCCCCTTTCCTTTTTCCTTTGGAGGAGTCTCAACAGCCGCTTCACTCCATTAGGCTGCGGCTGCGAGAAATCCACTTCCTCATCCGTCAGAAGGTCCGTTCTCGACGCGGTTAGGTGCGCCGGGCTCGGACTGTTTTGCGCCATCGCGCCTTTCTCCTTCCTCTCTCCCGCCTTCTTCTCATCCGCCATCGTATTTTGTGGCCCCCCCGTATACGAGGGCCGACCCCCCGCCGGAGCGGGAGTGTGGGATTCCCCAGCTTCGCTGGGACCCACCCGGGGAATAGTTTTCAAATTACGACTTTCCATAGCTGTCACTTGTGGACTGATATCTGGCCCGATCAATTAGGGGTGATTCTGCCCCAGTGCCCTTGGGACGAGACCGCCTGCTCGCCATGCATCCCATGGCCGGGCACCACAAACCTTGGATTAGGGGCCGTAAAAGCCCATTCATCATCATTCAAAACAAAAACCTAACACGCAAAACCTAACACACACGCACAGAAGAGTAAACGAAAAAGAAAAGATAGTAAAGAAAAGGTGTTGAAAGACAGAAAAATAAATAAAATAATGCAAAAGAAGAGTAAACTATAAAAAGGTGGTGAAAGATAGAGAAAGACCGGCGTTCAGCCGCCTGAGTACCTCACCCCGTGTAAAGTGCGGAGTGGCGCACCCAGGCGTTGCCCAGGGACACCAACGTGGAGGAACCGGTATCGTCCCCTTTTTTTTTTTTTTTTTTTTTTTTTGACGGGGGGAAATACATTACGTATCCCCCGCCGCCCCCGGGGGAGGACAGCAGGGGTATGACGGACTCCCCCGGCGCGAGATGGAGTGCGCCGGGGTTTACCGTCTAAAACCCCCCGATGCCCATCTTCAGCGCCTTTAACGGGGCCGTGGGAATCGCGTAAGCATTCTTCCACGACCCCGCAGCGCGTGCCGCAACCGGCCCACTTCCTTAGCCGCAACCGGCTCCTTCTCCGAGAGCTCCCCGGGCATTGGGGAGCTTGTCGTCTCGGGGCCCATACTGTGGGCGGTGATCCCCCGATCACCACCCACGGGCCTACGCTTCAACCTCCATTGCGGCGGGGGCAGGCTGAACTACCCTTGCGCCTTGGGCTTGCGGCTTTTTGAGCCGGGCCCTGGAGGGAGCCTTTCGCTTCCCTTTCACGCCGGGGGCGGGCTTTGCGAAGACGCAGCCGCTGCTCCCCAGCACGTGTGCCACTTCCTCTTTGCCAGTGGCCTCACATAGCGAGCAGAGCGGATCCGCTCCGCACTCTGCCGCCTTGTGCCCCGGCTTCCCGCAGCGGAAACAGCTCCGGCTACGGTCCACCGAGGACTGGCATTTCGCCGCGACGTGGCCGGTGTCCTGGCATCGGTAGCACCGCTTTGGCCTCGCGGCCAGCAGCACCACCTTTGCCGAGACCCAGCCCACGCGAAGCCGCCCCGAACTGAGCAGCTTTTTAGCGGCCTCGACGGGGACGCTCATCCATAGGGATGCGTCTCCTCTCGGTCCCATCACAACTTTCCCCGACCTGATGGAGCTGGTCGGGCAACCTCCTTCTTGTGAGGCCGCCAGGATGACTTGGGCAGCCGTCACTGAGTCGTCCAGCCCGGTGACGCGCATTTCCGCGCATTTGACCGGGCGGCCGACTCTCACTATCTCCGGGCTTAGGACAGTCCTGAGCCTCTCGGCAAAGGCGTCCGCCTTCTCCTGCGCCCGCTCACCGTCGATGGTGAGCACGCGCGCGCCAGTTTCCGCCAGGCGGAAACCGAGCCTGGGGATGCCAAATTCCCCAAGATCGATCTTCGCTCTGGCTTCCTTAAGTAGGCTGGCGTACGTTACCCCCTTCTCCGCAGCCTTCACCTCAAGAGTGAGGGTAACGGCCGCAGTGACGGGGGTGCGCAGCTTCGCCTTCTTCTTCTTAGGGGCGACTTTGGATGGAGTAGCCGCCCCCTTCTTCTTCTTGGCCTTGCGCTGGACAGGTATCCACGGGGCCTCGGCGGGGGAGGGGTTGTTGGTCTCCCCCCCTTGCGCCGCCTCCTGAGCGGCCATTGATGGCCGCTTCTTTCTTGTCTTCTTCTTCTTAGCCTTAGGGCCGTTCGGCGGGGCGGGTGCAGGCGTTGCCTCTTTTGGGCCCGCCGTAACCTGCGCCGTCACTGTCGCGTATGTGGGCGCCTTTGCCTTTTTCGGCTTCGGCGCCTTCGTCTTAAGTGCCGCCGGCGCTGGCGTGGTGCCAACAGTAGCACTATCCGCCGCCAGCGGGGGTCGTCTTCTGGGCTCCGGCGGGAGTCTTTCCTCCAGGCCGGCGAGCCTTGCATTCAGCATGTTGCCGAAGGTCTCGATATTGGAGCGCGAGACCTCCGACAACAGCTGCTGCACGTCTTGGGTTGCGGGCCTGGTCGCCTGGCGCCGCAATTCCTCCATCTCTCGACGCATAGCGTCGATCTGCTGCTGGAGCCGCGCATTCTGCGCTTCTAGGGCCCGCAGCTCGTCCGTTTCACAGCGGCCCCTCAGTTCGGTGACGGCCGTTCGGATGTTATTGACCGCCTCCTTGAGGAACCGCTGAAATGTCCCCTTCAAATTGGAGGACCTGGATGCAACCATTGCTATGGTCTCCAGGGACCTCTCTACGCTTGCCGTGATGGCCGCGTTTGTCTGCTCCGGTGTGTCAGTCGGCGCGGAGCCAGCGCAGAGGGAAACTCGCGTCTCTCTCGCCGTCCTCACCTTCTCGACAACCTCCTTCTCCGCTTCGAGTCGGAGACTCTCCGCCTTCTCTCTATTGAGCTCCGCCTGAGCCCTGGCCAAGCCGACGTACTGGCCGGTAGTTGGAGGCCGACCGCGTCCTCTCTTGATCTTAGGCACCGCACCTTTACTGGTAGACGGCGCCGCTACGTCTTCGTCCGAGTGTAACCGCCGCTTTAGGGGGGTCGTTCGTCCGGTGTGTGCGGGCAATCCCTCGGAGTCCAGAGACATGTCAGTCATGCAACTGGAGTCCGAGAGATAGTCCTCGCTTTCTCTGTCAGGGAAGTCATTTCCGTGTTTGGGTGGCGGCATAATCACGTCGCGCGTAAGCAGCACGCGCGGCAGATCTTTGTCGCCCCTCAACTTCTTCTTTTGTAGAAGCTTTAGCATCCGCTCATACCCGTTAGGTTGCGGCTGGCTAAAGTCTACATCTTCGTCCGTGAGCAGGTCCGCCGCCGGCGCGGTAAGGGGCGCCGGCTTCGAACTCGCGCGCGTAGTCGCGCCTTCCTTCATTCCACTTGCCGTCGCAACGGCCTCCACACCCCCACTCGTAATGTTGGCACCCTCCGTATACGTGGGCCAGACTGTGCCCGAAGAACCTTCGGACACAGTGCGGGATTCCCCGACTGTTGTCGGGACCCGCCCGGAGAAACTTTTTGCATTACGACCTTCCATTCCGTTAACTCCGACACCCCGGGTCGCGGTCTCTTTTTTCGGGGGTGAGCTCCCCCATCCGAAGAGTTAAATTATAAAGGAAAGATAGATACGAGATGAAAGAAAAGGTGGTGAAAGGATAGAATAAACAAAAACAAACGATTAAAAAACACAAGAAAGCTAAACAAAACAGGTGGTGAAAGATAGAGTAGAAAAGAGATAGCGCCAGCCTTCAGCCGCGTGGGTACCTCACCCCGCAAAAGACGAGGTGGCGCACCCAAGCGTTGCCCAGGGCCACGAACGAGGACGAACTGGCTGAGCCCCAACCGGTATCGTCCCCAACCTTTTTTTTTTTTTTTTTTTTTTTTTTTTTTTTTTTTTTTCGGGGGGAAATTCGTTACGAATCCCCCGCTGCCCCCGGGGGAAGGCAGCAGGGGTATGTCGGACTCCCCCGGTGCGAGGTGGACTGCACCGGGGTTTACCGACTAAAACCCCCCGATGCCCTTCTTCTGCGCCAATGCGGGGCCGTGGGAATCGCGTGAGCATAGCTCCACGACCCCGCAGCGCGTGCCGCGACCGGCCCTCCTCTATTGCGGCGGCTAGGTGGAATGCCGCCGCCTGCCTTCACCGAGAGCTCCCCGGGCATAGGGGAGCTTTGCGCTCGGGACCCATAGTGTGAGCAGCGATCCCCCGATCACCGCCCACGGGTCTAGGCTTCCACTTCCATAGTTGCGGGGACGGGTGGCACCGCCCTTGCGCCGGCCTTGGGCGTTTTAAGCCGGGCCTTGGAAGGAGCCTTCCTCTTCTTATTCGTGCCGGGGGGCGGCTTGGCTGCTGTGATACAGCCGCTGCTCCCCAGCACGTGCTCCTTTGGCTTGCTTACGGCCTCGCAGGCCGGGCAATTTGGAGCCGCTTCGCACTCTGGTGCCTTGTGCCCCGGCTTCCCGCAGCGGAAACAATTCCGACTGAGGTCCACCGAGGACTTGCACTGCACCGCCAGGTGGCCGGTGTCGAGGCAGCGGTAACACCGCTTGGGCCTCGCGGCCAGCAGTGTCACCCCTGCAAGGACCCAGCCTATTTGCAGCCGCCCAGAGCTGGTAAGCTTTTTGGCGGCTGCCATCGGGACACTGAGCCAGAGGCTTCTAGCTCCCCTTGGGCCCACGACAACTCTGCCCGACCGGATGTTGGTGGCCGGGCATTCTCCTTCTTTTGCGGCCGCCTCGGTGACATCGGCGACCGTCGTCGCGTCGTCCAGCCCGGTGATGCGTATTTCCGCGCATTTCACCGGGCGGGCTATCTTCACAACGTTGGGGCTAAGGGCCGCCCGAAGCCTCGTGGCCAGAGCGTCAGCCTTCTCACTTGCCCCCTCTCCGTCAACCGATAGGATGCGCGCACCCGTCTTGGCCAGGCGGAAGCCGAGTCTGGGGATGTTCAGTTCCCCTAGATCGATTTTCGACCTGGCCTCACGCAAGATCTTCTCGTATGTTGCCCCCTCCTCGGCGGCTCCAGCCTCAAGGGTGAGGGTGATTGCCGCCGTTGTGGGGGGACGAAGCTTTGCCTTCTTTTTCTTCTTTGGGGCGGCTTTGGGTGTTTTGGCCGCCCCTTTTTTCTTTCCAGCCTTACGTGGACCGACGGTGGTCCACGGGGCCTCGGCGGTAGAGGGGTTGATGATCTCCCCCCCTTGCGTCGCTTCTCTTGCGGCCATTGATGGCCGCTTTTTCTTTTTCGCCTTTTTGGGCGGAGCCGGTGCAGGTGGAGCCTCTTTTGGGGGGACCGTCGCGCTCGGTGTCGCCACCTCCGCATACGTGGGCGCCTTTTTTGCTTTCGGCGCCTTCGTCTTTACTGCCGCTGGCGGGGTGCCTACGGTGGCACTGTCCGCCGCCAGCGGTGGTCTTACTCTAGGGGCCGGCAGAAGACGGTCTTCAAGGCCTGCCAACCTAGCGTTCAGCATGTTGCCGAAGGTCTCTATGTTGGATCGAGAGACCTCCGACAACAGCTGGCGCATGTCCTGCTCTACGGGGCGGGAATTGTAGGCCCGTTTACGCAGCTCTTCCAGCTCCCGGCCCATTTCGGCCACTCGCTCCTGGAGCCGCGCGTTTTGGGCCTCCAATCTCGCTATCTCCTCGTTCATGGTGCGGCCCCTGATCTCGGTAACAGCCGATTTAATGGCCGCCACTGAATCCTTGAGGCACCTTTGGAAGGTGCCCTTAAGGTTCGACGATTTAGTGGCGACCATTGTAATGGCCTCCAATGACGTCTCTATCGCCTTGGCCAGGGCAGCACTTGACCGCTCCGACTCAGCCTCTCCGATCTTGGCGGGACTCGAGCAGAATGACGCGCGTGTCTCCCTCACTGTCTTCGCCGTTTCTGCAACTTCGGCTTCAGCTTGAAGCCGAAGAGCCTCCTCTCTCTCCCTATTTAAGTCGGCCTGCGCCTTGGCCAGGCCAACATACTGGCCGGTCGTAGGCGGCCTGCCGCGTCCACGTTTGATTTTTGGTACCGCCCCTTTACTTAAGGACGGTACATCGTCGTCGCTAGTTTTTCTCTTACGAGGTGCGTCTCTATCGGGTATGACGGGCAGCCCCTCGGAGTCCAGTGACATGCCAGAAATATCACTGGAGTCCGAGAGGTAGTCGTCGCTGTCAAGTCCGGTGTTTGGGCGTGCGGGAATCAGCGCGCGCGTGAGCATAACGCGCGGTATGCGCGGTGTGGCTCCACTGGCATTTCCCGCCGCCATTGTCTCTGTCATAGAGGGAGGGAGGATAAGCTCGCGCTCGCGCTGAACGCGTGCGAGCCCCTCCGTGTCTCCTCGCAACTTCTTACGATGAAGAAGCCGCAGGAGTCGCTCCCTGCCATTCTCCACGGGCTGAGAAAAGTCCGTGTCCTCGTCGGTTAAGAGATCCGCCGCCGGTGCGATTAGGGACACCGGCTTCGGACTCGCATGCGCCATCGCGCCACTCCCTTCACTCGCCGTCGCCACGGCCTCCACATTCCCACTCGCAATGGTGGCACCCCCCGTATACTTGGGCCAGACCTCTCCCTTCGGAGAGGTGCGGGATTCCCCGACATAGTCGGGACCCGCCCGGGGACTATTTTTTACATTGCGTACCTCCATAGTTGCTCGGATATGGGCTGAGTCACGCCCGATCCGTTAGGGGGGATTCTGCCCCAGTGCCCTTGGGACGAGCCGCCTGCTCGCCACGCATCCCACGGCCGGGCACCACAAACCCTGGATTAGGGGCCGTAAAAGCCCATCCATCACCATTCAGAACAAAAACCTATCACGCAAAACCTAGCACACACGCACAGAAGAATAAATAAAAGAGAAAAGATAGAGAAGAAAAGGTGTTGAAAGATAGAGAAATAAATAAAACAATGTAAAAGAAGAGTAAATTATAAATAGGTGGTGAAAAATAGAGAAAGACCGGCGTTCAGCCGCCTGGGTACCTCACCCCGTGTAAAAAGCGGGGTGGCGCACCCAGGCGTTGCCCAGGGACACCAACGTGGAGGAACCGGTATCGCCCCCATCGTCCCCAACCTTTTTTTTTTTTTTTTTTTTTTTTTTTTTTTTTTTTTTTGACGGGGGGAAATACGTTACGTATCCCCCGCCGCCCCCGGGGGAGGGCAGCAGGGGTATGACGGGCTCCCCCGGCGCGAGATGGAGTGCGCCGGGGTTTACCGTCTAAAACCCCCCGATGCCCTTCTTCAGCGCCTTTAACGGGGCCGTGGGAATCGCAATGCATTCTTCCACGACCCCGCAGCGCGTGCCGCAACCGGCCCACTTCTATAGCCGCAACCGGCTCCTTCTCCGAGAGCTCCCCGGGCATTGGGGAGCTTGTCGTCTCGGGGCCCATGCTGTGGGCGGCGATCCCCCGATCGCCACCCACGGGCCTACGCTTCAACCTCCATTACGGCGGGGGCGGGTTGATCTGCCCTTGCGCCTTGGGCTTGCGGCTTTTTGAGCCGGGCCCTGGAGGGAGCCTTTCGCTTCCCTTTCTCGCCGGGGGGCGGCTTTGCGAAGACGCAGCCACCGCTCCCCAGCACGTGTGCCACCTCCTGTTTGCCAGTGGCCTCACATAGCGAGCAGAGCGGATCCGCTCCGCACTCTGCCGCCTTGTGCCCCGGCTTCCCGCAGCGGAAACAGCTCCGGCTGCGGTCCACCGAGGACTGGCATTTCGCCGCGACGTGGCCGGTGTCCTGGCATCGGTAGCACCGCTTTGGCCTCGCGGCCAGCAGCGCCACCTTTGCCGAGACCCAGCCCACGCGAAGCCGCCCAGAGTTGAGCAGCTTTTTAGCGGCCGCGACGGGGACGCTCATCCATAAGGATGCGTCTCCTCTCGGTCCCATCACCACTTTGCCCGACCTGATGGAGCTGGTCGGGCATCCTCCTTCTTGTGAGGCCGCCAGGATGACTTGGGCGGCCGTCACTGAGTCGTCCAGCCCGGTGACGCGCATCTCCGCGCATTTCACCGGGCGGCCGACTCTCACAACTTCCGGACTGAGGACGGTCCTAAGCTTGGCAGCAAAGGCGTCCGCCTTCTCCTGCGCCCGCTCACCGTCGATGGTGAGCACGCGCGCGCCAGTTTCTGCAAGGCGGAAGCCGAGCTTGGGGATGTCAAACTCCCCAAGATCGACTTTCGCCCTGGCCTCCTTCAGCAGCGTGGCGTACGTGACCCCCCTCTCCGCAGCCTTTTCCTCTAGAGTGAGAGTAACGGCCGCAGTGACGGGGGCGCGCAGTCTCGCCTTTTTCTTCGTAGGGGCGGCTTTGGGTGGAGTAGCCGCCCCCTTCTTCTTCTTCTTGGCCTTGCGCTGGACATTAGTCCACGGGGCCTCGGCGGGGGAGGGGTTATTGGTCTCCCCCCCTTGCGCCGCCTCCTGAGCGGCCATTGATTGCCGCTTACTTTTCCTCTTTTTCTTGGGCTTAGGGGCCTTTGGCGGGGCCGGTGCGGGTGGTGCCTCTTTAGGGGCTGCCGCACTCGTTGCCGCCACTTCCGCGTAAGTGGGCGCCTTTTTTGTTTTTGGCGCCTTCTTCTTCAGTGCCGCTGCAGATGGAGCACCGACGACAATGTCGGCACTGTCCGCTGCCAGCGGTGGCCTTAGTCTCGGGGCCGGCAATAGTCGGTCCTCCAGGCCGGCAAGTCTCGCATTTAGCATATTGCCGAGTGTCTCTATATTTGAGCGAGAGACCTCGGCTAATAGCTCGCGCAGATCCTTGTCGGCCGGCGCAGCAGGTGGTTGACGGCGCATCCCCTCCAGCTCGCGACGAAGATCGGCCACTTGCTTTTGGAGCTGCACGTTTTGTGCCTCCAGCCTCGCCATCTCTTCCGTCATTGTGCGGCCTCTAAGTTCGGTGACGGCCGCCCTTATGCTGACGACCGCTTCCTTGAGGCACCGCGTAAATGTGCCCTTCAGGTTTTGAGACTTCGTGGCGACCATGAGTACAGCCTCCAACGAAGTCTCGACACTTTTGGCCAGAGCTGCGTTGGTCTGCTCCGACCTGTCTTCTTCCAATGCAGGGCTCACACGTAGCGACGCACGCGCCTCTCTTGCCACGCGCGCCGTCACGGCGACTACCTCTGCTTCGGCCTCGAGCCGGAGACTCTCAGCCTTCTCCCTGTTCAGTTGTGCCTGAGCTTTGGCCAGGCCGACGTATTGGCCGGTTGTTGGTGGCCGGCCACGTCCTCTTTTCGCCTTTGGCACTGCGCCTGTACTGGTAGATGGCGCCACTACGTCTTCGTCCGGGTGTAACCGCCTCTTTAGGGGGGTTGTGCGTCCGGTGGGTGCGGGCAATCCCTCGGAGTCCAGCGACATGTCAGTCATGCAACTGGAGTCCGAGAGATAGTCCTCGCTGTCTCTATCGGGAATGTCACGTCCGTGTTTGGGGGGCGGCATGATTACGTCGCGCGTGAGTAGCACGCGCGGCAGATCAGGGTCGCCCCTTAGTTTCTTCCTTTGCATTAACTTCAGTAGCCGCTGAACCCCGTTGGGCTGCGGCTGACTGAAGTCAACGTCCTCGTCTGTTAATAAGTCCGCCGCCGGCGCGGTAAGGTGCGCCAGCTTCGGACTCGGTTGCGCCCTCGCGCCAGTCTCCTTTTGCGTCATCACTATGACCTCCTCCTTCTCAACCCTCGCACTAGTTGGCCCCTCCGTATACGCGGACCTGACCCCCGCCGAAGCAGGGGTGTGGGATTCCCCATCGCTGGGACCCACCCGGAGATTATTTTCACTATTGCGACCTTCCATACTGCTAACTACGACACCCCGGGTCGCGGTCTCTTTTTTCGGGGGTGAGCTCCCCCATCAGAAGAGTTAAATAAAAAGGAAAGATAGATGCGAGACGAAAGAACAGGTGGTGAAAAGATAGAACAAACAAAACAAACGATGCAAAACACAAGAAAGTTACTTAAAAAGACGTTGAAAGATAGTGAAGAAAAGAGATAGCGCCAGCCTTCAGCCGCGTGGGTACCTCACCCCGCAAAAGACGGAGTGGCGCACCCAAGCGTTGCCCAGGGCCACGAACTTGGACGAACTGGCAGAGCCCCATCGTCCCCAACCTAACCTAACCTAACCTAACCTAACCTAACCTAACCTAACCTTTTTTTTTTTTTTTTTTTTTTTTTTTTTTTTTTTTTTTTTTTTTTTTTTTGTTTCCGGAGGGGGAAATGCATTACGCATACCACCCGGGCGCAGGGGGCACCCGAGTGGTGATGTGGGACTCCCGTATAGGCTAATGAGACCCACGGTATACCCACTAAAACCCCCCCCCACCTTCCTCCACGCCGCCTTGTGACGGGGCCACGGGAACGATACACACATCCGCGACCCCGCCGGCGGCAGGCGCACCTGATGGTAAGTGCGCCTTCCTCCCCCGCCTCCACCAGTACTGTAGCAGACTCCCCCCGAGTCTGCCACAGTACTGGTGGAGGCCAACTACACCTCGGCCGCAGAGGATAGGGCAAGCGGCGCACCGTAATACCAAACTTGCCTCTTCCCCTGCGGCCCCACCGATGCCGTTTCCCTGCGGAACGGCCCCGCCAGCTCGCAGAGGGGTAGGGATAGCGGCACAACACCACCACCCTCTCCCCCTGCGATCCTCCACGGCCGCAGAAGATAGGGAGTACGGCGCACCGTAATACCGGCACTCCTCTTCTTCTGCGGTCCCACCTCTAGGCGCGTCCGCAGCGGACTGGCTCCTCCAGTCCGCCGGGAGCGCCCCTCCTTGGGCCGGCCCGGCCTCCTGCCAAGCCGGCCCTGGTTGCCTCTTTGCTTCACCGTGGGTCCTCAACCACGGTTACTGAGCCCCACCGCCACGACAAGGCGGGCAACCGTCGGGGGGAACCTTTTTTTTTTTTTTTTTTTTTTTTTTTTGATCTCGCAGGGGAAAGGTCATTACGCCCTTCCCGGGTTGGGGGACCCGGGGGTATGTGGGACTCCCGGCGCGACTCGCCGGTTTACCCACTAAAACTGAACCTGCGGATTGCCATCAGCCGCTATATGGGGAGTGTCCCGGATCTGTCTAGCACAGGACAGCCCCCGCGACCGGCCGGTCTACCTCTATAGGGACCGGACTTCCACCACAATTAGGGGCCGCTCCGACAACCTGAAGCGTCCCCCTCGGCGCCGGGACTAGCTAAGCCGGGGAGGTTCCCATCCTCTCCCGGAGCCCCGTTAGACGGAAGATTGGAGGTTCGCATAACGACGCCTCCGCACTCCCGTCCTACGCCGGCGGAGCGGAACAGAGGATTGATCGTTCTCTCTGTCCCGCTCCGCGGCCTCTTTCTGCGAAATGACGGCTTCGCAGAAAGAGACCGCCGCCTGCCAGGCCTCATCGCTCTCGAGCATGCAGCGCACCACACTCGAGAGCGAGAGGTCCCGCCCAAGCACTGCCACGAGATCGTGGCGCTGCACGACCCATCGGTCGCACACCTCTAGGGTGTGCTGGGCCGTGTCCTCCGCAGCGCCACACTCATGGCAGGCTGGCGTTGGCTCCCTCCTGGCAACCTTGCACAGGTACGCACCGAAGCATCCATGCCCGGTGAGCACCTGTGCAAGGCGGAAGGTGAGGGGTTTTCGCTTGCGGCGCATCCACGCCGCAAGGACCGGACGCAGTGCCGCGGCCGTATATTGGCCGTACGGCGACTGCTCCAGAACCTCACCCCACCTTCGCAGCAACCACTGTTGCCCCAGCCTCCGCACTCGCAAGAGCTCCTCCCACGTCGGAAACTCGCCGTTCTGTGCCCTCCTCTCTGACGCGTAGAGGTGCACCTCGGCGAGCACCGACGCCTGGAGCTCCCACGGCGGATCTCCAGCCAGGGCAGTGGCCGCCACCCAGGAGACTGTACGGTAGCCCCTGATTACCCTCACCGCTATGACCCGCTGCGCTCTTCGCAGCTGGGCCTTATTGCGAGCGGTGAGGGAGTCCGCCCAAATAGGGGCTCCGTACAAGGCTATACTCCGACACACCCCGGAGTATAGCCGCCTGCAGGCTTCGCTGGGCCCTCCTATATTAGGCAGGAGTCGGCCCAGTGCTGACGCCACCCTCACGACCTTCGGCCCCAGTTGTTGGAAATGGGGGCCGAAGGTCCACCTCCCGTCCAGGGTGAGTCCGAGACACTTTAGGGTTGGACTCACCCTGACCTCCGTCTCTCCGATAAGGAGTCGTGCTCCGGGCGGGGGCCCTTTCCTCCCGGGTCCGCGGAAGAGCAGGGCTTCGGTCTTGTTCAAACGTACCCGAAGCCCCAACCGCTCTATGCGGCTGACTACGAGGGATACTCCCACCTCAGCCAGCCGCGCAGCCTCCTGGTATGTTCGTCCCCGGGACGTGACATAGGTGTCATCCGCATAGCAGATGACACTCATCCCGGGGAGAAGGCCGCTCCGCAGGACCCAGTCGTAGCCGACGTCCCAAAGGTTCGGTCCCAGAACCGAACCCTGCGGGACGCCGCACTCGACTCTCCGCCTCTCTAGGGACCCCGACCGGTCCTCGTACACGATCTCCCTATCGGAGAGATACGCGTTCAACAGCCTCCCGATATACGGAGGCACGCCGAAGAAATTCAGTGCCTCCCGTATCACGCTGTGGGGAAGGCTGTTGAAGGCGTTGGCGATGTCCAGCGACACCGCCACCACCACCTCCCTCCCGCGTTCCGCCTCACCTGTCACCGACTTGAGGCGCCCTATCGCGTCGATGGTCGACCGACCGGCCCGAAACCCGAACTGCGAATCTGACAGTCCGGGCCCCGGGCCTTCCTCCAAATGCTGAACAAGACGGGAGGCTAGGATACGTTCAAACGCCTTACCCGTCTCGTTCAGCAGTACGATCGGCCGCACCGCCGACGCACAGTCCGGTGGTCGCCCGTCCTTTGGTAGCAGGACGAGCCGACCCTCCTTCCACGCCTTCGGGAACTGGCCGCACTGTAGACAGCGGTTAAACAGTTCCCGAAGGCTGTCTTCGAGATGCACGAGAGCTATCGACAGAACCCTCCCGTGCACCCCGTCCGGACCGGGCGCCTTCTTCTTGCTACGGAGGCGGGACAGAACCGCCTCCATTTCCGCGTCGGTGACAGGTGGCGGAACACCCTCCACCATCGAGTTCAGCGTCCATCGGGCCATTCGCGGCGGAGCGAAGCCTACCGGGGTGTCCGGGAACAACTCCCGGACGATGTTCCCCAGTAGCTCTGGCTGGAGCGCTTCCGTCAAGGGGGCCGACTGGGCGCGAAGTTTGTCTCGCGCCCTTTTATACGGTCGGCCCCAGGGATCGTTCTCGATCCCCTCTACCAGCTCCAGCCACGCTCGCTCCTTGGCCCGACTGATGGCCAGCTGCAGGATCTCTCTTTTCGCCATGTAGACCCTGTACAGCCGACCATTCCGCTCCACGTCCTGGGGGCGGCACCGCCTGCTGCGAACGTAGGCGCGACGCGCCGCATTGCAGGCGGTGCGAAGGTCGGCCAACTCCGCCGACCACCAATACACTGCCCGTCGAGGTGGGGGAGGACCCCAAACTCTCGGCATGGCTGCTCGACACACGCTAGAGAGCACGTTGCCGAAGCAGCCAGCCATTTCCTCCACCCCCATTCCCTCGCAGGACGGGAGGCTCCAGCGGCCGACGATGGCCGCCTCCTCCGCCAGTTCCCGGTTGAGTTTTGAGAGTGCCCAACGCGGGAACACGCTACGCCCCCTGGACTGCGACGCCGAACTCGATGCGGATGATGGAGACACCTCGAACCTTATGTAGCGATGGTCCGAGAGTGTCTCCACCTCCGTTTCCACCCTCCACCCCTCCACCCGACGTGCGACAACGGGAGTGGCGAACGTTAGGTCCACCACTGACGAGCCCGTTCGCCGCACGCACGTCGGGACTGTCCCTCTATTGAGCAGGGACAGCCCCGCGGCCAGCGCCCACTCCTCCACCTCTCTTCCCTTCGGGTTCGTGACTGGAGACCCCCACGCCGAGGACTTGGCGTTGAAGTCTCCCGCCACGATAACGGGGAGGGGAGCTAGCCTCCTCACAAGCGGCCCCAGAACATCGAGGAACTGTTCCAGGGCCGCCAAATTTCGGTTTGGGGAGAAGTACACGCCTATTACTGCGTACTCTCCCCAAACCGCAACCACGTGCCCGGGGCCCCTCATTCTGGGTATAAGGGGGGGTCCAGCGCCTGGCCTCACCACTATGGCAACGGAGCCCTGATCGTCCCCAGCCCAATGCGGCTGGGGAGGGACATAGTAGGGCTCCGAGACCACCGCCACGTCAACACCCCACTCCGCTACGGCTTGTAGGAATAGATCCTGGGCCGCAACGGAGTGGTTGATGTTGGCCTGTAAGAAGCTGAGATGTCCTGGCATTACTCTGACATCTCAGCTTCAGGCGCCGCCTGTCCCCTCCCAGATTGAGAGGAGGGAACTTTTCCCCGAGTCACTGGGGGGTTGCATACTCTGCCCCCCATAACGTGGTCCGCCGGTCTGCTCGCATCGGAGCAGACCGCACACTTTGGACGCTCAGCCCTGCACCCGGACGCTGTGTGGCCGGGCTCGCCGCAGCGGTAGCATAGGCCGCTGCGGTCCTTCGGTGAGGGGCACAACGCAGCAAAGTGCCCCATACCCAAGCACCGGAAGCAGTGTCTGGGACGCGCATCTACCAGGTGGAGCGTGACTTTGCTCCACCCAACAGCAATGCTGCCCAGCGCCACCAGTTTCTTGGCCGCCGTCACTGGGCAGCTCATTCGGGCAAAGCCTGCCCCCATTGCACCCCGATGTATCTCGCCCACCCAGACCTGGGCGGGGAGACATTCTCCCTCTCTAGCGACCGCGGACTTGACAGATTCCGTGGTCGCAGCATCCGAAAGGCCCGTGATCTTAAAGTCAGCACTTTTCACGGGCCTTGAAATTTCTGCCTCCTCCGCGAGGACCTCAGCCAGGCGAGCTGCCAGTGCGTCCGCTTTATCGTGACTAGCGGAGCCAGGTATTTCAATTAATCTGGCTCCGGTAGCCGCCTGCCTAATGCGGAGTGGGCCGATGCCCAACTCCTCCAGCTTTATCGACATCTCCGCCTTTTGCAGAGCGGAGCTATATGTCGTGCCCCTTGCCGCCGCTTCCGGCTTCAATTTCACGACAACGGCCGTGGAGCGGGGCATCGACACTTTGGGCCCTTTCACTACCGTCTTAGCTGGCGGCTTTGGCGCCGCCTTCTTCGAAGAGGCCTTTCTGCGGACGACCTCAGTCCAACCCGCAGAGGGCTCCTTTGATGCACCCGCTACTGCAGGTGCCTCTTTCGAGGCGCTCACCAATGCAGTAGACGCCTTTTTCGAGGCGGATGGACCAAAGCAAGACCACTCCGCTGGTTTCGGACCCTTTCCCTTGTTTGGTTTAGTCGGAGCAGGGGCCGGGCGCACCTCAGGACGCACCGGGAGTGCTGGAAACTCCTCCCGAGTCAAGCGGCGATTCCCAACACACGACAATACCGGTGAGACGTCCCGCGCCGGCACCTCGACAACCGTCTGTGGTTTGGATCCCTCATTAGCAGTCCTTTTATCGTGGGCTGCCTTTTTTCTGTCAGCCGCCAGGGGCGGGCGGACAACAACTGGTGGCGGCAAACGGTCCTCTAGTGCCGCCAACCGCCCATCAACTAAGTTGCCCACCAGCCGGGCAATGTTGCTCTCCAATATGCCCAGCTGTTCGCTGGACATCGGAGAGCGCCTCTCTTTCGCGGCCTCGGACCTACTAACTTCAAAGTCGCGCTTGTAGGCACGAACTTCCTCTCGGAGATTCCCCAACTCACGACGAAGTCTCCCATTATCCGCCGTGAGGCGGCGAGTCTCCTCCACAACAGTTCGCGCTGCAAGCGCGTCTATTACGGTCCTAACCGCTAAGGTGGCACGCCTTATTTTATGAGCGTACCCGCCTTTGAGATTAGAGGACTTGGCCGCAATACCGAGAATCTCCCCAAGATTCTCCTCGGCCGCTTGCATCAATTCCTCCGGACCCATCACCTCCACATCCATATCGAGAGGTCCCGGTGGCACAGGATTCACCGTGGACTCCTTCCGATAAACTCCCTTTTCTAGGGAGGCAACAAACTCCGCCTCTCTAGCCTCCTCCGTCCTCTCCCTCCGCTCTTGACGAGCAGCAGAAAGCCTGCCCGCCGAGCTGCGCAATCTTCCTCTCTTAGCCAGTTGGGCCTTCAACACGTTGTCGGCCCCAACGCTAACCTCCTCCATATCAGAGTCGGAGAGTTCCGAAAAGAGCCGCTTATTAGCATTTACCTCCGACTCTGACATTGAGGGGACAGACTCTGTCCCGAGTAGCTCCGCAAGGGTTACGCCCGCCCGACCATAGCCCGACTTCTGCCCCGAATTCCTACTCCCATCCCTAACTCCTTCCTCCTCTCTACGAAAATCATCCAGGCTATAGCCCCCCTGGCGACCGCTCCTCTCTTTCTCCACCCTACTACTTTTCCCCTCCCCACCACTCAAAACATCCCCGAAATCAAGCTTAAGCCCTCGTCCGGAAGACTTCCTATTCCCCCCTTCCCTCTCATTCCCCTCCCCCCCACCTTCCTCAACACCTTTCGGCATATTGCCGAAAACAAATTTCGGGGGTACCCCAAGGTACACCCCTGATATGAAGTCAGACTCCAATAAAATGTACCGGCAAACAGCCCGAACACAATATCCTAACTAAATAAAATTATACACAAAAACCCTACACCAAAATAAAAACAAAAATACACCTAAATAACTTAACTAACCTACAACTATATGTACAAAGATGTTCCCACCCCGGGAGAGCCACCCACGCACAACAACACCGGGACAAATGTAGTCGACCGATGCTGATTTACGCGGATGACTTTCTCTACCGATGTATGGGAACTCGTTAAAGTTAGAAGTTAACAACTAAAAAAGGAATATCTCGGCAACCAGATGGCGCACCGAGATGTTTCTTTTACAGAAAAATCCGCTAAAGACACAGCTTTCACTGGACACCCTGAGCACAAAGATCCGTTGGCTGGCATAGGCTTCGCCTAAGAAAATTTGAGCTCGTCGGGGGGAACCTTTTTTTTTTTTTTTTTTTTTTTTTTTTTTTTTGTTTCCGGAGGGGGAAATGCATTACGCATACCACCCGGGCGCAGGGGGCACCCGAGTGGTGATGTGGGACTCCCGTATAGGCTAATGAGACCCACGGTATACCCACTAAAACCCCCCCCCACCTTCCTCCACGCCGCCTTGTGACGGGGCCACGGGAACGATACACACATCCGCGACCCCGCCGGCGGCAGGCGCACCTGATGGTAAGTGCGCCTTCCTCCCCCGCCTCCACCAGTACTGTAGCAGACTCCCCCCGAGTCTGCCACAGCACTGGTGGAGGCCAACTACACTTCGGCCGCAGAGGATAGGGCAAGCGGCGCACCGTAATACCAAACTTGCCTCTTCCCCTGCGGCCCCGCCAGCTCGCAGAGGGGTAGGGATAGCGGCACAACACCACCACCCTCTCCCCCTGCGATCCTCCACGGCCGCAGAAGATAGGGAGTACGGCGCACCGTAATACCGGCACTCCTCTTCTTCTGCGGTCCCACCTCTAGGCGCGTCCGCAGCGGACTGGCTCCTCCAGTCCGCCGGGAGCGCCCCTCCTTGGGCCGGCCCGGCCTCCTGCCAAGCCGGCCCTGGTTGCCTCTTTGCTTCACCGTGGGTCCTCAACCACGGTTACTGAGCCCCACCGCCACGACAAGGCGGGCAACCGTCGGGGGGTCGTCGGGGGGAACCTAACCTAACCTAACCTTTTTTTTTTTTTTTTTTTTTTTTTTTTTTTTTTTTTTTTTTTGTTTCCGGAGGGGGAAATGCATTACGCATACCACCCGGGCGCAGGGGGCACCCGAGTGGTGATGTGGGACTCCCGTATAGGCTAATGAGACCCACGGTATACCCACTAAAACCCCCCCCCACCTTCCTCCACGCCGCCTTGTGACGGGGCCACGGGAACGATACACACATCCGCGACCCCGCCGGCGGCAGGCGCACCTGATGGTAAGTGCGCCTTCCTCCCCCGCCTCCACCAGTACTGTAGCAGACTCCCCCCGAGTCTGCTACAGTACTGGTGGAGGCCAACCACACCTCGGCCGCAGAGGATAGGGCAAGCGGCGCACCGTAATACCAAACTTGCCTCTTCCCCTGCGGCCCCACCGATGCCGTTTCCTAGCGGAACGGCCCCGCCAGCTCGCAGGGAGGTAGGGATAGCGGCACAACACCACCACCCTCTCCCCCTGCGATCCTCCGCGGCCGCAGAAGATAGGGAGTACGGCGCACCGTAATACCGGCACTCCTCTTCTTCTGCGGTCCCACCTCCAGGCGCGTCCGCAGCGGACTGGCTCCTCCAGTCCGCCGGGAGTGCCCCTCCTCGGGCCGGCCTGGCCTCCTGCCTAGCCGGCCCTGGTTGCCTCTTCGCTTCACCGTGGGTCCTCAACCACGGTTACTGAGCCCCACCGCCACGACAAGGCGGGCAACCGTCGGGGGGAACCTAACCTAACCTAACCTAACCTAACCTAACCTAACCTAACCCAACCCGGGAAGGGCAGTACGCGTCCAACCTCGCACAGGTACACATATCGCTCCGCGTTTAAAATTCGTAAAAAAAAAAAAAAACGTCAATTTCGTTCAAAATTCAATTCAAAGTGTAAAAAGTGATAAAACAGTGTGTGGTGCACAAGGATTATTGGAGGCAACGCGATCGGAGTTCGGGCTGCAGAGTTATAAGCCCTCAACTTTGCAGAGGAATAACATCAAATCCAAGTAAGACCCCCGAATTTCACAATATACTCCAGCTTGCCGCCATCGAGAGCTGTCCAGGGACATATCATACCACCCGATCCGCGCAGGATCTTAGGAGTTATTAACATCCGAAATTCCAAGATTTGCGGGGATTTTCCACGTGTTTACAAAGGTTAGTCGAGTTCATACGAGTTCAAACTAAAACACGTGTAACCTGAAGACAGCTGGATCCACGAAGGTGCTCCGAAGTAACATTGAAGACACCTCGAGCGTCCACCAGCTCATCCTCAAAGGTACCACACACCCCATAGAAGCGTACCAAAAGGACAAGACCGGGATACCAAGTGCGGGGTATCCCTAGAATCGGCACGAGGAGCCCCTACCAAATTCCTCAACCCCAACCCCAAATCATCCCCTTCAAAAACCTCTCACCAATTACGTCATCCTACGTCATCCATACCTTACACATCCATCATCATCAACACCATCCACCCCAAAACTATCCAACAACCCCGAAACCCTAGCACCTCCCTCTCTATCAAGAACTCCAAGAACCCCAACCCCCACCCTCACCCAACCCCCAACCCCTAAAACAAAAACCCCACCAATCGTCCCCCCACGAAACTTGCCCACTTCCACCCCCCTCTCCCCCCCCGAGGGAAAATACCCCTCGAGCTATAACTCCTAAGTCCTTGCCCCTAGACCCCTCGAGTGAGGGTTCATTGGAATCGGGAGAGTGAGCCCCACATTTTGGCTCCTACAGAATCCCTAAATTCCGGCTAGAACCCGAGATATCACCCCCCGAACCCCGACCTTACCTACCACCCTATCCTATAAACTTACTTCCTACCAATCGTCTCCCCACGAAACCTTCCCCCCCCCCCCCCCCCGAGGGAAAATACCCCTCGAGCTATATCTCCTAAGTCCTTGCCCCTAGACCCCTCGAGTGAGGGTTCATTGGAATCGGGAGAGTGAGCCCCACATTTTGGCTCCTACAGAATCCCTAAATTCCGGCTAGAACCCGAGATATCACCCCCGAACCCCGACCTTACCTACCACCCTATCCTATAAACTTACTTCCTACCAATCGTCGCCCCACGAAACCTTCCCCCCCCCCCCGACAAAAATCCCCTCTAGCCATATCTCCTGACTCCTTGCTCCTAGACCCCCCGAGTGAGGGTTCATTGGATTCGGGAGACTGAGCCCTATAATCTGGCTCCAACAGATTCCCCGAATTCCGCTTAGAACCCGAGATCCCATCCCCCATCCCCCTACCACACCTACCACCCAACCTCACAAACTTCGACCCTACCAATCGTCGCCCGGCGAAACCTTCTCCCCCCCCCCCCCCCCCCCGGCGTAAAGTCCCCTCTAGCCATATCTCCTGACTCCTTGCTTCTAGACCCCCCGAGTGAGGGCTCATTGGAATCGGGAGAACGAGTCCTATAATTTGGCTCCAACAGTTTCCCCAAATTCCACTTGACTACCCGCAACTCAACCAAATCCCACCACCCTCACCCTATACCCCAAACCCTCGTGTATCAGATCCGATACCCCACACAAACCAAACACAGAATGTCATCACGATCAAGCAAGACATTCCACTCGGCCCAGTCGTCGAAATCAAACCCAGCAAACACGACGGAGCCGGGTGCCCCACAAACAACACAGGTGGCCAAAACTTACAGCAGGTCCCTGAGGGAGAAAGTACTAGCTAAAGCACTCCCCAAACTCTCACCAGCACAACAATCATCACAAGCCCCAGAAGACCAGGGGAGCCCAATTGAGCAGACGGAGGCGATTGAGAAAATCCAGATGTGGGAACAGGCGGAATTACCACCACGCCCTATATTATCCGAGGAAGAGGATGAATTGTCCGGGTTATCGGAGTCATCAGTGTGCTCGGAAGTTTCCCGCATCCGGACATCGAGGAAGAGTCTGCTGTTTACTACGGGACGCGGAACTGGCATCGAGATGGATGCAGCGAACAAGGCAGCGAACACCATGCTGCAAAAAGGGAAGGAAGCGCTGGAACAAGCAGGGAACATGAAAAAGGAGTGCAAGTTAACAGCCTTAGATGCACTGCAATCCCTGTACGAGACAGTGCTCTCCCTTTCGGACTCCAGGTCAAGACATAAGTACAACCTGGAGAAAGAAAGGAGCCGACACGCACAAGAGCTGGTGAGAGTCGAAAGGGCCCACAACAAACAGATACAACAGCTGACAAATGAAATGGCCAAGCTCAGGGAAACATTGGATGCCAGCCTAAAGGAGACCATAGATGTGCGGAAGTGGCTAGAATTCGAGACCCAGGAGCCACACCGCCAAATCAAGGAAACCAGCAGACTGGCGCCAATCATAGACACCAACATCAAATCCCTGGCCAAAACAATAACGGCGGAGCTAACCAACAAAAAAGAACCCGCCGTTCAAGACGAAAAGGCCCTAGACAAACAACTGAAGCCACACATATCCCTCATAAGAGCAGAGTTGGAAAACCTCCAAAAACAACTTAACAAAATGGAGGAAAAAACGTTAAAAATACAAAAGGACAACACAAACAACATAAATGAGCTACACAAGGCCACAACCAAAAATGCTCCACAAAACAACGAGGAGCTAAAACAACAAATGGACAGAATGGCCGCAAAACTGGAGGAGATCCAGAAAAAGCTGCAGCAGCCCTCGACCGGAACAACTCCCAGCGTCATCAACATGCGGGAACACCTGGAGCCGATCTCCGAAAGGCTAAAGGTGGTATCTTCTGAGATAAAGTCGTTGAGAACAGAGAAATCCGAGATACCACCCCAACCAACAATAAGCCTAGGAACGGAAATGGCGCTGGTTGAAATAATGAAAAACCAGTCGAGGCCTACGTACGCTCAAGCAGCCAAGAAACCTCCACCACCACCAACAAGAAGAGAACAGCACAGCATAATAGTGTCATCAAAGGATGCATCGGATACGAGTGAAAAGACCCTGAAAATAATTAGAACAGTTCTGGACCCAAAGAAGACAGGGGCCAGGGTCGATAACTTGAGGAAGGTGAAAAACCAGAAGATACTATTAAGCTGTGGCAACAAAGAGGACCTACAATTAATATCGGCAAGAATCCAAACATGCGAAAAGTTGAAGCAGGAGAGAGCAAGGCAAAACAATCCTCTCCTTATCATCAAAAACGTGTTGTCTTACCACACGGACCTCGAACTCGTGGAGCACCTGCGAGCGCAAAACAAACAGGTGTTCCACGGAGTCGAGAGTAAAGAGCAACAGGTAAGAGTGAAGTATAGGAAAAGGGCACGTAACAGCCAAGAGTGCCACGTGGTATTGGAGGTGTCGCCACAACTCCACAAAAACTTCCTAGAAGTGGGTAAGGTATATATAGATCTCCAACGAAGACCAGTGGAGGATCAGTCCCCCCTCATACAGTGTGCCAAATGCCTCGGATATGGGCACACTATGAAGATCTGTGAGGAGGAAAAACCGCGCTGTAGCTACTGCGGAGAACAAACCCACAACTGGAATGAGTGTGGCAACAGGAAACAAAATAAACCACCCACGTGCTACAATTGTAAGTTAGTCTCAAAACCATCAGCGCCTCTAGACACTGCACACATAGCATTCAGCGATGAGTGCACGGAGAGGCACAAATGGGACAACATAGCACGTGCAAAGATCTCATACCTGTGCTAAGGATGACAACGCGCAAAAGACACAGTCTCCCACGGATGCACCATATCAAATTAAAATAGTCCAGGCGAACCTGCAGAGATCGAAGACGGCCACACTCGAATTAATGAGACTGGCCGCAGAACAAAGGATCTCGATAGCCCTACTACAAGAACCATACGTAGGAAGTGCAGGCGTCATGAAACATCATCAGGGTACCCACATCATCCAATGTACCCTGAACAGAGAAGGGCCCAACAAAGCCGCTGTGGTGATATTCGGCGACAACATAGAGGTGTCGCACGATCCACTCCTGGTCACGGAGACCGAAGCAGCGGTGAAAATTCGAGCGGCCAACCTCGAGATTGGACTAATATCGGTGTACTTCGAGGGAGACAAAGACATTAACATCAACATAGAAAATGTAAGGAACAAAATAGGGAAACTTAACACTAACAACATCATAGTGGCAGGTGACGTGAATGCATGGAGTCACTGGTGGGGTAGCACATCTGAAGACCAAAGAGGACAAGCCTACTCCACCTTCCTCGACGAGATTGACTTCCACATCCTTAACACCGGAGACACACCTACCTTCGAAACAGACAGGAACGGCAGGATGTACACTAGTATAGTGGACGTCACGGCGTGCAGCCTGCCGTTACTAACAAAGGTAGAGGACTGGAAGGTGATCAGGGACGCCACAACATCGGACCACAACGCCATAACTTTCCGGGTAAGGCTAGAGGGGAAACTCCAACAGACCCCAAGGCAAACAACCCGGAAGTTCAACACAAAAAAGGCGGACTGGACGGCGTTCCGATCCTTATTTACAACATCTCTGGCGAACAACAACATAAATAAGGATGTGATAAACCAGGAAATAACATCAACAACATCACTGGAAGAAGTCATAAATACCTACATAACTAACATCCAGGAAGCATGTGACCAAACAATTCCGAAGATAGGTATTTACCGAGGGAAACCGGTGCCGCAATGGTGGAACAAGTCCCTAGACCTCCTCCAAAAAGAAGTCCTGAGGAGGAAGAGACGAATTCGCAATGCGGCACCCACAAGAATGCAGCACGTCACAGAAGAATATCGAGCCGCAAGAAAGGAATATAAAAAGAAAATGGAAGAGGCGCAAACAAACAGTTGGAAGGAGTTCTGTGCGAAACAACAAAGGGAAAGTATGTGGGACGGAATATACCGAATCATTAGGAAGACAGCAAGAAACCAGGAGAATGTACTACTACGCGATACGGAGGGCAACACGCTCTGCCCACAAAGATCAGCGGACCTCCTGGCAAAAACCTTCTACCCTGATGACACGGAGGACAACGACTCCCACTACCACCAACAACTAAGGTCACACTACCCAGAAGAAGAACTCAACGAGAATGACCCACCATTCACCAGGCCGGAGCTAGAGACCATTCTATCGTCTCTTAATCCCAACAAAGCTCCCGGCCCAGATGGACTCACATCCGACATCTGTAGTGAGGCCATTATGTGCGCCCCAGAGGTGTTCCTGGCACTAGCAAACAAATGCCTAAGACTGGGACACTTCCCGAGCCCGTGGAAGAAAGCGCACGTGGTCATTCTTAAAAAACCTGGGAAAGAAGACTACACCCAACCAAAATCGTACAGACCCATTGGACTCCTATCAATACTGGGAAAAATTGTTGAAAAACTGATGATCAGTAGAGTCCAGTGGCACATACTCCCAACGCTCAATAAGAACCAATACGGCTTTATACCACAGAGAAGCACTGAGGACGCGCTGTATAATCTAGTGGACCGAATCAAGGAGGAAGTCGAAAGCAAGAAGAAGATTGTACTCCTAGTCTCACTAGATATAGAAGGCGCATTCGACAATGCGTGGTGGCCAGCGTTGAAACACCAACTCATCAAGAAGGGCTGCCCCTCCAACATATATAGGATGATCGGCTCCTACTTACAAGGAAGGAGTATAGAAGTGAATTACGCCGGCAAGAAGAGCACGAAAGGTACCAATAAAGGTTGTGTCCAGGGATCCATTGGTGGACCAACCTTCTGGAATATTATATTGGACCCACTGCTTGATGAACTCTCAGGCAATCAAGTAGAGTGCGAAGCCTTCGCCGATGATATAACTTTAATCTTCTCCGAAAACAGCGTACAAGCCATAGAAGAAAAGGCGAACCACGCACTCCGAACCGTTTTAAGATGGGGAGACCGGAATAAGCTGAAATTCGCAGCACATAAAACCAACGCGATGCTGCTAACAAGGAAGCTGAAGCTGGACCTCCCGAACATCTACATGTCCGGAGTTAAAATCAACATCGTGGAAGAATTGAAACTTCTTGGCGTTACCATCAATCGCACACTCACCTTCAGTTCACACATAGCATCAGTGTGTAAGAAAGCCGCTGGCATCTACAAGCAGATAGCACACTCGGCTAAGGTGACATGGGGGCTAAACGGAGAGATTATAAGAACCATCTATATCTCAGTCATAGAGCCAATCATCTTATACGCGGCGAGTGTCTGGGCTCCGGCCACAGAACTCAATAAGACACAATCCCTACTCAACTCCATCCAGAGAAGAAGCAGAGAAGCAATCAAGATCTGCAAAGCTTACAGGACAGCATCCCTCACATCAACCCTAACACTGTCAGGCCTGCTGCCGCTAGACATCAGAATCCAAGAAGCGGCAGCCCTATACAAGACCAAAAAGGGCCTATCAAGCGACTACATACCACCAGGTAAGAACCTAGAAACACCATGCAACGTTCTTACCCTACCCCACCCCTCCGACTTCAAAACCATCACCTTCGAGAAGCTGGAGAACATGGAGCCCCAAACCATAGAACAACATGGAATAAAGGGCCCTCAAGTCTATACAGACGGAAGCAAAATTGAGGGCAAAACAGGGGCCGCCGTGACATGGTGGGAGGACGGAACTGAAGTCAAAAACATCAGACTATCGCTTGATCCAACATGCACAGTGTTTCAATCAGAGATGCTCGCACTGCATAAAGCGGTCGAAATGGTCGTCCAGAGCAATCACAGGGAAGTCAACATCCTCAGTGATTCAAGATCGTCCCTGGAATTGATCAGGAACCCAAGACCGAAGATGCAACTGGCAGCGGACATCAAACTAAACATCAAGAAGATAGAAGAGCAAGGCAGAACACTTAGACTTTTCTGGTTACGCGCACACGTGGGTACACCCGGGAACGAAAGAGCTGATGAGCTAGCAAAGCAAGCCGCTCTCGCTCCTAACAACGACCCGGGCTATAACCACACCCCTCTGTCCTACATCAAGACAAACCTACGAAGGGAGTCTATCCGGAGATGGCAGGACAGATACATAGCGGCGCAAACCGGAGAAACCACTAAGAGGTTCCTACCCGACGTTGCTAAAGCATACCGTTTCACAAGAGATACCTTATTGTCTCCCACTCACGTTCAGGCTATAACCGGTCACGGTGCATTTGCCCAATATTTGCACCGGTTCAAATTGGTGACTAGCCCGGGATGTGAGTGCGCCGAAGAAATAGATGAAACGGTATGGCACATCATCTTCGAATGTCCGCGCTTCCTGAAACAAAGACATGATGTTGAACACCACCTCAACATAAACCTACAGGAAGCAGAAACATCCAAATACCTGGAGGAGAAGAGAACAAGAGAAGTGTTCCTTACTTACATAGAGACCATCTTTCAAATCGCGCGACAAAGGCACAAAGATCGCGGAGAAGAAGAAATCCAACCAACTTCAACTTCATCAACAGAACCAACCACACTCACAGCTCGACAACAACCGGAGGCCCCTCACTTCAATATACCCAAGTGGCTAAGTGAGGGAGAAAGAGGAACCCCGAGCCTAAGAACGAGGAAAGTGGTTCTGTTCATGAACAACAACTATGAGAGATTGGGACTGAGCTTCTGCTCCAGTGTTGGATCAAAAAGAGTCGCCATATCACCTGGGCTGGCTCTACTGCTAAAAGGAAGTACAACGAGAACGAGCATGAAGCGTAAAAGGTATGAAGAATTGGGTGAAGCGAAGACCGACGGGCAAAGTTGTCGGATAGTACGCGCAAAAAACAAGACTGTGCTGCTGTTCGACGGGAAACCCGGAGTGACACAATTCGCCCAAGCATGCTCGTTCCTAAAGGAAATAGCAGAATCCAACACCACCACCATCGGACCAAGGATCATCAGCGTAGACACAATGGCAGTCGACTTCGAGAAAGGAGAAACGGCGGACTACCTTGGATGTGTCAAAGCATCCGAGAGGCACGAAGTGGTAGTGTACGAGGGAAGAACACAAGACCTAAGCTTCCTCGTACCGAACTCTCCACCACAAAGAGTTCAACCATCGACGAGCCGCCAACGTACACCGGAGGAGCCAAAAGCTGATGATCCCGCGGCAGACAATAACCTCAACCCAAACTCCAAGACCAATATCCTCAATAGAATAAAGAAAAGTATAACCAAACTGACCAAATGGAAATCTCCACCAAAGCAAGAAGAGGCCAACACAACATCTCCAAAACCTGGGCCGTCAACCGAGCCTCCAAGATCTAGCGCGGATATCTGGGCTGAAAAAGAGAAAGAAAGAAGGCAATTAAGGGAAGCTGAGAAAAAGGCAGGTGCAACAAGAACTAAGCACCTTCAAACAACCAGCAGCAAGATTGACCAGCACTTACACCGGCTGGTCACACGCGAAAACCTCTCTCTCAGAAAGGGTCCACAAGAAGACCTGGACCTTGAAGAGGGAGAAGAACCCCCAAAGCCCGAAGTGTTCAAAAGCCCAGATACACAAGCAGAAGCGCTCAACAAATTCTTAAGAGCTCCAAAACAAGTAAAACAAAAAACCACCGCCAAACCAACGCAAGCTCAACTTGGTCTGGTCAAACCTCCCTCCCTCAGAAAAGCCGAACGACTAGAAGACCATATGATCAACGCATACCTTGAGTACATAGCCATAATAGAGGCCAATAAAATTGTAAAAACCAAGGAATGCGAAGACATAATGAAGTCGTTCAGATTGAAGAAAGAAGCTCTCCTCGAAATCCAGCTAGAGGAAGCCAACGCATCGGTCTACAACAACATCACATCGACCGTCCTGAGAGGAGCAGAATTGACACACCACATGGCGGCGTACAACGCCACATCGGGAATTGTCTTTCTGGATGAGGACAGGACCAAAAGGAGAGGAAAACTCGTCTTCGACACCCCACCAAAAGACCCCATAGTCGTGATCACGAAAGGGACTGAAATATGGTTGGAGGACAAGATACTAGAAACATCCAAAATCTTGTCCGAAGCAGATCCCATCGACTACTGGGAAATCCCGGAAATAAGCTGGGTAAATGGCGTTCCGGGATGTGGAAAGACGACTTGGATAATCAACAACTTCAACAAAGCAGAGGATGTAGTTGTAACAACAACGATAGAGGCGAAGAAAGACCTAATAGAGAGGATCACAAAGAGAGCAGGTGAAGAAGCGAAAAAGAGAATACGCACCATGGCGTCGATTCTTGCAAATGGACGGAAGGGATTCGAAAGCCTAAAATGCACCAGGCTCCTCGCGGACGAGGCATTAATGAATCACTTCGGTTCCATTGTAATGATCATGCGTATTGTCGGGGCCAAAGACCTGCTCCTCATAGGGGACATAAACCAGCTGCCCTACATAGATCGAGAAAATCTATTCACCCTCTATTATTACCGCCCAAATCACCTCACAGATGTAACTCAAGAACTACTCTGTACACATAGATGCCCGGAAGACGTCGCTTACGCGCTAAAACACATCCACAAGGGCATCTACTCCTCAAGTACCATCGTAAAATCCCTGTCGATAAAACCCAGGACAGGGGCGGAGATCCCTAAGGACCAGCCCAACACTCTACTTCTAACCTACACTCAAGTAGAGAAGAAAACCCTCACAAACCTAGGGTACGGGAAGGGCGAAGGTTCTAAAATCCTCACGATACACGAGGCACAGGGATTGTGTTATGAAAGAGTTTACATCGTTAAACAACAGAAGAGGAAAATACAACTACACGACAGCGCCTCACATGCGGTGGTCGCCCTGACGCGTCACACGAAGGAATGCATCTACTTTACAGATGACAGCGACGACGCGCTGGGCGCCTTAATGAGAGAACCGCTCAAAATGCCCCCAAAGACCATTATGGAATATAATATGCAAATGGCAATCAAAAACAGGGACGAAATTAATAATAATAATAATAATAATAATAATAAAACATTTATTCGACAAAATAAGACATTACATTACATACATAGATTTACGCTATAAGACACAATAACATGAAACGCAATAACAAAAACAGAAATAAGTATTATATAATAGTATTTTGCTTTGTTTTTTGTTTAATGAGTAGGTACCTGCTAAAATTTAACGCACGCCAAGATGCGTGCGGATAGGAAGGTAGGCAGCGTAATGTGAAATGTCCTATTGCCGAAATGGACATCACTCAGGCGTATCACCGCGGTGTGAACACCACAGTGCCTGGTATTATGTGATTCCATTAGCTTTGCCATTTGAAGTACAGATTTACACTCAGCAACCGCATTAGAAAGTTACATAAATACATAAACGAGCGAAAGATAAATTATATTATGGGATGCTATATATATATATATATATATATATATATGTATATTAATAGTGTGTCTCACTGCTATGGACAATGCAGCGATCACGCCACCCGCGCCCTCCGCACGCCCCGCACACATTTCCCATAGTGACTACAGCTATGTTGCAAGGGGCAGACGCGCGCAACGCTAGCCAGTAGCCACAGGCCTGTCCATAGCAACTATCACGAGATAAATAATATTATAAATAACAAGATCTATTAAATACTTATTTGCTAAATAAGTATAAACTTATTTACATACTAGCGCAATACAAGTATAGAAAGGTAGGTTTAATGTTGATCTTATGTTATATTTTTAAACATACTTAGGTAATTCAGTATTATACATAATTAATATACTTAAGATAAAAATAGATATTTATACATTTAGGTAATTGCTACGAAATAAAATAGAACAAAGTGTTGTAATAAGAGATATGATGTGGGCAGTACAACTGATAGCTCAACCATTTTACTGAAAAATTGGTACCTGACCTTGAAGGCGACTACGGTCCACCTGTAAACCGCCATGACTCAGCTTACAACCCGAACGGTAAGTAGTATATGTGATGTCATAATTAGCGTAATAAAAAATTAATTCATTAAATAATAATAATTAATAGTATAGCAATTAAATCAATTAGTAAAGCATTATATAAATAGAATATTATATAAGTAGGATATACAAATATATATATATATATACATACATACATACACATATACATACATATACACACATATATATACATATATATATATATATATATATATATATATATATATATACACATATATACATATACACATATACATACATACATATATATACATATATATATATTTTATTACATCATTGCAATTTGTTCTTTCAGTAGTAGAGATTTAAGTTTTAATTTAAAATTATTTATTGTTTTTAGAGCTCGAAATTGCGGCGGCAGAAGGTTGTTCCAGACTTTGCTTGCTAGGTATCTGAAGCTACCTCGGAACATAGAAGTGCGGTGTAGGGGAGTAATTATTAGATAGTCCGATCCCCTAGTGGTCATTGACAGCTGTTTATCGCACGCCCACTGTAATTTATCATATAGGTAGGCCGGTGTTTTGAATTTTACTACTCCAAATAGAATAGTGGCAAAGTGTAATTGTCTGCGACCATCCATTTTGAGCCACCGTAAGTTGTTTATATAAGGCGTCACGTGAGCACGCGGAGGGATGTCACAGCAATACCTACTGCACGCATTCTGTACCTTTTGGATAAGACTCTTAGACCGTGCGAGTAAACAGGGACCTATCACTGCGTCTGCATAATTTAAATTTGAAAGCACCAGCGACTCGCAGAGGGTTCGACGCAACGGTTCCGCTATGAACTTTCTTATCTTATATAGTACTTTCAACCTGTAAAAGCAACGACTGACCGTTCTAACGACATGTTTCTCAAATTTAAGCCCTCCGTCCATTATAACTCCTAAGTTGCGCGCTTCAGTGACCCTTGGAATATCATCATTGTGAACACATATATGAAATTACAACCAACAAAATAGTCTCGGCCATTATTCCATAGGGCAAAAGCGGAAAACACAACGGACCAAAACACCAACACAAAACTAAACCGGCGGAAACCAGAAAGAGTGCCACCTAGACCATCATGGGCCTTAACAGCAAAGGCAACCAAAACAGAGACCAATGTCTCGGCCTCAAACCCATGATGGCCCATAGAAGAAGATGACACCACCCCGGAAGATCAAGCCTGATGGCATCCAAATCAAGAAGATGTCCACAAGCACAAAGGCAAAAACAAAAACCCGGATAGACAACACCAAAACGTGACCGGCGGTAACCAAAAGAGTGCCACTTAGACCAACATGGACGGCAGAATCCAAGGCAACCAAAAAACAGAGACCAATGGTCTCGGCCTTAAATCCATGTTGGTCCTAGAAGAAGACGACACCACCCCGGAAAATCAAGACTGATGGCATCCAATTCAAAAAGATGACCACAACACAGACTAGACGACATCAGCCACCATCCGGTGGCCAAGAAAAGTAAACCCCTTCAGGGTACAGGCCCCTTCAGGGCAATCAAATAAAAATTGTAAAAGAAATTGACGTATTGCGAAAAACAATGAATACAAATGTAACTTAACAAGGGCACGGACCACCTAGGTCTGTGGAAAAAAAAATAAAAAAAAAATAAAAAAATAATAAAAAAACCCGGGAAGGGCGTAATGACCTTTCCCCTGCGAGAAAAAAAAAAAAAAAAAAAAAAAAAAAAAAAAGTTAGGTTCCCCCCGGCCCGGCCTCCTGCCAAGCCGGCCTCCTGCCAAGCCGGCCCTGGTTGCCTCTTTGCTTCACCGTGGGTCCTCAACCACGGTTACTGAGCCCCACCGCCACGACAAGGCGGGCAACCGTCGGGGGGAACCTAACCTTTTTTTTTTTTTTTTTTTTTTTTTTTCTCGCAGGGGAAAGGTCATTACGCCCTTCCCGGGTTGGGGGACCCGGGGGTATGTGGGACTCCCGGCGCGACTCGCCGGTTTACCTACTAAAACTGAACCTGCGGATTGCCATCAGCCGCTATATGGGGAGTGTCCTGGATCTGTCTAGCACAGGACACCCCCCGCGACCGGCCGGTCTACCTCTATAGGGACCGGACTTCCACCACAATTAGGGGCCGCTCCGACAACCTGAAGCGTCCCCCTCGGCGCCGGGACTAGCTAAGCCGGGGAGGTTCCCATCCTCTCCCGGAGCCCCGTTAGACGGAAGATTGGAGGTTCGCAAAGCGACGTCTCCGCACTCCCGTCCTACGCCGGCGGAGCGGAACAGAGGATTGATTGTTCTCTCTGTCCCGCTCCGCGGCCTCTTTCTGCGAAATGACGGCATCGCAGAAAGAGACCACCGCCTGCCAGGCCTCATCGCTCTCGAGCATGCAGCGCACCACACTCGAGAGCGATAGGTCCCGCCCAAGCACTGCCATGAGATCGTGGCGCTGCACGGCCCATCGGTCGCACACCTCTAGGGTGTGCTGGGCCGTGTCCTCCGCAGCGCCACACTCATGGCAGGCTGGCGTTGGCTCCCTCCTGGCAACCTTGCACAGGTACGCACCGAAGCATCCATGCCCGGTGAGCACCTGTGCAAGGCGGAAGGTGAGGGGTTTTCGCTTGCGGCGCATCCACGCCGCAAGGACCGGACGCAGTGCCGCGGCCGTATATTGGCCGTACGGCGACTGCTCCAGAACCTCACCCCACCTTCGCAGCAACCACTGTTGCCCCAGCCTCCGCACTCGCAAGAGCTCCTCCCACGTCGGAAACTCGCCGTTCTGTGCCCTCCTCTCTGACGCGAAGAGGTGCACCTCGGCGAGCACCGACGCCCGGAGCTCCCACGGCGGATCTCCAGCCAGGGCAGTGGCCGCCACCCAGGAGACTGTACGGTAGCCCCTGATTACCCTCACCGCTATGACCCGCTGCGCTCTTCGCAGCTGGGCCTTATTGCGAGCGGTGAGGGAGTCCGCCCAAATAGGGGCTCCGTACAAGGCTATACTCCGACACACCCCGGAGTATAGCCGCCTGCAGGCTTCGCTGGGCCCTCCTATATTAGGCAGGAGTCGGCCCAGCGCTGACGCCACCCTCACGACCTTCGGCCCCAGTTGTTGGAAATGGGGGCCGAAGGTCCACCTCCCGTCCAGGGTGAGTCCGAGACACTTAAGGGTTGGACTCACCCTGACCTCCGTCTCTCCGATAAGGAGTCGTGCTCCGGGCGGGGGCCCTTTCCTCCCGGGTCCGCGGAAGAGCAGGGCTTCGGTCTTGTTCAAACGTACCCGAAGCCCCAACCGCTCTATGCGGCTGACTACGAGGGATACTCCCACCTCAGCCAGCCGCGCAGCCTCCTGGTATGTTCGTCCCCGGGACGTGACATAGGTGTCATCCGCATAGCAGATGACACTCATCCCGGGGAGAAGGCCGCTCCGCAGGACCCAGTCGTAGCCGACGTCCCAAAGGTTCGGTCCCAGAACCGAACCCTGCGGGACGCCGCACTCGACTCTCCGCCTCTCTAGGGACCCCGACCGGTCCTCGTACACGATCTCCCTATCGGAGAGATACGCGTTCAACAGCCTCCCGATATACGGAGGCACGCCGAAGAAATTCAGTGCCTCCCGTATCACGCTGTGGGGAAGGCTGTTGAAGGCGTTGGCGATGTCCAGCGACACCGCCACCACCACCTCCCTCCCGCGTTCCGCCTCACCTGTCACCGACTTGAGGCGATCGGGGGGAACCTAACCTAACCTAACTTTTTTTTTTTTTTTTTTTTTTTTTTTTTTTTTTTTTTTTTTTTTTTGTTTCCGGAGGGGGAAATGCATTACGCATACCACCCGGGTGCAGGGGGCACCCGAGTGGTGATGTGGGACTCCCGTATAGGCTAATGAGACCCACGGTATACCCACTAAAACCCCCCCCCACCTTACTCCACGCCGCCTTGCGACGGGGCCACGGGAACGATACACACATCCGCGACCCCGCCGGCGGCAGGCGCACCAGATGGTAAGGTGCGCCTCCCTCCTCCGCCTCCACCAGTACTGCAGCAGACTCCCCCCGAGTCTGCTGCTGGTGGAGGCCAACTACTCGCCGCTCCCGGCGGACTGGCTCCTCCAGTCCGCCGGGAGCGCCCCTCCTTGGGCCGGCCCGGCCTCCTGCCAAGCCGGCCTCCTGCCAAGCCGGCCTCCTGCCAAGCCGGCCTCCTGCCAAGCCGGCCCTGGTTGCCTCTTTGCTTCACCGTGGGTCCTCAACCACGGTTACTGAGCCCCACCGCCACGACAAGGCGGGCAACCGTCTGGGGGAACCTAACCTTTTTTTTTTTTTTTTTTTTTTTTTTTCTCGCAGGGGAAAGGTCATTATGCCCTTCCCGGGTTGGGGGACCCGGGGGTATGTGGGACTCCCGGCGCGACTCGCCGGTTTACCCACTAAAACTGAACCTGCGGATTGCCATCAGCCGCTATATGGGGAGTGTCCTGGATCTGTCTAGCACAGGACACCCCCCGCGACCGGCGAGTCTACCTCTATAGGGACCGGACTTCCACCACAATTAGGGGCCGCTCCGACAACCTGAAGCGTCCCCCTCGGCGCCGGGACTAGCTAAGCCGGGGAGGTTCCCATCCTCTCCCGGAGCCCCGTTAGACGGAAGATTGGAGGTTCGCAAAGCGACGTCTCCGCACTCCCGTCCTACGCCGGCGGAGCGGAACAGAGGATTGATTGTTCTCTCTGTCCCGCTCCGCGGCCTCTTTCTGCGAAATGACGGCTTCGCAGAAAGAGACCACCGCCTGCCAGGCCTCATCGCTCTCGAGCATGTAGCGCACCACACTCGAGAGCGATAGGTCTATAGGCGCTGCACGGCCCATCGGTCGCACACCTCTAGGGTGTGCTGGGCCGTGTCCTCCGCAGCGCCACACTCGTGGCAGGCTGGCGTAGGCTCCCTCCTGGCAACCTTGCACAGGTACGCACCGAAGCATCCATGCCCGGTGAGCACCTGTGCAAGGCGGAAGGTGAGGGGTTTTCGCTGGCGGCGCATCCACGCCGCAAGGACCGGACGCAGTGCCGCGGCCGTATGTTGGCCGTACGGCGACTGCTCCAGAACCTCACCCCACCTTCGTAGCAACCACTGTTGCCCCAGCCTCCGCACTCGCAAGAGCTCCTCCCACGTCGGAAACTCGCCGTTCTGTGCCCTCCTCTCTGACGCGAAGAGGTGCACCTCGGCGAGCACCGACGCCTGGAGCTCCCACGGCGGATCTCCAGCCAGGGCAGTGGCCGCCACCCAGGAGACTGTACGGTAGCCCCTGATTACCCTCACCGCTATGACCCGCTGCGCTCTTCGCAGCTGGGCCTTATTGCGAGCGGTGAGGGAGTCCGCCCAAATAGGGTCTCCGTACAAGGCTATACTCCGACACACCCCGGAGTATAGCCGCCTGCAGGCTTCGCTGGGCCCTCCTATATTAGGCAGGAGTCGGCCCAGCGCTGACGCCACCCTCACGACCTTCGGCCCCAGTTGTTGGAAATGGGGGCCGAAGGTCCACCTCCCGTCCAGGGTGAGTCCGAGACACTTAAGGGTTGGACTCACCCTGACCTCCGTCTCTCCAATAAGGAGTCGTGCTCCGGGCGGGGGCCCTTCCCTCCCGGGTCCGCGGAAGAGCAGGGCTTCGGTCTTGTTCAAACGTACCCGAAGCCCCAACCGCTCTATGCGGCTGACTACGAGGGATACTCCCACCTCAGCCAGCCGCGCAGCCTCCTGGTATGTTCGTCCCCGGGACGTGACATAGGTGTCATCCGCATAGCAGATGACACTCATCCCGGGGAGAAGGCCGCTCCGCAGGACCCAGTCGTAGCCGACGTCCCAAAGGTTCGGTCCCAGAACCGAACCCTGCGGGACGCCGCACTCGACTCTCCGCCTCTCTAGTGACCCCGACCGGTCCTCGTACACGATCTCCCTATCGGAGAGATACGCGTTCAACAGCCTCCCGATATACGGAGGCACGCCGAAGAAATTCAGTGCCTCCCGTATCACGCTGTGGGGAAGGCTGTTGAAGGCGTTGGCGATGTCCAGCGACACCGCCACCACCACCTCCCTCCCGCGTTCCGCCTCACCTGTCACCGACTTGAGGCGCCCTATCGCGTCGATGGTCGACCGACCGGCCCGAAACCCGAACTGCGAATCTGACAGTCCGGGCCCCGGGCCTTCCTCCAAATGCTGAACAAGACGGGAGGCTAGGATACGTTCAAACGCCTTACCCGTCTCGTTCAGCAGTACGATCGGCCGCACCGCCAACGCACAGTCCGGTGGTCGCCCGTCCTTTGGTAGCAGGACGAGCCGACCCTCCTTCCACGCCTTCGGGAACTGGCCGCACTGTAGACAGCGGTTAAACAGTTCCCGAAGGCTGTCTTCTAGATGCACGAGAGCTATCGACAGAATCCTCCCGTGCACCCCGTCCGGACCGGGCGCCTTCTTCTTGCTACGGAGGCGGGACAGAACCGCCTCCATTTCCGCGTCGGTGACAGGTGGCGGAACACCCTCCACCATCGAGTTCGGCGTCCGTCGGGCCATTCGCGGCGGAGCGAATCCTACCGGGGCGTCCGGGAACAACTCCCGGACGATGTTCCCCAGTAGCTCTGGCTGGAGCGCTTCCGTCAAGGGGGCCGACTGGGCGCGAAGTTTGTCTCGCGCCCTTTTATATGGTCGGCCCCAGGGATCGTTCTCGATCCCCTCTACCAGCTCCAGCCACGCTCGCTCCTTGGCCCGACTGATGGCCAGCTGCAGGATCTCTCTTTTCGCCATGTAGACCCTGTACAGCCGACCATTCCGCTCCACGTCCTGGGGGCGGCACCGCCTGCTGCGAACGTAGGCGCGACGCGCCGCATTGCAGGCGGTGCGAAGGTCGGCCAACTCCGCCGACCACCAATACACCGCCCGTCGAGGTGGGGGAGGACCCCAAACTCTCGGCATGGCTGCTCGACACACGCTAGAGAGCACGTTGCCGAAGCAGCCAGCCATTTCCTCCACCCCCATTCCCTCGCAGGACGGGAGGCTCCAGCGGCCGACGATGGCCGCCTCCTCCGCCAGTTCCGGGTTGAGTTTTGAGAGTGCCCAACGCGGGAACACTCTACGCCCCCTGGACTGCGACGCCGAACTCGATGCGGAGGATGGAGACACCTCAAACCTTATGTAGCGATGGTCCGAGAGTGTCTCCACCTCCGTTTCCACCCTCCACCCCTCCACCCGACGTGCGACAACGGGAGTGGCGCGGGGGGGGAACCTAACCTAACCTAACCTAACCTAACCTAACCTAACCTAACCTAACCTAACCCACAGTACGCGTCCAACCTCGCACAGGTACACATATCGCTCCGCGTTTAAAATTCGTAAAAACGTCAATTTCGTTCAAAATTCAATTCAAAGTGTAAAAAGTGATAAAACAGTGTGTGGTGCACAAGGATTATTGGAGGCAACGCGATCGGAGTTCGGGCTGCAGAGTTATAAGCCCTCAACTTTGCAGAGGAATAACATCAAATCCAAGTAAGACCCCCGAATTTCACAATATACTCCAGCTTGCCGCCATCGAGAGCTGTCCAGGGACATATCATACCACCCGATCCGCGCAGGATCTTAGGAGTTATTAACATCCGAAATTCCAAGATTTGCGGGGATTTTCCACGTGTTTACAAAGGTTAGTCGAGTTCATACGAGTTCAAACTAAAACACGTGTAACCTGAAGACAGCTGGATCCACGAAGGTGCTCCGAAGTAACATTGAAGACACCTCGAGCGTCCACCAGCTCATCCTCAAAGGTACCACACACCCCATAGCAGCGTACCAAAAGGACAAGACCGGGATACCAAGTGCGGGGTATCCCTAGAATCGGCACGAGGAGCCCCTACCAAATTCCTCAACCCCAACCCCAAATCATCCCCTTCAAAAACCCCTAACCAATTACGTCATTCTACGTCATCCATACCTTACACATCCATCATCATCAACACCATCCACCCCAAAACTATCCAACAACCCCTAAACCCTAGCACCTCCCTCTCTATCAAGAACTCCAACAACCCCAACCCCCACCCTCACCCAACCCCCAACCCCAAAAACAAAAACCCCACCAATCGTCCCCCCACGAAACCTGCCCCCTCCCCCCCCCCTCCCTCCCCCCCGAGGGAAAATACCCCTCGAGCTATATCTCCTAAGTCCTTGCCCCTAGACCCCTCGAGTGAGGGTTCATTGGAATCGGGAGAGTGAGCCCCACATTTTGGCTCCTACCGAATCCCTAAATTCCGGCTAGAACCCGAGATATCACCCCCGAACCCCGACCTTACCTGCCACCCTACCCTATAAACTTATTTCCTACCAATCGTCTCCCCACGAAACCTGCCCCCCCCCCGGACTAAAAATCCCCTCAAGCCATATCTCCTTACTCCTTGGTCCTAGACCCCCCGAGTGAGGGTTCATTGGAATCGGGAGAGTGAGCCCTACATTTCGGCTCCAACAGATTCCCAAAAATCCAATTGCCCACCCACAACTTACCCATATCCCTCCACCCACGCCCTATACCCTATACCCTCGTGTATCAGATCTGATACCCCACACAAACCAAACACAGAATGTCATCAAAATCAAGCAAGACATTCCACTCGGCCCAGTCGTCGAAATCAAATCCAGCAGAGACGACGGCGCCGGGTGCCTCACAACCAACACAGGTGGCGAAAACCTATAGCAGGTCCCTGAGGGAGAAAGTGCTGGCCAAAGCGCTCCCCAAACTCTCACCGGCGCAACAAACATCAGAAGCCCCAGAAGACCAGGGGAACCCAATAGAGCAGACGGAGGCGATCCAGAAAATCCAGATGTGGGAACAGGCGGAACTACCACCATGTAGCATAGCTACATTTTATCGCATTAATATAACTTATAACGACGCTCCTAGCGTCATCTATTGGCTGTTATTGCTAACTTTAATAACTAAATTATGTTAGACGACGCCATCTATTGGCAAAGGTTTTGTAACTAGAGCTTCATCTCCAATATTTCTTTATTGTGGCGGTTGGATTATGCATTACCGCTAGTTGTCAGTTAAAAAAAAAACATTGTCAGTAGGAGTATATAAGGGCTGTCGCGAGATGACAGGGCCTTTTTTTCCTCCTGCTAGAAGACGAAGTAGAATTTTTATTGTTAAAGTTTTTCCAGTTTCTTTTAACTCTTAATCCCGTGTATCACGGTGAGTAATTTAGTGTATCTGTGTTGTGAATATTTAGAAAATCATGCTTGTATTAAAACGCATTATTCTTTCATGTAAACTATCATCTTGGTAAATTAGTTGTCAATAATTATTTGATTGGCCATACCACGTGCTCAATTGTAGTTTCGTCTTTCCAATCTAGCACTATTAAAATGTTACGATGTTTGTATCATATTGGGTCCTAAATATCATCTTATCTTTTTTATTTTGCCTACCTTTGTAATGGTCACACAGCCCGTGATTTTTGATCGTTTGGGGTTGAAATCGCGCTGGCTGTAGGACCGGACTCCTACCGACACATTACCGTGATTATTCCAGGAACTTGGTTTGGGGCACGAAACACCGCCAACTACAGCATTCGAGGCACCAATTAAAAGGACTTATATCTAGCTGGAGTTCAGAGTGCTGATGATCATTGGACGGGGATTTATTTTTTTTATTGAGAGGATCTATCTACGACGTACGGACGCAGCGGTGACGGAGAAGCTTCCAGGAGTGGTAGCCCTAGCTCGCATCCGCCACGTGCTAGACAGCTGGATCCTCAGCTAAGTTCCCACGTGGTTTAAATCCCCTTACCCTACCTTGACACCAAGAGGCTAGTCCAGACCATACGGCCTTCTGCCCACGACCCCTATTTTTTCCTTTTTTTAAATATATATATTGTCACGGAGAACCTTTTTTTTATTTTTAACAACACCCGTAACAACCACGCCCAATCCTATCCGAGGAAGAAGATGAACTGTCCGGGTTATCGGAATCATCAGTGTGCTCGGAAGTTTCCCGCATCCGGACATCGAGGAAGAGTCTGCTGTTCACCACGGGACGCGGAATGGGCATTGAGATGGATGCAGCAAATAAGGCAGCGAACACCATGCTGCAAAAAGGGAAGGAGGCGCTGGAACAAGCGGGGAATATGAAAAAGGAGTGCAAATTAACAGCATTAGATGCACTCCAATCCCTGTACGAGACAGTGCTCTCCCTTTCCGACTCCAGGTCAAGACATAAATATAACCTGGAGAAGGAAAGGAGCCGACATGCCCAAGAGCTAGTGAGAGTGAGAGGGAAAAGCAAACAAAGGATCTCAATAGCCCTACTACAAGAGCCATACGTAGGAAGTGCAGGCGTCATGAAACATCATCAGGGTACCCACATCATCCAATGTACCCTGAACAGAGAAGGGCCCAACAAAGCCGCTGTGGTGATATTCGGCGACAGCATAGAAGTGTCGCACGATCCACTCCTGGTCACTGAGACCGAAGCAGCGGTGAAAATCCGAGCGGCCAACCTCGAGATTGGACTAATATCGGTGTACTTCGAGGGAGACAAAGACATCAACAACAACATACAAAGAGTAAGGAACACAATAGGGAAATTAAACACTAACAACATCATAGTGGCAGGTGACGTGAATGCATGGAGTCACTGGTGGGGTAGCACATCCGAAGACCAAAGAGGACAAGCATACTCCACCTTCCTCGACGAGATGAACTTCCACATCCTTAACATCGGAGACACACCTACCTTCGAGACAGACAGGAACGGCAGGATGTTCACTAGCATAGTGGACGTCACGGCGTGCAGCCTGCCGTTGCTGACAAAGGTAGAGGACTGGAAGGTGATCAGGGACGCCACAACATCGGACCACAACGCCATAACTTTCCGGGTAAGGCTAGAGGGGAAACCCCAACAGACCCCAAGGCAAACAACCCGGAAGTTCAACACCAAAAAGGCGGACTGGACGGCGTTCCGATCCTTATTCACAACATCTCTGATGAACAACAACATAGGATGTATGTAGTAGTGGATGAACATAGGATGATGATGATACAAGGATGTGATAAACCAGAAAATAACATCAACATCATCACTGGAAGAAGTCATAAATACCTACATAACCAACATCCAGGAAGTATGTGACCAAACAATTCCGAGGATAGGTATTTACCGAGGGAAACCGGTGCCGCAATGGTGGAATAAGTCTCTAGACCTCCTCCAAAAAGAAGTTCTGAGGAGGAAGAGACGAATCCGCAACGCGGCACCCACAAGAATGCAGCACGTCACAGAAGAATATCGAGCCGCAAGAAAGGAATATAAAAAGAAAATGGAAGAGGCGCAAACAAACAGCTGGAAGGAGTTCTGTGCGAAACAACAAAGGGAAAGCATGTGGGACTTAATATACCGAATCATCAGGAAGACAGCGAGAAACCAGGAGAGTGTACTACTACGCGATACGGAGGGCAACACGCTCTGCCCACAAAGATCTGCGGACCTCCTGGCAAAAACCTTCTACCCTGATGATACGGAGGACAACGACTCCCACTACCACCAACAACTAAGGTCACACTACCCAGAAGAAGAACTAAACGAGAATGACCCACCATTCACCAGGCCAGAGCTAGAGACCATTCTATCATCTCTTAATCCCAACAAAGCTCCCGGCCCAGATGGACTCACATCCGACATCTGTAGTGAGGCCATTAAGTGCGCCCCGGAGGTGTTCCTGGCACTAGCAAACAAATGCCTAAGACTGGGACACTTTCCGAGCCCGTGGAAGAAAGCGCACGTGGTCATTCTTAAAAAACCTGGGAAAGAAGACTACACCCAACCAAAATCGTACAGACCCATTGGACTCCTATCAATACTGGGAAAAATTGTTGAAAAACTGATGATCAGTAGAGTCCAGTGGCACATACTCCCAACGCTCAATAAGAACCAATACGGCTTTATACCACAGAGAAGCACTGAGGACGCGCTGTATAATCTAGTGGACCGAATCAAGGAGGAAGTCGAAAGCAAGAAGAAGATTGTACTCCTAGTCTCACTAGATATAGAAGGCGCATTCGACAATGCGTGGTGGCCAGCGTTGAAACACCAGCTCATTAAGAAGGGCTGCCCCTCCAACATATATAGGATGATCGGCTCCTACCTACAAGGAAGGAGTATAGAAGTTAATTACGCCGGCAAGAAGAGCACGAAAGGTACCAATAAAGGTTGTGTCCAGGGATCCATTGGTGGACCAACCTTCTGGAATATCATATTGGACCCACTGCTTGATGAACTCTCAGGCAATCAAGTAGAGTGCGAAGCCTTCGCCGATGATATAACTTTAATCTTCTCCGAAAACAGCGTACAAGCCATAGAAGAAAAGGCGAACCACGCACTCCGAACCGTTTTAAGATGGGGAAACAGGAATAAGCTGAAATTCGCAGCACATAAAACCAACGCGATGCTGCTGACAAGGAAGCTGAAGCTGGACCTCCCGAACATCTACATGTCCGGAGTTAAAATCAACCTCGTGGAAGAAATGAAACTTCTTGGCGTTACCATCAATCGCACACTCACCTTCACTTCACACATAGCATCAGTGTGTAAGAAAGCCGCTAGCATCTACAAGCAGATAGCACACTCGGCTAAGGTGACATGGGGGCTAAACGGAGAGATTATAAGAACCATCTATATCTCAGTCATAGAGCCAATCATCTTATACGCGGCGAGTGTCTGGGCTCCGGCCACAGAACTCAATAAGACACAGTCCCTACTCAACTCCATCCAGAGGAGCTTTGCAATCAAGATCTGCAAAGCTTACAAGACAGCATCCCTCACATCAACCCTAACACTGTCAGGCCTGCTGCCGCTAGACATCAGAATCCAAGAAGCGGCAGCCCTATACAAGACCAAAAAGGGCCTATCAAGCGACTACATACCACCAGGTAAGAACCTAGAAACACCATGTAATGTTCTTACCCTACCCCACCCCTCCGACTTCAAAACCATCACCTTCGAGAAGCTGGAGAACATGGAGCCCCAAACCATAGAACAACATGGAATAAAGGGCCCTCAAGTCTATACAGACGGAAGCAAAATTGAGGGCAAAACAGGGGCCGCCGTGACATGGTGGGAGGACGGAATTGAAGTCAAAAACATCAGACTATCGCTTGATCCAACATGCACAGTGTTTCAATCAGAGATGCTCGCACTGCATAAAGCGGTCGAAATGGTCGTCCAGAGCAATCACAGGGAAGTCAACATCCTCAGCGATTCAAGATCATCCCTGGAATTGATCAGGAACCCAAGGCCGAAGATGCAATTGGCAGCGGACATCAAACTAAACATCAAGAAGATAGAAGAGCAAGGCAGAACACTTAGACTTTTCTGGTTACGCGCACACGTGGGTACACCCGGGAACGAAAGAGCTGATGAGCTAGCGAAGCAAGCCGCTCTCGCTCCTAACAACGACCCGGGTTATAACCACACCCCTCTGTCCTTCATCAAGACAAACCTACGAAGGGAGTCTATCCGAAGATGGCAGGACAGATACATAGCGGCGCAAACCGGAGAAACCACTAAGAAGTTCCTACCCGACGTTGCTAAAGCATACCGTTTCACAAGAGATACCTTATTGTCTCCCACTCACGTTCAGGCTATAACCGGTCACGGTGCATTTGCCCAATATTTGCACCGGTTCAAATTGGTGACTAGCCCGGGATGTGAGTGCGCCGAAGAAATAGATGAAACGGTATGGCACATCATCTTCGAATGTCCGCGCTTCCTGAAACAAAGATATGATGTTGAACACCACCTCAACATAAACCTACAGGAAGCAGAAACATCCAAATACCTGGAGGAGAAGAGAACAAGAGAAGTGTTCCTTACTTACATAGAGACCATCTTTCAAATCGCGCGACAAAGGCACAAAGATCGCGCAGAAGAAGAAATCCAACCAACTTCAACTTCATCAACAGAACCAACCACACTCACAGCTCGACAACAACCGGAGGCCCCTCACTTCAATATACCCAAGTGGCTAAGTGAGGGAGAAAGAGGAACCCCGAGCCTAAGAACGAGGAAAGTGGTTCTGTTCATGAACAACAACTATGAGAGACTGGGGTTGAGCTTCTGCTCCAGTGTTGGATCAAAAAGAGTCGCCATATCACCTGGGCTGGCTCTACTGCTAAAAGGAAGTACAACGAGAACGAGCATGAAGCGTAAAAGGTACGAAGAATTGGGTGAAGCGAAGACCGACGGGCTAAGTTGTCGGATAGTACGCGCAAAAAACAAGACTGTGCTGCTGTTCGACGGGAAACCCGGAGTGACACAATTCGCCCAAGCATGCTCGTTCCTAAAGGAAATAGCAGAATCCAACACCACCACCATCGGACCAAGGATCATCAGCGTAGACACAATGGCAGTCGACTTCGAGAAAGGAGAAGTGGCGGACTACCTCGGATGTGTCAAAGCATCCGAGAGGCACGAAGTGGTAGTGTACGAGGGAAGAACACAAGACCTAAGCTTCCTCGTACCGAACTCTCCACCACAAAGAGTTCAACCATCGACGAGCCGCCAACGCACACCGGAGGAGCCAAAAGCTGATGATCCCGCGGCAGACAACAACCTCAACCCAAACTCCAAGACCAATATCCTCAATAGAATAAAGAAAAGTATAACCAAACTGACCAAATGGAAATCTCCACCAAAGCAAGAAGAGGCCAACACAACATCTCCAAAACCTGGGCCGTCAACCGAGCCTCCAAGATCTAGCGCGGATATCTGGGCTGAAAAAGAGAAAGAAAGAAGGCAATTAAGGGAAGCTGAGAAAAAGGCAGGTGCAACAAGAACTAAGCACCTTCAAACAACCAGCAGCAAGATTGACCAGCACTTACACCGGCTGGTCACACGCGAAAACCTCTCTCTCAGAAAGGGTCCACAAGAAGACCTGGACCTTGAAGAGGGAGAAGAACCCCCAAAGCCCGAAGTCTTCAAAAGCCCAGATACACAAGCAGAAGCGCTCAACAAATTCTTAAGAGCTCCAAAACAAGTAAAACAAAAAACCACCGCCAAACCAACGCAAGCTCAACTTGGTCTGGTCAAACCTCCCTCCCTCAGAAAAGCTGAACGACTAGAAGACCATATGATCAACGCATACCTTGAGTACATAGCCATAATAGAGGCCAATAAAATTGTAAAAACCAAGGAATGCGAAGACATAATGAAGTCGTTCAGATTGAAGAAAGAAGCTCTCCTCGAAATCCAGCTAGAGGAAGCCAACGCATCGGTCTACAACAACATCACATCGACCGTTCTGAGAGGAGCAGAATTGACACACCACATGGCGGCGTACAACGCCACATCGGGAATTGTCTTTCTGGATGAGGACAGGACCAAAAGGAGAGGTAAACTCGTCTTCGACACCCCACCAAAAGACCCCATAGTCGTGATCACGAAAGGGACTGAAATATGGTTGGAGGACAAGATACTAGAAACATCCAAAATCTTGTCCGAAGCAGATCCCATCGACTACTGGGAAATCCCGGAAATAAGCTGGGTAAATGGCGTTCCGGGATGTGGAAAGACGACTTGGATAATCAACAACTTCAACAAAGCAGAGGATGTAGTTGTAACAACAACGATAGAGGCGAAGAAAGACCTAATAGAGAGGACCACAAAGAGAGCAGGTGAAGAAGCGAAAAAGAGAATACGCACCATGGCGTCGATTCTTGCAAATGGACGGAAGGGATTCGAAAGCCTAAAATGCACCAGGCTCCTCGCGGACGAGGCATTAATGAATCACTTCGGTTCCATTGTAATGATCATGCGTATTGTCGGGGCCAAAGACCTGCTCCTCATAGGGGATATAAACCAGCTGCCCTACATAGATCGAGAAAATCTATTCACCCTCTATTATTACCGCCCAAATCACCTCACAGATGTAACTCAAGAACTACTCTGTACACATAGATGCCCGGAAGACGTCGCTTACGCGCTAAAACACATCCACAAGGGCATCTACTCCTCAAGTACCATCGTAAAATCCCTGTCGATAAAACCCAGGACAGGGGCGGAGATCCCTAAGGACCAGCCCAACACTCTACTTCTAACCTACACTCAAGTAGAGAAGAAAACCCTCACAAACCTAGGGTACGGGAAGGGCGAAGGTTCTAAAATCCTCACGATACACGAGGCACAGGGATTGTGTTATGAAAGAGTTTACATCGTTAAACAACAGAAGAGGAAAATACAACTACACGACAGCGCCTCACATGCGGTGGTCGCCCTGACGCGTCACACGAAGGAATGCATCTACTTTACAGATGACAGCGACGACGCGCTGGGCGCCTTAATGAGAGAACCGCTCAAAATGCCCCCAAAGACCATTATGGAATATAATATGCAAATGGCAATCAAAAACAGGGACGAAATTACCACCAACAAAATAGTCTCGGCCATTATTCCATAGGGCAAAAGCGGAAAACACAACGGACCAAAAACACCAACACAAAAACTAAACCGGCGGTAACCAGAAAGAGTGCCACCTAGACCATCATGGGCCTTAACACCAAAGGCAACCAAAACAGAGACCAATGTCTCGGCCTCAAACCCATGAATGGCCCATAGAAGAAGATGACACCACCCCGGAAGTTCAAGCCTGATGGCATCCAAATCAAGAAGATGTCCACGAGCACAAAGGCAAAAACAACAACCCGGATAGACAACACCAAAACGTGACCGGCGGTAACCAAAAGAGTGCCACTTAGACCAACATGGACGGCAGAATCCAAGGCAACCAAAAAACAGAGACCAATGGTCTCGGCCTTAAATCCATGTTGGTCCTAGAAGAAGACGACACCACCCCGGAAAATCAAGACTGATGGCATCCAATTCAAAAAGATGACCACAACACAGACTAGACGACATCAGCCACCATCCGGTGGCCAAGAAAAGTAAACCCCTTCAGGGTACAGGCCCCTTCAGGGCAATCAAATAAAAATTGTAGAAGAAATTCACGTATTGCGAAAAACAATGAATACAAATGTAACTTAACAAGGGCACGGACCACCTAGGTCTGTGAAAAAAAAAAAAAAAAAAAAAAAAAAAAAAAAAACCTAACCTAACCTAACCTAACCAGTTCCGCTTCGGCCGCGGTCGAAGTAGCACGCGCCCCGCGAGCACTTAGAAAGCTCCGCTCCACGAAAAATCAAATTAAATAAGTGCAAGTGGCAAAAATATCAGTACAGAGGTGTGCGATACCTCAAAACGCGGAAAAGTGCGAATAGTGTTTTGGTGAAAACCGCGTGGAAATCCGGATCACGGGTAAAAAGTTACGGCCAAAAAACCGGATTTTAGCCAACTTTTTAGGCTTTGGACGCGTGCGCCGGGCGATCTAAAGCGACGACCCCCCTTTTTCTTTGCTCCATTTTGTGGCCAAGGACATCAGCCTGCTGCCTACAAAAATTTGGATTTTTCCTGCGAAAAACCACGAAGCAGCAGGCCAAAAATCAAAAAACCGACCAGAGGCGCGGACACGGGGAGTGAAGTGGGGAGAAAGAAAAGTATATACCTCGAAGCGGAACATCTGGGGCGACACAAAACTCTTTAAAAAATTAAAATCGGACTATTGGGAAAAAAGTTACAAAAGTTTTAAAAATATCAAAATTTTCAAAAATTAATATTAGGAAAAGTAGATCGATAAGATATCAAAATTTTTATTAATTAGTGTGAGTGACGACGAGGAGCCTCCACACAAAAAATTTGGAGCAGTTCCGGTGATTGGTTCCCGAGAAAAACCGAAAAAACGAAAAAGTCTGGATCGAGTCCTAGGCGGTCCAGACTCGCAGGAAACCACCGGGCCATCACTACGGGTCAGAACCAGCAGTTGGGAGTAGAACAATTAAAGTTAAGTCATAGTTTTAAGCAATTGAAATTAGTAAATAAGACACAAGTCACTAAAAAAGCCTGAAAAAGGTAGAATTAGATTTTATAAAAGACTGATACAGTAGATATATAATTAAGAATAAGTAGGAAATAGATTAGTGAAAGCCCCATAATTTTAAGTATTATAGATTAGCAGTAAGATTGATTCAAAGATCGGAGAGAAAACTCTGTAAAAAACCAGTGTACAAGGGCGTCACGCCCCCATTTTTAGTATTTAGTAAATAGTAGCCCAAATAGTTAATATTCCCAAATTCCTCAATTGTATTATTGCAGCTTCGACCGAAGGCGATCTACACTAAAAAGCTCTTCGCTTTGTGCTAAGTAAATTCCGAGATAATTGCATTTTTAAGTCGAAAAACGTGACGTCACAAAGTGGGAGGAGTCGGAGATTTCAGGGCTGCAAATGACGTTTTTCGTCGGTCTAGATAACTTATCTATAGTGCGGGAGCCCGAGGTGAATGAACCACAAATAAAAATTTGTCGGGAAATAAATTATAAAAATAAATGCTTAAAGAAAGAAACTATAATCTTTTATAAACTTAATAAATTTAAAATCTAAACAGAAGTCTAATAGATACATAAAATAGTTAAAAATATTAAATACAACATAAATTACATAACATTAAAGATCCCAAATCAGTTTATTAAATAAAATTAAAAACAGTATATAGCTATTAGGCAACAAACAAATACATAAAGAATAATAAAAGTAAAATAAAAGAAACGAGTACATACATATTAAAATATAAAATAATAAAGTAAAAAATAACCTAGGGATCCCCGACTAGATTCCGCAGCTCGGGCCAAGCGTAAACCTTGGAAGGGGCGGAGCTGACCTAGATAATAAAAATCTGTCGGGAAGAAATAATTAAAATAAATTTCTAAATAAGTAAAGTAATATCTTTTATAAGCTTAATAATTTTAAAATCTAAACAGAAATTTAATAAATATATAAAAGTAGCTAAAAATATCATATATAATACAAATTAATAAAACTTAAAACTCGGAAGGGGCGGAGTCGACCCAAATAACGTTTCGGTTGCTATTAAAAATCAACAGGCATTGAATTTTAGACTTAAAATACATAAACCTTAAGGATAGGGTCATAAAGACTAGTATAGCGTAAAAATCGTATAGTATAATATAAAAATAAACTAAATCTTAAACTAGTTGTAGGAGTGTTTTGACCGACGGAAGACGTCAAAAATTGCAAAACTAAATTGCAAAATTAAGTAAAGGACCAGCTGTGTTATTTTTGGCACAGCTGCTAGGTTATTGCGTAGAATAGTTGGTATTTTAGCTGGGAATAACGAGTCGTTGAGACATTTGACCGCGATATATATTTTTAATTCATATATACTAGCTAAGATATTAACTCTCTAGACCAGTTGCGTCATTTTTGGCGCAGCTGTTAGTTTTTAAGATAACGTAGGACACCTGCATATATATAGATAGGACCAGTTGCTTCCTTATTGGAGCAGCTTTTAGTATAGAATAGAACTTTTTAAACTACTTTTAAATTTACCCTTTACATATTAACTACTATACAACTATTAACATATACATTATCTATATAATATTATAATTTTACACTTATACATTATACCGGACTCTGATTTAGGACCAACTGCATCATTTTTGGTGCAGTTGCTAGGTTAAGGACATATAATCGGACTAGTGACTCTTATTAGAGTCCCTTTGATTGTAGGCTAAATAGTTGTGGACAAAATAAAGCTCCTGCAGGAAATAAAGAGAAACAAAAACCGACAGGATCGGGTTTTGCTATTAAATTATATCAGGCGCAACATTTCTCAACCTAGGACAAAATTACATATATAGTTAACAAATATTGGAGCCCTATATCATAATAAATAAATAAACGGTAACACGCCTATTACAAAAGACCCAACTATTTTAGACACACAAATACAATTCTAAGAATTTATTATTTATAACTGTATTTAATATTAAATATTCAATTTACATATTTACACTTGACGCGTTCCCCCAATAACCTTAAGTTTAATCTTACAGAATAAACACATTACATATCATTAAATACATGTAAAGAAAAACACTAGATTAGTACTGTTTTCCATTATTATTATCTGTGTTAAATTTGCCGCTACAACATTATAATAAAAAAGTAATTGTCAATGTCATTGTCAGTGCATTGGCGGCATGATTCTGTTTCATATGAATGTGTAAAAATCTTATTTCCTGTAAAATATCAAAACCTGAAGTAAAGGCATTAAATGTTGTTTTTTTGTCTTTCAGGTAAGTTTTGTGATTGTATATTGTGATACATAAGTGAAAATACGATGTATGAAAATGTTGATCAATAAAACATTTTTGTCTTTCAGAAAAACGCATTTCGTCTTTATTTCATCATCTTTTCATCATAATAAGAGAGAAATATCATTATAAAACAACATTTTCTGCAAATATTGAATGAATTATGGAAAAATTGAGGTTTGATTTTGCTGTAAAACCTTCAGCAGATGGAAAATCAAATATTATTTGCATAACCTCAATTGGAACACCTACTGGACAAGTTTTCAGTATACCGGATGAATATCAGCCTGCAAGCTTACATCAAGTTATTATAAATACTTCAAACTATGCCAAGGTGAGAAAAACATTGAATAAAAGACACCAGAGCAGAAAAATATGGATAAACTTAACCAACGAGATATCTAAAACATATTTGGATGAAGGACAAAACTTGCAGTTTAATGACATATACCTGGAGGAAATTATGGAAAACATAAATGATTATAAGTCTTTATCTAGTAGCTCAAATCAAACATTGGAAATAATATTGGAAAAATTCCTCGAGGAAAAACGAACTACATGTGAAACTCAAAATTTAGCAATAATGTCAAAAGACTTTATGATTGAGAAATTTAATGGCAAAAATGCAAATGCTCACCAGTGGATTAAAAGTTTCAACAAGGAATGTGAACGTTTTCATATCGACAAAGACAAAAAGAAAATTGAAATATTAAAAAACTTTTTGGAACACTCCAGTATGGATTGGTACAGCTGTATGCTAATGAAGTTTACAGTGGAATCAGAGTGGAAAAAATGGGAGAAAAATTTCAGCGATACATTTGGAAATAAAGGATGGTCACCCATCAGATATGCTCTTGCTTTTAAGTATCAAGTGGGTTCATTGCTTGATTATGCTTTAAAAAAAGAAAAATTATTACTAGAAGTGAGAAAGTCGATTGATACAGGAACACTAATAGACCTTATAGCAGCAGGTTTACCTAATTATGTAACAGACAAGATTGACCGGGAGACTTTACACCAAACTGAAGATCTGTACAATGAATTAGGAAAACTAGAACATCTTGTTGGAAAGAATAAATATGATAAAAAACCTTACACATACCCTGATATAAAAATAAAAAAAAATGAAGAAAAAAAGCCATGCCAAATTTGTGTCTCCGAGAAAAAAGGTAAACGTTTCCATCTGGAGGAAAATTGTTGGTTCAAAGAGAAAAATAAAAAAGGTATTGTGAAAAGTGTAAACAACTCTGAATTGGAAATTGAACTAAATAATGAGAATCCAAAAAACTAGAAGTACCACCATTAATAAAAGTACCTTTACTATTAAACGACACTTTACAAGTTTGTGGAATTTATGACTCTGGTTCAAATGTCTCATTAATTAATGCAAAATTATTGAAGATACAAAGGACAAATGATATAAGTGCTACACAAACAGCAAACTTGAAAACTATTAATGGTGAGAAAAAAACAAAAGGTATGGTATCTCTAAAAATTAAAATTTTTAATATGGAAAGAATTATGGATATTTTTGTCATAGAAAATGAGAATTTTCATTATGATTTTCTCATTGGCTTGGATTGTATAAAAAAGTTCTGATTAATTCAAAATGGAGATTTAAATATTATACAATATAACAATCCAAAAGAAGACAAGTTCCTAAATGAAGAAGATATAAAAAATATCAATTCAAATTTAACAAAATATGTCAAAATTCCTGATGCACTAGGTGACAAAAATATAAAAGATGTTCCTTCATATGCTGGGCTACTGGAACAAGGAGCTAATTATACGAACAAATGGGAAGTGAACTTTAATGAACATATAAACATCGACAAATTTGAAATTTCAGTAAACCATTTGGATGTGTACCAACAAAGGGAAATTGATAAATTAATAGAGAAATACAAAGCAGTCTTTGCTAAGGACAAATATGATGTTGGGACTGTACGTGATTATGAAGCTCATATAGATTTAATAGTAGATAAATATTGTTACAAACGTCCATACAGGTGCACAGCTGATGATAGAAAAGAAATTGAATACCAAGTATCAAAACTACTGGAGAAGAATTTGATTGAGGAATCTTATAGCCCATTCGCTGCTCCAGTGACTTTGGCATACAAGAAAGAAGATGATAAGAAAACTAGGCTATGTATAGATTTTAGAGAGTTGAACAAAATCGTTGTTCCTCAATCACAGCCATTCCCTTTGATCGAGGATTTAGTGGTAAGGACTGTGAACTGTAATTTTTTTTCTACTTTTGATATAAATTCAGCATTTTGGTCAATTCCTTTAAAAATTCAAGATAGATACAAAACCGCATTTGTTACCCAAGAAGGACATTTCCAATGGACCTGCCTTCCATTCGGTTTAAGAACATCTCCAGCAATATTTCAAAGAATATTGACCAATATTATAAGAAAACACAAACTCTCAGATTTTGCAGTCAATTTTATTGACGATATCTTAGTCTATTCAAAAACTTTTGAGGAACATATACTACATATATCAAAACTACTTGAGGCAATATTAATGGAAGGATTTAGACTGAAATTTTCGAAATGTATTTTTGCAAATAGATATGCCAAATATTTGGGTCACATAATAGAAAATAATTCAGTTAGCCCTCTCAAAGATAATTTAATAGCAGTTAAAAACTTTCCAGTCCCAGAAACAAGAAAAAGTATACGCCAGTTCCTTGGAAAAGTGAATTTTTATCATAAATTTGTGCCACACAGTGCAATTATCCTGAATCCATTACACAATTTACTACGGAAAGATGTAAAATTCATATGGTCAACAGAATGCCAGGAATCATTTAACAAAATAAAAGAATTACTATGTTCCAAACCAATTCTAAAAATATTTGATCCGGAACAACAAATAAAAATTTATACAGATGCGAGTATTAAAGGAGTTGGAGCCGTATTAAAACAAGAAGATAAAAACGGGGTCGACAAACCTGTAGCTTACTTCTCAAAAAAGTTGACAGAAACTCAAAAGAAAAAAAAGGCAATATATTTAGAATGTCTGGCAATTAAAGAGGCGATAAAATACTGGCAGCACTGGGTAATGGGAAAAGAATTTGTGGTATATTCAGATCATAAACCATTGGAAAATCTGAAGATCAAGGCTAGAACTGATGAAGAACTAGGTGATTTGACATACTATTTGTCTCAATATAATTTTAAAATAAAATATAACCCGGGACAATCAAATCAAGAAGCAGACTGCTTAAGCCGGAATCCAGTTCTGGATCCTTGTGATGATACTGATGATTTTTTAAAAGTTGTAAATTTTATTACCTTGGAAAATATAAAAAGGGACCAACACACAAATCTCGATATACAAAATGAAAAATCTAAGTTTATAATAGAGAATGAAATCTACTACAAAAAGAATAAAAAAAGAAATAAAATCATATTGTCAGAAGAATTTAGCAAAGCACTGATTAAAGATGTCCACAATACTTACTGTCACATTGGAAGAACCCAGATGATAAATAAAATAACACCTTTCTATACAGCAAAAAATATTATAGCAAATATTAAGAAGATTTGTGATGAATGTGAGATTTGTGTAAAGAATAAATCTAGAAGAAAATCGAAATTTGGCCTGATGTCACAGTTAGGTCCAGCAACACGCCCATTTCAAATTGTATCAATTGATACCATTGGTGGTTTCGGAGGATCAAGGTCTACAAAAAAGTATTTGCATCTTCTGGTTGATCATTTTACGAGATATGCTTATATATTGACATCAAGGAATCAAAGCTCCAGTGACTTTATTAAGCTTATTAAAAATGTGACACAAAGCTGTAATATTGATATGGTATTAACAGACCAATACCCTGGCATAAATTCCAAAGAATTTAAAGATTTCCTGAAAAAGAAAAACATAACAATAATATTTACAGCTGTGGACGCCCCATTTTCAAACGGGCTCAATGAAAGGCTAAATCAAACTTTAGTCAACAGGATAAGATGCAAAATAAACGAAAATGATAAAAAGATTGCCTGGACATCTGTTGCAAAACAATGTGTTGAAAAATATAACGAAACAGAACATACAGTCACAAAGTATACTCCTAAATACCTTTTAGAGGGCGAAAATGTGGATATTTTGCCATGTGAGTTAAAATCAAGATTTACAAAAGAAGATCTAAAAAGAGATCGAGAACTAGCTCTTCAAAATTCATTAAAATCTCACGAATACAATAAGAAAATATATGACTTAGGTAGAGAAGATTATACATTCGAAGAGGGAGACAGAGTATATGTCGAAAATGGGAATCGATTGAACCGGAAGAAAATGGACGAATTGAAGATCGGTCCATACAGAATCTTAAAGAAAATTTCTAACTCTATCTATGAAGTTGATGCCGGACATAAGAAGACAGAATCCAATCTTTACCATATTACAAAGCTATCTCCAGCAGTGTTAAGCTCTTAATCGAACAATTATTGTGCAATTGTTCTCTCGGAGGGTGGGAGATGTAAAGAAAAACACTAGATTAGTACTGTTTTCCATTATTATTATCTGTGTTAAATTTGCCGCTACAACATTATAATAAAAAAGTAATTGTCAATGTCATTGTCAGTGCATTGGCGGCATGATTCTGTTTCATATGAATGTGTAAAAATCTTATTTCCTGTAAAATATCAAAACCTGAAGTAAAGGCATTAAATGTTGTTTTTTTGTCTTTCAGGTAAGTTTTGTGATTGTATATTGTGATACATAAGTGAAAATACGATGTATGAAAATGTTGATCAATAAAACATTTTTGTCTTTCAGAAAAACGCATTTCGTCTTTATTTCATCATCTTTTCATCATAATAAGAGAGAAATATCATTATATACATTACATTTGCTTGCTTAAACATACATAACTTGAACATATAAACTAAAACTAAAATGGCGATGGTTCATACCCCACACAACAAAAACCCTATAAACCCAAATCGATTGACCATGGAGGGGCCGGGGTCTGCCGGTAGTAGTAGCGGAAACAGTAGCCAGCACCAAATAGAAACCAGCACTCCCCGATACCCCGACGGCTCCCTTGACGCCCTTCTGGCAGAAACTTCCTATACGGTTAAAAATAGTATATATTTGCTGAACCAGACTAGGAACATGAGAGGCGAGTTAAAGACTGGTTTGGCAAATAATCTTACGAAGATTTCTAACCATATAGGGAGAGTTGCGTTACTAAGTAGAAAGGAAAATAGGAAAACAAGCGATACGGAGGAACGGAGTGAAAGAGGAAGTGAGCAAGGAACCCCAAAAAGTTGTGATTGTAAGAGAGAGATTGCAGAATTATATGAAAGAATGGAAAGAATGATGGATGAAAGGATGTATAAGATAGATGACAGCAACATAAGGGAAGTGATGAAAGAAATAAATGAGGAAAATAATAACAAAATATCCGAACTGATAAATGGGGTAAAAGAGTTAATTCAGGAAGTAAGACAGGAAACAAATAATAAATTTAAAGAAGTAAATAAGCTAAATCGAGAGGTGGTAAAGGACTGTAAGGAGATAAAAGACGAAATAAACACTAAGGTAGAGAATATGAGAATCGTAAACCAGAAACTGGCAAAAGACAGTACGAACCACCTAAATAGGGCAATCGAATTGACAGATATTGTAAAAGCATTAAGTATGGAAATAATGGATAGCAAAAATACAAGTTTTAAAGAGATAAATAAGTTAAGTCAAGAGATTATAAAGGAATGTAAGGGTATAAAAGGGGAGATTAATAGTAAGGTAGAGAAAATAAAACAAATAAACCAGGAATCGGCAAAGGAAAGTAAAGAGAATTTAAATAGGGCAGTCGAGTTGTTGAGTGGGGTAGAGAAGTTAAGTCAGGACATAAGAAAGGAGACAAGTAACAAATTAAAAGAGATAAACAAGTTAAATAAGGAGGTCATAATCGAATGTAAGGGTATAAAAGGGGAAATAAACTGCAGGGTAGAGGAAATAAGAAAGGAAAATCAGGATTTAGCAAAGGAAAATATGCGACATATGCGGCGGTGGCCGGTGGCGAAAGGGAAACCAAGCCGCCGGAGCCGAAGCGCGTGACCCTCCACTCTTTAGTAGTGACAGATAGGGAAGACTTTATGACTAGTGCGGAGATAGTGACAGAAGTAGGAGCAATTATAGAGGCAAAGAAAGAGGGAATTAAAATAGATAGGATTAGAAAGGGAAAAGATAGGAAAGTCATTATAGGATTGAGTAACAGGAAGGACAGAGATAAGGTCAAAGAAAGAATAGAGAAAAGTGGGGGAAAATTAGAAGTCCAGAGTATTGACAATAAAGATCCGCAGGTTGTGCTGTATGGGGTGCTTAAGTCTAACACCAATGACGACATAATAGAAGCAATAAAAAGTCAAAATAAGCACCTCATACAGCAGGTCCCGAACGAGAAGGACTGTAGGATGGAAGTTAGTACAGAAAGCGGGGAAAGGATGCAAGCACTGAGCACGTGGTGCTGACTGTGTCGCCGGGGCTGTGGCTGTGCTTCACCGAGGCGGGCTATCTATATTTAGATATGCAGCGTGTTAGAGTCGCCGACCAGTCCCCCCTGATACAGTGCTCACGCTGTTTAGGGTACGGACATGGGCGGCGCTTCTGCACTACCGCCGAGGAGAGGTGCAGCCATTGCTCCGGGACACACCACCAGTCTCAGTGCGAGGAGCTGAAGGCTGGGAAAAATGCTTGCTGCATTAACTGCAAAGGGGAGAAACTGCATGAAATAGCACATAACGCTTTCAGCGCGAAATGCCCGGTCCGACAGAAGTGGGATGCCATGGCGCGGGCGACGGTGGCATACGGTCTTGAAGACTAGAATACCACTAATGGCACCAGTAGTCAGAGTAGGCAATGACAATATATTGGACAATTTATTAAAATGATTTTAATAGAACCAATGTTTTTATTAGACCATGACTAGACTCTATGTAAGTGTATCGAATCAATAATAACTGTCTCAGCATATATATGATCATTTATAATGAACCAGCATATATAGCAGTAGCAAAAAATCACACCTAGCAACAACAACAACAATACACTGCGACTACCACCAACTAGTCTTAAAAACAAAGGTAAACTGATGCCATTATTATATATGCTCGCGCGCTCGCGCACTGGTACCCACGCTTTTTTGCACCGGTATTATTATGACATAAACTTGATGCAAAACTAGTTCGGAGCGGACGTTCCGAGCTGGAAATGATATATAAACAAAAGTGTAACTAAACTAAATTAAATTATATTACAAAATTATATGAAATTAGAGTAGTAAAATGCAGTAATAAATCTAAATTAAAATCTGATAACACTTATAATAATAAGGAATTATAAGGAATAATGTAAAAAGCAAAATTCAAATGAAATAGAAATAATAGCAATGTAATAAGAGAAATAAAAATAGATGCAGTAGATGCAGTAAATGTTAATGTAGCGACAAATGTAAAGGAAACGTAAAGGAAATGTATAAATTTAAGTAAAAAATAAAGAACAAGAAAAATGTAAATAACAAAATGTAAAAGAATAAAAAGGTAAAGGTAAATGTAAGTTAGGAAATGTGAATTAAAATAGAAATGTAAGAATAAAAGGAAAAAAGAAAATGTAATTTTGAAAAGGAAAATGTAAGTCAAAATAAAAGTAGTGTAAGTGAATGTCAATGTAGTGATAGATGTAAAGTAAAGTAAGGAAATGTAGAAATTGAAAGTAAGAAATAGTGTTATATAAGCAAGCAAGAAAGAAAGAGAAATGTAGAAAGAAATTGAGAAAATGCAAAAATGAGATGTAAAATTTTGTGCAAAGCAAAGTGTGTAAAGTAGATGTGAAATGAGATGTAGAAGTGTAAATGTAAAAATAGAAATGCAATAAGAAAAGAGAAATGTAATATGATAGTAATAGAAACGGAAATGTAACGATGAAAATTGTAATTAATAATTAAACATAAACAGTAACAAAAAACAAAGCAAAAAATTGGCCCTGCTTATGGTAGGGAAAAAAAAAAAAAAAAAAAAAAAAAAAACCTAACCTAACCTAACCTAACCTAACCTTAAAAAAAAAAAAAAAAATGGAAAAAGTGAACAAAAACCAAAACTGCAAAAAAATTAAAAAAAAAAAAAAAAAAAAAAAACTTACAAAGACTATAACTCTTCTCCCTTTTAACGGATTATCGAAAAAATTAGTGGACATTGTGAAGGAAAGTGACCTTAAAGTGTGTGCAAAAAATTACAATTATAGATCAAGTGCAAGTGTCAATGACCTTCGATTTTAATTTTAAGCGTCACCACGAGGTCAGTCAAATAGTTTCCTGAGACAATTGGATTGCAGTGTTACGGAAGGCCGCCTACCAGTACACCTCAAATCAGGAAAAAGAAAAATTTTTCGTCACAAGGGGGGTGAGTTATTACAATATAAAATTTACAACTTCAACAAGCTGCCACACGAGGACCCTTCGAGACGCGTGGGATTTGAAGATTTGTAAATTAGCTCCTCGGTGGCGCCTAAGAGCCCCAACAAAACAAGTAAGTCACCCCTAAGAAAAATTTTCCACCAGAGAGAAAAAACCAGTTATCCACTAAATCCTGCATAAAGAGGCCTGGCATCACCGAAACCCCCTAACGCCAACACAGACTCAAAGCAGACAACAAGACCTACAAAACGACACCAAGATCAGGACGCTGCGACTTTTGGAGCCGGAGTTACACCAAAAATAGTCAAAAACTAGGATAAAACAGGAACGCCAGGAGACTGCCGCAAAATCCGCGGGAAAAAAAGGGGAACTGTAACCCCCCAAACTCCCCCTCCTAAAAGTGCACAAGGTAACACTTTCCAGGACTAAAGGAAACCGCGATCCGCGGCAACCATATTTGACGGAGTTACAGGCGAAACAAAATCAACTTGACGTTTCTGCCGCCATTTTGTAAAAATTGATACGCAGATAGCTCGGAAACCGTAAGTCGTAGAAAGCTGCGGTTTTCGGCAAACACCAGCTGAGACACCCCGCCACAAGGCCCGACTGGCAAATTATAGAATATCTTCAAAATAGTCAAAAAAAATTCCAAAATTTTCAAGTACAACTAAGACCAGAAACAGACAGAGGGGAAAAAACCAAAACGAAGGAATCCAAGAACCGCATACCTACGATTAGCCGTTGCCGAGATATAGGACGCCAAAGTTTGACACTGACAGCTGTCGAACTGTCAAAAGTCCGACAAAAACACCAACAACTCGGCTCCCCGGGGGCGTAGAAGACCGCGGTTTCTTTCTAGGTGTAGAACATCATAATACCTACCCCCAAATACCTGAAGGGGTTCGGAAGCTATAAATAAAATAAATTTCTGGCGGCCATATTGGAAGCCATCTTGGAAAAATTCAACAGGTGATATCTCGGCTCCCATAAGTCGTAGAGACACGCGGTTTTCACTGTTGAAGAGAGCGCTTCAAGGACCACACTACTCAGACTAAAGACAAACTCGAACAGCGCCGCCATATTGGCATCCAACTTGTTTTCACAAAAACACAAATATCTCGGGGACCAGACATCGCAAAAAGACAAAACAAACGGCATCTGAAAGAGAGACACGAGGGTTATAAATAGAAGAAAAAACCATCCCACAAGAACCTGAAAAAAAAAAAAAAAAAAAAAACCTTTCTAAATCCGCAACAACAGGAACCTGAAACAAAAGACCAAGGACAGACAGACAGACGCACCACCACCACCTGAAAGGAAAAAACACAAAAGCCCAACAAACATCACCGCACAGGCAACCACGGACCGAAGACAACCTGTAAGAAAAGGAACAAAAACCTAAACTTTAGAACACCCTAACAACAAGATGTCGAAACTTTACAAAAAACAGAGGAGCCCTACTGGTTCGACAAAAACAAAAAGGAGCCTCAGGAATAGACTTCTGGAGGGACAGATTCGCCAAGCATCCATCTGCGAGTCCGAGACCTCAGAGGAATTCCTGAGCCCAGCAACCAACCTAATGGACCTAGACCCCCTAATGACGGAAAATGAATTACCAAGGAGCATAGCCGACTCCGACGAGGGATCCTCAGCGGCCTCCAATATAACCAATAATAGCAGACTGAGCATCCTCCCAGCACGCAGCAAGCGCGGCGTAGGAGTAGCTATGGACGAGGCTACGAAATTGGCGAACGACATGCTCCAAAAGGCGAAATCTGCATTAGAGGAGGCCGGCAATATGAAGAGAGAATGCAAGGCCACGACTCTCGAATGTATCCAGACTCTGTATGAAACAGTACTGGCCCTCTCGGACTCACGATCCAGACATAAATTTAATCTTGAGAAAGAGAGAAGCCGTAACGCCATCGAACTGGTAAGAGTAGAAAGAGCACACACACACAGGAAATGAAGACCTTAAAAGTAATTCTTACAGAAGAAATAAACAAAACAAGAATGGAAGTGCAAGAAACAGCAAAGGAGATAGAGAACATCAGAAAATGGCTCCACTTTGAGACACAACGTCCGTTCAGAGAGGTGGAAGAGGCAGGAGAAATCCTAAAAAGAATAGAAAAAGAACTAAAAGAAACTAAAGAACCAGACACGAATGAAAAAGGACGATGGGATACTCTCCAAAATGAAATTAGAAAACTTAACACCAACACTAATGCTATCTCAAATCAATTAGACTCCCTGCGCCGACACCTAACAGAAATCAGTAACAAATACGATAACCTACCCCTGCTCCATCTAGGGAAGGAGTCTACGTAGTCTGCGAAAAATACAGAAGAAAGAGAAGAACAACACGAATACGACCAAACAACGAAGACCGCCATCAGTAGAGAGTTAGCAGAAATCAAAACATTGATTATAGACCTAAAACAAAGTAGCATCCAACCAAACCAAGTGAACACTCAGGAAATGAACTGCACAGAAACCCTAGACAAAGGACTAAAAAACATAACCGAAACCATACAGGAAATTAGAGAACCATACCTAACAATAAACTCGAACATGAAGGAATTGAAAAAAATAATAATAGACTCAATTGACACGACAGCAGAACTCGTAGCGCCGATAAGAGCAGCGGTGGAAGACCTAAAAAGAGAAAAGCAATCATCAAACACGTCGAATCCTAATGAACCGGAAAATACAGAAACAAACACAAGACTTACCTCAAACATCCAGGAACTGAAAAAAGTAATAGCCGACTCGATAGACACAACAGCAGAACTAGTCGCACCAGTAAGAGCAGCGGTAGAAGAGCTGAAAAGAGAAATAAAAACACCATACATCCAGGACCAATCACCACCTGAAACAGAAAAAGGAAGCACCTCACCAAACACCACAACATATGCAGAAAAGCTGAAATACAAAAGACCAACAACCAGCTACAACCTAGCAATTGAGTCATCCGAACCGCTACACACAAGTGAAGACCTAATCAAAGTAATAAAAGGAAAAGTGGACCCGGTAGAGATGGGCATAGGAATAAACAGAATGAGAAAAGCAAGGGGCCAGAAAGTCATAATAGGGTGCGAATCAGAACAAGATAGAGAAAAACTTGAAACAATGATAAACTCCACAGCTAAGCAATTGAAAACAACGCATCTGGAAAACAAGAACCCATTAATAAAACTCCCAGGAATGGCAAACGACATGTCTAACGCCGAAATCCCAAAAGCAATAATAAAACAAAACAGAGCAAGGAATAGAAGAAGAAGAGATAAAGGTGACCAGAAGGACAAAAGGCAGAACGAAGGAAGTAACAAATGTCATAATGGAAGTAACTCCCCAGGCATGGAACATGCTGGTAGACAAAAGAATCCACATTGGCTACCAAATTATTACAGCGAGAGACCAATCACCTATTCTCCAATGTTACCGATGCCTGGGCTACGGCCATACTGCGAGAGATTGTAACGGGGAGCAAAAATGCGGCTACTGTGCCCAAGGACACGACACTAGGGACTGCAAAAGCAGGAACGGCCCCCCCAAATGCACCCACTGTAATGAAGCCCCTCACCCAGCGTACTCACCAGAATGTCCCACATGGAAGAGATGGGACAGAATAGCAAGAAGCAGAGTGAGCTATTGCTAAAGTGGACACAAGCAAAACAACAGCTACAAAAATAGCTCAGATCAACCTGGGAAGAGGCCTAAGTGCAACACAGGAAGCACTACACAGCACAACCTCTAGCGGCTACAGTGTGGTCATGATGCAGGAACCCTATGTAGGAGCCACAGGTACCCTGACATGTGGGTACAGAACTATACAGAAAACCACCAACAGAGAAAAACCCGTGAAAGCAGCGTTAGCTATACTGGACCCAAATGTCAGGATAACAACCAAGGAAAAATGGACGAATGAAAACATAGCCAGCGCCATAATAACACTCCCAGGAAACACAGAAATAGGTATCATCTCAATTTACTGGGAAGACTATGTCGACGTGGAGGAGCAGATAAAACAACTAGACAATATAATCGACGACATGAATACAAACCTGCTGGTGGTGGGGGGGGATGTAAACTCGAAGAGCCAATGGTGGGGAGAAAACACGGAAGACAAAAGAGGAGAGACCCTAGCCGAATACCTAGCTAGCAAAGACCTGGAAATACTAAATACCGGTAACACCCCAACATTCTTTACAATACGAAGAGGCATCCCCTATACCAGTATAGTCGATATTACCTGCTGCTCCACACCGACGCTGGGACTCGTCACTGACTGGAGAGTGGATCCAGATCTCATAACCACCTCGGACCACAGGGCAATAACGTACAAAATAAAAACACGAAAGGAAGACGAAACAAGCAACAACGGAATAGAAATACAACCAACAACCAGAAAGTACAATACAAAGAAAGCTAATTGGATCAAATTTAATGAGACACTGGAAAAAAGATTAAAAGACAAATCAATAACTATAAACAGAATCGACAATATAAATGACAAACAAGAAATGAATGACATGGTAGACAAATACACAGAAACAATAAAGCAAACATGCGACGAAACGATTCCCAAAATAAAACCCAAGACAACAAGACAAATAAAATGGTGGACAGAGGAACTAAAAGAGAAAAAGCAAATGGTAAAAAGGCTTAGAAGGAAAATAAAAAAGGCAAACCCAAAAAGAAAAGAACACGCAACACAAGAATAACTAAGAGAATTAAAGGAATACAAAGAAATGATACATAATATAAAGAACGAAAGCTGGAAAACCTTTTGTACCACTCAAGAAAAAGAATCAATCTGGGACAAAATATATAGAGTACTCAAAATAACAAATAAAACAAAAGACGACGTATTACTAACTGACAATGACCACGAATGCGACGCTGAGGAATCAGCACACCTACTAGCTAAGACATTCTTCCCAGACGATGACGAGACTTATGACACTAACTACCACAGACAAATACGCATCATGACAGAAAACTTAACGACAAAACTGGAAGAACATGACAAAGACGAAGAAAAACACCTTCAAATTACGACAGCGGAAATAGAACAAACGATAAGATCAATGAACCCAAAAAAGGCACCTGGCGACGACAACCTTACAGCAGACATCTGTGAACACGCATACAGAACAAACAAAGAAGTAATGGCAGCCATCTTCAACGCATGAGTCAGAACAGGATGCTTTCCCCGTAGTTGGAAAATAGCCAAAATAGTAGTGCTCAGGAAGCCTGGTAAAGACAACTACACCACACCTAAAGCCTACAGACCTATTGGACTTCTACCAATAATGGGAAAAATCCTGGAAAAGATCTTATGTACAAGAATAATGTGGCAACTTGGGAGAGAGCAAAAAATAATCCCCAGACAGTACGGTTTCATGCCACAAAGAAGCACCGAGGACGCCCTCTACGACGCCGTCGAAATGATAAGACAGGCCGTGAAAAACAAAAAGATCGTAGTGGTTGTGTCCTTGGACATAGAAGGCGCCTTCGACAACGCATGGTGGCCCAAAATGAAAGAACAACTCTACAAAAAAGGAATAGACAAATACCATCTAAAAATAATGTACAATTACCTGTCAGACCGTCACATCACACTAACCTACGCCGGACACACAGTAGAAAGAAAGGCCAAAAAGGGTTGCATCCAAGGTTCGGTGGGAGGACCACTAATGTGGAACATCATCATGGACCCCCTCTTGCAGGCTGCAGAACATCTGGACGCGCACGTGCAGGCCTTTGCGGACGATCTGCTGATAATAGCCACAGGACAGAATAGCACAGAAGTAGAAACCTCAGCAAACACAGCCCTAAAAACAGTGGAAGTATGGGGACGCGAAAACAGGCTCCGATTTGCGGCTCACAAGACCCAAACACTGATCATAACCAATAAGCTAAAATATGATAAGCCCAAATTGGAGTTCTGCGGCACGAACCTGAATTACTCGGTAAGTATCAGACTGCTGGGAATGACAATCGACAAGAAGCTAACCTTCAAAGAACATGTGGAAGAAATAAAAAGAAAAGCAATCAACATACATAAAAAGCTGGCATCAGCGGCAAGAGCTACTTGGGGTCTAAATAGCGATATCCTCAGAGTCCTGTATGGCGCAGTCTTAGAACCCACCATCCTATATGCGGCGAGTGTGTGGGAGCCAGCACTTAAAAAGAAAAACATCAGCGAGAAGATCGACAGAATAAACAGACTATTTACCATCAAAATGTCCAAAGCCCACAAGACGACCTCCCTGATGGACAGCACGCTGCTCAGCGGAACCATACCGCTGCACCTAAGGATCATGGAGAACGCAGCGTTGTACAAAATAAAAAGAGGCAAGCCCATAGAAGCATATCCAGACCGCTGCATGGAAAAAAGAGCCCATCCCTTCGACCTGCCCCACCCAGCCGAGAGAACCCCTCTGCCATTCACTCTAATCACAGGAGAAGAAGACATGGACAAAATAACAGAAGGCATACCAAATATTTTCACAGATGGAAGTAAATTGGACGGCAGAGTAGGAGCGGCAGTGAGCTGGTGGGAAAATGACAAAGAACATAGAACATCCAAGGTCAAACTTGAAGGATACTGCTCGGTCTACCAAGCCGAGCTTGTGGCCATCCTGAGAGCGGTACAGATGCTGACGAAACACAGAAGTCCAGGAAACAGAAACGCCAACATACTGTCCGACTCCAGATCGGCCCTTCAGACACTGAAGGACCCGAACAGCATAAACCCAGTTGTCGTGGCCATAAAAAACCATATCAAAGAACACATGGCCACGATCAACTGGTACTGGATTAAAGCCCACATTGGCATCGAGGGAAATGAGAGAGCAGACGAACTGGCAAAGGAAGCTACAAAATCCAAAACAGCACCGGCGTACGATGCGGTTCCAATAAGTGCAGCCAAGTACCAACTGAGAAGGCACACTCTAGAGAAGTATCAACAACACTACGATGAAACAAGAAGAGGAAAGAACATAGCTCAATTCTTCAGGAGCGTTCGCCAGGCACACAAAATCACGACAGAAATACCCAAAGACAACCTCATGGCACAGATCCTCACCGGCCACGGCGGGTTCGGCGAGTACCTGCATCGCTTCAAACTAAAAAACACTACCGGAAGCTGTGATTACGACGGTACAACAACACAAACAGTGATGCACTGCCTGTGCGAATGCCCAATACACCATACAAGAAGAATGGAAGTAGAAGACAGAATGGACACTAGCATAAAAGAAGATACAATAGAAGACATCATGAAGAACAGAAAAAGGAGAGAAATATTTATAGAAATGGCAAGACAAATAGCAACGATAGTAATCAAGAAAAACAAGACGTGATGACGACTGGCGCGAAAAAAAAAAAAAAAAACAAAAAAAAAAAAAAGTTCAATTATTTACCTTGTACAATAAAAAGAAATAAGGTTGTCGGAAAATAAATACCGACAGCTATATTTAAAAAAAAAAAAAAAAAAAAAAAAAAAAAACTAACCTAACCTAACCTAACCTAACCGCTTCTTCCTTGTCTTCTTCTTAGCCTTAGGGGCGTTTGGCGGGGCGGGTGCAGGCGGTGCCTCTTTTGGGGCCGCCGCAACCTGCGCCGTAGCTCTCGCGTAAGTGGGCGCCTTTGCCTTTTTCGGCTTCGGCGCCTTCGCCTTTTGTGCCGCCGGCGCTGGCGTGGTGCCAACAATGGCACTGTCCGCCGCCAGCGGGGGTCGTCTTCTGTGCTCCGGCGGGAGTCTGTCCTCCAGGCCAGCGAGCCTTGCATTCAGCATGTTGCCGAAGGTCTCGATATTGGAGCGCGAGACCTCCGACAACAGCTGCTGCACGTCTTGGGTTGCGGGCCTGGTCGCCTGGCGCCGCAATTCCTCCATCTCTCGACGCATAGCGTCGATCTGCTGCTGGAGCCGCGCATTCTGCGCTTCTAGGGCCCGCAGCTCGTCCGTTTCACAGCGGCCCCTCAGTTCGGTGACGGCCGTTCGGATGTTATTGACCGCCTCCTTGAGGAACCGCTGAAATGTCTGTCTCCAGCTGTTTAATAATTTGGTAAAGCCTCTCTATAGCGGCGAAGGCCTGCTCCTTATACTCCGTTTTAAAGTTTTTTTTTTTTTTTTTTTGAGCTGTTAGTTAGGTTAGAGGTTAGAGTTAGGTTAGGTTAGGTTAGGTTAGGTTTTTTTTTTTTTTTTTTACAATTTTTTATGATGTTCTTAATTCTAATTTACAATTTCTTATTTTTGTCTTTTGTATTTACAGTGATTGATTGATTTCTTATTACAATAGTAATACTGTCATTGGTATTGAGTACAATGTACTTGTCAAGTTTTTTATAGCATCTAAGTAATACCATACATTTGAATTTTTTCAATTTAAAATAAATTCCACAACATTAATCAATTAAAATAATAATTCAGTAAAATACAATAAAATAAAATAATAAAATTCAGCTAAAATATCACAACCATTTAAAATATAACAATAAAACGACGACACAAGGTAAAAGACTAGCCTAATATCACAGAAAACATATTATAAATAGAGCCTAACTAAATTACACTAAGATATCACAGTTTCTTTTGCATACTGCAACCACAATCTTTTTGCAAAACTCGAGGAAAATATACCTCGATTTTCCCCCCAGGATGGAAGACAGGCTCTCACCCGTGATCGATATGCCCAATTTTTGCTCAGTATCATATCTACTGCTAGCAAAAATCGGGCATTCGATCAACAGGCGAGGAACCGTCTCCTCAACTCCTGGCTGACATGAACACGACGGGTCCTCCTTCAACTTGAATCTGTTCAAGTAGAAGGCGAACCCTCCGTGTCCAGTCAGTATCTGTGTCGTGTGGTGCGTAATGTCTATCTTGTTGACTATCTTGTATGCAGCAGCAGCGCTTGGGAAAAAGAGCTTTGTGACTCCGGCCGTCCCTCCCACTTCGTATCTCCTGTCCCATTCCTCAACCGTATCCTCTCTTAAGATACGCTTGACGAATGAAACAGGACACAGATCGTAGTCGGGTTTCCTTTTCGATCCCAGCGCAGCCTCCTTGGCTAACTCGTCAACCCTCTCATTCCCTCTCAACCCTGCGTGCGCCTTAATCCAAAACAGGGAGACCTCCCGCCTCTGCGATGCAGTTTTTCGGATGGTCGCCCTTGTTTGCACTGCCTGGGGATGAGGGGAACTAAGGGTGACAGCCTGGAGGGCCGATCTGGAATCGCTAAGGATACCGACCTTCGCCATTCCACTCTTGCAGGCTATGTCTACAGCTCTATGGAGCGCTAGAAGCTCAGCTTGGTAGACGGTGCAATACGGCGGCAACGCAAGCTTGACGGCCTTCGTCTCGACCTCACCCTCCCAAACGGAGAGTGCGGCTCCGACTCGACCCTCAATCTTGCTGCCGTCCGTATAGATCCTATGGACGTGGCTATCAACCACGTCCGCATAAGAGTCCTCGTCTACCAACCCAAACCTCAGCTCTTCCTGCTCTGCCGGATGTGGGTCCTCGATCGCTGGAGCATTTCGCTCCACCTCCCTGTCCCTCAACACCGGGTGAGGTACCCCCTTCTTGATCTCATAGAGCCTCGAAGCTTCGAGTATCCTGAGATCAAGAGGGAGTATCCCTGCCAGCAGCATTGCAGAGTTCAGGGAGACGGTCCGATATGATCTGCAAATCTTCTGGGCAAAACCCCGTTGGACGGAGTTGAGCCTTTTCTGGACCCCATCTTTTCCACGGTGGGTGCCCACGCTGCCGATGCATACAGAATAGTCGGCTCTATCACGGCCATATATATAGTCTTAATTATCTGGGGGTTAAGCCCCCACCCTACTCGAGCGGCTTTGGCTAGCAGTTTATACCTGTCTATGGCCTTTTTGCTCACGTTACTTACGTGAGCATTAAAAGTGAGACCGCTATCTATGGTCAGTCCCAACACCTTTATCTCGTCGTAATATTGAAGAAAAACACCCCCCATTTCGAGTCGAGGCACGTCATGTTTGAGCTTTCGTGTGCTTAGTAGAGCACATATTTTGTGGGGGGCGAATTTGAGCTTGTTCAGCTCCCCCCACTTGCTAATTTTATCTAAGACCCCATTTGCCTTCCTTTCTATCTCTAGGACAGTCTCTCCCTCAAATACTAGGACTAAGTCGTCGGCAAAAGCTTGATTAAAAACATCCATCTCCTCTAACATCCATAGCAGGGGGTCCAACAAGAGGTCCCACAGGATCGGTCCTCCAATGGATCCCTGCACGCACCCCTTGTTGGTCTCCCTGCTCACTTCCATACCAGCATATCTTACATTCACTCCTCTTTCACTCAGGTAGTTACTGATCACCCGCCTCAGGTTCCCCGGACACCCAACCTCAGCTAACCTAACCTTTATGGCCGGCCACCAAGCACTATCGAAGGCCCCCTCTATGTCCAGCGAGACCACAACAGAAAGCTTCTTCTCCTCCCTCTGCTTTCTGATGTGGTTCACCAACCTATAGAGGGCGTCTTCGGTGCTCCTTTGGGGCATAAAGCCATACTGGTTAGGGCTGATCTTGGGCAGCAGGTAGAACCTAAGTCGGGCGACCAGCATCATCTCGAAGATTTTGCCGAGAACAGGTAGGAGGCCGATCGGTCGATAGGCTTTTGGTACCCGGTACGATTCCTTGCCCGGCTTCCTTAGCACCACCACGGTCGCCCGCTTCCACTGTTTGGGGAAGCAGGCGACAGTGAGGCACCTATTCAGCAGAGCAAGGAACCATTCCGGGTCACATTCCACAGCGTGTTGGCAGATGTCCGACGTGAGTCCATCCGCCCCGGGGGCCTTTTTGGGGTTGAAGGACCTTACGGCTCTCTTCAACTCCTCCATGATGAAAGGAGGGTCGTCCGGACCCGCCGGCGGTTCGGTGTCCAGGGACTCCGCCCGCCGGCGCGTCCGCCGATGTTCCTCGCTTTCACCACTTTCCTGGTCCTCGGGGTAGAAGGTCTCCGCCAGCCATTCCGCGGAGCTTCGGGCGTCGAGGGTCTCACCGTCCCTCGTAAGGGGCAGATCCTCCTCCCTCCCTCTGACTCTGTTCAACACCCTGTAGATGCCCTCCCAGACCCCCTCCCTATCCTGTTTCCGGCAAAACTCCTTCCAGCTCTCAATCTGTGCATCTTTTACTGCCTTTTCATACTTCTCTTTCGCTTCCAGGTACAATCCAACTACGCGGTATCTGCGATCAGGCGCAGTGTTACGGATCCTGCGTTTCCTCGTGGCGACTTCCTTCTTCAGCTGCACGAGCTCATCATTCCACCACGACAAAGTGAATCTCTGTGTGTGTTTTTTAGTCGGCATTGTGTCTCTGCATGTCTGTGTTATGGCTTCCGTGTATCTGTCTATTACCTCTTCTATTTGTTGTGTGCTGTGTATTGTGTCCATGTCTTGTGCAGTCAATTGTCTGTCTGACATCAGCTGGGTCAGTTTCTCACGAAACTGAGTCCAGTTTGCCTTCTGTGTGTTAAACATGCGTGTGGTACGTATTATGTTTGTGCCTGTGGATTTCTGTTGTCTGATGCCAAATGATATGCCGTTGTGGTCCGAGCTCGTCAGACCCTCATCAACTCTCCAGTCGCCCACTCGGTCCAGCAGGTCGTCGGAGCACACTGTCACATCCACGTAACTGGAGTACCTTTTTCCCTCTCTGACGGTATCGAAAGTTGGGGTGTCTCCATTGTTGAGTATATGTAGACCCATTGCCTCCAGTACAGCAGACACGTCCCTTCCTCGCGGGTCTTCCGCGTCGCCACCCCACCACGGGCTTTTAGCGTTCGCGTCGCCTCCCAGGACCATCTTATCGGATCCCAGCTCTCTCCCTATCCGCATAAGATGGTTCAGGTAGGGCCCTACAGGCTTATCGGGCTCGAAGTAGAAGGACACTACAACCGTCTCCCAGGCTTTGGTTCGGAGGGTGGTCACAACTATGTTGTTGTTGCTGAGGCGTGTGTGTAGCTCGACGTCCAATGTATCGTCGAATACCACAACACACGCCTTGACAACACCACCCCCTTCTCCATCGCTCTGGTAGACCCTCAATCCGTTGTATGTCCTCATACTCCGCCCCACCACCTATGTAGGGCTCCTGCAGCAGCGCTACGCTAACCTTACGCTTGGTGGCCTCGAGTAATAACTCCCTTGTGGCGATTTGGCTTCGCTGGAGGTTGGCCTGCAATATTCGGTACTGGAAGTACTCACCGGGGACAACCTCAGCATTACGACACCGCCGATCTAGCCAGAGCGTCCCACCTCTTTCTCTCAGCACACTCTCTATCAAGGGCACTGTGCTCCGCGCTACCTCTCTTGGCCTTAGTGCAGTTTATGCACTGAGGCACTTCTCTCCGCAGCCACTTTTCGCAAACGGTCCTCATATGAGGACCTGCGCAGTGACTGCATCGATCCATTTCCTCCCTACACACCCTCTTCGTGTGCCCATACCCGAGGCAGCGGAAGCACTGCACCAGCGGACTATGGTCCTCCACTTTCACTCTGCATATGCCTATATGGGCATATCCTACATTCACACACCTCTTCCATACCTGTGGGCTTACTCTGACTACGAGGTGGTTCTGCAGGGGGTTCCTTGCTCTCATCCCGTATACTACTTCCACCTTCCTTTCTTCCCCCTTAAGGCCCTCAAGGATGGCCGCGTTCTGATTATTGAACGCGGTGGTGAAGTCGGCATTGTCGTTCTTCATTACCTCCTTGAAGACCAGAAGGGGGTTTTTATTTTTCACATCTTCCACCACCAGCCCCTCATTCTTTCTCAATCTTTCCTTCACCTTATTTCTTTCTTCCTCACTCACACAGCCGACGACTACACTTCTGTTTTTAACTTTCCTCGTTCTTTCGACCTTTACCCACCCATCCTTTGCATCTACCGTCTTTCTAATTTTTTCCACCAGTTCGTCTCCCGTGTCCTGCGTATCCTTGGAGGACACCACAACCGAATGCAGCGCCCTTGTCTCGGGGACTCGCTCAGCGACTCCTCCCGAGACAATGCTCGCATAACTCGCCGGTTTGGCGACGGTTGTGTTGTCCTCCAGGAGCGAGCTCAACTTTTCCATCCTCATTCTACCCTCTTCCATACATCCCTTCATCTCATCCATCTTCTTCATCAACTCCCTCATACCATCATTCATACTTTCTTCTATTAACCTATTTCTCTCTTCCAGGTTCGTCGGTGCGTCTACTACCCCTGTCGTCGTGGTCACGGGTGGCTGGGGGGGATGTAAAGGGTCCTTCCCCAGCCCTCCGCCTGTTCCTACCTTCACACTGGTGAGTTCGTTCTCCAATTCCTTAACTATTTGGTAGAGCCTCTCTATAGCGGCGAAGGCTTGCTCCTTATATTCTGTTTTAAAATTTTTTGAGCTATTTATGCTGGCCTTCGCTCGCTCTAGACAGGCTCTACCTTCTTTTGTTTTCGGTCTATTTTGTATTAGGGGGCTTTCCGGCCTTTGTATAATGGCTGCTTTTTTGGTTTTGGGTTTTGGTGCTGGTGGGTCACACAGCTTGTTCTGTTTTGGGGGGGTTATAGCTTGTAGGCTTAATGCATTGAATTTGTCAATACTTTTCCTCATTTCCGAGGATTTCACGGGTTGCGAAAGCGCTTTGCCCTCGTTTGTTTTATTTTTTGTTGGCGGGGAAATGGTAAACGTGTCGCTTTTACGATCACTCGTCGGGGGGGTGCGCATCATGTTGTCGATTTAGGGGGACTCGTCAGAATAATACAGTAAAATAAGATAAATTAAATTTTCAATTGAATTAAATATGAATGTAAAAATAAAAAAGTAATTAAAATAATAATTAAAATTGAATTATAAGAATAAATGTCAAGTAATAAAATGTTAACTAAAAACCTAAACTAACAGTTACCCCAAAAGGGGGGTTAACTGACCTATTCTACTAATAAAATCAATAAAACAACAGTATAGTTCCTAGTCTAGCAGTCTCCCAATAGGGGTTGACTGGCCTACTCTAACTAGATAAATAGTTTGTTGTGTAAGGGATTCCCTAAGCGCACACAATACAATCAAAAAAGAAAATCTTAACCTAGCAACCACACCAAAAATGGTGTAGTTGGGTCCTTATTAACTATTCTTATCTCTAATCAGTAGCTCCAATAGGGGCTACTGGTCGTTAATCTAATGACTATGTAAATACCTTAATCTAATTTCTTTTTTCCCAGGTCTCGCAGCGGTTCCAGTCAGCACAGCAGCTTTCAGCAGGTAAGTCGCGTTATTTTTCTTTTCTTTTCTTTTACAGGTGCTGCAGGTGTTCCTGTTATGGACTTCCAGGTGGAGCGTCGTCACACTCTACCGGTGCCAGCACCCGAAAACTGCGGCTTTCTGTGACGTCCAGAAGCCTCCAGGTGAGTATTTCTATTTCCAGGTGTTCGCGTCTTTTCCAGGTCTTCAGCGTTGACCTGCCTGCGTAGAGCTTCCGCCGCCGATGACTCTGGAGAAAACCCCAACTCTCTGCGAGCAGTACGAGCGGAGTTATTCACCTTTTAAGATTTTCAAAATGGCTGCCAAGATGGCTGCCGATATTTATCTTTCTTTATTTCCTAGCTCCGGAACGGTTGGTCGCAGAGGGATGTTGTTTGGGTTCTTTCTACTTGTTTTTTCCCTATCTTCGCGGTCGTCCAGGTTTTTCCCGGTTTGGGGCACTTGGGGGTCCGTATGTCCCAAAGTTGCCCAAACTTTGTGTGTGGGCAGCTATGGTTAGGCTCTTACCTCCAGAGGAAACCGCAGTCTTTTTGGCGCACCAGATGCCGAGTTATTGCGGTTTTTATCGGCCCTTTGACAGTTCGAGAGCTGTCAATGTCAAACTTTAAGGGCCGATATCTCGGGAACGGTTCGTCGCTGGTGGGTCCTGTTTGGGTTCCTGTCGCTTGGTTTTTCCTCCTCTGTCTTTTTCTGGCCTAAAATCACCACAAATTTTTTGCCAATTTTTTGGCTGTTTTTAAGTCTTGACCTGGTGGGTCCGTTTGTCCAGCCTTCTCACTGCCCAAATCCGTGATCCGCGTATTCCTGTGACGTTTGCCGGCTGAGTTATCGGCGTTAAAAAATTTACAAAATGGCCGACAAACGTCAAAGTCGAGTTTCTTTTCCTCTTTACTCCCTTCCCGTAGGTGGTGGCGGATCGCGGTTTCCGTCTCTAGGGGGTTACCCTACCTTGTGCTTCTAACGATGGGGGAGTTTGGGGGGGTTCTATTTCCCCTTTTGTCCGGCTGCTTCTTGCGCCTATCGGCTTGTCCTAGTCGCGCCTTTTACAAGGAGCCGTCGCACGCTGTCGTGCCTCGCGCGGTTCGGGAGCTATAGGTGTTTAAAAATTTACCAAGATGGCGGACAAAATGGCCGCCAATCGTTTTTCCGCGATAAATCCCGTTCCGGTGCACCTATCTAGTCGTGCGAGGTGTCTGCTGCTTTGTCCCGCTGCCTGCTACCTATTTCTGGTGCTTTTATCCCGGTCTCCCTTACCGTTCCCGATTTATCCCGGTTTTTTCGCCCTAACTCTGGTCCCGTTCGTCCCAGAGCTTCAGGGTTTGTGTCACCTGGTAGAGGGCGGCGTGCTCTATAGGTCCGGACTTACTGGTTCTTTGTGCAGCCTCTGGTTGGTTTGCACCGGCTCCTTTTCTGCAAAATTGGTTTTTTCCCCCTCCTGGAAAATTTTTGGGGGGGGAACTTACCCTTTTTTGTTGGGGTGTTTTGACGCTGGGGAGCAGCTAATTTAGCGCTATTCAAAACCCACGCGTCTCTAGTAGTTTCGCTGGGGTAGTCCACTAAAGTTTTCTTTTTTATATTTGAATAACTTACCCCCTGGATGCGCAAAAATTTTTATTTTTGCGGTTATGGTGAGCTCTCTTTTGCCGCTTTCAGATGCACTGCGATCCTTTAAGCACAGCACTCTATTTCACCCACCTCGTGGGGACGCTAAAAACTAAAACTAAAGGTCAACGGCACTAAACACACAGCTATAATTACAAAATTCACTACACTTAAAGAGGTCTCTGTCCTACACAAAATCCACTTATCTAATTTAAAATCCGTTTATAATCACTTAAGCTATTTCACTTTTAAGTTTTTTATTTTTGTCTCTTTTGGTTTTTCACTCTTTTTAACACTTTTTTCACTGTTTTAAGGTGCGCCGTAATCACCCGCGTATAGAGGGCGCCGAGACGAATCCAGCGACACCTTTTTTGTGAAAATCGGTTGACTTTTGACCACTTTTTTCTATTTTTAACTGCGAAGCGTCGCGAAAAAGCTGTTGCTCGGACCGCAGATGGGCTCAGACTGGTTAGGTTAGGTTGTTTTTTTTTTTTTTTTATCCTCCCCCTAACGTTATCAGGGCTTTTTGTTCATCTTTTTTATTCTTATTCTTTTTCAATCTTATTTCTACAGTTTTTTACAATTCTTATAATTACTTTATATTTACAACGATTTTTATTTCTTACAATAGTAATCTGTCAGTATGAAGTACAGTGTACTTGTCAAATTTTTGACTTTTTTACAACAGTCGGCGAAATATAAAATACAATTGTTAAAATGTTCAAATTAAGTAAAATCAATTTAAATAATTATTCTAATAAATAATTCAGTAATAATAATTCAATACTATTCAACTACAATAATTAAAACCAATAAATAGACACAATAAGACGACGGCACAGTGTAAAAGACTAACCTATATCACAGAACTCGTATAATAAATAGAACCTAACTAACATCACACTAGAATATCACAATTTTTCTTACAAACTACACCCACAATCTTCTTACAATATTCGAGGAATATTTCCCTCTTTTTTCCCCCCAGGATGGAAGACAGGCTCTCACCCGTAATCGATATGCCCAATTTTTGCTCAGTATCATATCTACTGCTAGCAAAAATCGGGCATTCGAGTAACAGGTGACGAACCGTCTCCTCAACTCCTGGCTGACATGAACACGACGGGTCCTCCTTCAACTTGAATCTGTTCAAGTAGAAGGCGAACCCACCGTGTCCAGTCAGAATCTGTGTGGTGTAGTGTGTGATGTCTATCTTGTTGACTACCTTGTATGCGGCAGCAGCGCTTGGGAAAAAGAGCTTTGTGACTCCGGCCGTCCCTCCCACTTCATATCTCCTGTCCCATTCCTCAACCGTATCCTCTCTTAAGATACGCTTGACGAAAAAATATATAATAATGATAAACTTAAACTTATTATATTTAATATATTCTTGAGTTGTAAAATGATGTAAGAATTGTAATTGGTAAAAAAAGAATGTAAAATGTTAAGTGGATATTATTATATATTTTTTAACTTGTAAATAAAGTAAGGAAAAAAGAAATAAAAAAATGAAAGAACAAAAAACAAAAAAAATAACAAAAAGCCCTGACCACGTTAGGGGGACGGAAAAAAAAAACCTTACCTAACCGGTACCAAAAGCCTATAGACCAATTGGCCTCCTTCCTGTTCTCGGCAAGATCTTCGAGAAGATGCTGGTCGCCCGACTTAGGTTCTACCTGCTGGCAAAAATAATCCCCAACCAGTATGGATTCATGCCCCAAAGGAGCACCGAAGACGCCCTCTATAGGTTGGTGAACCACATCAGAAAGAAGAGGGAGGAGAAGAAAATTTCTGTTGTGGTATCGTTGGGCATAGAGGGGGCCTTCGACAGTGCTTGATGGCCGGCCATAAAGGTTCGGTTGGCTGAATTTGGGTGTCCGGGGAACCTGAGGCGGGTGTTCAGTAGCTACTTCAGCGACAGGAGTGTGAATGTTAGATATGCTGGTGTGGAAGTGAGCAGGGGGACCGACAAGGGGTGCGTACAGGGATCCATCGGTGGACCTATCCTGTGGAACCTCTTGTTGGACCCCCTGCTAAGGATGTTAGAGGAGATGAATGTGTACAACCAGGCGTTTGCGGACGACATCGTCTTAGTAGTCGAAGAAGATACGGCCCTCGAAATTGAGCTGAAAGCTAACAAAGGAAATTAGGAAATGGGGGGAGCTAAACAAGTTAAAATTTGCCCCCCACAAAACTTGCGCGCTTCTGTCTCCAAGAAAACTAAAATTTGATGTGCCGTGGCTTGCTATGGGGGGTGTCGATTTAAAATACTATGATAAAATAAAAATACTAGGTCTAACGATTGACAGCGGCCTGGCATTTAATGCCCATGTCACAGAAATATGCAAGAAGGCTATAGCACGCTATAAGAAGCTTGCAAAAGCTGCTAGAGTAGGGTGGGGAGTTGGGTGGGTTGGCTGGGATACTCCCTCTTGATCTCAGGATACTCGAAGCTTCGAGGCTCTATGAGATCAAGAAGGGGGTACCACATCCGGTGTTGAGAGACAGGGCGGTGGAACGAATGGCTCCAGCGATTGAGGACCCACATCCGGCAGAGCAGGTAGAGCTGAGGTTCGGGTTGGTGGATGAGGACTTATATGCAGACGTGGTTAACAGCCACGTCCATAGGATCTATACGGACGGCAGCAAGATTGAGGGTCGAGTCGGTGCCGCACTCTCCGTATGGAAGGGTGAGGCCGAGATGAAGGCCGTCATTCCCTGGCAGTGCAAACAAGGGCGACCCTCCGAAAAGCTGCATCGCAGAGGCGGGAGGTCTCCCTGTTTTGGATTATTCCTCACCTGTTACTGGAGTGCCCAATTTTTGCTAGCAATAGATATGATATTGAGCAGAAATTGGGCACATCCGTGACGGGTGAGAATCTGCCTTCCATCCAGAGGGAAAAAAAAAAGTTTTTCTCTCTTTCTGTAAAAAGATTGTTTACAATGTAAACAAGAAAAACTGTGATATACTGGTGTGATAATAGAAATAGGCTTTATGTGGAACTGTGATATTAGGATTAGAATGAATGTTTGTGCCATAGTTTTTATCGTTTTTAGCCTTGACATATTGAATTTTACTAATTTATTGAATTTTATTGTATTTTATTATTTTATTGATTTTTATTGGAATTAATATGTATTAAATTGGATCTATTAATTTATATTGCTCGTCATTTTAATTGTATTTTTAAAACTTGTAATTTTACTGAACTGATGTTCCCAAGTGTATTATTATATTATAACTATAAAAACTGACATGTACCAAGAGTACTTCGTATACTGACGATAAATTACTGTTGATAAATTACAAATAATGTATTAGATATAAGGACGAGAACAATGAAAATTGTATGAAATACTGTCCCATTCCTCAACCGTATCCTCTCTTAAGATACGCTTGACGAATGAAACAGGACACAGATCGTAGTCAGGTTTCCTTTTCAATCGCAGCGCGGCAACGTAATTAGGTTAAACGTAGTTAGGTTAATCTGCGATACGTTATTCGGCGTTTGGTTCATGGGTGTTAGGTTAATCTGCGTTAAGTATTTCGGCGTTAGGTTAATCGTGGTTAGGATAAAAGTAGTTAGGTTAATCTGCGTTAGGTTATTCGGCGTTAGGTTAGTCGGGGTAAGGTTAAACTTAGTTAGGTTAATCTGCGTTAGGTTATTTGGCGTTTGGTTAATCAGTGTTAGGTTTATCTGCGTTAGGTTATTCGATGTTAGGTTAAACGTAGTTAGGCTAATCTGCGTTAGGATATTCGACGTTAAGTGAATCGTGGTTAGGCTAATCGTGGTTAGGTTAATCGTGGTTGGGTTAAACGTAGTTAGGTTAATCTGCGCTATGTTATTTGGCGTTAGGTTGATTGTGGTTAGTTTAAACGTAGGTAAAACTTCGTTAGGTTATTTGGCGTTAGGGTAATCGGTGTCAGGTTAATCTGTTAGGTTAATCGGCTTTAGGTTATTCGTCGTTAGGTTATTCGGCGTTAGGGTAATCGGTGTCAGGTTAATAAGTTAGGTTAATCGGCGTTTGGTTATTCGGAGTTAGGTTAATCGATTTGAGGTTAATCGGTTAGTTTAATGTACGTTAGGTTTTTCGACGTTAGGTTAATCGTGGTTAAAAGCTTAAACTAGTTTGTTTAACATCTCAGCATTTTTAACTAATATGGCCGGACTCGTTTCATTTTTTCGAATATAGATATTGCCAAAACGGGTCCATACAAATTTATAACTATTGTCCTTATAGAATTTACGGGCTATGTTATGTATTTCTTTGACTTCGGGAGACAGCAGACAAATAAATTCTGCAATTGGCGCCAGACAAACCGATATGAGCAGAAGACAGCCTATCGTTAGGGTGAGACTTGTTGAAACGGGTAGCTGCGGATATAAGTGTGTCACGCAGGCGTTGTGACGAGAAAGTGACCAAGATATTACGAAGTCTTTTCGAGCTGGGGTCCATCTTTGCCACGCGACGACACGCCTTAAAATCGTTTTCGGGGATAACAACATCCAAACACTGACAAAGTCCCTTAAATAATGCTATCAAGTTCTCGTATTTACTTTCAGGGACCTCATGTATTTCGAGATTTCCATCCCGCGAGATTTTTTCCATAGTCGACAGCCGTTTTTATAATTTTTTCAGTGTAGTTTGGAATTTGGACAGCTCAGACTCAAGGTGTTTTATGCGAGAATTTTTCTCAGCGATATCCTTTTTGATGTCGTTCTGTTCCATTGTGATAAAGTCGGTAGTAGCCGTAAAGTCCGCTTTTACGGCTTGAATAGCCTGCCCCACCTCCGCGGCTACCATGTCCTTCATATCCTTTAGTAGAACAGATCTTAAGTTGGTCATAAAAGACGAATCAAGAGAAAGTTTTTGATCCATGAGCTTCTCTATATAAGTTAAACGTAGTTAGGTTAATCTGCGTTAAGTTATTTGGTGTTAGGTTGATTGTGGTTAGTTTAAACGGTTTTTTTTCCCTTAACTTTATCAGGGCTTGTTATTTTCTGTATTTTTTAATTTTTTTGCTCTTTTTAAATATTTTTCTATTTTCTTTTACAATGATCTTACAACTAATTATTACAATTTTCTTTATTTTCCTCTCCATGATTGATTTCTTACAATGATTCTTGTTTCGTCCTTATTTCTAATACATGGTTAAACGTAGTTAGGTTAATCTGCGTTAGATTATTTCGCGTTAGGTTAATTGTGGTTAGGTTAAACGTAGGTAGTTAGGTTAGGTTAGGTTAGGTTAGTTCTAAGTTCTAAGTCTAAGTTTCAGTAAAACTGTTAATTCGTCGTTGAAACTCAGCCACAACGCAAGTTTCCATAGATATATTGAAATTAATCTGTTTTCATATTGTTTATAATTGTACGCACCAGATACTGTTAATTGTTTTTTATGTTCTCCTGTATCGGGTCTACTGGAAGAAATTCCAATTTTGGAATAAGTAGTACCTTTGTACTAAATTGTATCCTAGTTTTAAGATTTCATAATTTATTATTCTGTTTACATAAATTATTAAATAAAAAATAAAAAATAATAGATCTAATCTTCACTTTTTTTTCGAGATTTAGAAATATGGTAGTAATGTAGAATCTACGCAGGGGGTCCACCTGATCCAGCAAATTTTTGAAAGTGGTCTATGAAACAAGTCTGGGCACCACTGGGTTAGGTTAATCGACGTGGAGTTTTAGGTTGAAAAAAAAACGGGTTCGTCGGTATTATCAGTCCCGGAAGAACCTATCTTGACCATAAGTATTCTGACAATTTTTTTTTTTATTTTATTAATATGGCTATCGGCTTAAAAATGTTGCTAGTGTTAAGTTAAAGCAAATCCAATGACGCGGCCTTGGATTTGCAGGCTGCACTGTGAGTATAGAGCTTTAAAGCAGTCCAGAGACGATCAAACGGTTTGTCTCAAACACGTTAATTTTTTTTTGAGTCAAACCAATTTGATCGTTTACAAAGCTAGTTTGAACGGTTTGTCAAATATTTACACGTTTGAAGCTGAAACAATTTAAATTTACAATATGAAAGAGAGCGATGTATCGGCGTTAGACGTCACGAGTTGCACCCGCCATACATTTGTGATTACAAAATGTATGGCGGTAGCAACTTGTGACGTAACAAATCGTTTTGCGAGAAAAAAATGGGCAATATTTTTTTATAATTTTTAATTGCGTCAACAACAAATAACAACATTATACATAACAATTTTAATTTTTTTTTATAAAAATGTGATATTCCACACTAGGCAACATCCCTATTATTATGGAAGGTGAAATCAAAACATTACCTTGTAAAAATAAGGCGTTCGAGGGCATCTTTGTCTGCGTCACAAGTCTGATTACAGCGCCGTACCGAACCAAACTTAAGGGTCGCGTTTGACAAACCGATCAAACCGACGTCAAAGGGTTGCATCAAACACCTAAGGTTTGAGTCAAACCGTTTGATTATCGCCCTTGGCGATGGCCCTTAAGCCCATGACTAGAATCTAAGATGATATATTATCTAGAGAATATTTTTTTGTCAACATGCTTATTACGTACAATACCTTTGTGAACACAAACATAATAACCGCCTCCTTTTTTGGAAGTAGGTTAGTAATAATAAAACAGTTAACACAATAATAAGACTAGCTACCTGCTTTAAATTATTTCCAAACTAAAAAAATAAAATTAAAACTACAAGAAACCTGAAATGGCTATGAGTAAAAGAAAAGAGAATTGACAATGTACGTTTATAGAATAAAGCGCCATACTCACCGCCCAGCCTGTAAATCCAGCTCCCCGGGCTAGTACTAATGGCCGTCATTAGTGTAAATAATGTTATTTATTTTATGTTTGTCAACTATTTGGACTGGACAGGCTGGGCGGTGATTATGGTCCTTAAGTTATCGTATTATTATAGCCATATTAGGCAAAATTTATATTTTAATTACGGTACCTACCGTAAATTATCATTTTTTACGACGCACTTCAAACACAAGAAAGAATAAAAAAACAAACAAAAACGATAATTAAGTAACAAAGAAAAGGAGAACCAATATTTTGCAAAACAATTTTTCCTTATTTTTTTCATTCACTGTTTGAAATTGGTGCTTCCCAATGCAAAAGTATAATTTAGTTCCTTAATTACTCAAGAGATGACGCCACACGCCGTGGTATCGATTTCAAAGAGTGAATTAAGGCGGAAGGTATTTAACCATTGCCATAATTATAAGTAGAAGAAGTTAATTCATGTTTTCTATGGTGTGTTGTTTTCAAAATATGAATAATATTTATTTATTAGATTTATTTAGTGCTTATCACTAGGATATTACATAAAAATTAATGAATTAAATATGCTTACGAACTTTTCGTTAACTAGGTAGGATGTTTTCGTGGAGGTTTGTAAATAAAACAAGTATGCGAGGAAATCTATTTCAATGTACGGACTGATCTTTACAACAGTATAAAGTGCTCAAACAGGATAAACTGTTTCTTCTCATCACCTTGCACCACTTTTTCTTATATAGGTACTTGCACCTTTCAGCATACGAAAATAAACTTTGTCAGATGCAGTTGTTGTGTTATTTTCGCACATAAGGACGACACAACATTAATAACGACTATTACATTCAACGATTGAACATAAAGTACATTTCTAACACAATGCAAAATAAATGAAAACTGAGGAACTGCTGACGCTGCGCCTCATGCCGCTGCCGCGTGACGTGATTGTAGTGCTGCATCGGCGATCTCCTTAGGGTACCGTAGCATAACAACTGTATGTCAAAGTCAAACAATGATTTTAACTGTGAAATGTCTATTTTAGGTGCGATGCATTGATTCAAAGGACGTCATCACACACAAGACAAGCGCGAAAATGACGTTTTTAAATCGCCCAAAAACTGTCGTGATATAAAAAAAAATCCAGCCTAATAGATTTATATTTTTGATGTGTTATATATATTTGGTAATGTTATAACCAGTAGAAACGTTTAAAAAAAATAAAAAATACATGCATATTCTCTACTGTCAATGAGTTTCAATCATTCTATTACAATCCATAAACAACATTTACATATTTTTATTGCGTATCTAAAGGCCGAACGTTTCAGTTAGAACTGACGTCAGTTCGGCCTGAACGGATTAGAGCACATACACGGAGAAAATCGCATCCGACCGAACTGACGTCAGTTCGGCCCTTAGATTGATAACGCCTAGATAGTCTTCAAACAAACGCATCGTACAAAGTGAAGCAAGCAACAGATAGATATAGGCGTAAGCATTACATACCGACACGCACACAAACAAAACTTTAAAGTTGTAGAGTGTGTACTCTTAAAAATGGAATTATTGTATTGGTTTTACTTAATAATGTGAGATGTAAAAATATAGCTTATATTTCATTTTAAACTATCTAAACACAATTTGTGAACTTTATTTATATTAAATTGGTATTAAGGAATATATTAAGGATCTTAATACTGGCAATACTTTAAATTGATAGCTAAAAAATCAGAAAATATTATAAAACTTTGTCTTAGTTGCAACTATTATTTAGCATGAAAAATTTGAAATAAATTTATTTTTACTAGTAACACTTTCATAATTCACAATAGGGCAGCAAAATGGCGACATAATATGATTTTATTTTAAAAAGTTTTAAATATTTGACTTAATACAAGTCAAATTGTTCGAACATAACATTTCATACTTACATATGAAATGTTATGTCCGAAGCTTTTTAATTCTTTTCCGATGCATTGTGACACCCAATAACGACACAAACCGTCATAATATTTTAATAGTCGGAGATGTATGCACTAGCGCTTGACCTTGACAGCTGACGGGTCGTTCAAACAAACTGAGCCGATATGGCTCAGTATGATTTACTTCACTTTTCAAGCGCGTAGCCGTTTTCTAGGCGTTTTAATCTAAGGTTCCGCCTGCACGGATTCGAGCCGCGAGCTTCAGTCGTGTTTTTAGGGTTCCGTAATACTCAAGGAACCCTTATAATTTCACTCTGCCCGTCCGTCTGTCTGTTTGTCTGTCCGCCGCTCTCCTGGCTTCTGTAATAACTTTATGACAATAACTAGTAATTCAAAGAAAACCTATTGTATTTATTGTTGATAGTTACGGAACCCTCCTTAGACATGTTGTGACATGCTCTTGATTAGTTTAAGCTATTATTTTATTTATTAATTGTATTTTGCTGCAACTGTAGACACGCTATCGACGAAACCAATTTATTGTGTCATACATTTTTCCAGTACTTAATATGTTATAGAAATAATTTCTCTTTGTTTTATAGTAATAGTCTTTAGATTTTATCAACCATAGTGGCTCTTAAGTTTTATACTTCAATGAACTCTAATAAATTTCTTGAGACCATGTGCCATTTTTAGGGTTCCGTACTTAAAGGGTAAAAACGGGACCCTATTACTGAGACTTTGCTTTCGTCGGTCTGTTGCCAGGATCTATCTTAAGCTTATAGATAGCTCGACAGTTAAAATTGTCACAAATGTATGATGTACGTATTTCTATTTCCGTTATAATAACATATACTAAAAACAGAATAGAATAAAAATTTGAGGCTCACATACAACAAGCGCGATTTTTTCCGTTTTGTACGGAACCCCTCTTGCCAACTCGCACTTGACCGGTTTTATTTTAGACTCGAATTTTATTACCGTTCAGTCAAATTTTATTGCCGTTCAGTCCATCCGTACAGGTCTGAATTAATGTTGCCAACTTAGTTGTTTTACAAAGTTTTACTACTAAATTTTTGTATTTTATTCCCTCCTTAGTAGGAATTTAATTGTTAGTAGTGGTTTTGTAGAAAATAGCTAGACAGTAATCATAATATGCAAAATGGCCTGCTACTATGTGCTATTATGACACCTTATCATAATACGAGTAGATCATAGTAGCACGTATCCGTAAGTCGCTTATACTCGCTTATGCTTAACTTAATTTATATATACGTAATAGTAGATATATTTATTTCCTACTATATTTTTTTTTATTTAACGGTTAAATAATTTAAAGTTTGTAAACACAAAATCCCTTAAAAAAACTTTTCGGGATTCCTATGTTTAGTAGCCTTTTTATAGTTATCGGTACTCTTTTAGTAGTTTATAGTAGAAAACGACGCGAGTTTAGTAGTGCCGCAAAAACAGAGTGGACAACTCTGGAACAAACCACTTCAGTCCATACGGCCGACTGATGCGATCTCGAAATTGCACACAAACGATACGATTTTTCATCCGTTCAGGCCGAACTGAAGAAAAACCGGACCATGTATACGCGGGACCCTTTAGAGGCAATAGAAACCTAAAAGTTGAAACTTTAAAATGAAAACATGATTTAAGGTCGAATTTCAACCACAGGGCGACCTCTAGTTATGAGTAATTATGCTTATGACCCCGCTTTTTTATGCCTAATCTAGACCATTTTGCATATGATTACAGTCTGTCTCTTTCCGACGAAAACACTACTAACAACTTAATTCCTACCAAGGAGGGAATAAAATACTTAATTTAGTAGTAAAACTTTGTAAAATAACTCAGTTGGAAACATTAATTCTGGACTGTATGGATGGACTCGGACCATGTATGGACAAAATATCGCTTCAGTTCTCGCCAGAGCCGCGGCCGTGCGGGCGTGTATCGTGTACAAGCGTAGTGAGTTTTCGCGTTGTTTAATTATTACACATTAATTATTAAACACGACCGTAGCTCGCGCCAAGCCAGAACGAACTGATGCGATTTTGCCGTGTGTGTGCTCGAATCCGTTCAGACCGAACTGACGTCAGTTCTAACTGAAACGTTCCGCCTCTCGTCTGTGGAGGAGGTCAAGTCTAAGCAAAATGGTGATAGCTAGCCTCCAAGTCAGATAATAATAATCATACCGTACCTATCTCATAGACAGGTCACAGAGATATTTAAGAAATTATTTCTATGGTTTTATGTAAAATATAGGTACAATTTTATTAAAATAAATATTTTACTATCGAGTTCTGAAAATTAGATAATAAGAGTGAACTGTGGAGTGTGGGTTGACACGAGTTCATTGAAATAGATAAGAGGCATTCTTATCAACAGTAGTAAGATAATTATAAAATGTTAATATTAGGTATAAGCATCACGTTAAATGTTTTAAAATTATAAATACCGTATAGTAACCAGTGTAAGTGCATAAGCAAATAATATAAGTAATATACTTTGTAAAGGGCGCCACAGACGGCGAATATACTATAATAGGTATATTGTATAAAATCAAACGAACTTCTTGAAGTGAAGTTCGACCATTATTGTATTAAGAGCCGCTTATTCGAAGATACAGCATATGACAATGTAGTCCTTTTACCTAACAGTATTCTCTAAATGTGCGAATTAATCACACGTTTAGAGAATCTATTTTGAGGGTAATCGAAATTTTTTATTTTGCTTACCGCCATGTTGCACCAGCCGATTTGCCTCATTCTTTTAAAGAATTGAGTTTTTTCCCTGTTGGTTGTGAGTAGGTGGGAATTTTATATCTACGAACGCCGCTTTCCGCATGTGTCTGTTTTATCCGCCTACTGATCGTTTGTGAAGTTACCTTCTTGTGAGGATCTAGTGCTACATCTGGTGTATTTAATCTTGTGAATGCTTCCCTGAGAGCGTCGCGGCCCACAGGAAAAGGCTGCGATGGAGCGGGTGACGGAATCTGTTATTTGAACGCAAAAGGTCATATTTACGTTCAAATACAATTATATATTGATACGAGCATTTGTTTGAGAAGCGGAAACCAAACTTGCCCAGGCCAGTACGGAAAAATGAAAATTCCGGTGGCTTTGTCACAAATGATTTTTCTTAAACATTTTAGAATGAGACTAAAAGGAGGGAAAGCATAAAAGAAAGTGGTATGCCAACCAATTGTAAAAGCGTCAACTGAAACTGCATCAGGATCCAGTTTCCAGGTTTCAACATTTTGCATTGACGCGTGAGGCGAACAGATCAATTTGTGGTTCACCCAGAGTTTGAACTATCTTTTGGAATGCTTCCTCAGATAGTTCCCACTCTGTCTCCAAATTTATTCTTTGTGATTCTTGAGCTGCCTCAACATTTTTAGATGTACTAATGTAAGATGCAAATAATATAAGTCGCATCTCGCAACAATGCCAAATTTCCCCATTTAAATGGGGAAACTGGGTTCTACCCATCCGTTTAATATAATAGATTTGAGTCCTAAGAAAACTGCTAACAGTTCTAAGTAATTTATATGAAATGATAATTTATTTTCTTCCCGTCCACGACAAGCTCGTTTTCCACCACAGAACCCCAACCGTACAGTGACGCATAGATAATACAGTATGAGTGACGCATCGGTAAATATTTCTAGCTTAAAATAGTTTTCAAATCTTAATGTATTTTTAGTAGACAAAACGTTTTGTTTCCACCAAAATAGGTCCGGTAATATACAATGCGTTAAATCAATTTTAAAGTCAAAATCTTTATATTTTTGTAATGCTAAATTTTTTTGGTATTCTAGGGTTTTTGTATAAAGCCAGCCGTATTTAACTTGGTATCTTGGTAAATTGTGAAAGTTCTCTTGTAGAACATCTGGGTAATAAAATAAACTTATTGACTAACTGCTAGATTTTGTTACGTTTCTCGACTGGTAAATTTAAATACATTTCTATTGTATTAAAATTAAATCGTAAGAACCGACAGACTTGACGGGATACGAGGTACCTAACTTTTGCTTTTAATAATGACGAAACCTAGACACTGTAACAAATTTATTGTTTTTTTGACATTGACTACATTCTATGTATGTTTGTCCTATACATAATATTATGTCGTCTAGATAATATATAACCGACATATTACCCTGATTACGTAAATAATTCATAACTTCCTTCATTAACTTAGTGAAGGCTAGGTGCAATACACAATCCTTACGGCATGGCATTAAATTCATAGAAAACACCCTCAAAATGAAAACGTAAGTAGTAATATTTTCGGTGTGATTTTATAATTTTAACCAAAAAATATGCTTCTTTTAGATCGATATTTGCCAACTAACCAGATCTGGGTACGAATCTGGCTGCAGTTCTGTGATCTTCCATTTTAAAATGAACACTAGATATGAAGTACCCGCATTCGCGATAAGAAGTAGAAGCCGTACAAAGACAATTAGGACAAGGTATTGTTGCTATTAATAAGGGATTACAGCAGTTGTTGTTAGAGGAAAACAATGATAGTATACATAGTCAGCCATAAAGTTTTTGAGTGACAGTTGCCGCATATTGTGCGACTTACACTTTGTCGAGACGGATTTTCGCAAAAAAATTATTACACTCAGAATAAACAAGATTTTTTTAATTCAAAGTCAAATTCAAAACATTTTATTCAAAATTGGTATTATGGTATTATTAAACACTTTCTAAACGTCGGTATACGTGATGCCTCCCACCGGTTCGGGAACTAGCCAGGCGAGAAGAACCGGCGTAAGAAACTCGCGCGGGGCCATCTTTTATCAAAAATATGGAAAATTGTTATTTTTGAAAATAAAGGTATATAACAATGTTATGACTAAAACTACAATATTATATATCAATTCAATAAAATCTTATATAATAAAATAAAAAAAAATCGTCAATAAAATCATTGACTCTATAATAAGCTGTAGCACACAAACGTTCTTTAACTACTTTTTTAAAATTAATAGACAGATTTTGAACGTTTTCGGGGTTTATTATATAGGCGTATACATTGATATTTAAAAGATTTATTAACTTTACTTGGTCTGATCACCGGTATATCTAGTTTGTGTTTATTTCTAGTGTTCATACAGTAATTATTGCTTTTCGTATTTAACATACTTAATTTTTTTCTAATATACAAAACCTTGTCCAAAATGTATTGAGAAGCGACGGTCTATTTCTTGAAACTTTTCTCTCAGAGATTCAAAGCAGGACATTTTGTAAATCTAACGTATTGATCGCTTCTGCAGCACAAATATTGTATTAACGTCGGCGGCATTTCCCCATAAAAGAATGCCGTAAGACATTTTACTATGAAAATAACTAAAATAAACTAGTCGCACCGTATCTTCGTTAGAAGTTTCCCTAACTTTTCTGACTGCATATGCTGCAGAACTGAGTCTATCTACAAGATTAGCAATTTGATGACCCCACTTTAATTTACTATCTAGTGTTATAAACCTAGAAACACAGTGGTGTTCTAAGTTCATTTTTATAATAGTATATTGGTTTGTACTTGCCTAACATTGGGCAAAGTAAATTTTAAACATTTTGTTTTATTATTATTAACATTACACCAATGTACTAATTTTCGAGAGAGCGCTATTTACCTCGACGTAATTTGACTATTGTCGCTTCACATTAAAAATTAGTGAAGTGCTTCACATTAGAAAATAGTAAGCTTAATGCAAGACGTCGAACACGATGATTTACTATTTGGAAATCAGTTTCCCGAAAAAATTAAGGCCTCCAACACTATTGAAAAACAAAGGTTGCAGATTAAAAAGACGTCACCAAACCCCAAGGCGACGCCATCGCAGTCTATATCGACGTCCATCGACGAGCCGCTCATGCCAGCCGGGAAACTGGGCCGGCCCTCCTCGTTTCCCGTCGAACAGGAGAGGGAGAGAAGGGCAGAGGACGAGAGAAACTTCAGTGGGCCGGAAGTCACAAGTTTCAGTTCCAGCACACCAAAGACCTGCTCAGAGCAAACAGCCGCGTGCATCAACTCAGCAATAGAGGTACACGCTGAAAGAATTCAGAATTTATACGCAAAAACTACTGAACGGCCTTTAATAAAATTTGGTATGGTAGTAGTTTATGTAGGATCTGTATTAAAACAGGCTACATTTTATTCCGAAAAATTACAGTGATACCGTGGGATACTTTATTTACGCGGGCGGAGCCTCGGGAAAAAGCTAGTATTTCTATGAAATGCTGTAATGTTACGTATACGCTATAAAGATATTATTATATAAAAAAATATATAACAATATCTTTATAGCCGTCCTGCCGTCTGAGATAGTAATTCATACAAACTGTATAGCAAGCGATATTTTATCTTAACATAAAATATTATAGCATCTTCGCCGTCTGTGACGCCCTTTAGGATTAGCTGTGCTTTTTAGAAACACGGAAACGATTTTATCTTTAAATAGGTACATGAGCTGATGAGTTCAATATTCCCGCAAAGTGCAAACCTCCTTGCCGCCCGCTCTGAACGACTGTCACTTGACACTTGACAGCTGTCAAGTGTCAAGCGCACACCCCGCGGCCGCAGTTGGTCGGACGGCGAGACGCAAGCGCCTTTATTGGTCCGTTGGTTTGTGAAAGCTAAGTTCAAAATTCAAATGTGTGGTGTTGTTCTATTAACCGGGCGATTTTAAATGTAATTATAGTGATGCTGTGGACAGTTTTATGAGCCTTCGATAATAGCTACAAAATGTGGACATCAGCTGATGTGTTATTTGTGTTTACTTGCTTGTATTCGGCGCGAACATCACGCGGCCTATCGAATTATGGTGAGATGAAGTTTTTCGACGTCCCCATGTCGTTCACAGTGGAGTCTACTGTCCTGCTCAACGACATAAGCAGGCGGGACAAGGAGGTGAGCTACAAGCTAAACAGCACGCTGCAGCTGCTGCCGCTGCCGCTGAGCCCGGACGCCGGCACTGGCGAACACCTGATCAAGTTCACTGTGAGTTACACTTTCAATCTACTTTAATATTGTAAATGTACCACCTAGATCAGAGTGTAGCAATGAGTCCAATTTCCCGAGATGTCCCATATTTTGGGTATTATTTAAAACATTCCTCTCGGAACTAGCAATCTTTCGTGATCTAGGGTTAAAAAATTCTCAGTACTTACGCACACAATCCCATACACATAAATATGAGCTCAGGTGCGCTAAAACTCATCAAATTAATATGCTATTTGCCAAAACTCTATCCTCAGAAAAATATCAAGAAATTTGTCACTAATTAAGTAATTGTGTTTTTTATTTTATCCTGGTTAATATCCTGAGTCCCATATTTTTTACCCTTATAGGCTGAAAAAAAATCTGGAAACCCTAAACCATTACAACATTAAAATTGTCATGAAAAATAAAAATGTTATAATGGGCTAGTTTATGGTTACAATTGTATAGAATAGATGGCATAAAAATAAGACGCAAATCTCTAGTACACTTTTTGTCTAGGGCCAATATTTTGCCTGATAAATAATAATAATAATATCTATGGACGCTTCACACCATGTCAATCTGGCCCCGTGCTAAGTATCCGAAGAACTAGTGTTACAGGTACCAGAAAATGGGAAGTATATTTAATACTTTTATACTATACTTATATTTAAGATTTTTATCATTTTATACACATATTTAATACACATCCATGACCCAGGAACACAGAAAAACTTTTTGTTCCTTCGGCGGGATTCGAACCCACGACCCCCGGCTTGAGCACCAACGCGCTGAACCACTGTGCCACAGAAGTAGTCATATGCAATGCATATGAAATGCAACCATAACTCCTAAGACACAAAAGTTTTTATGAAAAAAAGAGATTATAATCAATTAACAGAATAATATCAATTATCAGATTAATGGCTTAATACTGAAACAATAGTTAAATTAAGTGACTCTCAAGTCACATGCTGTCCTTGTCATTTCAGCTAGCAGAGACTGCGACAGCCTGTGAATAGGAGGGCTCTTAATTTTGATTAGTGTCTGAGTATTCGGTTGTAATGTCTTTTAACAAGATGAATATATTTGAATGAATTTATTTTATTCAATGAGTGATTAAAAAATTGGAGCTTAAATAATAAGATTTTAGAGTACAGAATATATTAACTTATTATTAATATGTTAAACATTACAGGTGCTCCATCCTTACCTGTTGGGGAGAGGTACGCATGTGAACGCAGAGTACATGCCGCTCCCCTCCCTGTGGGACTCCTACTCCCAGTCAGACTTCTATGTGCGCAACAACAATGGCACCTTCAATGAGATTTATGTGGATCCCTCCGAGCCCGAGGAGCTCATCAACTTCAAGAGATCCCTACTCAGCCTGTTTCAGGTATGATACTAATCAACACTGTTATATTATTCATTGACATTTAATGAATATACAATATATAAAACAGAACCTGTATGACTTATTTGTCTTACTAAAATTTAAATGAGAAAGTTTGTGAGGATTTGTATATGTATGAAAGCCACTTTATTAATGCAATATGGAGGGTATCCTTGTAATAAACAGATTTCTTTCTATGTGAAGAAAGTCATGGGTAATCGGAAATAGTAAATTATAATAACTGAATATGCATTTTTCTTTCAGTTCAGCTACACACCGGACATACAGAACGAGACGGACTTCTCGGGCACCTGTGAGGTCCAGTACGAGGTCGTGTTGGACAAGGTCATCAGAAAAGTTAAGGTACACGTCTCCGGTACACTTCACTAAAATAACTGTAACATTTCTATACAGTTATGTAAATAACGACGGCAAATATGGGAAATGTTGAAATGCGACAACTATGTTCAGCCCAGATATTCACAATGGTTTTATTCAGAAACTTCAGAAAAAGATTTATGTAATTTAAAATGAGTCAAATAGCGAAATCTATGTTAAATGGGTAAACTTTATAATATTTTCATAGAATAATAATTGCTTTTATTTTATTCGCTTTTAATCAAATTTCTACTAAATAGGTTTTGCATAATTCAAAATTTGGCTACCTTTTTACATTTAAAAATAATCTAAAATAGTTGTCGATTTTGAATTAATTAAAGGTAAACACTAAACAGTGACAGCTGTGTGAACTCTTTTACTTTTCTATACAAATAAAAATATGTAGGTACTGTTAAGGGCCATACGAAGGCGACGAAGACAAACAAAGACAATTTCCGTTTATCACTTGGACTTGGACCTCACCAGACTAGAGTGCGACAGACAAAACAATAGAAACTGAACTGAGTGACATTGTATAACAATAACATAAAGATAATTAATAGGTTCACACCGATTGTCAGTTCAGAAAAGAGGGCTATAATAATGAAAGAGCCATACTGACTGTCCAGCCTGCAAATCCTGCACAGCAGAGTGTGGTTTTTATTTAGGAATACACTAGCTGTCCCATGCTCACTTCGTTGGTCATAAAACATTCCGATTCGTAAATTTTTACTTCTAAAAAATAATTAAATAAAACATCCAGTGGACCAAATTTTAAATCTAAACCATTCTCGAATCCACTTGAACACACGAAAAAATTCATCAATCTGTCCGGCCGTTTCGATGGAGTTCAATTACAAACATTCACACAAGATTTATCTATTCATACAATAGGGGAGATGAATACATCTTAAATATTTGGTTTCATTTATATACTCAGCAATATTGGGGCATTACTACTTGGTCTAGTTGTAGTTATAAAATTTATTAATGTTTGTTACCTGAATATATATAATATATACAGGGTCAGTCGTAAATAATGGATAACCCGTAAACTGGAGTTGGTCCGGATGTGAAACTGTAAGAAAATCGTATTTTCTTGCCAGGGTTTCTAACCATATGAAAATGGCGTAGCATTTTATACTTTTTTATAAATTTCGCTACTTTTTTCGTTTATTCCGTTGCCATTTCATCAAATTTAGGTATTTCTGTGTGATTTTTTTAGTATTATACTCCTGAAGACGTGTTTTATTTAATTTTAATACAATTTTAGGTGTTTTTAACGTAAACAATTTTCAAAATCATCTTTTTATGCTTTTTTTTTTTTAACTATTTTTTTCTTAATGCCAACTTTGATCATTTACTGTGAAAAAAAGTATGGTGCTATAGCTGCCCATTATCTTAATAAATTGTCAAGTATGTGTAGTTTCTAAAAAGGTATTACAATGTGTACTTTACTAGCAATATTAAGTTACAGTAGCGAGATCAATATCAAGGTCAGAATTCAAAATTTTTAAGTATTGTTATAAAAGGTTATAAAACTTCGTCATAATGATCTTCTACCAAAATTCTTTACACAAACGTTATTGGGCCACTAATAAGGATTTTCAGAAGAACAACAGGTTGTTTTTAGTAAAAAAAATATTTATTTTATCAATAACTTAAACTAAATGCTCGAAATGCTCTCCGCCGGCAGCAATAAAAGCTCTACATCGCCTAATAAAAGATCTTTTAATCCGACGCGCATAGCCGGCTTCTGCGATTTTACTTGCTGCTACTTGAATGCGCGTACGCAACTCTTCCACAGAACTTATTGCTTCCTTGTACACTACTTCCTTAATGCAGCCCCAGTAAAAAAAGTCCAACGGGTTAAGGTCTGGCGAACGTGGAGGCCATAAAATTGGACCCAATCGCCCTATCCATCTATCTGGATATGTATTATTTAAATGTTCCCTTACACGAACAGCGTAATGTGCTGGACACCCATCATTTTGAAGCCACATCTCGTTTCTTATCTCCTGTGGAACGTCTTGCAGTAATCCAGGTAAAATATTTATTAGAAAATCCAAATACATATCCGCATTTAATATTGCCGGCAACTCAAATGGACCAATGATTTGTCCGTTAATAATGCCAGTCCATAAATTTATTTTAAACTAATACTGCGATCTGTCTTCACGTATCAATCTTGGGTTTTCTTGTTGTTCTAAATTTGATGAAATGGCAACGGAATGAACGAAAAAAGTAGCGAAAGGCCTTTGAAACTATTATTGACTTGAAATACTGTTTCTTCTGAGAAGTTACTCATATTTGAGAGTACTTATTACTTAAGAGTTACTCATATTTGAGAGTAGGTTTTTTCAGGTTGATTCATTTATGCAATAAAAAAGGAAAAAATAAAATAAAAATATAAAGATGACAATTATGCACGTATATTTTTTCTTCAATTTTATCGACATTATATTTAACATTGCTAAAGTTTAGCATAGTCGTGTGTAATGAGTCTAGCTAGCGAACGGTCGCGCTCCGCGTTATACACATGCAGCAAAATATATAAATAATTATTTAATTAATATTTTCGTGAATCGCGCGGCAGATTGCCGCTGCACGTGACCATGGTGCTCGTGGCCAATGAGTTGCTGGCGTTTATCCAGCATGTCATCGACACCATAGACGAGGTCAGCATAATGCAGATCTGCAAGTCTTCCTTCAGGTCGAGGCGCGCAGGCGGTCACGTTTAGCCCGTCAGCATTATCCGACGGGTCAACGAGCATCGTCGTCGTTGCCTCCCCGGCCGCCCGCTCCCCGCCCGCTCCCCGCCCGCGAAGGAGCCAGTGCTGAGTTACGCAAGTGTCGCCGCTTGCGTCCCCCTGCCACCTCGCACACGTTCGAAAAACAAAGGGAAGAAGGAGGCCCCTACAAAAGAGAGGCCTTTTTCTAAAAAGGACCGAACGTGCGATGATGACGGGTTCATCAAAGTCGAGAGGAAAAAAAAAGAAACCCGTCGTCCACAACCATCGCGGCACTGCACCCGGAGGACCCGAGCAGCTGTTGCGGTGTGAGACTCCCGCGACACCGCTGTACGTGTTCAGGTTGCATTGGTCTACGACGGTCGAGCAGGTCGTGGACTACACCCTGGTGTGATTCCTCCTGCTCCTGAGCAGAATCAACTTCGCCTTGAAGGTCCAGCGTTTGGAATCTCGTCATAAAATGAATTTTAGTTCCTTTGTGGTAAGAGTTCCAACCCATCATTTACCGACCTTCGAGAAGGAGGAGTTCTGGCCGATTGGAGTCGTCTACAGATTTAGAGGACGACTCCCGAACACTACGCGCCCCACGTCGCAGACAATACGTGTTTACATAGGCTGTACTAAAAGTATCGGGAATGGAATATTTCCACTGTTCCTGTCATATTAAAATCTTTCTAATTTAAAACTCCTGGGTTTTAAAAATCGAATACCGTTTATTTATTTAAAAAAAGATTCTCGGTCTTGTCAAACTTGTTTAGTCGTTGAGAAAATGGAATTGACTCGAGAAAATTCTAGAGTGATGATTTATTATGACTTTCGAAGTGGTTTAACACAAAAACAGTGTGTTGACCGGATGATTTCTGCATTTGGTGATGAAGCCCCATCCAAAACCACAATTTATCGCTGGTTTGCTGAATTTCAACGTGGAAGTGTCAAGCTCAGTGATGATCCCCGTCAAGGTCGTCCAAAAACTGCAGTCACCCAAGAAAACGTTGATGCTGTGCGTAAGCTGATTGAGGAAGATCGACATGTGACATACCGCGAAATTCAGGCAACTTTAAACATTGGCATGAGTCAAATACAAATAATCTTGCATGAACAATTAGGTGTAAAAAAGTTGTTTTCCCGATGGATACCGCATTTGCTCTGTGAAGAGCAAAAAGCGGCTCGCGTTACTTGGTGCGTCAGAACTCTCAAAAGATTCCACGCAGGATCCTCAAATGCTGTATACAACACGTACGAACCCGAAATAAAAAACCAGTCACGAGTTTGGGTGTTCGAAAATGAGTTAAAGCCAAAAAAATTGTTCGTTCACGGAGTGTTGCAAAAAAAAAAGGTGGCCACGTTTGTCTCCAAAACCGGCCATGTTGCGACTATTCCTCTTGAGGGACAAAGAACGGTTAATGCAGAATGGTATGCTAACATTTGATTGCCACAGGTCGTTTCTGAACTCCGTAAAGAGAACTGCAACCGCCGCATCATCCTCCATCACGACAATGCGAGTTCTCACACCGCGCACAGAACAAAAGAGTTTTTAGAGCAAGAAATCATAGAATTATTAGACCATCCGCCGTACAGCCCCGACCTAAGCCCTAATGATTTCTATACTTTCCCTAAAATAAAGAATAAATTGCGTGGTCAGAGATTTTCATCACCTGAAGAAGCTGTGGACGCCTACAAAACGGCCATTTTGGAGACCCCAACTTCCGAATGGAATGGTTGCTTCAATGATTGGTTCCATCGTATGGAAAAATGTGTCAAATTTCGCGGAGAATACTTCGAAAAGCAATAAATATATTTTTAAATAGTAATATTGTGTCACTTCCTTGATTTCCGAAATTTTCAGTGCCGCCCTCGTAGTGTTGGTTTTAGTGTTAGTGTTAGTTTATTAAATATAGTAATATGTATGTTAGTATATAAGGTATATATATAATATGGGCCTATGCAGCCTGAAATAAACGGAATTTAATTTAATTATCCTAACCTAAAATATTATGTCTAATGAGTTATGCCACATTAAATTAGGACAAAAACGTAACAATGATATTTATGCCTCTTGAAATATTATACCAAGAAACAATTATGGAAAAGTATAATTGTAGGTATGATAATAAAAAAATTATGCCTAACGAGTTATGACAAATTAATTTAGGGCAAAAAATATGCGAAACAATGGGATAAGATGATAACCCACCCCACCTTCGAAGGGCGCACAGACAGATAGACGGACAGACAGAGCGAAACTATAAGGGTTCCTTGTAGTGCCACGAAACCCTCAAGGGAACTACCCAAACAATTTTACTTGAATTGTTTTGTGTGTTTTTCAGAGGCGGTGTTCAGGCGAAGCGGGAGGCGCGGCGTCGCGGCGTGTGGCGCGGTACTCGCACGACGCGCTCGGGCTGCAGGAGGTGTACGCCGAGGAGGTGCACGAGCTGCACGCCGCGCTCAAGGCCCGCGCCTGGCTGCGGCTGCGGCGCGACCACACCGCCGCCCCCATCCCCAGCGCCGCACCCGCAGCCGTCCCCGCCGCACTGGCGCCGCTGCCGATCGCCGTGCCCGTCGCAGGGGAAGATGATGACGATTCCCCGGTAAGTCTGTCGTTACCGCAATGTTAATAAAAAAATATGACTAGTTTTCATTGGGAGTAAAACATAATATTTAATTTTTCGAACGCTCAGAGTGTGGAGGACTTGGAGGCGCTCTTGTTGGAGGTGGGCCGGCTGACCGGGGCCCAGGCACCGGGCACGAGGGCAGCGGCGGCGGCGCTGCGGCTGCTGCCGGCCCTGCGCGCCGCCGCGCCGCCCGCGCTCGCCGCGCTGCTCGATCGCGCCGCCGCCGCGGGCGACCGTAGGCTGTGAGTATAAAAGCCTCGCACTGTTTAGTTGCACCAATTATTATCCAAGAACTATAGTATTGCGTGGGCGCGCAGGGCAGACGCGTGCGGTGCGCTGGGTGCGGCAGGGTCGGCGGCGGCGCTGGCGGCGGTGCGTGCGCGGCTGACCGCCCCCCGCACCGCGCACCTCGCGCTGCGCTACTACGAGGGCCTCGCGCTCGCCGAACACCCCGATGTGAGTCCGGCCTCTGTCGATTGAGAGGTAATCTAATCCAAATATTATGTAACCGTATGCTGTTGCAGGAGAGCGTGGTAATGGAGGCGCTGCGGGCGGGCGAGAAGGGTGCGGGCGCGGTGGTGGCGGCGAGCGCGCTGCTGGCGGCGGGCGCGGCGGGAGCGCGTCTGCTGCCCGCCGCCGCCGTCGCCGTGCACGCGCGCCTGCTGCGGGCGCTAGAGCTTTGCCAGGTGTGTAAACTGTACAGCCAAATTCACGAGACAAAATGTAACATGTACAACAAAATGTAAAATGTATGCAAACATTTATGGGCTCGCAACCTTTGGATCAAATTAAAAAAAAAACAGTTGCATCACTTGAATAACAAATCTGTCAAATTATATACTTAAAAATGGCACCGTAGTGACGGTTGACAATTCCAGTATACTATAATCCCAACCAGACCAAGTGAAAATGCGTATTACGCGCATGACGTCATTGCTCATATTATTGTCTTCTTCAATGCACTGTAACATTTAATCAACTGAAAATCCTCATCTGTCATGTCATGTCATGTTATGATATACAGTACGATCTCAATGCCATTCGCTAATAGTCGTTGTGTAAAAAATATTGCCGATAACCATTAGCAGCCTGGTATCTTTTCACTGTACAATTTTATCGCTTCATTTGCAAAACTGGTGTCGAAGAAGTAGGCCAATGAACTTTTGCTCAGCCGGTACTCCCCCAAACTTTAGATGTCGCTACTTACATTTAAGAAAAGCAACGGTTCATGTTCATTTGCTGTAGGAGGAGGAGTGTACGGCGCGGTGTCTGCGCGCGCTCGGCAACATGCGGCGCGCAGACGACACGGAAATGCTGCTGCGCTACGCGGGTGGCCCCGGTAACGCGGCGGCTCGCGCGGCTTTGTGCGCGTTGGCGGTTGGCCCCGCGCCTGCGTTATACAACGCCACACGCCTGCGCCGCCTCGAGCGCGTGGCGCTGGGCCAAGGCGCGCCGGGCGAGCGGGCGGCGGCGCTGGAGCTGCTGCTGGCGCGGGGGGCGCGCGCACCGGCATCGCTGCTGCCCCTGCTGCTGGCCCTACCCGAGCACGCGCTGCCCGAGCTGCGGCAGCTGGCGTGGGGACGATTGGCGGCGTTGGCGGAGCGCGACGTGGGGCTACGTGCGTTGCTCGCGGCGCTGCCGGCGCGTGACGGTGGTTGGGCGGTGCGCGCGCTTTCCGGGCGCTCAACGGCGGTGGAGCGCGCCGTGGGTGGCGGCGGCGGCTGGCGCGCAGCACTGCGGGCGTCGCTGCTGGAGCACAGCGGGACTCTGAGTCGCGCGGAGCTGACGCTGTCGGCGACGGCGCGCGACGACACCACGGACGACGTCGTGGCGGTACGTGGCCCCCGGGCCCGCGTGATACATGTCTCGCACGAGACGTTTCTCACGCTGTTCATTTTTCGACTAGTATGGTCGCCAAAATATTATCTGTTGAACCACTTTTCACAAGTGTTATACTAAATCTGGCACGTGCTACACATTGATGTAAGTATTGTGAACATGCCAGATTTAATATTATTACCTAAACACCGGATCTGTCGGCGACTGTACATATATGCCGCACATTTCCACAGAATCATCGAGATGAAATAGTACGGAGATTGACCTAGTTAGTATGGAAAGCTGTACGCGAATCCTAGATTATGAAGCGGCGGCGGGCTCATGCTAAAACTGAAGTCCGAGCATCGCTCGTGAGGAATTCGTAATTTTGTATACGCATTTAATAGGGTGTCAAGATTTTTTTGACAAAGACCGGGGATAGGTGCGTAGGTGGCATACTATTTTTATTTTTTTAAATTTAGAAACAAACAGTTATTTAATACAAAATATTTTTATAAAGTCATACATTATTAAGAAACGTAAACCTATAGTTCCATAGAAAGACGTAATAAATATATAAAACTTAAAGCTACAACACATGCATTCGGATCAGCTTATAACAATGTTTCTAATTTTGTAATTTGCATTTTGTTTCATTTTAATTAAAGAGCAATGAAACAGATCTAAATCATCAAAATACTTATTATATATATTGCAAGACCTTCTAATAAAAGCATTATTAGCATTAGAAGTCCTGGATTGCGGTACACTAAAAAGCTTTCTTTTTCTAACATTTCTTGTCTCCGGGGCACACGAATCTCAATACTTCTAAGTAGCTCAGGTGTATCTACAATGTTATGAATTATTTTGTATAAGAAAACAACATCACAAACTAGACGGCGCTTTGCCAAGGGAGGTATGTTATATCTCAAAATTGAAGATTCGTAATCAGTATATAAGTTACCCATTCTAAATTCCAAGCACTTCAAAAATTTTTACTGTAGTGTTTCCAATCTCTCAGAGTGAGTTTTGTATTGCGGAGACCACACCGTACTAGCGAACTCTAAGTGACTGCGGATATAGCTATAATATTGTATCTTGTAGGTAAAATAATTCTTAAAAGGCTTAGAGATACGCATAATAAAACCCATTTTTTTATAGGCCTTAGCTAATATTTAATGTGTGAAACAAATGTAAGTTTAGAGTCCATCAAGACACCCAGATCGCGAATCTCTGATGTTCTTTTTAAATATTTCCCACCAAGTTTATATTTAAATAAAATCGGTTTATGTTTAAGGCTAAAAGTAATTACATTGCATTTATCAGGATTAAGGAAAAGGTTATTTTTGACACATTCATTTTCAAAACCGTTATATCATTTTGAAGAAGTTGACACCGCTGTGTGTGTGTGTGTGTGTTATGGATAACTCTAAATATTTATGTATCGTCGAATCGTGTAAAAACGATTTGTCCTTACAATCGTAATGTTAAGTAAAAAAGTAGTTTATTTTTAGTGTTTATAAAACCAAAACAATAATGTATTGAATAAAATGTTAAATCTAAAAGTCTGCTGCATACAGTTGGCGCTGCGGGAGCATGACAACGCGGGCGCAGGGGATGCAGAGCTGCTGGCGACCGTGGGCGGCGTGCTGCTGCGGCCGAGATCGCTGCGCGCCAACCGCACCGTGCTGAGCGTGCTGCAGCTCACGTGCGACGACAGCGGCGCGCGGGTGCTGCTGGGCGGCGGGGTGTTGCGGCTGCGACGGCGCGCGGCTCGGGCTGTAGCTCTCCGATCGAGCGCGTCCGGCCAGCTGGCGACGCGCGGGGCGGCGGCGGCTCAGGTGGAAGCGCGGGTCGCGGGCGCCTGGGGCGAGCTGAGCGCGAGCGCTCTGTCTTGGGTGGCGCCGCGCGTGCGCCTTGTGTTAGTGGCCGGCGGCTGCGCGCGCGCCGATGTATCGCCGCTGGAGGTGGGCTCGGAGGTCCGGCTGACATCGGTGCTGGGTACGGCGCGGCGGCGCGTGCGGCGGGTGCGTGCCGCGCGGTTGCCGGCGCCGGGCCGCACGCTGTCGCTGGCCGACCCGCGCTCGTCGTGCTTTTGACCTCACCGACTCACACCGACAATTATATATATATTTATTATTACTATACTATACATTATATCTATACATATAAGAAATATAATAAATTGTGTAATGACGTTATAAGTTGATAGTACAATTTTTAAAGGAAAATATTGTTTTATTCTTTTTAGCGCATTCAAATAAAAGCTTGTTTTTAAAAAAAAACTTAATTTATTTTTACTTTTTAGTTATCGCTAGATAGGTTTTATATAAAAAACCCCCAACACACCATACTTTCACTTGACCCATATTGTAGAAGTGCATTAAAAATGACTTGTCGGCCATCTTGGGTGTTCCGCCATGTTGGATTTAGAATGACGTCACTTTATTTTTCGAGTTATTTTCAGCAAGCCCTTTCATTTGATACCCATATTGTAGAAGTGCATTAAAAATAACTTGTCGGCCATCTTGTGTGTTCTGCCATGTTGGATTTAGAATGACGTCACATAGCTAACCATGCATTATCATCCAAACGTGTATACAAAATTTCAGCCTATAAGGTTGAAGATATTATCTGCTTCAAAATTGAGCAAAATCCACCCGAACAAAAGACATACATTTCAAATTAAATGAAAGCTTGTAAAAATAATAAATCAAACTAAAAACGATATACAGGGTTACATGGAAAGTCGTGTTGAATATTAAAGGACGTTATTACTCAGGTCATTTCTGATTGATTTGGTCATATAATTAGATATCCGAAACCTAACCGTTATGGAGATTATGATATTGAATTTTGATTATTTTATTCAAAATTCTATATTTTTTTGGCTTTTATGTAGATTTTTTTGGGACTAGAGCACCTGAAGTAAATTTTTAAATGAATTTAGTTAGAAAATAAGTCAATCAATAAAAGCGATCAATAAAAACTAAACCTACTACTAACAGTTTAAAAAAACTGCCCGACAATAGTTAGAATTGAAAAAAAAAGCATTAAGTGTTGTTAACTTTGGAGCGCTTTTTTTTAAAAAAAAAAAGTATGGAACTTATTCTGTAAATATATTGACTGTTTTATCTTCTGTGTGACCTGGCTTGTTAACTGGACTTTGATTTGTGTTGTGAACATGGCGGCATTCACCAATGAAGAATATGCTGATATCCAAATGTGTTACGGATTTTGCGAAGGAGTTTCGTTACGTGCACGCAATGAATACATGCTGCGGTATCCTACTCACCGAGTACCTGATATCGGCGTATTCAACAGAGCTTATCGAAGACTACGAGAAACTGGTTCTATTCTAGTACGACGTACTGATATGGGACGACCTCGTATTCTTGATGACGACGACGACGACGAAAATGAAATACGAAGACTCTTTCAATCCGATCCCACCACATCAACAAATGTTGTGGCTAAACGTCTTGGCATTTCCCAGTAGAAAGTATGGTTCGTCATGCACAGTGCTGGACAATACCCGTACCATTATACTCCTGTACATGTTACTGAAGACGGGGATCCAGTGAGACGACAAGACTTCTGCAGATTTATGCGCAATGCAGACATCGAAGATCTATTTTTTTTACGAATATCCTGTGGACAGATGAGTCGAAGTTTGATAGAGATGGCATCACTAACTACCACAACTCCCATTATTGGGCTCCTAATTCCGAAGGAAACCCTAATAAAAAAAGAATAAAAGGGTCACAAAGGAGATTTAGCTTAAATGAATGGATGGGTATAATATCAAATTAATTGGTAGGGCCATACTTCCTGCCTGATAATTTGAATGGCGAAACCTATGAAAACTTTTTAAAAGAGGAGTTACCCCTCTTGATGATGGACTTGCCAATTTCATTAAGAAGAAACATGTTCTTTCAACATTATGGTTGCCCAGCACACTACCGAAGAAGTGTGCGAGCATGGTTGGACGACAATTATCCAAATCGATGGATTGGAAGGGGCGGACCCATCGCATGGCCGGCGAGGAGCCCAGACTTAACGCCGATGGATTTTTATGTATGGGGCCACATGAAAAGCCTTGTATACGACGAAATGACGCCGATCGCAAATATCGATATTCTGAGAGAAAAAATTATTAATGCGGCTGACGAAATGAGGAGGAATCTGCGAACTTCTGTTGTAAAGAGCAATTTAAGAAAAATAATGAGAATGTGTATAAGAAATAGCCATTTTGAAAACGAATTAGGTACATAATTGAATAATACAGATTTTTTGTTTTATTTACAAATGCCTCCTCTGGTACCTTAACTCTAGTAGGTTGATGTTTCTCCTTTTTAATAGTAAGTGTTATACCTTTTTGAATAGCTAAAGAGACATAGAAGTTTTTTAAATGATTTGCAGAATAAGTTCCATACTCTTTTTTTTTAAAAAGGGCTTCAAAGTTAACAACACTTAATTTTCTTTTTTCAATTCTAACCATTGTCGGGCAGTTTTTTTTAAACTGTTAGTAGTAGGGTTAGTCTTTATTGATCGCTTTTATTAATTGACTTATTTTCTAACTAAATTCATTTAAAAAATGGACTTCAGGTGCTCTAGTCTCAAAAAAATCGGCATAAAAGCAAAAAAATCGAGAAATTTTGAAAAAAATTATCAAAATTCAATATCTCCATAATGGTTAGGTTTCGGATACCTAATTATATGACCAAATCAATCAGAAATGACCTGAGTAATAACGTCCTTCAATATTCAGCACGACTTTCCATGTAACCCTGTGTACGATAGTACATAAGAGATAAATGAAATTCTGAATACTTTAGACTAATTATATTCAGGTTTTACAACTTAAAAATAATTCTATATAAAAAAAAGCCAATTAAAATGTGAGTGTCCACGAGTAGGGTTGTAGGCGTAGTGGTTTTGCGTCGGGTATCGCCGCAAACATTCCCGTGCGTGTGAGTGGGATAAAAGAGCGCGCTCGTATGGGATCTCGCATATGTTCGGCGCTAACGCGCGAACACCCTGTACATATAACGTCTTTATTTTTAACCAAAAAAGAGAAGAAGAAGCCTTCAAAAAACCAACCCTCACAACATGGAGAATAGAAGTAAGGAGGACCATCTCTCTAAGGCAGAAAAGCTAAAAAGTGTCCGATAAAAGTAATGAAATAATAGTTCCAAAACTGGCCATAATGGCGCTAGAGTGGCAAGGGTGTGGTGATATGAAGTTAGAAATAAGAGATGGAGTGAAGTTAGTTGAGTTTAGTCATTTATTTTTTTGATGATTATGAGTGGTTTTTAGTAGTTACTTCAGTTCAGTTAATATTTTTATATAAAAATCCGAAGATCCTAAGATTTAATTATCCGTTTAAATTTTGCCGCTTTACACCCTTGCGTCTGTAGCGCCCCCTATTTAACGCTATTTTACGGACACTTCATGTATGGAGATGGTACTCCTTACTCTATTCTCCATGCCTCACAAATAATTCATTTTAAAATATTCAAAACAATTTACCTTTTTTTATTTAAATATAGAAAAAAGAGTTTTGAAAGTTAATACACGTTTGTCTGTACGATGACGTCATATTTCGTTCCGGCAGTACATATCCCTTTTTGAAATTTGCGCGGGATTAAAAAAACACTTTTGATGATTAAATTTCACTATTAATTCACGATAAATTTTAAAAAACAAATGTACAGGGATGTTTTTTTAGCCATAAAGATTACAAATAAAAATATTTTATCCATTTTGGTGTCACATGCCTGTTGTGTCAAACCTAGTGTAATGTGAACAAAAATGCTGGAGTTTTACCGGGGTATTCAATGGGTGACTTTGTAGTTTTTGTAACTATGTCCTTCATAAATTTGTGTTATTTCTGTTCTTAATGTGTAATATTGGTAGAATATTAACCATTAAATATTCGTTAATGTGCACAAGTGTGGGCAAGTGGTACAACTTCAAAAAACGTGCTATTTTGTGTTCCCTGCAAAACTCCCTAGCAGTGGCGTGCACAGGCTTATGGCACTGGGCATGCGACGAAGCACTCGGTCACAGAAACTTTTTCGTTAATAGATTTTTAGCATAGCTACAGCCAAGCGACGGATCTCTAAGTCGAAACCATGCCAACAGAGCAAGTCCTAAGACTTACATCTAAATGTATACTATTCATGTACATCTTCTACGGCAACGCAGACAAAACAGCGATCGATCGTCGCGGCGGAAGAAATTATAATAAGTAAAATAATAAGCATATTTTAAAATATTATAACTACTCACCAGTCAGTCAGCTTCAATTTTCACATATTCAAGGTTCCGGTTACTTGAGATTACTATATCCCGATGTAAATTACTTAACTAACTTTTAACATGAAATTTTCGAGTTACATTATTTTTTTGCTGGTAATAATTGTTGTAACTCGGGTACACACCTACCTTTAGACAGAATTTGAATCTTTTCACTGAATGACAATTGTGAGAACTTGTTATTTTTAATTTTTAATAAACACACATTATCAACTCAAACCTCACAATGAAATGTACACACTTTCAAATGTTAAAATGAAAAATCTTTTAAGAAAACTATAAATAAACAGGAGCGATTAAATTGTAAACAAACAAATGAAATAATAGTTATAATTGATTGAAAAATTTTGAACGTTTTCTGGGATCTTATTGTATAGGCGTATACACTGGCCTTTAAACGAGTTCTTCACTTTACTAAGTCTAGTCACTGGTACACCAAGCTTATGCTTATTTCGGGTATTTCTATTGTGGTTGTCACTTTTCTTTTTGAATAGGTTTAAATTTTTTTTACTTCATACGTTAAATACGCCTAATATTAGGCGTTTTTAAGTTATTATATTTTTTAAATTAATTTATTTACTATTAATTAAAGTCATCTAAAACGTACGAACGTTTTATTAAAATATCTGTGAATGACAAGTAAAGCACTGCATTTCTGCCTATATGGAGCGCACGCCCCTGCTCCCTAGAAACTTTCAGTAAAGCTTCTACCACTTTACTAAATCGACTGACAGAACTCATTGACTACACTGAGTATTTATTTGGACTTTGACTAGACTTTAGACTTGACGATTTAGGATACGGTGTAGAAACGAAAATTCTATGATTTCTATGGACTTCACCTGTGCCTCTATTTCGGAATCAGGCTACCGCAAGCTAGGGGCCGACAGAAGGTCATTATGGAGATGTCCTCAATGTAAGCTCTCATCGAGCCCGCGCCCAAAGTCACCGCTCCCGGAAGCTGTAACTCTGGATATGATATTGTCGGAGTTGCGAGAAGTAAAATCTCAGCTCAATAAGTTGCCTGAGCTCTATGAGGATGTCAAACTAATTAAGGATGATATCTCTGACTTGAAAGCGTCGTGTGACTTTAATAGTTCACGAATTGACAATTTGGAGACCAAGGTTTTGGCTGTGGAAAAGCAGGCTCTAGAATTCCAGAAGATGGAGTCAACTTTTTCGAGAGACTTGGCGCTACTAAAAAAAGATAGTGTGAATCGGGAACAATGGTCGCGAATGAACAATGTGGAGATAAAAGGCGTGCCGATAAAACCTAACGAGAACCTCTTTAATATAGTTGAGATTTTATCTAAAGTTGTAGGTTACTCGTTCCCCAAAACCCAAATTAACTATATAGCTCGGATTCCTTCGCATGACTCAAAACATAAATCGATCATTGTGAGTTTTATTAATCGATACATTAAAGAAGAGTTCATTGCTGCATCACGTGCACGGAAGCAAATAAGTCTAAAAGATGTTGGGTTTGGAGATGAAGACAGACGGGTTTATATTAATGATCACCTCGTTCCCGATCTTAAGAAGCTGTTAACAAGAGTTAAAGAATTTGCAAAGCAAAAGGGATACCAGTACGTATGGGTTAAATTTTGTAAAATTCATATTCGGAAAAATGACAAATCACCAGTACATATTGTTTCGAATGAAGTGGATTTAAAAAAGCTAGCTTAGTATGCATATTGCATTATTACTCATATGTAGTTATTTTAGTCTCATTTAAATATCTACTGCCTAACCACTGCTTAATTTATTGCCTAATTTCATTAATTGTTATCTTTGCTATAATATATTATGCTTTCCTGAATTATATACGTACACTTTATGTCTTGCTTGTAAAAATTGTAATTAGCCACCAAAAAAGGTTGAGAACCGCTTGCTTTTCATTCGTAAATTTCTCGTACCGCTTCGTGAATGTCTTCGGGCCGGTCAAACCGGTACGGATGCATGTATTTTTGCACTTTTTGTCTCACTCACACTCGCACTTGCTTGCGCGCACGGTTGATATTTTGATTCTTGCATATTTTATTATTTACCCTCAATTTATGTCTATCCTAAATATGTTCAATATTATTGCTTTTTCAATGCTTATTCATTTAGTTCTTAATATAATACTATTTTTTGTCTTCGAAATATTATATTGTAGAGTATTAAATAGTATTATATTCCTTGAAAAGTATAAAGAACGTAGTGTATATGAATCGTGGAACTCACGGGCTTTGTGTACTCATGTTCAGGGCAATGTTACGCTGTTTGTTTTATTTTTGATCTTCTATTATTATAATACAATCTCAAGTAGTTTCTTGAAAATAATACTTTATCATATAAAATTTAATGATATCCATTGGGATTTTTTTTATAGTTACCTGCTAGCAATATCCTTTTTAACGAATGACCAATTAATAAAATTTTATAATGTTGCTAACTATGCAGGTAGCTGTTTTAATTACATTGAGGGGACATTGATAAACTACTATCATATGGAGTTACGCTTTGAGATAAAATTTTTGTATCCAAAGACTATTAATAATTATATTTTGTGGTACGAATTAACTTATTTTAATTTGATATACTACAGTCATCGTAATTGCTATCGTTTCCTAGGTTATATTTTAACACTGTTGTTGTTTTGTTTTTGTGAAGTTTTTTACAAATGGATTCTAAAATAAGCATCTATTACCAAAATGCTCGCGGTTTACGTACCAAAACTGACTGTTTTAAAAGGAATGTATACCTCAACTCATACGATATTATATCGATAACTGAGACCTGGCTACTGGATGGTATACACGATCAAGAATTATTCGACAGTAGGTATGTTGTCTGGCGGCGTGATAGAGATTACTCATCGACCAACCAATTGTTAGGCGGTGGTGTCCTTTTAGCGGTTCGACGAGACTTCGCAGCTGTGGGACGTCCTGAATGGCACACATCGACTGAAGACCTCTGGGTGACTGTCTCTCCTATAGGTGGATCTACGGTTATAACTCATTTTTGTACGATCTACCTGTGCAAACAAAATTTGGGAAATAGTTCTTGTGAGCAACTAGAAAATTTCTCAAATAATTTATTTGACGTAGTTAACTCATGTCCTAATGATAGATTCATTATACTAGGAGATTTTAACCTTCCGTTTATTGACTGGCACCCTCAGGGAACTCACTTCGCATCAGGTGGCGTGTCACTTTCTAGGAGTCAAATAAACTTTATCGATACTCTTGCTCAATGCAATCTATCACAACGCTGTCAAGTTCGCAATTACAATGATCGGTTTTTGGACTTAACTTTTTCTAATTGTGAGCTTAACATCAATGCTTGCGATGATCCTTTGGTACCTGAAGATGTACCCCACCACCGATCGTTATGTATTGACCTGGTGTACAATTCTGTTAGTTCTTTAGATTCTAAAAGTAGAGAGAAATATTTTTACAACCGAGGTAATTTTGATGAAATTTGCACCGCTTTAAATTTTGTTGATTGGCATGAATACCTGAATAATAAATCTTTGGAAGACGCCGTAAAATGTTTTTATGATAAATTATATAATCTTCGTAATTCCTACATACCACATAAAATGACTTCTGCAAAGTGTTTTCCTCCGTGGTACAATCCTGCCCTTAGAAAAGTTTTAAAAGAGAAATATAAATACCACCGAAAATTTAAAGTTTATGGTAATCTTACTGATTACATCTCATTTACACTACTAGAAGGAGAAGAGCTAAATCTCTAGAGCGCTTGTGTTATGAATCATATATTCAAAGAACTGAGAATTCCCTTGCTACTAACCCTAAAGTCTTTTGGTCCTTCATTAAAAGCAATTCCAGAGCCTCCTCTATGTTTCCATCCTCTATGACCTATGAAGAAGAGCAAGCTACTACTGGTGATAAAATTTGTAATCTTTTTGCCATATATTTCAACTCCAATTTTCTTAATTCTAATTCCCCCATTAATTTATGCATTGAAGCGCCACATACTAATCATAACTCTATAGGAGATGTTCAGGTGGATCCGGAAAATTTACTTAAACTTTTAAGATCAGTAAATTTGAACAAAGGCTCCGGACCTGACGACATTCCTCCTTTACTAGTTGTTAAGTGTGCCACAAGCTTGGTAACTCCCCTGTGCATATTATTTTCACGATCTCTGAAAGAAGGTTATGTCCCTATTATTTGGAAGTCAGCCTTTGTCACTCCTGTGCACAAAGGAGGCGACAAGTCCAATATCAAAAACTATAGACCAATATCAAAGCTCTGTACTTTCGCTAAAATTTTTGAGCGAATTGTATATAATCAGGTTTATTCAACGATCAATTATTGGTTTATTCCCGAGCAACATGGATTCTTAAAATCACGATCTACTACCTCAAATTTAATTCTTGCCTATGACTATGTTAGCTCACATAATATGGATTCTGGTGCTCAGGTTGACGTGTTATTCACTGATTTCTCAAAAGCCTTTGATCGTATAGATCACTCTATCCTACTACAGAAGCTACTTTCCGCGGGAATACACGGAAATCTATTTCGATGGTTTACATCTTATATTAACAATAGGTCGCAGGCTGTCGCCATCAATGGATTTACGTCGAGGTGGGTATCAGTACCCTCAGGCGTTCCTCAAGGATCGCTATTGGGACCTTTATTATTCGCGATATTTCTGAATGATGTCAGTTCTTGTTTCCACTATTCTAAATTTCTATTATACGCGGATGATACCAAAATAATGAAAAATGTTTCTTCACTTCGTGACTGTCATCTTTTACAAGAAGACTTGGACAGGTTTAGTGACTACTGTATCGTACATAAATTAAATCTTAATGTAACGAAGTGTTATGCGGTGACCTTTAGCCGTAAGTCTAATTTGATAAAGTTTAATTACAAGATTGAAAATAATGAGATAGTCTTTAAGGATACAATGAAGGATCTTGGAATAATAGTGGATTATAAATTATTATTTGATGAGCACATAAATTATATAGTAAATAAGGCCTCAAAGGCATTAGGATTTGTCATAAGGTCTTCTGCTAATCTCAAATCTATTAAAGCTATTAAAATACTTTACTGTTCGTATGTGCGTAGTATCCTAGAGTACGGGTCAGAGATTTGGAACCCCTCCTATGACATCTATAAAAATAGAATAGAATCTATACAGAAACGCTTTTTAAGGTTCCTTCAGTATAGGTGCCGCCTGAACCTCCCTAACTACGAATCGAGATGTAATAAATTTCACTTTCTCCCCTTATACTACCGTAGAGACATTTCTTTTCTTTTTAATTTAATTTTAATCGCAACTCTTGTAGCATGATGTGGTACTTTAAATTATGTTCAAATTAATAATAATATGTTATTATTTCTTTATATACTTTCTGTTACAACACCTCATGGTTAAAACTTAAGTCACAACTGTATACTTAATGTCTTACCTATCAGTGAAAACTTTTAATTGGCTTTATGGTATCTATAAATGTATTATTATTGTAATTATTTGTAAGCTGTAAGTTTTCCGAATACAATAAAATAATTAAAATAAAATAAATAAATTTCACACCGATCCGTATGCACAAATTCTCGTAAAACCGTACTTGAAATTTTTGCTTTACATATTAATATAATGAACGACCTAGGCGTCGCATTATCTGGCGAATTGTCACAGTAAAATTTTAAAAATCGTAAGATTGTAATATAACTAGCGAGATTGTAAAATGTAAAATTGTAAACCCGAAAGTACTGCTTACAATTTAACGCATTATTCGATATATTATAATTTATAACCTATCGAACTGAAACTTATATTTAAATGTTCGGGGTATTTGAATGGTAGGTACAGCGAATTGTTTACATAATTTCGCAAGTCTCGTGAAAAACAAAAACGCTCCATACCAAAGTCGTACCTAGCTGTGACGTCACGCCTAGGTAAAAGTGTACTATGAAGTAATTTGGAAAAATCTCCGATATTTGTGCGTTCATACTTACCATAATGAAAGTTTTTGTATATGATGTAAGTAAAATAGTAAACTAATGATGTAGGTTTTGTTTACTAATTTATCAAAAAGAATTAATCTTTATTTGTACTTTTTAGATGTATCTAATTACTAAACTACAAATAAATATTATATATACATTTATCAAGTTGTAATACCTCAATATTTCTGAATATTATATCAATTCAACTCAAATAAATGTAGTCATCTACCCTATTTTGCGGTGACATGACGTAATATAATAGGTAGTATATAGATAAGGGGAAGATTGCCGCCCTTCGTACATTTTTATTTTTTACGGTTTAGGTAGTTCTATAACCCTTATTAATTGACATTTGTCATGGAATGTTGGCATGGACATGGAACCTGACATTCCATGACAAATAACAATTTGTTATGGAATGTGGTATTGTCGTTCAACAGGTTAATTTAAAACATAAAGCGAAAAGGAAGGAGTAGGCATCTACTCAGTTAAATCGTTTCTATTGTCTGGTACCAGTTTCCAGAGATGCAGACTCCAGCAAAAAACGTAATAAACAACAAATCTGCTGCGGTGTGAGCGCGTAACTTTAGAGGTACAATATCTACAGAGTACAGTCCGTTCGCAGTTATTTTACCTCTGACATGCCAACTACATAAGGATAATTAAAACTCCAAAGTAAAATAACTCTGAACTACTTCGGACTATACAGAATACAGGTTACCTCGGACTCTTCGGACTACTTGAGCGCCATCTGTCTCGTATTCTGTAACTTTCTTGTCAATCAAGACTCACGACTCTCGACTCACGGGTTCTATCTCTGTGCACTGTGCTATACCGAGCGAAGGCATTCACTAGATGGCGTGACATGTCATTTAAATTAAATCTATGATACTCCACAATTCATTATAATAAATTGTAGAAATATTGACATAATAATTGAGATTTAGACTAATATAATCAGTTATAATACTTACCTATAATAGTAGATGTCAAAATAAATTCAAATTATTCTTAAGTAATCGATCAATAAATAAATAAATAATGTTAAATGAATCTTTACTAATGGTAAGGAATTAGGAACTCTTTTAAAAATATTGGTTGAAAATTAAAAAAAGTCGAAGTATACGACCTCTGTGGCTCAGTGGTTGAGCGTTGGTGCCGGGGGTCGCGGGTTCGAATCCCGCCGAAGGTAGAAAAAAAGTTTCTGTGTTCTTGGGTCATGGATGTGTATTATATACTAAAAATCTTAAATATAATAATATGTAGTATAAAAAGTATTAAATATATTTCCATTGTCTGGTACCCGTAACACAAGTTTTTCGAGAACTTACCACGGGACCAGATTGACGTGGTGTGAAAGCATCCATAGATATACAAAAAAAATCGTACAATTAATGCTAGTTAAAAAAGTGTAAGGATAAAATTGCCACCCATTCATACAATCACATCTCTTTTTAGTTATTAAATATATTTTTTATTTTACTTGCTTTATCTTTAATACATTTATTAATAATTATTAAAGCACGACTAAAAATGTTGCCATGTCGCAGAAATTAATATGTCATTATAGCTCGGGCAGCTGGTGGCAATTGAGGTATAACATGATCCCACCGTCGTTGATACCAAGACGAGCCGAGTGAAGCGCAAGGGCACTACCAGACCACCTTTTCTCAAAGCGTTTCGTCGATTATTTTAACCCTCATGATTTGGCTTAGGATAATAACAGATAAATTAATTTTTCAGGATATGTTCCCAGTAGCAGACTTATTAAACTATTTAAGGTTTTGATTGCAAAGGTCTTATAGTTTAGATTTTATTGTATTTAAAAACCCCTGATTTCGTCACTGACTCACTGATGATCAACAAAATTATATACGGTACTTCAGGATGTCCTAGGAAGCTGAAATTTGGTACTTATGCTTGTATTAGTACACATAGTAAAAAAAAAACTTTGGCCGTCTTTCATCCGTCATTGGTTGATTTATACAGTATTCTCCGAGCAAAGTAACCACTCTTCAAATAATGTAGTGCCTGGGACAGTTAGTTTTTTGAATATCCATATGGTTGCGCAAGCACATACGGCATTCTCACAACATACTCAGCCTAGTCCAGAGGAAGGACTGGACGTCTGGGGCCAACCGTGTGCGGGTTTCCTCACGATGTTTTCATTGGTAATTACAGTAATAATCATCATCACCACCTGATGATGATGATGTACATGGTGTGATAATGGTATTATCACACCATACATCATCACATTATGATGATATAGTACTTCTCATAGTATTTTACACCGACACGGATATCTTTGAATATTACTTTGCCGTTTGTGAAAATATTTACAAAATTATTTTGTTGTTGTTAAGGTATAATTCGAAATTTGTCCCTTTGTCACCAAAGTGGTGACCTGATGATGGGATCCGTCATGAATCGAGGGAACTCTACGAAATTACTAATTTATTTATTAGAAACTACTGTTACGGGTAATGTAAATGAAGCGAGGAATTGCCAACGTGACTAATGTATTTAAAGAAGGGAACGTGGGCAGGTGGCCAAAGGATCTGGTTTAGCCTCTTGGTGTCCTTGGGAATTGGAGGGGCTTTAGTCACGCGGGAATTTAGCTGGGTCCAGGAGTGTAGTCAGCACGTGGCGCGAGGAGCCCAACTTCCGGTAGCGTCTCTGTTTCTTTGACGTTCAGGCCGGTATATTCGCCGCGACGTAGATCGTCCAAAGGGCGGTGCAGACTAGGTTCGAAGGCAGTCAGTTCAGGCCGGAATAACTAGCGGCACTCAGAAATCCGGATGTGTGGAAACTAGCCATAAGTCCATGTAACACGGTGCCTTGAACTCGGAGTATAGGTCCCTGAAAAATCCATACAAAAATGTGGAGTAGGAGTTCCAAAGCCGCTATGATCTTAACCCCAAACGATCAAAATCACGGGCTGTGTGACCATCACAAAATAAAAAGGGTAAGCAAAATAAAAGAGAATATAAAGAAAAATCTAAATATGGGTACAAACATCCTAATATAATATTAATGCAAAAACGGAAAGATGAATTTACAAATGAGCACGTGGCTTGGCCAATCAAATTTTGACAACTAATTTTACAATATGATAATTTACATGAAAAAATAATGTATTATAATACAAGCGTGTTTTACCAAATAAAACTTCACAACACAAATATAAAAAACTCACCGTAAAAACGGGATTTAGAAATATAACGACTACATCTCTAGTCTATAGAAAATTTAAAAAAACTAAAGCGTAAAGAGAAAAAATCCACAAATCAAAATAAAAGCATATTATAATAATAATCAATATATTATGTTATATAATAATACAAATCTACTGTATTTTTATTATTATTCAAGATTAAATAATTATTTTTTTATGATTTAAGACGGAAGTAAAATCGATTTATGAACCAAATATTAAAGAAAGGCTAACGCCGTTTTAATAAGGACGTGCGCCAAAAGATGGCGCTAAAGCCTCTGAATGACTAAAATAATTTAGCATACAAATCACAGATGACGCAAGTAGCGCCGAAATAATTGATTTTACGGAGAGGAAATGTAACTACGTTACACTAGTAATTAACTCCTGAGTACTATAGATACATGTTTAGGGATTCCGGCGTTGCTTAAAGAACTGCAAGCCTATTCTATGATACAACTTACAGTAATCATCATCATCATCACCACCATCTTCACACGAAACACTAACATATTTTTATCAATCATGACATAGGTACTCACTACTACAGAGTTTTGTGCACCGATATCAATGTCTTTGAAATTTTGCTTTTGCCTAAATTATATTCGTGATCATCATCATCATCATCACTGTGATATATTTAATGCTTACTGCTACATTTTTTCCGGCGAATAATATAGTACCTAATCATTATCATCACTGGTGATTGTTTATGAGGTCCACATATCGGTAATGCTTAATTGGGGAAATACCACGGCCTGTTACTTTCATAGTAGAATGTCTTACAGTATCCTTGTATGGGGAAGTGCAGCCGACATTAATACAATATTTGTGCTGCAGAAGCGAGCAATACGTTCAATTTACAAAATGTTTTGAATCTGTGATAGAAAAATTTAAAGAAATAGGTATCTAGAAATCGTTCTAAATATTTCCATTGATAAATTTAAAAAAGTAGTTAAAGAACGTTTGTATGCTAAAGCTTATTATAGGGTCTATGATTTTATTGACGATCGCACACGATGGGAATAAAATGGCCATGGCTAAAAAAACTGTTATTAATATAATATCGTCGAAAATTTTACCAAAACTAAAAAAAGTTAAGCGTACTGATGCAGGTTTTTACTATCCCGGCCAGGCTTAGTTACAAACAAAGGAAGGAATCATCTATAGCATCGTTTCTCAACCATTTTTATGTAACCCACGAAAAAGCCAAAAAGTTAAGTAAAAAGTCTTGCGACTCCGTCACTATAAAATAATAATAATAATATATACATAGGGCGCTATTGTTATCAGCTATACGTTATATTAGCCTTCACTGGTTCGAATTTTCGATCGAATCTTTTATACCTAGGTATATGGCCATAATAGATGGCCATGGCCAAAAAAACTGTTATTAATATAATATGGTCGAAAATTTTACCAAAACTAAAAAAAGTTAAGCGTACTGATGCAGGTTTTTACTATCACGGCCAGGCTTAGTTACAAACAAAGGAAGGAATCATCTATAGCATCGTTTCTCAACCATTTTTATGTAACCCACGAAAAAGCCAAAAAGTTAAGTAAAAAGTCCTGCGACTCCGTCACTATAAAATAATAATAATAATATATACATAGGGCGCTATTGTTATCAGCTATACGTTATATTAGCCTTCACTGGTTCGAATTTTCGATCGAATCTTTTATACCTAGGTATATGTAGTTTAAAATAAGAAATACTTCTTATATTTCAACATACCCCTTTTAAAAACAAACTTGACACCCCCAAGGGTCGCACTTGAGAAACGTGACCTATAGGATTGACATCATGTTTGAGCGACGATGACGATGATCTAACAATTGGACAGTTAGAGGGGTAAGGGTAGTAGAGGGAAAGGGTATCACCCTTATTAGTATTCAGGCCTACTTACTAATGATGCTGCAGTTGTTATATCTATATTCTATATGTATATAAAAGGCAAAGCTGATTGACTGATGTATCCACGCACAAGCCATACCCTCAAGGCTAGAAATTTGAAATTTTGCACATTTATTTCTCATATGACGGAGGCATCCACTACGGAAGGATTTTTTAAAATTCAACCCACAAGGGGATAAAAGTTTAAAACCTAATATTACACGGGCGAAGCCGGGGGCAATTAATGCTAGTTATGTTATATATTATACTACTTTGGGTTATAGGGTGTATGAGCCAGCTCGCAGTGGCGTCGGTGCGGGCGCCGGCCGCCGACCGCGGGGCTCAGCCGGTGCGGGCCAGCGCGATCAATCCGTGCGGCACGGGTTCGCGGCAGCGGCGGGAGGAGGGCGCGGAGTGCGGGGGACGCGTGCGCGGCGCGGCGCCGCCGGCCTGCCGCGCCCGCTCCGCGCCGCAGTGTGTCGCGGCGTTACGTCACGTGCGCACCGCTCCCAGTGCTCAGACCCGGCCAGCAAGTGAGCCTAGAGCGCGATGCCTCCGCGAGTCGGCGAGCCGGCCGCTCGCGTCTCGTGACGTCGTCGCCGCGCCGCGCCCGTCCCCCGGCGGGACCCAGGACGGACCTGCAATGTTTTCGGAGTGTCGTGTGAGAACGCCGGTGCCGGTCGGCGAGCGGTGAGAGGCGCGATGGTGCTTCGCCTGGTGCTGCTGGGCGCGCTGGCGGCGTGGGGCGCGCGCGGAGCGGCCGGCGGGTGCGGCGTGGCGGAGTTCGCGTGCCGCAGCGGGGCGTGCGTGCGGCTGGACGCGTACTGCGACGGCGAGGCTCAGTGCGCGGACGGCAGCGACGAGCCACCGGGCTGCTCGGTGTGCAACCGCACGTACTACGGGCGCGTCGGCGTAGCGTACGGCGTTGCGCTGCGGGGCGCGCCGCGGGCACCGTTCCTGTGCCACCTGACGTTTACGGCGGGCGGCGGCGCGCACGGCGACCTGGTCCAGTTGCAGCTGGACGAGTTCCGCGTGGGCCGCTACGAGGCGGGCGCGCTGGACGGCTGCCCGGACGGCTACATGCAGCTGTCGGAGCTGGGGCGGCCCTTCACGGGCGGCTCGTGGTGCGGTTCGGCGGACGGCGCCGCACTCTACTACAGTGAGACGGCCACCGTCACCGTATCCGTCAAGCTGTTCCGCGCCCGCCTCGGGGAGCCCTTCGGCTTCCGGCTGCAGTACAAGTTCCTGGCTCAACGTGACGCTATAGTCAGGTCAGCTCCTGCACTTCTCTTATTTACATCCAAAATTCATACTAAAAAAACCCAGAGTCGACAGCATTGAAATGTTTGCCACTTTAAATCTGAGGGTCAATTCTGCTTAATAAAACCTGCAATAATACAATTACAATCGTCCCGACACGCTAAAACTGTCAAACCGGTATTCTCGTAAACGTTAAGCCAGTGTCAAACGCGTCCCGATTGGTCCAAACTTCACAAAGTCAGTTTATGATAACAAGTCGCTTTACCTAAAATACAATCCAAGTAAAATGAAAGTCTATTTTTAATACGAGAATTGAGCTTCATATATGATGTCACCAAAAGAGGCAGGAGCAACCCTGAAATACCCCGGGTATAGAAGTTGTGAAGAAGAAGTGAAGAATAAAATCCAAAATCTTAGTAAGTAGGTAGGAGACGCAGGTGTCGATGTACTTGCTGATATAGGAACTGTAGGGGTATGTATTTAGGTTGCTGTTGTAGGTGGATAGGTGAGTAGTTGGGTAGGTGGGTAGGTGAGTAGTTGGGTAGGTGGGTAGCTGAGTAGGTGGGTAGGGTAGAGGCTAGAGTTGTAACGGAGCGTGCGTGAAAAAGAATGGGAAAGTTCCAAAACCATAAATTTTACCGGCACGGCGCGCTAAGTAAAAATAAAATGCATGGGTTTTTAGGGTTCCGTACTCACCGGGTAAAACGGGACCCTACTACTAAGACTCCGCTGTCTGTCCGTCGCATCTGTCACCATCAGACGGTATATTTCTATTGCCGCTATAATAACAAATACAAAAAATCAGAATAAAATAAATATTTGAGAAGCTCTCGTACAACAAATGTGATTTATTTCCCTCTTAATTATAGATAACTAGCTGATCCGTGCCCACTTCGTTGGGCGTTAAACATTTTTTGATTATGATGATGAGGATAAAAAGTATCCTTAGTTACGCCTTATCACATCAGCTATCTGCCAGTGAAAGTCCCGTGAAAATCGGTCCAGCCGTTCCTGAGATTAGCCGGAACAAATATATAGACAGACAGAAGGACATACAGACGGACAGACATGAGACAGAGATGATATGCCCAAACAATATCCTATACTATATTTTGTAGAACTCACGTTAACATTAGCCGGTACCGACTTCAAAATTAAGAAGATTGTGTAGAGAAATAGTAAAAATTTTAGCCGAATTTAAAAGGGGAATTATTTAGAAAATGAGTTTTATCTCTTAGTTTTTTTGTGCATTTTTACTTTGGAAGATGATTTTAAATTTTTTGTTTAAAAATAATATGTTTTCTCTTTTTAGTTAAATTTATTATATTATTATTAACACATTTTAAGAAAGTAATAAATACAAAAAAAAACCTCCGCTATTCTCACTCTCCCGGCAAAACAACCTCAAGCGTTACTTCATGCCAGTTTTCTGAGAGGCCGTGGTATTTCCCCAAATAAGCATTACCGATCTTCGGACCTACTAAACAATCACCAGCGATGAGAATAATTAGATACTATATTATTAAAAAAATATTATTGGATATATAATATAATAATAATATTATTGTTATAGTCGGCGGCAAAAATGTAGCAGTAAGCATTAAGTATACTATAGTGATGATGATGATCACGAATATAATTTTGGCAGTAGCAAAATTTCAAAGACATTGATATCGGTGCATAAAACTCTGATGACTAGTTAGTAACTATGTCATCATCACTGAGGTATTTGAAAAATGATACACGTACAGCTAGCGCAACCGTTTATTGTGGACTAACTATCCGACACTGCACGCACACCTGCGTATACGCGTCACACATACACTACAATCACCACCATCTTCACACGAAACACCAACATATTATTGTTAATGTTTCGTGTGAAGATGGTCGTGATGATGATTATGATTACTGTAATTGACATAGTGGCATATGCTTGGAGTTCTTTAAACAACGCCGAAATCCCCAAACATGTATCTATAAGGAGTCAGGAGTTCTGTTCAGTACTTTTGGATCCAGGGTATACCTTCGAGCAAAATCTTACTTTTTGGTAGCATATGCTTGGACTACTTCAGAAAAAGTCTAAATCACCATATGTGTCCATTAAAATTTCGAGGAGTTCCCTCGATTCCTCGATATTTATTTCTCTGTATAGATTGCTTTTTTATTGTTAATACCGTATATAGTTACATTCATATGCATTAAGTAAAAAGCTAATTTGAAATTACAAACAGATACTTCAATTTTATTTATCGGTATAGATGGTACGCGTTCCGCCGTTATCGCACTTGGCTGGTTTTTTTGTGTTAAACAAAAATAAATAAGTGCCGAGGGTGGCACAGGGAGGACAAAACCCAGCTCATGCTAATAGCAACAGGTTATAGCCTGTATTAGTCGACTGGGTATGCTAGCGGCTAGCGCAACGTGAGATTTTTGGTTACATTTTTTAAAAAAGTACTCACAGACGGTTGCAGCCAATACCATGTCGCCTGGAGACCAGAAATGACTCTCTCCACATTCCAAAGGACGTGGCACTTGGCAGTGATGCCAGAAGACCGGTACCGTCAAACTAGCCCTGATTGCTATAGATGTCCACGTAGCAAACCAAGGAATTATCGTTTTCTAAGGAATCAATCGTTACAAGTAGAGCAGTTATTCCCAATGGCATGTAAGAATATCTACCAGGAAGTAACTGATGTGTGTGGAATAAGCTCGTGAAATATCAGAAAGAGGATTCTGGCTACTAATATACGCTGTCATCTATCTACCAATTAAAAAAAATTTGTTTACTCTATTTTTTTTAATTGGTAGATGAGACCCACGTTAAATATACTATAGTGATGATGATGATCACGAATATAATTTTGGCAATAGCAAAATGTCAAAGACATATATATATACATATCGGTGCATAAAACTCTGATGAGTAGTTAGTAACTATGTCATCATCACCATCATCTTCACACGAAGCACCAACATATTATTATGTTCGTGTTTCGTGTGAAGATGGTCGTGATGATGATGATGATTACTGTAATTGACATAGTGGCATGGCCACAGTTGCTAGAATTAGCTTTTTTCGAAATTGTATGTCCTGGACTCATAGTGATTTGTTTAGCGTATTGTTTTCTGATCAAGTTATTATGTCTCTAAATAGTGAAAACAAGTGGAGAACTGAAAGAGATGCTGGCAAGTGGAGAACTGAAAATTGCTTTGCAAAGGCGTGTTTTTAAGAACCACACTTTATTGTGAGGGTTTTTTTCATATTTTCGGCGACCTGAGGCCCGCGGCCTAGACTAGTGTAATAAAACAATCTTCCCGTCGTTCAACACATGGATATCTTTAGGAATCAGGGCTGACCTGACGCTACCTAGTGCTATATTTAGGAACCTGAGGCCCGCGGCCTAGACTAGTGTAATAAAACAATCTTCCCGTCGTTCAACACATGGATATCTTTAGGAATCAGGGCTGACCTGACGCTACCTAGTGCTATATTTAGGAACCTGAGGCCCGCGGCCTAGACTAGTGTAATAAAACAATCTTCCCGTCGTTCAACACATGGATATCTTTAGGAATCAGGGCTAGCTTGACGCTACCTAGTGCTATATTTAGGAACCTGAGGCCCGCGGCCTAGACTAGTGTAATAAAACAATCTTCCCGTCGTTCAACACATGGATATCTTTAGGAATCAGGGCTAGCTTGACGCTACCTAGTGCTATATTTAGGAACCTGAGGCCCGCGGCCTAGACTAGTGTAATAAAACAATCTTCCCGTCGTTCAACACATGGATATCTTTAGGAATCAGGGCTGACCTGACGCTACCTAGTGCTATATTTAGGAACCTGAGGCCCGCGGCCTAGACTAGTGTAATAAAACAATCTTCCCGTCGTTCAACACATGGATATCTTTAGGAATCAGGGCTAGCTTGACGCTACCTAGTGCTATATTTAGGAACCTGAGGCCCGCGGCCTAGACTAGTGTAATAAAACAATCTTCCCGTCGTTCAACACATGGATATCTTTAGGAATCAGGGCTGACCTGACGCTACCTAGTGCTATATTTAGGAACCTGAGGCCCGCGGCCTAGACTAGTGTAATAAAACAATCTTCCCGTCGTTCAACACATGGATATCTTTAGGAATCAGGGCTAGCTTGACGCTACCTAGTGCTATATTTAGGAACCTGAGGCCCGCGGCCTAGACTAGTGTAATAAAACAATCTTCCCGTCGTTCAACACATGGATATCTTTAGGAATCAGGGCTGACCTGACGCTACCTAGTGCTAAATTTAGCAACCTGAGGCCCAAGGCCTAGACTAGTGTAATAAAAACAATCTTCCCGTGGTTCAACACATTGATATCTTTAGGAATCAGGGCTAGCTTGACGCTACCTAGTGCTATATTTAGGAACCTGAGGCCCACTGCCTAGACTAGTATAATAAAAACAATCTTCCCGTGGTTCAACACATGGATATCTTTAGGAATCAGGGCTAGCTTGACGCTACCTAGTGCTATATTTAGGAACCTGAGGCCCACTGCCTAGACTAGTATAATAAAAACAATCTTCCCGTGGTTCAACAACACATAGATATCTTTAGGAATCAGGGCTAGCTTGATGCTACCTAGTGCTTAGTTTAGCAACCTGAGGCCCACGGCGTAGACTAGTGTAATAAAAACAATCTTCCCGTGGTTCAACATATGGATATCTTTAGGAAACAGGGCTAGCTTGACGCTACCTAGTAATAAAAACAATCTTCCCGTGGTTCAACACATGGATATCTTTAGGAATCAGGGCTAACTTGACGCTACCTAGTGCTAAGTGTAAGTTTTGCTTTTCGCTCAAAGAAAATCTCACACTTAGCACTGGTCTTTTGATATCACTGCCAGCTTCTTTGAAACGTCGAAAGAAAATAATTAGAGATACTATAAAAAGCACTTTAACAAGGAAAAAAATTCCAATAAAAATTCCATACTCTCGGAACTCTATTTCCTTTATTATTAATTTTAATTTGACGCAAAAATTGCGCTTCGCGGAGCCTGTCTGGAATACGCGCACGGGCAATAAGATTATTTATTTATAATTTTTTTTATTGAAAAGACCTATGTGGTCGACACTTTTTCGTTTAACGCCCACGACACGACATCAAAACCCTTCCTGGCAGTCGGGTAAATAGGTACTGGATTGTACAATTTTCTGTCATATTCATTTCCTGTAATTGTTTTGACTCAGATCTATGGAAAAATGGAGATAATCAATAAATTGTATTTAAGAGCAGGCATCTCAATTTTCATCAAAATTGGTAAATACAGATTTAAAGATTTTCTATACAAATTTTCATCCACTATTTCGCCGATTTAAGGGTGGAATTTTTCAAAAACTCTGCTTTGTGCGTGTTTAAATTGTAAATTAAGACTACTGTCCTCGCGTTTCTACTATTAGCGGTTACCGCTAGGGCGCGTCTATACGTCAGTCAGTCAGTGGGGACATCTTGTATATATATAATACGCTTACACGTCTTTAAGATGTTTAAAAAAAGTTCGAACAACATACACGATTGTTCTTTGGTAAAATCAAAAGTTTTGGTTTAAAAAGTAAATACATAAGAAAACAATTAATATACTTACGTCTCATGCTTGTTGTACCCGCTAACGTTGATGGGAACGCAGGTTCGGCGCGGCGGAGGCGCCGCTGGAGCGCGGCGCGGTGTCGCCGGGTACGTACTGCACGCGCACGTACGAGGAGTGCCACCGCAAGCCGTGCCGCCTTCAGAGCCCCAACTACCCCGGCATGTACCCCCGCAACGTTACCTGCTACTGGTCGCTGCGCCAGAAGGATATCCCCACATGCAAGCACGCCATGATCTCCGTGCGGCAGGACTTCTCGCATAAGATGCAGATCAAGCGCTCCATCTCCATGGCTAGCCTCAACAAGACGGGGCGGGCCGTGCGCGCGTGGCGCGAGTGCACAGGCGAGCGCGATCGCCTCATCGTGTACGACGGCGCCAGCACCGACGACCCCGTGCTGGTGGAGTACTGCGGCGGTGACTGGCTGCCGCGGGTTACGGCGCGCGGGCCCGAGATGCTCGTGGCCTTCCACTCCTCGCCCTTCAGCGCCCCGCCGCGCGCCGCGCCCGCGCTTGCGCCACTGCGAGGCTTCGAGCTCGACGTCGACGTCATCTTCGCCAACTCCGACTCCCTCGATTACGCCAGGTAGGACGCTCGACCTTCGATTCGAATACGACGAATCGTAAAATACACGAAACATATTGTGTGAACGTTTCTGTTCGAAAAGGGAGGCCCGACGCTGCGAGTTCCACGTGAAGGCGTCCTCGTCGGAGGAGGAGCTGAACTCGACGGCGAGCGCGGCGCGCGGGCGCCGCGGACGGCTGCGAGCGCCGGCACACACGCTGCCGCCACACACCACCTGCACCTGGACCTTCCATGGCCGCCCAGGTACGTTTGTCCCCGACCTACTCGCTACGTAGTCGCGATAGAGTCACCCGTGCTATGACCGACCTAACGCTTCCGCAGGTGATCTCGTATGGATATACTTCTCGAGCTTTACGCACTACTCGCTCGTGGAGCCGCGGCGCACCGAGAGTGGCGAGCGGGACGAGGAGGCGGGTGTCACCACCCTTCCGCGCCCCGCCGCCGACCCGCTTGCGGGCGCTAGCGGTGCCTGCGCCGTGGAGCTACGCATCTGGGACGGTGGAGGGGGTAGCGATGCGGGCGCGCTGCTGGGCCGCTACTGCGACGCCACGCCGGCGCTATGCGCTCGCGCCGCACTGGCCAACGCTACACGCTCACCGCGGCCCTGTGCGCCGCCCGATGGCTACGTATCGGCGGCGCCGCTGCTGGCTATGGCGGCCACCACCCGGCCCGGTACTGCAACGCACCCTCTTGCTTTCTCGCTGCACTATGAGTTCATCGACGCCCGGCTCGAGGGCGACCCGCTGCCGATCTCCGAGACGAGAGTGCGTGCGGAGCCGGCAGAGTGCGCGCGCCGTCTCACTGAACCCGGCGCGTTCACGTCGCCGCGCAACGCGCTGTGGTTCGGGCGTGGCGGCGGGCGGCGGCTGCGCTGCGTGTATCGGCTGCAGGCGGACGGCGGCCGCGTGGAGCTGCGACTGCTGGCGGCGACGTTTGGGCGCGAGGGCCGCTGCGTGACGCGCGCCGACCCGGTGACCGGGCGGCCGTCGTGCGTGCTGGAGACGGATGGCGGAGAGCCGCGGCCAAGCGAGACGCCGATGGAGCTAGACGACGCAGGCGAACCGCCGCTACGCGTGCCTCACCTGCGCATATTCGAGTCGCCTTGGCCCGGGTACCGAGTGCCGCTCGGCTGCATTTGCGATAACGTGAGCGCCCCGCTGACGCTGCGTTCGGGTGGGCCGGCCCTGGAGCTGGAGCTGGCAGCGGCGGCGCTGGCGCCCGCAGACGACCACCGCCACCTGCACTTCCGCGCGGACTGGCAGCGCCGCCCTGCGCCAGCGCACTGTCCCGCTGCGCGCCGCCTGCCGCCCCCCGGACACAGGGTCCACCTCGTTTACCCCTACAGGTAATGTACTTGTAAATATTATACAGGATAAGGAAAGGAGATCCAGGGGTGATGAAAAATCATTTAAGCCCTTTGTCAGTTGCATCGCCGTATAGAATATAATTTTGTATTTTTTCAATACCCAACCTGTTTTTATCATAATACTGCTGTATTAATAAGAAAATAGGTTTCATCATCAATTTTAATTTCATAGCAACAACAGAAGTAATCAGAGTTCATAAATCTAAACACAATTAAACCTGAAAAATAATTTTAGATCATTTATTGAACACTCGTGAAAATCGTTTGCACAATGAAATAAAATAAAAACTGCAACATTTATGTAAATGTAAAACAACAACATCTTCTCTCATGATATGTGAATCTCCAAACGTTCTGTAAATGGAGGATAAGAAGATTAACCTGTAAACTTGTCGCACAGCGGCAACAGGATATCAGCGTGCGGAGAGACGCCATTCCTGCTGACGGCGCGCGGCAACCGCAGCGTGTTCCTGCGCGTATGGGGCGAGGAGCTGCCGGCCGGCACGGTGGATGCCCCGCCCTGCGCCACAGCCAACCGCGTGCTCGTGTACGACGCGCACTCCGCCCGCCTGCTCAAGGCAGTGTGCCCGGGCGCCGACGACGCGCGCGCTGTGCAGCTATTCAGCGCCGAGTGGTGGGCCGGCGCAGCCGCGCGCGCACCCGCACTGCTCGTTGTGTGGGCGGCGCGCGAGGAGGGCGCCGCGCGCTTCGCCTGGATGGAGGTGTGGCGCGGCGCGGCGGGGCCAGGCGGCGCGCCGAGCAACGCGTCGTGCGCGCACTGGTGCGCCTCGCTGGGCGCCTGCATGCCGGCGGCGCTGTGGTGTGACGGCGGTATGGACTGCCCGGGCGGCACGGATGAGGCGGGCGCGTGCGGCGCGGGCGCGCGGCTGCTGGCGGCGCTGCGCGCGGGTGGCGGCGCGGGCGCTGGCGCGGCGGCGGCGCTTCTGGTGCTGCTTCTGCTGCTGGCCGTGGCGCTGCGGCGGCGGCGTACTCACAAGCGGCCGGCGGGCGGCGCACCGCGGCGGCTGACGGAGGAGCTGCTGTACGACGCGTCGCGCGCTTCGTCGGCCGCGTCCTGACGGCACGAGCGCTCCGTCGAGTACATTCACGTGGACCGCGAGACCACGGTGTGACGGAGCGCAGTGCCCGCCCGTGCCATTGCCGGGTGTTCCGTTAGTCGAATTCAGTAGGACCGCTAGTCGTAAATCGCCGCAGTGCTCACCCGTGCGGCGCCACGCGGCCGTCCGCACCGCGGGTGTCACGTGCGGTGCCGCGCGTCGCCGTGCGGCGGGCGGCGAGTGTAAATATGTGTATAGAGCGGCGCTCGGGGCCGCCGCGGGTTATGTTCGGTATGTTATGTTGTATGTTATGTTATGTACTTATTAATACTTTGTATGTATATTCTATTATATTTCCGATAAACTATCCCGTCCCTCGTTTTCACTAAGAATGTGGATCGCTAATATAAATACATAGTTTAAACGAACTCGTTGTCTTTTAATTTCCTTTATTTTTTATTTGATTTTAATTTTTATTTTCAAGGAAAACTTACAACAGAGTAACAATATAGGGCCAATCGCAAGTTTTCACGATTAACTAATATTATAATATTGAAATTGAGGTAGACATTAAAAGGACGAGCAAAAGTAAAGGAAAAATTTGACTTAATTTTAAATACAATATTAGCAATTTTTCTCACATTTTTATACTGTGGGGGTTTGGCTAGTAAAACCAAATGTGTTCCCGAACATAAAGATTTTATTAATTGTCCCACATAAGATTGATATATGCTATAAAGGTGCTAGGGAGCACGCGCGGTACTTGCTAATTATGAACGCGTACTGACGGTAAAATGTATTGTGATGTGAAAAATGCTACGGTGTGATTTATGACACCGTACATACTCCCGAGCCGAAAACATACAAAAAATTAGGTTGATTTTGGGGGAAAATTACATCTGGCAGATATAGGGGAGGTTGCTATGTCCCTCGTGATATTTACACTACACACTTCACTCGGCAGACGGTCAGCCGTGCTTTGCTTTCGCGCACTAAACACTACACTAGGTTCTGCTTGCGGGGAGACACTGCTGAATCTTTTCCTATACTTCTTCCACAGTATGAATGACGCTGCTATAACCACGACAGCGAGCAGGCTGTATGAGATACTGTATTGATGAACGTCGTGACCCGATATTTGACTATCTGATGTCTTTAAATCTTTAGTGGCGACTTTCAACTCTTCAACTTGCTTGCCCAAATCACTGATGGAGTTGTTTATATCAATTTCGCTGTTATCAAGGATGTTCGAATATTGCAAGTGTGATTGGTTGATCATATGATTAATATTATGAAGTTTGTGAGCTATAACGCCCAAATCCGAATAGATCTAATTCCTGGAATTGGTCTGAGAGTACATAGTAAAGTCTCGGCCCTTTATCATGCAGTTAGGCTCGATGCTCAAAATACCAGCCCCATTCAGCTGATCTGTGCTAACACGATCTGAACATATGATTCTGACCTGATATGTATTACAGCAAAAATAAAAATATTGGGACTCATCCTTCAGCTGAATCCACTGATCACTGCATGCTGATTTGCTGATGAGACATTGCTTAGTTCTTACGTCGATCTTACAGAACCTCTCATCTGGTGGGAGATAATGTATGGGCTTGCTGAGATGACATAAGTAAGTTTGCTCATTATTGAAACATAGTTGAAGCTCAAATGTGGAAAGGATAAAATAGGAATCCTTTCCTAAATTGATTGCTACATAATCATCTACTGGGAGGGCAGTGATCGCATTTCCTGCTATCTGCTTAGGAATCGAAATAATTTTGTAAACGTTGTATGCTTCTCTATTAGTTAATGGAAACGATATTTCGAATATAAAATAATCCTTTAACATTCTTGCTTTAATTCTAAGGAAACTGTAAACGTTCCGTAAGTCTGATTGTATGTTGTCAATGGGTAACGTGATATCCTTTGTCAACTGACTTCCTATGAATTGTAATTCGCTTTTAATTTGTTCCGGAGTTAATAAATGCATATTAAACTTGCCATGTGAAATATCTGTGATGGTATCTAAAATCGTGTCCTGAATTCTTTTCAGGTTTTGAAATAAGTTCATCGCCGTGAATGACGACAGTAAAAAATGTTGAACGTCCGAAATCTGAATATGTTCCGATTTGAGAGAATTAGTAAAATTATACAATTCTTCAAGATGGTTATTTATCGATTTATGCTGAAGTTGAATCGATTGTTCTGTGCGTTTCAGTAAATTGTATTGTGCCTCGACGACTGATGTTTGATTCTGTATCAAGTTGTTAAGGTGATGCTCATTCTGTCTGATAAGCTCGATGTCGTTCCTATACTGTTCCGCAAATTTCTCGTCTAATACTCCGAACAGATAGTTGGCGGCGTAACCGACACCATTGATAAGCGCCCGGCGCTTCCTCGCACGCGCCTCAAAACGCTGATTTAATAACAAACGATTGTAGTGATCCAGTTCCTCGAACTCGTGCTGTAATTGTAGCGTGATTGTTGAACAATAGTCATAGTCGGGTATATAACTACATATTATATTTGTATAATTAATGAACTTTTTTGCTGCGATGAATCCTTCCCAGTACGGAGACATATTGTAGTATGCTATGAGAGTCCACTTATCCCGAATGATCTTTGCACTTCCGGTATAATCGAAATATAGAGACATGTTGCTAGGTAAATTTTCAGCTGTATAAGAAGTCGTCACAATCGACATAAATAATATAAATGCTATCGCCATGGACGTGAAACTATTCTGCTTGATAGGTTTTCTTTGATTTTTCTCTTCTTTTTGTGCCTCAGATTCTTCTTCACGGTCGCTGCTTGCTGCGTTAGAGATAGGCAACAATGATAATTTAACTACTGGCCTTTTGATAATTCCGTTTTTTGTTTTCAGAGTGACGGCACGAACCAATCCCTCCCCATGAGCCATTTGCCGGGGGGCATATTCTCGTCCTGAATAGTGACTAACTCGCCAACTTGAAGATTATTTCGTGCTCTTAACCATTTCGATCTTACTGAGAGCTGAGTCATATATTCGATCCTCCATCTCTTCCACAAATCGAAATATATTTTTGATATTAAATACCATCTTGACCTAGCATCCTGCTCCGTTTCTATGATAATTAACTCTGCTCTGCCGACTAGAAAGTGTGCTGGTGTCAAATAGTCTAAGTCCTCTGGGTCCTCTGTGAGCGCGCAGAGGGGCCTAGAGTTTAAGATTGCTTCTATCTTTGCTAATAGGGTGGCGTATTCCTCATATGTAAGTTTTTGCTCACCCACAACCCTTTTTTAATGATGCTTTAAGCTCCTTATATTTCTTTCCCATAAACCTGATGCTTGGCACCATTTCGCTACATTGAAATGCCAAGTGATATTCATGCTTGCTATCTCTCCAAAAGTGTTGTCATCGAAAATGTTCTGAAATTGCTCCTGCATCAATCTGTTTGCTCCTACAAAATTAGTGCCATTGTCACTGAAGATGTGACGAGGCGTGCCGCGGCGAGCTGCCATTCTACTGAGAGCCGCCAAAAATGCTGAACTCGTGAGGTCTGATACCATTTCTATATGTACTGCTTTCGTGACCATGCAAATGAATAATGCTATGTATCCTTTCATGGTTTTGATACCTCGTCCTTTATTTGCTTTTACATCGATGTATCCTGTAAAATCTACACCGGTGTTATAAAATGCTGGCCTCGGGTTAACACGTGCTGTTGGAAGATCGCCCATGAGCTGCTGACCTAAAATAGGTGTGTTTTTCCTACAGGTCACGCACTTTCTGATATGCTTTTTGGTTGCTCTTATACCACCAATGATCCAATATTTTTGTCTAAGATTGGCCAATGTAATTCGTGGACCGCCATGGAATGTTAGTTCATGTGCTTGCTGTATCAGTAAAATTGTAAGTCGACTTTCGTAAGGTATGATGATGGGATTTTTTATTTCGGTACTTACACTCGCGTTCTTGAGACGGCCACCTACTCGTAAAATTTTGTCGTCATTAAAAATCGGATTTAAATTTAAAATTTTGCTTTTTGATTGTAACGGTCTTTTATTTGATAATAGTTTAATTTCTTCATTAAAGTGCTCCAGCTGTACATTCCTTACAATAAGCATTTTTGCGTGTTGTAATTCTCGTAATGTGAGATATCCTTCGCGGCGTTGTTTGCGCTTTGTTATTCGTAATATCCATGCAAGTATGCGGATAACTCGAGTTATGTTGCTATGCTTATTTAATAATTGTTCGATGATGTTTAATGCTTGAGGATCCGTATGAATTATAGTATTAGATTGTTTGTATTGATGTTTTAGCTCTAATGTAGTCTCGTATAATGTTGGCTCTTTAACTGTTAATGACGGCAACCATGATGGGCCGTTCCACCATAGCTTATCTTTTTTAAGCTGAGTCACGTTTAAGCCGCGACTAGCTGAATCAGACGGGTTTTCGTCAGTTTTAACGTAGTGCCAACATGATTTTGGCATTACTTGCGTTATTGCTCTGACTCGATTGGATATAAATGTTTTCCATCGTGATGGGTCTCCCTGTATCCATCCTAAAACTGCTGTAGAATCTGTCCAACCATACACTTCTGCTTTGTATTGATGTAAGCATTTTTGAACCTGGGTCATCAATTTTGATAATAGTTCAGCTCCCATTAATTCCAACCTAGGGATGGTCTGAACTTTGCTTGATGGTGCGAGTCTTGCTTTGGCTGCTAATAATGATACTGATGATTTGCTATTTTTTATGACCTTACAGTAAATTACTGCCGAAAATGCTTTGCTAGAGGCGTCGGAAAATCCATGAAACTCGATCTTGTCGTTTTCAGAAGTCCCGATCCACCGTTGTATTTTAAATGTGTCTATATTTTGCAACTCTTGGCGTAAATCTAACCATTTTGTTTTAATATTCTGCGGGAGATTATCATCCCATTCTATTTTCGATAACCACACATTTTGAAATAATAATTTCAGTGTCGTGCTCAATGGAGTAAGCCAACCTAAGGGGTCGTATAACCTTGATATTTCGGACAATAAAGATCTCTTAGTTGGTGCTGCTTCAAAATATTCTATTTTGCATTGAAATGTAAACACGTCACCTTGGGGATCCCAGATTAGACCTAAGGTTTTCGTCGACTCTATATGCTTAAATTCGTACGTCTGCTTGTCACACTGCTCTGTATCTAAATCTGCTAGAAGTTGCTGGTCATTTGACTTCCATTTTCGTAAATTAAAACCTCCTAATTTTAGAAGCTCAATTAAATCTGCTTGTAATTGCTTGCTCTGCTGTAAAGTATGATGACCTCCACAAAGGTCGTCTATGAAGAAGCTTTCTTCTACTTCTTTCGCTGCCTCTGGATACTTCGTCTTCTCTTCTGCTGCTAACTGCTGTAAACAATTTATTGCTAAGAAACTTGCTGCTTTTTCTCCGTAAGTTACTGTTTTCGATTGATACGCTTGCACGGGTTGGTCTTTAGACTCCCGCCAAAATACCTTCTGATATGCTTGATCTTCGGGAAAGACCCAAATTTGCCTGTACATCTTTTCGATGTCTGCTGTCTAAGCAAATTTAAACTGACGCCATTTCAAAATTGTCTGCTGTAGATCCTGCTGAAGATTGGGCCCCTTATACATTATATCATTTAAGCTATATCCACTCGAAGACTTTGCTGATGCATTGAATACTACGCGTAGCTTCGTTGTAGTGGAGCTGTCTCGGATGACTCCATGATGAGGTAAGTAGAACTCCATTTTTCTTTCAGATGCTGATCGTTCCATATGACCTAAGTCCATGTACTCCTGCATGAACTTTTTATAGTCATTTGCTAATGCTGTATTTCGATGCAATCTTCTTTCTAAACTCTGATACTGTGCTAATGCTGTAGTTTTTGATGACCCTAATTTATGCTTCAATTCTTTTATGATAGGTAAACGCACCTCAAATCTTCCATCCTCCAACCTTCTAGTCGTTTTAGAAAAATATTGAAGACAAAATTCATCTTCTGACGTCATCTCCTTTTCTTGGGAAATGTCTTCGCATTCCCAGAATCTTTGCAAGTCGTCATAATTGTTATGTAACATGACGTTGCACTGATATGATTTGACGGAGCCGCAGAGGATCCAGCCAAGATAAGTCTGCTGTGCTATGGGTTCCTCACTAGTCGAACCTCTCAAAATACCATTTTTGAGTAGACATCTGCTCCTAAAAGTGAGTCTACCGGACGTTTTACATAATATTTTGGATCTCCTAAATTAATGTTTTCGATGTATGACCATGAAGGCTTAGGTATATTTACATTTGGAAGACTTTTGATAAGATTGCACATGATGATGACGTCTATGCTAAATGTAATCATTAATCATTATGCAATGATTTGCATTGTATAGTAAGCATTCCTTTGCTGCTGCTTTCATGCTCGCCGACGCCGAAAATAGTGCCCTTGCACCTACGTCTTTTTAATCCTAAAAACTGCGCTGCTCTCTCTGTAATAACTGAAATTTGAGAACCCGAATCTATGAGGGCTCTAAGATGATGCTGATCTCCATTTGCTGTTTTCACACCAACCATTGCCGTTGCTAGTAAGACCTCACACGTGTTGGGTTGAGACACGTGGTGGGCCTTCGCCACATGGTTCGAAGAAGTGATGGGTTTGAGTTTTGTGCATGCATTGTGCAATAAACTATTGTGAAATCCTGCGCATAAGCGACACCTTTTACTGGAAAAACATTCTTTAGTATCGTGTTCGTATAAACAATTCACACAATAACGCAACCGGCTTACGGTTTTCAATTTCTGATCGCATGGCATTTCTTGAAACCTTGAACAATTGAATAAACCATGTTCGCCTTTGCAAAGTCCGCAAATTACCTTGGTTGCATGCAAAGCCTTAAATTTTGACTTATGATAAAAATAAAAATTATTGTTGCTAGATTTAAAGTTGCTCGGAGGAAGTCTTCGTTGATGCGAAAAATTCTGCTGCTGATTCGATGATGCTGGTTGCTTAAATACGCCCTTCTCTTGTTTTCTGCGCGATGATTCGATTACAGTGAATTTCGTTTCCAAAAAATTCACGAAGTCCTCTAGAATTGGCAATTCTCGAGGATTCTTGACTGATTCCAAATACTCTGTATACGACTCACTGTCCAATTTTTGCCCTAACAGGTGGACCAATAAGACCAATAATGTCCCATGAGCTGATATTGACTCCCAGGTTCTTTAGTGCATTCAAACATTCTTTAGTTGTGTCGTGTAATTTTTTAAGTTGCGCTGCTGATTGATATTGAATGGTGGGCAGCCCTAGCAATATGTTGACGTGCGAAGTGAATATGAGCCTTTTATTGTTGTACCTGTGGTTAAGAATTTCCCAAGATATATTATAATTAGCCGATGTAATTTGTAAATGTTGTATGAGTCTTTCAGCTTCGCCTGTTAATTTACTCCTTAAAAACTGCATTTTTTGGGCCTGAGACAGTGAGGGATTGTTATGAATGGCCTCACTGAATAAATCTTGGAATGACATCCATTGATGATAATTACCGCTAAATGTAGGGATATCTAATTTAGGGGTTGATTTTTCCCTATGAGACGTTGACCACATTTTTTTGTTAATGCTCTCCTTGATGAAATTAAATTTCTTCTCATGTGCTGTAAATTGATTTTCGTACTCTAGGTTAGACCCGTTTAATTCATTATCGAGCTCCCAATGCTGAGCGTCGATTGCTGTCCATCTCATCTGTAACTGCTGCAACGTGTCTTCAAACTGCCACCTTTCTGTTAATGCTTCCAGGTCAATGTTGCTTACTGTTCGTGAAAATGCTTTGAAGTTCGTCATCTGCTTACGTAACATTTCTGCTGTTTTGCTGTCGACTCCTTGGGAGATTGTCCTCGACACCCGTTCTGCTGATGCTGCTGTTGACGGACCAGGGATAGGTAACGGGCTTGCTCCACGACTTGGGACCTCAAGTACCTTACCCTCTGAGTGTGCTACTGCTGGTGAAGTCACCTGCGAGAAATACTGCTGCAAAGTTGACTTTGTGATCTCGTAGTTTCTGGTAGCCCGTTCATTGAGACTTTTCATAGACTCAGAATTTTCATCTACGTATCCTGCTAATTGCTGTCGATTCTGCTTAAATTCTTCCCAATATTCGTCAAGGGTTTGTAACTTCCGCTTAACGTAATCCACTGTCCTACGATCTCGCCCCGTCTTCTTGAAAGACGCAAACAACTGCTCTATCGCACCTACTAACTGCTCTTGATTTTCGTAAATATCCTCCATTATGGTAACTTATTGTTCAAAGTGAAAAAATGGAAAGATCTTACTTGATTGCTCGGGAACCTTTCTGCTGCTGCTGCTCGCGCCCTGAAGAGCGTGATGGTCTGCTGATGAGATGCTGAAGCGATGCTAATGCTGATGCTGCTGTCTGCTGTTTGCAGACAGGAACCACACTGCTATGCTGAATACTGCTGCTGCTGATGCTCGTCTTCCACTACCACAACACTGATTCGCCAGAAGCTGTTTTACTATATAACTACACCACCGATCTGCTACACTGATATGCTACTCCACAGTACTGCTGTTTTGTTACACTGTTGTGCTATTTCACTTTACCACTGCTGTACTGTCTTCTGATTTTACCGAACTGATTTTCTGATAGTCACTGATAGTCCTCACTCGCGAATGATCCTGCTTTGGCCAAATCGCGGAAGGTCACAAAGCTCGAAGGACCATATTATGTGGGGGTTTGGCTAGTAAAACCAAATGTGTTCCCGAACATAAAGATTTTATTAATTGTCCCACATAAGATTGATATATGCTATAAAGGTGCTAGGGGAGCACGCGCGGTGCTTGCTAATATGAACGCGTACTGACGGTAAAATGCATTGTGATGTGAAAAATGCTACGGTGTGATTTATGACACCGTACATATACTGTTAAATAAATCTATGTCGGTACATACTCCGAGACGCTGGAAGGAGTTGGTATTTCCTAAGCGAACCAGTTACTATTCTAAGCTCGAACTTGCTTACTAGTTCTGAGCAATCAATTAAACCATTGTATATCTTAAATAGGAGCGATAAATCGGCAATGTTACGTCGTTATTCGAGCGGTAGAATATGGAATTTTTTCATCTTTCCACGTAATGAGGCAAGTAGGTCCTGGACTTGGAACTGGATATATTTTAAAAACTTTTTTTTTAATATTCTCAATGCGATTAATGTAGGTAGCGTAGTTAGGATTCCATGTGGGTGAGCAATATTCTATGTGGCTACGTACAAAATCACAGTAAATAATTTTGATTGTTTTAATGCGCGTGAAATCGAAAGATCTTCTAAATATGAAACCCAACGCGCTTTCGAGCCTTTTTCAATAAAAGTTTAGCGTCGAAAGTGACACCTAGATCCCTATAGTATTGACTCTTGTTAATATAGTGTTTTAAAGCTTGTCTGGATACGTTATTGTGTTGGGTTTACGGGTACATGAGCATACATAGCATTTTGACACATTTAAATCTAGTTTCTTTATGACACAATAACGGTGAAAACTATCTAGATCTTTTTGAATGTTTGCAGCGTCGACAATACTTTTCACTAAACATAGGATCTTCATCAGCAAAGAGAAGCACCCTAGAGAACGAAAAGCTAGAAAACACATCGTTGATGACAATATTGAAAAACAAATGTCCCAAAAGGGATATTTGAGGTATTCCCGAGGGAATATGTGTGCACCTATAAGGTAAGCCATCTGCACAAGTCACCCTCATACCGATGGCCGATAGCTTGCGGAGTAGGACGGTGTGATCGAGGCGGTCGAAGCGCTTGCAGTAATTGGAGTGTGTTATGACGTCCACCTGTGCAGGCTGCGACATGCATTCGGACCAGTAATCGGCGAACGCGTTAATTTACACAAGCTAATGGCCTCAAGGTAAATGTCTTATTTTCTACTATACGTAGTGTTTTCTTTGCCACTCAACGGCGTCATTAAATTGACATACATAAATCTCCTTGAAAGTATCTAATGGTTTTAATGGGCTCAGTATCGTAAAACCGTCTTATATTATAGCGTATTTCAAGATAGATATGCTAAAATGGGGCCAGGATTGAGATGGTCATAAATGCAGTAAGTTTTGTATATGGTGACTCATCTGAAATGCTATAAAACACGATTAAAGAAATTAATAAAAATCTAAATAAAACAGAAGTTTTAACCCTTGTCAGCTACCTAATGGTCGTTAATAGTTAATAGAGTCAGGCGTTACTTTGCGGAAGTCCATAGCATACAATTGAAATAATATTATATCTAGCAATATCCCGCGAAAAAATATCCACAACCTGCAAGCAAATACGTGAGTGCACGCATAAGCATGCGTTAGCACCCCCCTCCTCCGTTACTGCTTATGTATACACTGTACACTCAAAAGCAAGATCGTGCAAACACCACCAAAGCAACAAAGTCAGCTAGAGCGTACAAGGCCAAAAATACTATAAATGGATACTTTAAATCAATCCAGTCCTTATTGTGACAATTAATCAATTCGGTGTCTATAAAATCGATTGTCCTGAATGCGATAGAGTATACGTGGCTCAAACTGGACGTAACTTTGTGACTCGGTACAAAGAACACATCGCGGCTTATAGAAATGATCATCGTGATATTTTCGTTCGTCGTTACACGTTACATCACGGTACATCGTTACATTTTGCGAAACATCTTTTAGATGGTGGTATTTTTATCGACTAAACAATACCCTCTTAGCTTGATAAGTGTGAACTAGAACACCCTGTATAAAATTGTCGTGTCACAGTGTATGTTACAGAACGTATGTTCGTCCTGTAATAATCGTCTACCCTCGATGAACAATAACTTTAATAATATAATATATTGTTTGTACTCTTTCACACATTTTGCCCGTAGTAATAGAGGGTAAATCACCGTATTCAGAATTTAATTGTTATTATAAAAGCTGTTTATCTAGCGAGAGAGAGCCACTTAATAATGTTGTCTGGCGAACATTTTAGATACGTGCGACGTCTTGTAGAGGGTTTGCCCAGCGACATGATCTATTCAAATGTGTTATTTTTAATATTAAATAATGTATGATGATTCGTTGATACACTAATGTAAATGTGGGGATCGGCGCGTGACCGCCGCGCTGACGTCACAGAGATCTCAACGGTGAGGTTCGGTTGTATACGTCACTGTACGTACCTACGAAGCTCTACATTCCGGAGTGCTTCGTCTCTAGAATGCACTCACCAGTCACCAGTCACCACTTACAAACTAAGTCCACGGCATACGACCTACGACATAAAAGTTAGTGCAAGCGAAGTGGAGATAGATCATATAAATTCAGTAAATGTAGCTCGTAGAATGCTGGCGTACATCAAAAGTGCGAGAAATGGTATTTACCATTTATATAATTATCTATTATCAGTAGCCTCTAGACAGCTTTTAAAATATGTAATTAATGTACTTCTAGAAAAGCTAAAATATAAGTCGACGTAATTTTTATTTTCGCAAATATTTCTACTTATTACTATGTTCATATCCAATTTCATCCAAGCGTAAACATAAAGATTAAATGGGCCAAACGAATGTGTCATATAATTCTTTGTTGCCCGGTAAACGAGTGACATTACAATTGGTAGCATTATATGTACTACTGTTCTCTCTGTTTACGTTGAGATTAAATTCTGAACGGAGTATACGATGGTAAGCTGCAGTACCTGCCCCCTGCTCACCACTCTACTTAGGCACTGACATGACTTTGTAATTTGTATGCATTTGTCGACATATAACGTTGAATAACAGAGCAGTTGAACAGAACTTACAGCGAGAGAAATAAAACATTTTGCGCTCTCGTACAACATTAACAGCGGAGGCTGCACCGCGTGACCTTGCCCTGCGACCTTCAACCTCCCGCCTGAGGCGCGGGCGGGGCGGGGGAGCACTTCACTAGCTCATTATGAATCTAGTGCTACATCGCTGGCACTTACGCCCCGAGCACTGAACAGTGAGCCCCGGGCATCGGGGTACAACCCGCACAACTGGTACAAGATTACTCAATGATGCACTGATGAAACCATCGAGTTAATATTCATATGTACCTTGGTAACCGAGCTTTGCTCGGAGCACCAGTAGATTTAAAGAAAAAATAAAAAGAATCACAAAATATTTACCGGGGTTCGAACCCACCACATTCCGAATTTCCTAACAACGCAAAAATTAACCAAGCTGCCAATCGGACTGACATAGAGTCGAAATTATTGATATTGATGCTAAACGAAAGAAAAAACATATATTACTTAAAAACGCGCAGTTTCTCGGGGATAAAACCTAGCTAGACCAATTTTTCTCCCCCAAAACTCCCTGCATATTAAATTTTATGTAAATATTTGCAGCCGTTGCCGAGATTACGATGATATAATATATACAAGATTGTCTCGTTTAAAGTATAAGATAATGTTTTTTTATGTTACATTATTCATTGTATTTGTTTATCGCTCAGTAAACAAGTGACAGTCAAATTGGCGACATTGTAGTGCGCTATTGTTTCTTGGTTCAGCGACATCTGTGGTTCAGTGGTTAGCGCGTCCGTTCCTAAGCCGGAGGTCGCGGGTTCCAATCCCGCCGATGGGACAAAAAGTTTTTCTGTGTTCCTGGGTATTGAATGTATATTAAATTGATGTACAGTATAATAAAAATCTTTAATGTATGCATAGTATAACAGTATTAAATATATTTCCGTTGTCTGGTTGGATTGACGTGGTGTGGAAGCGTCCATAGATATTTGTTCACTTTTAGATTTGGATCTGAACAGAGTGTGAGTATGAGACGAGATAGAATAGTACAACTATTGCCTAGTAGTCAGTAGTCATGAGTAATGGGAGATACATTCATTTACCCATCCTTGGCTTTGGAAGCCCGACTCCTACCAACTTTTAATTACAAGCTAAGACAACGCTTTCGGAGATCTGGTGTTTATTTATTGTTAGCAGTTCACATGACGTCGAATAAGTCAGTTCGTTATTGAAACAGGAGGCTGGAGGAGGCCATCGTTAGCTGTCTATCTGTTGTGAGCCTCACTGTAAATGCTCAGCGTGTAATAAATAATGTGTTTGCCCCCATTTTAACGGGAGGGGCGGGGGATCGGTCTCGTTAAATTGTCCTGCTCCGCTGCTTCGGCAATAAATAGTTTCTATAATAGCTCTCGAGTATTTTTCTTTGCAAAAAAAATGTGAGGAAGAGGCCTGATCAATCTACAATAATACAATATTAATATTTTCCCAGCAATGGTTCCAAAGTTTCTCACCGGTTAAACCTTCCCTGAACTGATACGATTATTTTACCAAAATTAGCCAAATCAGATAAGACGTTCTCGAGTTTTAGCGAGACATTGGAATTGCAGTCCATTTTTATATAAATATACCTATAAGATTATTATAGTATTATGAGTCTTTAATTTAAAGCTGAGCCAATTTTATTTAAACTACAAAGAAATAGCTATAAACTCTACGGAACACTGCAAAACAAGTGGAAGTGTTACATGACACAATTAGTATGGAATTCGTTGTCGCCAAACTCACACAAATACACCGATACGAATTATACATATCACTACACACAAAAAATTCGTTTCATTGGTCGTTTAAGTAGTAGAGTAAGTTTTGTCTCCTTCTCGTCTCGCTAAAACTCTTGAACGGTCTCGAGATGGTTGTGGTAGTTCAGAGAAGGTTTAAACGATGAGAGATATTGGAGAGGTTACGTGGAAAATACTGAAAACGCTAACCGACCCACACTACCGGTTCACTGTGTTTAACTTGTCACTTGACTGTCAAATGTTTCTACGTACGTTCAGTTTACTGGTTGGTTATTTATTTATTCCAGTTCATAGGTAAGACGGAGCAAAGTGTCTCGGGAGTTCGGGACAGCTCGAGACGAGACACATAAAAATTGAAAATATACCTTATACATATCACACCAATGGATAAGGTTTATACTTCATTTTGTTATATTGCGAAAAGTACTTACGACGTTTTGTAATCTGTGAAATTAAATTTGGCGAATCGTAAATGAAAATAAGTGCGCGTAAGAACGTTTAGTCGTGACACGCGAAACACACGAAACACACGAAACACGCGAAACACGCGAAACACGCGAAACACGCGAAACACGCCTACTTCCCACTTCCACTTGTTTTCGGTTCCGCGCAGTTTATAGCTAGGTATATATTATATAGTAAGTCAGTAACTCAATCTGACGAGCGGAGATCACTAACAACTAACAAGCCACAAATAAAGTATTTGCATTCAATTTGTGTTAGTTTGTTCGCCGTAAACAAATTATGGATTATCATTAAGTCGGTGACTAAACTTGACAACCAAATTAAAAGTCAACGTTAAAGGTAAAAGAGATTAGCCACGAGAAGTGAGAGCGACTTGTTCCGAAATATTCCTTCCGTAATAATAGGAGTCTCAGACCAAATGAAAAAGTGAAGACAGAGCTTTGACAAACAAAAACTGAAACCGGGTAATGTAAGTACATACATACATACATACATACATACCGCACTACATACATAAAACAAACACACACCGCGACAGCTCGCCCTACAACTTACAAGGTAAGGCGTAGTTTTGTTACACGCCGAGGCGCAGTTTAGACCGGACTTACTATGCGTGTGCCACAAGTCTGGCTTACCACAACCTAGGCCGTACAACTAGTATCTACTTGCAAGAAATTGAATTGAAATACCTTCGTGAAAATTGTATAATTATTGTCATTTAAAATTTATGTATAATTTTTAATTTAGTAACATTTTTTTGTAATTCATAGGTCTATTAGCTCCTATGTTAGCACAATTGGCTGTAGACGCGACGGGACATAAGTCGAATATCTCGTAACGCGTGATAGAGTATCTCGATATGCTTAAGACTTACGTTTTATGGACTTTACAAAATTTGAAGCAATTAGGCGTAACAACACGCAGGGCCTGGATCGTCTTTTCGTGTGAACCAGCTTCGCCTATGCGTTACTGCGGTTTCATGAGGATTGAGGTCGAGCGGGACCGGCTCATGCAGCGCTGGGGGTCGGCGTGGGCATGTGTGCCCTAGCTACAAACATCCTCATCCACTTACCCTGGCGAACCAACAATAATCTGCTTATTTACATTCATTTAAATATTCTATTGAATTCGCAGATGTCATAATTAGGTTGAATTAATTACAGAACCGCGTCCACCCCCCCTCCCCGCCCCCTACTACAGCGCCCGCGCGCGGCCCGCATTATATTGTAATATTCTCTCGACGACTCTCACGTGGAGGTTGTTATTTTATTTAATTAACTTAATTTTGTTAAAATGTATGTAAAGGCCCGAGGAATATTCACAAATGAGCGCGAGTTAACTCGGCTCAGTTTGTCGAGCGCCGCCTCTCTCCGCTCTCGACACTCGTGTCTACTCATTTTTATTTTATATTCTATTTTCATAATTCTGGTAATTTTATATTTTACACGCGTATGTTATTGGAGTACCGAGTACCAAACAGAATGGAAAGCTGGCTCGTATTAACATATTACGTGGTTGTGTGTTCCACACTTGCCGAAACTACTTTATGTTCGTCCGATTTTGTATACGAATCAAAAAAACAAATAAATATTCCAAGTCAACCTGACGTAGACTTTTATTGAATTTCACCACGTAGGGCTTATCGGGGGACACATAATTCCCACAGCTACGATTTACCATAATACTCGTATATACAACATACAATAATCATTATTGTTGATTGGCGGTGTGCGGTCGGTATACTGTCTGCGGTCTGCAGTGGCATCTACACACAGTACATGGAGCAGAATCACGCGGCGTGCACCTTCGCGGCTATTACTGTGAGCGTTACACCCCGGATGTGGGTTAAGTTGTCATCCCCCGGGACGGGGCTACCTGTACAGCGTACCGTTACGTACCTCACTAATGTATTGAGTAAATCCCGCATGTACTCTATGTTCTTTAAAAAATCATCACATTAAATTACACTCTGTGAAAATTTGCTTTAGTAAAGATATTTAACTAGCGAAAGTTTTTTCATCACTTCATGACATCCAAATCAGGCTCGAGTTGTGTGTCCACAACGTGACGTCCCTCCCCCGCCGGAGAGCGGGTCGTGGACTCCGGAGCGGTATAATGAGCCCTTTGTGATGTAAATCCCCCTCTCTCCGCCACTCGGAGCGAAGGACGACCATCGTCAGGTGAGAACTTGCACTTGAATACTTTTTGATCATATTCCAGCTTAATTCTCTTCATTATCCTTATCTATTCATAAGATTGTATTAGCATATTTTAATATCCGTCGTTTGTTAGGTAAAAATAATCCAGCCTTGCTATATCCTAACTTTATTGCGGACGCGGGCTGTTTACTAAGCGGGACTTATGTTTACGAAATCATGTAATATGATGCCCTGTTCCATTACACATACGCAATATTTATGTCCGTGGCCTTGCGCCGGCATTAGGCAGGCGGGGGAGTCCCTCACGCATTATCCCCTGAAGGAGGGTCGGGAAAACGGCAGAACTATTTAGTGCGTTAGTGCGCCCTCCTCCCCCCGCGCGGCACACTCGCTCGACATTCCTCAACAAATTATCCGCAATTTACGGCGTTGTTTTCTCGTGAATTTCTTGACTTTTATGTCAGCATTAGTCCGCTGTTGTTCCGTTACGGTTTAGTTCTTTACGCATAACAAATGACGACTATTTATTATTTTTCATGCAAACTGGCTGTACATATCGTAGCCCCTGGCTATTGTAGCGAGCCATTTAGACACCCAGGGTGTTGATTGAATGCCGGTCCCTAGTCAAAACAGTTCTATATCTGCTCCTGGGGATAACTAGTCTAACTTGCTGTATGTAATGTCCAAATATTTTATACAATTTAATCAAAATTATATCTAGCAATATCCTGCGAAAACATACCCACAACCTGCAAGCAAATATGTGAGTACACGCATAAGCATGCGTAAAGCACCTATCTCCTCCCATTCTGCTTACGCGTACACTCAGAAACAAGATCGTGCAAACACCACCACCACACAAGCAACAATGTCAGCAAGATCGTGCAAGGCCCCACACCACCATGCAGGTTGCAAAACTCGACGCACTTTTCGCTCCGAACCCGGAGCATCCTCAGGAAGTAGGCCTGCGAACAAAGTTCGTTAAGTTGACTAACGTAACGTTAACGTGGTGTAACAGAGTGCTTATTACCACCACCACACAGGCAACGAATTAAATTGCTACTTGTGTGGTGATGGTGTTTGCACGATCTTGTTTGTGAGTGTACGCATAAACAGTGTGGGAGTGTACTCACACATTTGCTTGCAGGTTGTGTGTATGTTTTCGCGGGATATTGCTCGATATAATATCAATTAAAATGTATGTATGGTTTTCCGCAAAGTAACGCCTGATTGTATAAACTATTCCAAATGTTTTGTAAAATGGGTAAATTATATGTAACTTATTGAGTAGCTAATGTAAACGGAGGGCTAAGACAACATAATCATTTACGCCTTATCTTCCACTTATATTTTTACGTAGAGAACAAGTGGTACACTTGCTAAGTTGTGTAAGACACAGAGTTCGGTTATTTTAATCGAAGGCGGTGAATTTGCCGACGTCCCGGTGAGTGGTGTTCGGCCGTGGCGTCAGATAAAAGGAAGGAAATATAAAAACGGGAGGAAAATGCGCAGAAATGTTTTATATCGAATATACCCCTCTTAAGGAAAATAGATGTGAAAATACTCACGAGCCCGAGAAGGAAAATGTTTCGTCGAGGGTCGTTAAAAGTTGGATCATTTGTAGACGTTTTGACCTTACTTCGTCATTGGCATCTAGCGTCCAGCATGGGAATTCGGCGTCCGGCATTGGCATCCGGCGTTCATCGGTATCCGCGGTCCGGCAGCGGCCTCTGTTATCGGTCTCCGGCATCCGGCATTTGCTGTCACGTTCCGGTGAGCCGGAAATAGATGTAATGTGACGCGGCGCTGACACATGTTGGACCTCGTGCAGATTTTATGTCCATTACGTAACGCTATTTAATAATATAATTAGCAGTAAGTAACTAACTATGACTATAGTTTATTCGAACAGGATTTTTATGAGAATCGTTCGTCGAGATTATAATGTACCTGGTAACTATAGTCACATATGTACAATACATAATATCACATTTTTTATGGTTTGCCGCTCTAAAGTCGTGATGCTGTAAAGCTTGTAGTGAGTATTTACTCAGAGTATGTCTTGGCTTTCCAAGAAGGCAAGCATGTTACGTGAGTAACATTAAACACACGCACAGATGATTCGTGAGTGCGAGGTTCGCGGAGTGCGGGCGTCGTGATTGTGTGTACGATTCAGCGAGCGCTCATCCGAGCCGAAAACAAGCTTCATAACCTCCCCCGCCCCGCGCCGACAGCTGATCAGGCCTCGCCACACCTGTACTTTCACGTACAAAAGCTGAGGCAGGGCGGAGGGTGGCGGCTCCGAGTGCAATCTACAGGCCCGCGGGAGCGCCGGAGCCGCCGGGCCGGAAAATTGAAATTCGGTTCCGAATAAATTGTCAAATGTAAATAGGGCCCGCGGTACGCGCGGTGCGCTGGCCCTATTTACATTTGCGGGGGGTGAGGCGCGCGCTAGAACTTTTAATGATTCATTCTCTCTCGCCGAATAATCACAATTAACTTTCTGGTCTCTTGTTTTTTGTGACTCAATATAGCCGTATGTGGCGTAGTATAGCTACTGTGGCATTCGGTTCGGTTTACATGAAGAGAATTTGTATAGGACTAAAAATTTTACAACGTTTAATTACAAGTTCTGTAGGATATATAAAACTTTTTTTTAGCTAACTGTTTATTAGGCTTCAGGAAGATTAAAAAAAAAGTGGCAAAATGAAACGTGAAAGTGGTTTTGCACCTCAAAACAAGCGTATATAGTTAAACTTAAAATGATTTTTCAGATTTTATAAGAAAGAAAGAAAATTGATTTTTAATTCACAAAAGACATGATGATATAATAAATTAATAAATAAAAGGCTGTGTAATATACAATATAAGCTGCTAGACAACAACACCTCATATACAACATAGCAGGCCAGACATTCTCTATATAATACACGAATAAAGAAATAGTAATTAACGGTATTCATATCATCTATTTAAAATAAAACTAATGCTACTTTCATATGAACGACACATTCCCAACTATCGTATTATATTAACGCTGCTCCTCAATGAGAAACCTTTTCAGGTGACCTCTAAAAGTGTCTAACGTGTTGTGTTCGTATCGGAGGAGTTATTCTAAATCTTCGCAGCTGAGTATCGAAACAATCTAGTCATCTAGTTTGTTAACAATATAACAATTATTGACAAACAAGATGTTGCTTGCGACTTCGTCCACGCAAAAGGAAATCCACTTTACAGGAACCGAACATTTTGCCGCAATGAAAAGTATCCTATATCCTTTCCCTTTCCAAATAAAAAAAAAAAATCCTCTCTATTATATTAGTATAACAAAGTTAAATTCGTGTTCTCGGGTCCGACTGTCCGCGACAGTCCTCGAGGTAGAACAAACGTGGGACGCTAGTAAAATCCAGTCGCTCGGAAAATCAAAAAATCGCTATGTTTGTAAAGGATTAAGGAGAAGGAATTGACCGAAAAATATAATTAAATCCCGGGATTTGCAGATTCACAAAGTAATGAGAACATTTCATTTGAAAAAATAAATCAAACAAGACGAGAGCAATCAATTCGCCTGAGAGATGCCGATGAGACGTAGTCACCGACTCGAGCCTCACTAAGATTTCTCTCTCTTAGTCTCTTTACTCTTTAGATTGGTGCCCGATTCGCGTGTTGTGCTCAGAGGGAAAAAGATTATAATAATATGATACTAACTTTTTTAAGAGAGTATAGAATATTCGTACTGATGATTTCAAAAGACGAGACAAAATCTTCATACAAGAAAAAGTCACGCCAATTTGGTTTTAGAAGATTTTGTCAATTATATGCGAACCGATTATACTACGGAAAGCAAATATCAAAATGTCTAGATGACAAATGTCAAACCTCGACTGCCCCAAACAACCCCAAAAGTAGGGCAGTTTAAGTGTGGACACTCTTTGCCTCGACATGCCTCGTCTATAATATATAGGTCTGTGATACGCATCACTGCGGGTCCGCTCGCTGCCAAATGAATTTGGCAGCGATTTGTTGCCTCAAACTTCCTTTGTAGGGGACTGCGTGTTTCATGCGCTCTGGAAGCTGGAAATTGGGAACTGGGAACTAGGCGGCCGCCACCGCCGCCACGGCGATACACAATAGTCTGAGGAGAATATATCACTCCATTGTGTGTTCTATGCTGCTAGATCTGCTATATATGGAGAATTATTATATACTATATAGTTGTAACTAAATTTTTTATAAATACTAAAACCCGATTACGTAAATTATATAGCCTATGTTACCCGGGATCAGTAGCTTAGGCGATTACCGGAAGGGTAAATTAGCATTTACGAAGTCGGGTAAAAATACTAAACTTTCAAAGAATTGTTTTTCATATTAAAATTACTTTTTACTTGCTTACCGTGATCCTGAAATTTTTAATCTTAAATAAAGACGTGGACGGAAAAGTAACTTGAGGGTTATTTATATATTTTTTTTATTTCCAGTTCAACTACAAATATAATTTGAACAAAACTGAAACTGAAGCGCTCGCGAACATAGCACTCGCATTTGTTTCACGCAACGAATCAATTTTAATTCACAAAGCTGGCGGCTGAGCTCGTCTCAATTTTATCGATTTCAAACACAACCAGATAAAAATATTTGATCCTAATTGAGTTTGGTTATAAACGCGTTGAGTGCGGTTATAAACAGCGCCGCCGCCGCCGGGACCGTTATTGCGTGTATTTGTTTGAACAAATAAATTGTTGTGCCCATTGAAATATTGAAATCTTTTATAGCTTTTATTCCAAAGTATAAATTAATGTAAAAAGTATAAAAAAGAAAGAAAATACTTTAATATGAATTCGTAGCACTCGTAGCACTGCTACGGTCGTAGTATTTCTACCGTCGTAGCAGCGATCACGTAGCGCTGCTCCAGCTGGAACGCTGAGTGAAGTTAGTATTGAGTCGTGTTGCGATGGCGCCATAAATACTGTGAACAGTGGACACGTCGTGTACTCCGTTCAGACCCAATATAATCTAAACGTAAACATAGATAACAGTGGAACATATAATGCTACCAATTGTATTGTAACTCGTTTACCGGGCAACAAATATATTATGACATATTCGTCTGGCCCATTTAATCGTTTCTAGGAGTACGTTTTCCGCATATTTTAAAAGATGTCTAGAGGCTACTGATAATAATTGTACAAATGGTAAGTACCACCTCTCGCACTTTTAAGTTCCAGGTTTACGGCAGCTTTCAAGTGTGTGAAACTTGTAGAATACCTTTCTATAAATTCCCAGATTTGTTCTACATTTCATTTTATACTTCTTCTAAAAACTTCCTGTATTTATTTTGGGGAAATTCAGGTCCTCGTTCCATACACACACACGCTCCACACACACACAAACACACACACACACACATACACACACACACACACGCCCAGGCAGCTCTGTTTCGCGACACGACCGCTGCTAGTGGCGCCAGACTGCTGTCTGTATCTAATTAGTACTGAGGTATATAATGTAATCATATGGCCGAAACTTCTAATCAGTTGCCACTTCCATTACTCAATTACAATACTGTGGTACTTATTTGTAACTAAAATATTATATCGATGTCTTATCAGTATAACCAAAGTTTATCATGAGGTAATAATGGTAATTTATGGTTGGTTATAAAATGTCGGATGCGTCGAATGCGGCAACGTCACGCGTGTGAGTGAGCATCAAGTGCGGCCTGATGCAGCGTGACATCACACCGCTAGTGACTGGCGCGTCCTGTGACGTCATGCACCTCATGGCTCATTACAGTGTAGTTACGTGAGTTAAGCTGTCGCTGACGCTTAAGAGACAGTCGCTCGCGAGCCAGTCGCTTGAGAGACAGTCGCTAGTGGAGCGTAGCTTGAGCTACATGATTCGTGAACTAAGTGACGCTCTATATATTTACCCATAACGCAGCGTAAACGCTAGAGCGGCCCACCGCTGCTTCACACGACTGTTCGAAGGTTTCTATCAAATTTAAGAGCGATTAAACCGAGAGATCACTTTATTGCCCTCCTCCATCAATGCCCTGCTCCCCGCACCCCTCCGGCCCGGGCAAATCGTATTTTAATGCCGCCGTTCGGGTCCGATTGCCTTTGTTTTTCGTTAAATTAGACTTTAATGATGATTCAAATGTTTTAAAACATTATACTGTCAGATGGACCTACTTGTCTGTGCCGTGAGAACCCTCGTCATCGCGCCGCCCGCGACCCTTGCACGCTGTCTGTTGAAAGTTAACTCAAATACACTGTTCCGAGTTAGTTTTAAAACTTTCAAGTATGTTTTTTTATGTTTTTTACGAGATAGTGACACAAGTCATAGTTCCAGAAATCTCAACTAAACTACACAAAAAAAAAAGGACCCACCAGGTTTTTGTAAAAAATACTGTTGTATGTAAATTTTTCAGGTTATGGATTAACAAATAAAAGAACATAACCAACTATCAACATTGTTTATTTTATTCAAAAAACACACTAAAAACTATTTTCATGAATCTTTCACTTGACTTCTTGGTGTGACTATACGTTTTGTTATACCTACACTTCGGGACTCGTTTGGGACCCGCGGCGGCTCGACGTGGCCCCCAGGAGCCCGTGCAAATTATTGCTACCCTCTGTGCCCCTTCCGCCTGACCCCGGAGACTCCCGAGTCTACGACGATGACTTTAGCCCCCATTAAAAAGTATAAAGTAAATATGTTCGGTGTAAAATGTCCGTAAACTCGAGCGATATCTTGTGTGCCGGCCCGCGGGATCTCGCGCGCGTGTTTACATTTTAGGGTTGACTTTTTCCTCAAAAATTTAACATTTTTTAAATGATAAGATACAAGTGTCTTACCTTCGACCAGAGCTATTTACACACCTTGCTTATATTTTTGGAAACAAAATAAATTTAAATATTTGGACAGTTGTCACCATTTTTCAGCGAAAATACTTTACACCGCTTTATAGCATTGAAGTGAGGTGGGATGTCGAGGAGACAAATAAATCACTTGCGAATATTTTACGACTGTTGGTCTTTTGAAATGTGACATGAAACAAATACTCGTCATTAATCGGCGGGTAACACACGCGGGCCTCTCACTCGCGATTTGAGAAATTTTCCGCTTTTTTTTACTCTCCTCGGAGTTCAGTATAAATTATGGCAGATAAAAAAGGTCTACTTTTTGTGTCGGGTGTCGGGCAAGGATTACATAATGCGATATCGGGGATCATTCCTCACGCCGCCCCTCATCAATCTCCCGCCCGCCCCGGCCGCCGGCCGCCCCGGCCGGCCTACAGAGTCGTCGGCCACTCGCCGCCTTCGACATCGACGTGTCGGCGAAAACTATTAGTCACCATTGACAACTTATCTAAAGAGTGACATGTCTCCTGTTTCACTTAGCCGAAGATTTTTATTTAGCGTAACACTCTGGCTTACAATAAAACAGGACAAACAGCCGTAAGACATGTTTAATGAAAAAACCCGGTGAATTCCCGGGGAATGTGTAATGTAATAAGCGGCGACAAGAGAGGTCTTGTCCCCGCATTTACATACGAGTACACAACGACCGCCGCCGCCCACCGTGTGAACACGGATGTTCGTGTTGGCTTCCCAATCTCTACGTCCTTCACGTGTGTACATTTTGTGATTCCCAAGATAGCTAGTCAAATGGTAGAAATGCTACGACTAATTAGTCATGCTCTGCATAATATGAGCACAACAAAAAGACGCGCAGACAGAGCTGGAGATACGCCACGCGAATAGACAATAAAAAGTTCTACGCGCTGATTGGCCCTCGCTAGATTTGTTCAAGAGTTAATGTATTATTATTTATTATTATTATTTTGAATCATGCAACTCTCAATAAAATATTTTGTTCAAAATTAAAACTATTTAAAAATAAATGCTAATAAGTGTAGGTACTGTTGTCTGTAGAAGCACAGCGTACGACTACGGACTTGGAAGTTGAACAACGCGATGAATAATTTACGAGCGAAGTTCCGAAGTATGACTACAACATTTACACCGACGCGACGGAAAAATAACTCGACGACGCGACGTGATTTCACAATTTTGTTACAGCACCGTTGTCTCTGTTGTAAATAAACTCCCGCACCAATTTCGGTGGCGGTGGCTGGGTTCGTTGAAGCCTGTCCACCTACGCAGGAGTTATATTATTGTGCCCAAGTGTGTGCGTAGTGCGTGTGTGTGGTCTTCCTTTACTCTCATAACTAACTGGGACGTCGTGGGAAGTCGTGTCGGTCGGATTGCCCCTCCGACGCATGGATCATATTTCTTGTCAGACAATCATTAGCCTGCATTATCCTAACTAGACACGAATACAACATTTTTTGTTGTTCCAACGTGAGAATGGAACTCACGACCTCCGAAGTCGAGAGAGAGTAAACCACTGGATCACGGAGGCGTTACTCTCTCGTCTCTGTTGTGAAATGACTACAAGTCGTTGTACATAATGTTTACCTTAATTATGTATGTACTCGTATGTCTTAAATAATTAAATTAATAATTAAATGAATGAATGCCCTTTCATTTACATTGTTTACACGTAAATATGCTTAAGTTATAAAACATTTACAAACTCTACGGCACAATGCTCTGTACTTATATGTGGTGAGAGAGGCGCTCGTGTGTGGTGAGAGGGGCGCTCGTGTGTGGAAGGTGGACATAATCTAATTGCCGTACGAGCTGTTTTATAATGTTGTCCGTCGCGCGTCCGCGCGGGAGACGCGCCCCGCGCGGCCTGGCCCTGCTGTTGTGTTCACTTTAAACACATTTTATAATTTCTTTCATTATAGTACATTATATTATATTCATTATTTTTTCTTTGAAAATGTTGCCGTACACAGAAGAACCTCGCTAACCCGGACTCGCGACACTGCGGTGCACGCTACGTACTATGTAATCCGGACAGACGAGTCGAGCGGTTCGCGTAGGGGGACGATAATCCGGACGATTGGATAATTCGGCAGGGGCCTTGATTTTTTCCTCACCTGATTAGCGAGGCTCTACTGTATTCATTACAATACGAAGGGCCTTTACATACACACGCATACACACACGCCGCAGGCGCTGCATAAGCTATACTTATTAGATATTTTTATCTGCCATATAATGTAATGATGGTTGACAAATCCATTTAAGATGAAAAGCCTTAAGCAGTTTTGAGAGAAAAAAAAATACGCACTCATGTATGTATTTTGTCATGTATGTATTTTATGTATTTTGAGATATGTCAAACTAGCAAACAACATATACTCCGTAATTAAAATTGCTTAAAAATAGTAAATTAGTAATTTGAATATTAATTTTTGTATAGAAATAGTGTCAATAACTGAATAATTAACATCTAATGTTTGTAACAAGACATTAGCAGAGAAACACTAAAAAAACTGTGAGTACAAGATTGTTAAACAAAACAAGGACAAACTCATATGTTTTCTATATAAAAAAAAAAAACAGAAAATATATAATAGGCCCAGATGAAATCTTATTCCATCTATTTGAAGAAATATACCAATTATATACCATAAAATGAAAGTTGAAGATAAAAAAAGTTTGACAGCGGGAAAAAATAGCAAAAAATTATCATCAAAATCAATAAAGGGCGATACAAGTACAGAAACAACGTTAGAACACAAAATTATGAGAAAAAATAATATCTTTATCTTTGGGGATCAACAGCTACGCAATCTATCTGTACATATGTACCAAACTAGACTAAATAAGTGGAATGACATATATAAAATAAATGGTAACATTAAATCGTTCGCTTTGTCACATGACATACTTGACAATTGTAACAGGGAATGAAAAAATACATTAGAGGATGACATTATAGTTATTGGTAATGGATCTAATGATAGAAATCCATATAAATTATATATTGATCTATGCAATACCTTGAACATATTTAGAGACCATAAGATATTTATTGTTAGTGTATGTCACAATCCGTATCTTAATACAAATTTGTTAAACTATAAAATAAAAACTCACAAAAAATTATCAAAATTGTACGTATATAGATATATCTAAATTATATAACTCTCAATACTATTTTAAAAATATTACTGAATATTTGACATTTAAATTAAATGTCGAGATTGATAACTTAAAATACAAAAAAAGTTTTACAATGAAAAATGTATCTAATAAATTAAATGACGTGTCCAAAACTTTTACAATTAAAAAAGGAACTATTCCATACTATTTAACAGTGAAAAACAAAAATAACAAAAACGTAACACTAAATATTAATACAAACAATGAGTCACAAGGAAATCAAACAAAAAAGAGGACAATTCCTTATTATTTAAAAAAAACTATGAATACAGTTAATTCGATAGATAAAAACAGGTTTTTTCTATAATAACAATTTAGTTACAATTTTAAATCAGAACATATATAGGTATATTAGGTATGTTAGGTATATTTGAATTAGCAATACAGAATTTACTGCAAGAAGCAAAGGTAAAGGATAATATATTCAATTCGGTTGACATTATATGCTTGACAGAAACATTTATAAAACGGGGATCTGAACAAAACTTAAAACTAAAAACTATAATATTGCTGCTCAATTTACAAGAGCTGATAAAAAATGGGAGGGGTTTGCATTATATTAAAAAATAAATTTAACTTCATAAAATTAGATAATTTAATTCGTGAGGTGCAACCTGTTGAAATACAATTTGAATACTGTGCAGTAAAAATACCAGACATAAATTTATTTATTATTTGTATATATAGAACTCCAACAGCTGACATAAACATATTTTTTACAAAGTTAGATTTACTATTACTTAAATTAAGAATAACTTCCAAAATGAAAATAATTATTTGTGGGGATTGGAATATAAATTTAATGAAAAAACCTAAATTTTCTCAAGATCTGATTTCAATGTTATCTAATCACAACCTTACAAATCACATATCAAAAACCAACAAGAAAGGAAACATGTATAGATCTAATAGTAAGCAATATTAGGGACACTTCATCAAAAACATGGTACCTAGGCTTATCGGATCATGAGACAGCCCAAACACTTTCATTTACAGTTCCACAAGCAAACTCTAAAAATAGCAATATATAAGAATACTATTTTTAAAAAAATAGGGATTATTCTGAAAGTAACATAAATAAATTTAAGGATTGCATATCAGCGTTATCTTTTAAGGAAGTTTTAGAACAAAGTGAAACTAATATTGCATATAATATCTTTCACAATGAACTTTTTTTATTTTATGAGTTGTGCTTCCCTATGATAACATCAAAAGTAGTAAGTAAAAAACTTAAAAATAAATGGATAACGAAAGGTCTAAAAAGGTCATGTATAGTTAAAAGAAAGTTATATTTACAATATTTATATTCGACATACAACAAATATTATAACAAAATTAAATACGCAAACTATTCCAAATTACTAAAAAAATGTATCTCTAAATCACAGGCCATAGGTAACATGAATTATATTAACAAAGCTAAAAATAAAAGTAAGGCAGCCTGGGAAGTGATATACTCAAACGTTGACAATAAAGCTAAGATTTTGAATGAAATTGAATGTATCAAAGTGAATGAATTGACATATCGTAATCCTGAAAAAATAGCAGATGAATTTAATAAATATCTTATTTCTATAAGTCAGTTAAATTACTCAAATAATAATAATAACTTTAATTTATTAAATAATAATTTTCTACCATTTAACGACACAACATTATTTCTATCTCCAATCACTAAAGATGAGGTCATTAAAGTAATTAAAGGTTTGAGGAACACATATTCGACAGGTTATGACCATGTAGCAACGAAAATAACAAAGAAAATAAGTAATGAAATTGGTGAACCGTTAAGCCATGTAATAAATTTGTCATTTCTTGAAGACAAATTTCCAGATTTTTTGAAATACTCAATAGTTAAACCTTTATTTAAGAAGAACACTAAGGATGAAATGAATAATTACCGTCCTGTAACATTAATATCCAACTTATCAAAATTTTTTGAAAAAATAATGTACAATAAAATTTATAGTTTTCTAACGTCTAAAAATATTTTTAACTCGTCTCAATTTGGATATAGAAAAGATAGTAAAATCAAAATCAAAATCAAAAAAATTTTATTCAAAATTGGTATTTTTAAATACTCTTTTTGAACGTCGTTACTACGTGATGCCTACCACCGGTTCGGGAACTAACCCAGCGAGAAGAGCCGGCAAGAAACTCGTCTGGGAGCATCTTTTACCAAAAAGATGGAAAATTATTCTTTTAAAATCAAAATTATTACAATGTTTGCTTATGTCTATGTTACAAATAATAACATAAGATAAGGAGCCACCTTATTCCCAAGGTGTGCCGTCTTGAAAGAAGTCATTAATTTTATAATACGCTTTGGCACACAAACGTTCTTTAACTACTTTTTTAAACTTATTAATGGGAAGGTTTTGAACCTTTTCTGGGATTATATTGTATAAGCGTATACATTGGCCTTTAAAGGATTTACTAACTTTGCTTAGTCTGAACACTGGCATATCTAATTTGTTCTTATTTCTAGTGTTTACACAATGATTATCACATTTCTTTTTGAAGTTGTTTAGATTCTTTCTTACGTATAACATTTTTTCCAAAATGTATTGAGATGCGACGGTCAGAACTTTTATTTCTTTAAACTTTTCCCTTAGAGATTCAAAAGTCGACATCTTATAAATAGAACGTATAGCACGTTTCTGCAGCACAAATATTGTATAGCACGTTTCATCTTGTAAATCGTCATCAATTTCATCGTGTAAATAGTATTTTTCGACATATAGGAAAAATAATCCTTATGGCGTACCACAGGGTAGTGTATTAGGGCCTTTGCTATTCTTGCTCTATATAAATGATTTCCCGGCATTTATAAAACAAAAATGCACTATGTACGTAGATGACATTACGATTGTTTATGTGAACAAGAATAAAGCACTTTTATGTGATGAAATAAATAATAGTGTAAGAATAATTTCTAGCTGGCTACAATTAGACAATATAAAAATAAATGCTGATAAAACAGACATGATACACTTTAAACCATTTAATAGTGCAATCATAAATATAAATATAAATTATCAAGGTTCTAATATCGCGCTTACATAGGCTGCACTAAAAGTATCGGGAATGGAATATTTCCACTGTTCCTGTCATATTAAAATCTTTTTAATTTAAAACTCCTTGGTTTTAAAAATCGAATACCGTTTATTTATTTAAAAAAAGATTCTCAGTCTTGTCACAAGGTCTTGTCAAACTTGTTTAGTCGTTGAAAAAATGGAATTGACTCGAGAAAATTCTAGAGCGATGATTTATTATGACTTTCGAAGTGGTTTAACACAAAAACAGTGTGTTAACCGGATGATTTCTGCATTTGGTGATGAAGCCCCATCCAAAACCACAATTTATCGCTGGTTTGCTGAATTTCAACGTGGACGTGTCAAGCTCAGTGATGATCCCCGTCAAGGTCGTCCAAAAACTGTAGTCACCCAAGAAAACGTTGATGCTGTGCGTAAGCTGATTGAGGAAGATCGACATGTGACATACCGCGAAATTCAGGCAACTTTATACATTGGCATGAGTCAAATACAAATAATCTTGCATGAACAATTAGGTGTAAAAAAGTTGTTTTCCCGATGGATACCGCATTTGCTCTGTGAAGAGCAAAAAGCGGCTCGCGTTACTTGGTGCGTCAGAACTCTCGAAAGATTCCATGCAGGATCCTCAAATGCTGTATACAACATCGTATCAGGTGACGAATCCTGGATATACGCGTACGAACCCGAAACAAAAAACCAGTCACGAGTTTGGGTGTTCGAAAATGAGTTAAAGCCAACAAAAATTGTTCGTTCACGGAGTGTTGCAAAAAAAATGGTGGCCACGTTTGTCTCCAAAACCGCCCATGTTGCGACTATTCCTCTTGAGGAACAAAGAACGGTTAATTCAGAATGGTATGCTAATATTTGATTGCCACAGGTCGTTTCTGAACTCCGTAAAGAGAACTGCAATCGCCGCATCATCCTCCATCACGACAATGCGAGTTCTCACACCGCGCACAGAACAAAAGAGTTTTTAGAGCAAGAAATCATAGAATTATTAGACCATCCGCCGTACAGCACCGACCTAAGCCCTAATGATTTCTATACTTTCCCTAAAATAAAGAATAAATTGCGTGGTCAGAGATTTTCATCACCTGAAGAAGCTGTGGACGCCTACAGAACGGCCATTTTGGAGACCCCAACTTCCGAATGGAATGGTTGCTTCAATGATTGGTTCCATCGTATGGAAAAATGTGTCAAATTTCGCGGAGAATACTTCGAAAAGCAATAAATACATTTTTAAATAGTAATGTTATGTCACTTCCTTGATTCCCGAAATTTTCAGTGCCGCCCTCGTACTAACGAAACGACATATTTAGGTATTATATTGGACCAACACTTCTCTTGGAAACAACATACTGAGAGATTGTGCACAAAAATAGATAGATTTATATACGTACTGCGTACTTTGTCTCAAAGTGTTAGTGAAAGGCAGCTCTGATAGCCTATCATGGCTATGTATCATCCAACTTAAGATACGGTATTGTGTTATGGGGTAACTCTTACCATAGCCAGAATGTTTTTATAAAACAAAAAGCCTGCTTGTGAGCACTATGTGGTGCCCGACAATTTGAGAGCTGTAAGCCAATATTAAAAAAATATAAAATATTGTCACTTCCATGTCTATATATCTTTGAGATATTAAAGTTTGTAAAAAAACACAGAATTTTTCATTAAAAAAAAGAAGAAGTAAGCAAAAGACTACATAGAGGAGACAAGCTACAAATTCCAATCAAAAGATTAAATATTTTTGCTAAAAGTGCATACTGTATGGCTATAACTATATATAATAAATTACCCGAAAATCTAAGACAACAGAACTTTAACTCATTTAAAAATCGAATATTCAATTTTTGTTCCTGCGTCTCATCGGGCCGGGCTGGCTAACTGGTTTCTTCCCCGCGCGCCCCCTCTTACGCACGACCCCCTGCGCTCGACCTCCCGCGCACGCCCGCGGCTTAGCGGACGACAGCGTCGCGAGCCCGTTCACTCCTCACGGGGAATTCGCCCGACCACCTCCGTACGCGACGCACGCACCGCGGCTATCATACCAGTACCTATATTATACAAGTACACATCGAAGCAGTATTTTTATTTGGTGGAGACCACCAGCACTACCCCTGGAGCTCTGCCCCAACAGTGGTCCTTCGAAAGGAAAATAGAAGAATAGCCGTCTTATTTACTGCGAAGCGCAAATATCGTTCGGACTGGACTTTGGACCGAGACGCCCCGACGAGGAGTTGCGCATGCGCCGATCGCGCCGCATTCCACGTGGACACGCACAATCGAAAGACAATCAAGGAATAATTACATTAATTCTGAGTGAGTCCGTTCCATTATCCTTTTTTTCCTGCTTTTTTTTAAAACCTTTTTTCAGGAAAATAGAATAGTGCTACATGGATCAGTCATATGTGATCTCTTCATACGTAGCCTAATCGTACATTTATTATTATCAGCTTACAACAATTCATTTTCATATCAAAAATCAATTAAAAATTGTAAAAATAATATCTCCAAATTTTTAGATAACATTGTCAGTGCGTAATCACCGAACATGTGCTCGCCATTGTTCTATTGTACATTTTTTCCCATACCACTTAATGCAATAGGCATATAAATCTTATTATTTATTATCTATTTACCGCAGGCTATTTACGCATTTATTTCATCATCTGGTTTATTTGCCTGTATTTTGAAGATAATACTTGCATTCATAAATCTTCACGCTTTTGAACGCTACTTTCTTATTTTTCCTTTTTATTTCATTTATCTTTCTCTGCACTGCAGGCGCTTATTGTGCGCTTACTTATCATTATGTCTGAAGCTAAATTAAAGGAACTTGTTAAGAGGCGTGGTGGCTATAAAGCTAAGCTAACCTATTTTGCCAACTTTTTAAAATTGATACCTACTTCTCAATTGAGCTCTTTTCAACTATCCGAGTTGCAGTGCCGTGGTAATGTAATGGAAACGCTATATAATGATTTCGATACGTTACAGACGGAGTTGGAGTTGTTGTCGGAAAACACGGTCGAGGCATATGCTGAGCGGGATCAATTCGAGTCGTTATATTACGCGCAGATGGGCCACGCGCGGTCGTTGCTTGGCCCTCCGCGTTCCTCTTCCCCTGAACTTGCCTCCGCGGCTTCTGCTGGTGACAATCTCCATGGCTCTGGTTGCAAGCATGATTTTGTGCGCTTACCCAAGATTGACTTGCCTCATTTCAACGGCGACTATCAGCACTGGCTTAAGTTCCGAGATACGTATATTTCCCTTATTCATAATAATAGTAGTATACAAGACATTAATAAATTTCACTATCTGCGTGCTACCCTTAAAGGCAGCGCAGCAGTTGTTATTAAAAGCATAGATTTCAAAGCCGATAATTATGCTATCGCTTGGCAATTATTAACAGATAGGTATAATAATGAAAGGTTACTTATAAACAATCATATTCAAGCTTTATTTAATTTTGAACCAATACTTAAAGAATCGAGTGCATCATTACGTAACATGATAGATGTAACTAATAAGAATTTAAGAGCTCTTGACACCCTAGGACAGCCTACTTCACATTGGGATACATTGATAATTTTTACGATGTCCAAAAAATTGGATGTTGTGACCAATCGTGAGTGGGAAGAATTCAAAAATAATTTAGATCAATATCCTAATTTAAAAGAATTTCTTAAATTTTTATCTAATCGAGCAGATTTAATTGAATCATTAAATTATAATAATAATACACACCCAAAACTAGCACATAATATAAATACAAAGCACATACAAGAAATTAATAAAAATAAAAACTATCTTACAACTACAATGCTAAAAAATAATTCTTACCTTACTAATAACAAAATTTCTTGTGCTATGTGTTCACAAAATCATTATTTATTTAGTTGTCAATCTTTCAGAAATTTAGATGTTGATTCACGTATTAAAAAAGCATCAGAGAGCAATGTGTGTATGAACTGCTTACGACCAGGTCATACAAACAAGCGATGTAAACTTTCACATTGCAAATATTGCACACTTAAACATAATACCCTCTTACATAGGGATTCAGATAATCAGTCAGTTAACAATATTGTATTGTCAACTAATACAGAAATATCTAAAGCATACAATAATCAGAACATTGTATTGCTATCCACAGCCATGGTGAACACAGCAGACGTCAATGGAAAGCTGCATCTTGTAAGGCTCCTGTTGGATAACGGCAGCACGTCCAACTTTATCACCCGAGACCTTTGTGAGAAGTTGGGCTTGTCAAAGGAAGGTACTACCTCCATAGTCTCAGGTATCAATGGTCAGATTTCTAATATCCCTGAAAGCTGTACTCTTACGGTTCTGTCTTGTTTTAGTAGTTATAAGGCGAATATAACTTGTTTTATTTTACCATTCATAACACAATCAGTGCCTGGGTCTTACGTGGATAAAAAACTTATAAATATCCCGCCAGGTCTTCAGTTAGCAGATCCTAAATTTTATGTGCCGTCAGCTGTTGATATCCTCGTAGGCGCTGAAATATTTTGGGACGTCTTATTATCCCATACAGTTAATTTAGGTAAAAATCAACCTAGATTGCAGTCTTCCAAACTAGGTTGGCTTATATCAGGGTGCGTGTCTCTACCTCATGGACGTACACATCCTTCTCTATGTCATTTTTCCCAGGACGTATGTAATCAGCTAACTCGGTTCTGGGAGCTTGATTCTGTTAAGTGTAGTAGCTCTTTTTCATCTGAAGAAGAGGCCTGTGAAAATATATTTCGAAAAACAATTCGACGTAATGACAATGGCCAATTCGTGGTCACTATACCGTTGAAGGACTCTCCCGAGTGCTTAGGAGACACATACGCAATGGCTAAATGTCGATTTCTCTCCCTAGAGTGTAAATTTGAACGCAACCTTATATTTAAAAATAGATATTTAGAATTCATGCAAGAGTATTTACAATTAAATCATATGACAGAAAACCCAAAATCAGAAATAAATAAGTTTCAATACTATTTACCTCATCATGGTGTTGAGCGAGAGTCGAGTACTACCACTAAGCTTCGCGTTGTCTTTGACGAGTCAGCCGCCAGCACCTCGGGTAGGTCCTTCAATGATATACACATGATAGGTCCTAGTTCTAGTCTAGATAGTCCAGTTCAAGAGGATTTACTATCTATTCTTTTAAGATACAGACAGCATAAATATGTTGTTACTTCTGACATAGAGAAGATGTATAGAGCCATTTTAATAGAGCTATCTCAGCGTTCTCTACAACAAATCGTCTTTAGATTTGATCCCTCAGAACCTTTAAAAACATATTATCTTAATACAGTGACGTACGGCACTGCTTCGGCACCGTATCTTGCTACTAAATGCTTAGTTTCCTTAGCAGAGCAGGCTTTAGACCCAAAGGTTAGTTACTCTATAAAGAGCGACTTTTATGTTGATGACTATTTGAGTGGCGGTGACTCTACCGATTCAGTCATAGAGCAATGTAGAGGCGTGATTGAAACTCTATCTTCTGCAAAATTTCATTTACGCAAGTGGCAGTCAAATAGTTCAAAAATATTAGAATCCATTACTAACTTACTTTCAGAAAATACAGACAAAGAATTAAATTTAAATGTCGCTTCTCCTAGTAAGACACTTGGTTTATATTGGGACTGTAATTTAGATAATTTATTTTTCACAGTAGACTTAAATGTTAACCTCAAAGTTACAAAACGTAATATTTTATCTTTAATCAGCCAGGTGTTTGATCCGCTTGGCCTCGTCGGGCCATGCATAGTTCAGGGGAAATTTATTCTTCAACAGTTATGGATACATAAGTGTGGCTGGGATGAAGAGGTACCATCAGATTTAAAATCACAATTTCTTGAATTTATAGAGTCCCTTCCAGCTCTCAACTCTATTTGCATTCCTCGGTGGGTGTCTTGTAGCAATCCTTCCTTATTAGAGCTTCACACTTTCACAGACGCCTCAGAACGCGCTTATGGCGCGTGTGTTTACGTAAGGACGGTAGCAGTTGATGGCACAGTTTGCGTTCGCCTTTTAACTTCAAAGAACAAGGTTGCTCCAATAAAACCTACAACTATACCACGTATGGAGTTGTGTGGTGCGTTATTGGGTACACGACTCTTTCAAAAGGTACGCAGATCTCTTACTCTTAATTTCCATCATTGCTACTTTTGGTGTGACTCTACGATCGTGCTAGGTTGGCTCTCTAAACCACCTAGTAAGCTCGACCAATTTGTACGCAATAGAGTAAGTGAGATTCAAGAAATCACGACCGGCCAGACGTGGAGCTATGTACCTTCCAAGTGCAACCCTGCTGATCTTGCATCTCGGGGGGTGAGGACTGATTACATCAGCTCATCCACTCTTTGGTGGTTAGGTCCTGATTTTATCAATCAGATTAAAATACAATTTCCCATTTTACCTAATTTACAAAGTAATTTATTATTAGAAATAGCTTTATATACAGACAATCAGACAAACTTAAATAATATTATACAACTTCACCTAATTTCTAATTTAATACATAAAATGTCTTCTTATACTAAATTAATCAGAGTAGTAGCCTATATACAGAGATTTATTTTTAATTGCAGAAATAAAGTTAAAACATCATTATATTTAAATTTTACAGAACTACAATCATCGCAGAATTTAATAATACAGACTGCTCAACACGAAATGTTTCCTGAAGAGTATAAAATTCTTAAATCAGGACAAAATTACATAAAAAGAATCGTTTGATAAGTCTTTCTCCTTACATAGATTTACAGAACTTAATTCATGTAGGCGGTTGTTTAGCAAACTCTAACTACGATTACAATGTCAAACACCCTATTTTATTGTGTAGTAAACACCACTTGACAAAAATTATCTTTGAAAAAGAGCACAAAGCACTCTTTCATGCAGGGCCTCAATTACTGTTGGCACATATACGTCTTACTTACTGGCTTCTAGCTGGAAAAAATCTTGCTAAGCACGTGGTGTGTTCCTGTGTTCGCTGTACTCGCTTTAGTAACCTACCTACTGATAGGACGCACCTTGAGTTTTCTTTTTTGAATACAGGCATGGATTACGCCGGGCCAGTGCTTATAGCCGACCGTAAAGGTAGAGGTTGTAGGCTTACTAAATCTTATATTTGTGTTTTTGTCTGCTTTGCAGTCAGAGCCGTGCACCTAGAGTTGGTGTCCGACTTAACCAAGGAGGCATTTCTTGCGGCCTTCAGCCGATTCATAAGTAGAAGGGGCAAACCTCAACGCGTGTACTCCGACAACGGCACAACCTTTGTGGGAGCTTTCAACGAGCTTTCACGCTTCTTACAAGTTTCATCTAAGCATATAGAGTCTGATCTTGCGAACCAAGGTATTGAATTTAAATTTATTCCTGCCTACTCTCCACACTTTGGTGGGATATGGGAAGCAGCAGTAAAGTCAACCAAACATCTTTTGCGTAGAGTCTTGAGTCTTACTCACTTGACGTATGAAGAGTTATCGACATGTTTGATCCAGATAGAGGCTATTTTAAATTCCAGACCCTTAACACCTTTGCCCACTGATCCTTCAGATCTTTCTTTTCTTTCCCCTTCTCATTTCCTCCTCGGACGAGCTCAGAGTTCGATTCCACGACCTCAGATCACCGATGTCAACATACAGCGCCTCCAACGATTCGACCGCATCGAAAAATTGAGATAACATTTTTGGCAGCGCTACTCTAACGAATATGTGTCTCTTCTACAGCAAAGAACCAAGTGGCGGACCGGGAGTCAAGACCTCAAGGTTGGAGCCATGGTCCTTGTACGGGACACCAATCCATAAATCCTCACAAATCACAAATCCAAATACCAGTACCTATATTATACAAGTACACATCGAAGCAGTATTTTTATTTGGTGGAGACCACCAGCACTACCCCTGGAGCTCTGCCCCAACAATTTTTAATTGACAAATACTATTATAGCACAGATGAATTCATTAATGACAAGAAAATTTCTTTGATTTTTTGACTAAATGTTAACTAAATTTATGTATTTTTAGATTAGTAATTAGGTAGGTATTATGTACTGATAGTTAATTTTACATACACAATTATTTAATGTGACTTTTTAATTCAATTTTATTTCATTAATTGTACTATGAATATTATTATTTCTATTTATTCAATCTAATTAAATTTTATTCAAGATAGGTTAGTATAAATAAGAATCAATTAAGGGTAATGTAGCGTAAAGTCCTAAGAATTTAAATGTTAATGAGGTGCATAATATTATGATAGTTTGATGAAATCTGAAGATAAAAAAGATTTTTTTTTTGTAACTACCTCAATGTAGTGAAAATTGTGAAATTAAGTTAAATAATTGTTAAATAATTAAAAAATAAATTATATTAAATAATGGATAAGTGACTGACAAAATTGATTATGATGGATTTAAATACCTATGCGAGGGGTGAGCGAGCGCCCCGCGATGCTGAGTGAAGGTTAGCAGTTGGCACTACTATTTATTTGTTAAATGTTTTATTATGAAATTAATTTTTATGATATTTTACTGAGCGCCATTTTCAACTAACGATGATAAAAATAAAAACTTCGTCCAATATGTCAATAATATGCTTTTCACGTGATATGACCTTGTCTATACAAAATTAAACTGTTAAATCCATGGAGAGATAAATAGTGGGACTGAGACAAATTAAGTTTTTTTTTTAATTAAATAAGGGGGCAAACGAGCAAACACGTCACCTGATGATAAGCAACTACCGTCGCCCATGGACACTCCCAACATCAGAAGAGCTGCAGGTGCGTTGCCGGCCTTTTAAGAGGGAATACGCTCTCTTCTTGAAGGTTTGCAGGTCGTATAGGTCCGGAAATACTGCTGGTGATAGTTCGTTCCAGAGTTTTACAGTGCGCGGCAGAAAGTTACGCGAAAAGTCCACGGTGGAAGACTGCCACTCATCAAAGTGATGAGGATGGTATGTTTTTCGCGTGGGACGATGGCGAAAAGTTGCAGGTGGTATGATTCCGAACAATTCCTCAGAGCACTCCCCGTGATACAAACGATAAAGGATGCAGAGTGAAGCTACATCTCGGCGTAATTCCAAGGGGTCCAAGCTGTTTGAAACACTATGGCAGTCAACAACTCGAGCGGCCCTTCGTTGGATACGATCCAGAGGGAGCAGTTGGTATTTTGGCGCCCCTGCCCAGAGATGAGAACAATATTCCATATGAGGCCGAACCTGCGCCTTGTAGAGTTGTAGGCGTTGGTCCGGACTGAAGTACTGTCTCGCTCTGTTAAGAACACCAAGCTTCTTCGAGGCTAACTTGGCCTTACCCTCTAGATGATATCGGAACTGGACTTCGCTCGATATGTTGACGCCAAGTATCTCAATGCTAGGGGAGATGGTTAAAGATGTGCCCTCAAAACGAGGATATACGACCATTGGTGACTTTTTAGTGGTGAACGCGCAGACTTGTGTCTTGGCGGGGTTGAATTGGACTAAGTTACGTCTACCCCATTCAGAGACTTTCTCCAATGAATTCTCTATTTTAGACACAAGTTCGTTTCGACTCTCAATGACATTTAGCCGAGAAATATTGGGGGAGCCGGTATATACAGCATCACCTGTACTATCATCCGCATAGCAATGAATGCCGTTGGTCTGTAACATGTCATTGATATGCAGTATGAATAAGCTAGGCGATAGCACACAGCCCTTTTTACCCACACCCACAAGTTTACAAACGGTTATGTGAATTTCGTTTGTCATGATATCTTTATTTAAACGAGTTACATTATGGAATATGAAGCAAAAATTCATACGAATTCCATGAAATCACATGCGAAAAACCGCATAAAAATGAAATATAATTACACAAACACAGACCTCACGCCTTGGTCTGCACAGCGCGGCGCGAGCGGCAAATATTTGCGGCGAAAGTGCGGCGCCGCAACATCAATTTATGTACTATGTTTACTCCGCGCCCCGCCGCAGCCCGCCGCTGTCAATACAACACCGCCCCGCGGGCAAACACGACACACGCGCACACTACAATCTACATGTAAAAGTGGTAAAGTACAAAATATTATGTTGCCGAAAGTGTGAAACATAGACAAAAAAATTAGACATTTTTAAAAATTAGACAAACTACGACGCGCCTTGTATTGTAAAAATGGCGGCACATAGTCCATACAATTATCCTCATAGTCATTTTTGCGATGGGATCGCATCTCATAAACAAACCTGCCACCGAACACATTTCAATCGAAGAAACCTAAGAATATTGCAAGTCTAATAAATCTTTATACATTATTATAATTGCGACTTTAACTTATTTTTAATACTGTTAATTCAATTTATCATATTCGTACAATTGACATGCATCATTTAAGAACCAGTACCGAGTGGAAATATCCGCCGCCGACTACAGACCACAGCCAGTTCGCACATTCGCTATCAGCATATACAATCCACTTCGTTATCTGTTATTGAAATATCCGCAATGACATAGAACACTTCAGCTGCTCTTATAGCTAAAGGTTGTAGGACAAATAAAAACGTTACAACTGTATTGTCAAAGAATAATCGTAGCTCGGGGCGATAATTTGCAGCCACTTGTGTACAAATAGCACATGTTTGGTCTCGTAGTTACCAGGCACACAGACACAGCGCAGACGTATTCAATTAGATTTGGCCCTCTTCGCTGGGGGGGGGGGGGGTGGGAGGGGATGTCTGGCCGCAGGCACTAGTACAACTTGGCCCAGTGCGTGATCAACTGAATAAACGCTGCTGACAGTATTGATAAAAGCTGAAACGAACTTGACAGGACATAAACTGATGATAAGAATTGCAGTACTGCGATCAAGAGTGGCGTTGTAATAAACCAGCTCGGGGATTGAAATGAAATGAAATGAAAATATACTTTATTGTGCACAATCAGTAGTTACACATACTCACAAATATAGAAAATACTAACGACACTACGATAGTACACAAAGGCGGCCTTATTACTAAATAGCAATTTCTTCCAGACAACCTTTGAAAGAAAGGAACAAATTGCTGGAGAGGGGTATTGCGCTTAAAATATTCCGTCTTATATATCTTGATACTATAAACATAAAATAAAATAAATAAATACATACATACACAATAATAAATATACAAAAACTTAAATAATAAAATAAGTAATAAAAACAATTTACGTTATAATAATAATATATATAACACTATATGCATATCGTTACATCTGACACAGTCTGAGGTAGTACTCTTTTAGGGAGGATTTAAAAGTATTCAATGTTTTGGCTTGTCTTATTCGGGTAGGGAGAGAGTTCTAGAGTAGGACGGATTGTACAAGGTATGAGGAGTGGGAATACTTAGTGTGATGGATGGGGATATCAAGAAGGAGATTTGTAGAGGACCGCAGCTCTTGCCTGTCGGAGCAACGAAAACTGTAGGTTTCCTTTAGATATTGAGGGCTGCTGGGATCAAATAGGATGGAGTAAAGAAAGGAAAGTACGCGAGCATTACGGCGTAAGCGAATTGGAAACCACTTGAGCTTGTTACGGAACTCAGATATGCGGTCAAATTTGCGCAAGTCAAAGATGAACCTCGGAGACAGATTCTGGAGTCGCTTAAGTTTGTTGAGTTTGTCTTCGGTCAATTTAATGAAGCAAACATCCGCGTAATCAAGAAGGGAAAGAAACAACGATTCAGCTAAAGCTACCTTAGTAGGAACCGGCAGAACATACCGAAGTTGTTTAAGGGAGTGCCACGTTGAGTAAACCTTTCTGCTAATCTCTTTTAGCTGCTGAGACCAAGATAGATGCTCATCAAAGTACACACCAAGATTCTTTACAACCTTACTAATGGTATTGTTATACCATTGATGGACACCGACGGTAAAGTATCCCAGTCAATTCTGGAGACCATCCCCGGACTGCCAAGTATTATTAACTGAGACTTAACGGGGATAATGAGTAGTCCATGTTCCTTGCTCCAGTCACAAATAGCCGATAAGTCCCTGTTCATAACACCCACTGCCGCAGGCAATGCATCCAGAGTTGACTGCGTATAAATTTGCAAATCGTCTGCATATAAATGAAAAGATTGGTACCGGAACAGTCGAACAGTCGGTGGCTTTCGAGTTCATACCTAACTATATATTTCCCGCGGCTTCGTGCGAGCAAAAGGAAATCCCGTAGGAACCGAACATTTAATCATCGTAACGAGTCGCCTATGTCATTCCTACTCTAAATATGTACCAAATTTAATTAAAATCGATCCAGTAGGTTCGGATCAAACAAAAAAGCAACCCAATCTTTCCTCTTTATAATATTAGTAGGTGTAGATATAGCCTTGTATAGATAACAATTACCCAAAAGGAGGATTATCAAGCGTAAGGGTTGACAAAAACGTAGTGCGAGCGTAGATAAATCTCCATCTCATTACACTTACCGTCTATTCATGAGCGTGTAACGTAAATCACGTCGTAAGTAGCAGAAAACCCTTGAATAACGCTACTTAGGAAGTTGGGGACTAATGCGAAAAGTTGGTCGAGTTAGCGGGCGACGGCGGGGGTGAGGGGGAGGGGGAGTGCGGAATGTCACGGGCGGGGGCGGGGGGGGTGTTGACACATTAGCAGGAAGTCGTAGTGTAGACGGTAGCGGTGGGACGGTTAAAAAAGTGTTGTGAATTAAATAATTCAAAAACTTTAAATATTCTAGTGGTTGAAATTCGCCTATGATAACTCTTTTTTAATATTTACCACTTTATGGATTATTTTGCCTCTTAGATAGAAAAATAAAAGTAAATATTGTGACCGATTGACAAACGTCCACGTGTAAGACAATGGTATCTATCAAGCGCACGGTAGTGTGTGTTAATAATCTGAGGTAGTGTGTGTTGGTATCTATTTGTATTCACATAAACTTTAACTGTGCCAAATTCTCATCCTTAAACTCGTCCGTAGGTACAATTCTGGTAAAACTATACTTGAAATTTTTGCTTACCTTATTACGATTATGATGATGTTAGGAGAATGTCCAGGTTTTAGCTGGCTACGTTTAAAATCAAGTCCTCGCTTTCTTAATATTTTATTATGTCTACATACATTCAGCACACAGTAGACTGTAGAGTTTAGTGCTTACAATAATTGTAAATCTATAAAGTGTGAAACAAATGCTGTACGTAAGTCGTGGTAATAACAGTACAAAATGGAACTGTACTGTTTTACTCGTATCAGCCACAAGACGAAAATTGTAGGACGTATGCGATTTCCAAAATGACCGATCGCTCGCGGCAAGCCTGCCACCTTTCACAGGTCGTGTTTGCAACGACCTGGAATTTAATGACATATGGAATATAATAATACATAATATAGTATATTACGCACGCATATAACTGTAAATAGTCGCGTACGTCGCACGTCGCGCTACCGCGGCCCTAATTGTTGTTTATGGTGCGCGTGTAGCCGCCTCACGCCGCCCGCCCTTGCCGTACTAATGGAAAAATTATATACGACAGAAGTGGTGCAATAAATATTACATTTTATTGTGTCATATTTTATCTCGGTAGGTATCCGTACATACCCTCTCCATTCGGTGTAAAGCTTAAATGAGTCTATCAAAACACCAAAAAATATAATTAGACAAAAAAGTAGGTACCTATTACTGTAGGTAACCTTTAATATTCAAAGGTTTTACTCGCCACTAATTATTCGCTAGTTTCACGGCGTAAAAACTTTCATTGAACTCCGGCGGGAGCGCACAAAAAGCTAATTATATGAATTTTAAACGACGCCCCAGCATTGAAACTTGTTATCGGGCGCTCGGCCAACGACGAGTAATGTGGACGCAGAGGGGAGAGGTGGCGGGCACTCGCCCTAATCCACGTGAGCCAGGAGCCTACTCGGCTAATAGCAGGTACTGTAGCGGTATGGTCTCGAATACGAATTGCTGCAGCTTGAATCATTGTCACTATCGTAATTTTGATAGCCACTTAAGATAGCCACAAAAAATACTCCTAAAACAATATAATTTAAGTACTCCGCTTGAAGCATTTGTAACATATGAAAAGGCTCCACACTTGAACCATGTTCTTACATATTATTCAATGTTGCAGTTTGAAAAGCTGATAAAACCGCGATAGCGTTTCATCCCGAATTTTGATCTTACACAGACCTAGTGCGGTGGTTCCCGGCACGAGCTGAGAGATTTATGGGGCACACGGCGCGGGGCCCGGGGCACGCTGGGGCTCGGCGGGGCACGGCGGGGCATGAAGTCGCGAAGTTGCGAGCTCATTACCGCGCAGTTCGCGGCGACTCCAGACATTCCGGAGGAAGTTGAACTGCCCTATGTATTTATCGGTTATCAACGGCCTCGTCCGTCTCACTCATAATATTATATTTTATCGAAAAATCTTAGAAATATAACAGCAGCACAGCTGTTCTTCCGGTATAGCGTTGAAGGATATAAATAAATGTTGCAATAAATAACAATACTGCTTAAATATGTAACATTTTATGGAGCACCCATGTTGTATGATATGTCAGCGGGCAGATGAAGTCTGTTTACGTCGCGATATTTCACGTTGTCGACAGGCGCCATCATATTTTCACATAATACGTCGCGCGGGAAAAACTACGAGGATTTATTGTTTATCGACGTGACACTGTCGCCGGAGATGTTATCTCGGCGTGTGGTGAAGTATGGGGGGAGGGGAGGGGACATCCTTCCCGCGGGCAGCGCCGGGGTGTGTGCGGCCTAAGTTATCTGTTAATTTAACCTCCGCAATCCGCATCTAAGACTATAATGTTGCTCGTTTTCTGCTGCAGCTGTGTGCCATAAAAATATGTTTTTAATTAAAAACTATACTACGTTCAGCTCCATTTTAATCTTTCTGTAAACAAAAACATAAAATTCCACCACATTTATATGTCTCATTGAATTTCTTTACTGTTACACGATTTATGACATTGAAATTGGTAGCATAAAGTGTTTTATAGGTATTGGATCAGAAGCTCATTTCTCGTATTTAAAGTAGACTTTCATTTTACTTGGATGTTATTATAAGTGAAGCGACTTATTATCATAAACTGATTTTGTGATGTTTAGACCAATCAGAATGCGTTAGACGCTGCTTAAATGTTTACGAGAATACCAGTTTCACGGTTTTAGCGTGTCGGGACTTGATTGAAATTGTATTATTGCAGGTTTTATTTAGCAATAGAGTATAAACATTCAAATATCATATTACATATTATATAATAGATATATTTTATTATATGCGTGTGAAATATTTACACTACACTATAATTTTAAAGAATCGCGATTGCAAGGAACTTTCAGAGCAGAAGGTTCAGAGCTATCTGAATCTGTTCACTTTTTCAATTTTACATCTAAACATGCATCGTAATTTACATAAGTCTAGTCATAAGTTTTGTCTAGTAATAGACACAGGACTATACAGAGATTGGAATTTGAAAATTTAATAAGTGTGCAGAGCAAAGAGCAAGGAAGTAGCGAAGGAAGTAGTTTGGGGAATATCCCTGGGGGAGGATCTCGGTAAAGTTGGCAAGTCAAAGCCCCCGCTGCCGGTACAGTAGAGAAAGGCGCGGTATATCGGTCCTTTGTGCAGCGCTAATGAAATTGTCCGTCTGAGCTGTCCGCCGCAGCCAGCGGAGAGCGGCTTACGGCCGGACAAGGAGCACAATACAGAGGCATTCTAATACGGAGAGTATACGTTCAGACTTGAGATGAATGGGAAAAGTTTAATCAAGACGTCTGGTGTTGCACAAATGCACAAAACTTTTTTTTTGTCACAAATGTTATATAATATAGTAATATATCATACAAAACTATAGCTAACTATATTGATGCTTTTGACATTGGAAATGTCTTTTCGTTCGCCCAAGTGTAGACTCCGATTTCACGAAAAAGTGCTTATCCCCTTGTATCTCGGATAGTTGTGAATTCATAAAAGGCTCAAAAGACGCGTATTCACGAGAGCTGTAAAGTGCAAAAAGATTAAGTTATTCGAGAAAGTAAAAAACGAAAAAAGTTATGGCCGAAATAGTGAAATAAAAAATCAAGTTTTTCCGAATTTTTGATTTTGGCGCTCGATGTTTTGGAAACGAAGAATGATATCAACAATTTGAGAAAAACTCTTCTGGATACTTTAGTCAGCTGTAAGGATAAGGGTTTGTCCTGTAGCCTAAACATTTTGAAAAAAGTCAGGTTTTTTCGAATTTTGTAGATTCATTTCCAATGTGCTCGATAGTCGTATGTTTTACAATATTTACAAACTGGTTTTAAAATAACATACTTAATAATAGTATTTTAAACTGGAAAATATTTAATAATTTTAAGTTCCAGTTCAAAGTATTGGTACGTTTCAATCCGTCTTAGTAGATTTCATCACGGCTGACATTCACAAATAAATTCAAGGCACCTACTATTAGAAGAATAGAAGCAGGCTAGAATCTAGATTCCAAATCGATGCAACACTAACTAACCGTATACCGAAGTTCTGCACATTCTGCAGCCCCTGTGGTCCCGGCGCGCGAACTTCCCCGGACAACTCGCCCTGTGCCGTCGTCGACAAGCCAGTGTTCCACTTGTCGACCTTATTACTATTACGATAAGGTTCGCATGTACACCGGCTTGTCGGCAACTGCACGTATATTGTATAGAGTAGCGGTTCTCAAACTTTTTTGGTGACGGAACCCTTTTGGAAAGCAAAATACTTGACGGAACCCTACAATAAAAGAATAGTTTTTAAAAGTGTATTCTTTATTAATAAACATAATAAAAGTACAATGTAACAGTTACCGATTATTTCTTACTTTAACATGCCACATGGCAAGTACATTATTACAAGATATTAAAAAAGAAAAAATCTAATTAATGGGAGGTATGAAACTGTTTTTTATTTTTCAATAATTGGTTGAAAAGAATATTCAGAGCCATTTTGCCGAGCATTGGATATTCATTACGAATTCTGCACGAAAAATCGTTGAGAGGCATCGTTTTGAACTGTGACTCCATACTTGTGTCTGATGACATTTCTAATAGAGATTCATATATCTCGTTTGACATACTTTCGGCCTTTTGCAAGTTGGGTAAAAAAGGATTATGAATTCATGAATTCAGTTTTATTTTTATATTCTGTTCTTCGGGAAAATACTTTTCAAAAGATGCGCGCATCGAAGTGAGATATTGAACCAATTCTTCAAACATATCAACTTGAAACATTTCTGAGTCGTTATCGCTAACAAACTCACTGAGTGACGTAAAGCTTTCTATTTCTCTCTTATCAACGCAAACAATTCAAAAATCTAATTTTCTTTTGAAGGCAGTTATTTTTTTATAGGCCTGGAACACTGTTGTCTGTTTACCTTGCAATGATAAATTCAATTCGTTTAGTTTTTGAAAGATAATAATAGACATAAAAGACAATCGGAACAACCAAGTTTTATCATACAAACGGTCTTTCAAATTGAAAGAAGTATCAGCTGAAAGAAACATTTGTAACTCCGCTCTAAGTTCAAATAGCCTTGTTAAAGTTTTACCCCGAGACAGCCATCGCACTACTGTATGGAGCAGCAGTGTTTTATGTTTGCTGCCATAATCTTCACACAATAATGAGAACAATCGGGATTGTAGTGGTCGTGATTTGATAAAATTAATTATTTTTACCGCTTCATCCATACATAATTTTAGATTTGACGGCATTTGCTTCATCGCAAGTGCTTGTCTATGCAGAATACAATGGCTGGAACTACAATTAGGCGCTTTATTTTTTTTGCATGATACTGCTCCTGCTGTTTTACCTGTTATCGCCTTGGCCCCATCTGTTCAAATATCAATGCAATCGTTCCAACTGAGATTATTTTCATATGAATATCTCACGATAACCAGCAAGATAGCCAGACCAGCGACATCAGTTGACTCATCCATTTGCAAGGCGAATCGTGTTTTTTGTAGACGTGTAACTGATACGTAATAAAACGAGGGAAATGCTTGACACAGACTGACTATATCAACTGACATGACACAGACAACCATGTCCAAATCATCCTTAGTATAGTTTAAACGGTAAGACTTTGTGGCTTTTAAATATTTTAACACTCTCTTGGTATGCTGCCAATGTACTTTATCAAAACAATTATTGAATTGACTCAAGAAACTAATACTGAATGAAATATCAGGTCTGGTGAGCAATGACAGGTACATAAGGCTACCAATTAACTGCTGGTATGGATATTTTTTATAACAGTGATCACTTTTATCTAATTTTAAATTAATTTCCATTGGAGTAGTGGCTGTTTCATTACAATTTTCTAGACCAAATTTACTTAACAAACTGTCAGTGAATTCTTCTTGATCTAACCTTATTCTATTTTTACAAAACTCGACTCTCATTCCTAAGCATTTCCTGAATTGACCTAAATCTTTTAATTTAAATCTAGAGCTTAGCTGATATTTTAGACTACTTACTTCATTATCGCAAGTTGAAAAAACAAAAAAGTCGTCAACAAACAATGCTATATAAGTTTTCTTAGTTTCACTTATGTACAGACAAGGTTCATGTTGTGTTTTTTTTATAATTTAATTTCTGCAAACATTCATCCACCTTCATGTACCAAGCTCGAGCAGATTGTTTTAGCCCATATATAGCCTTTTTCAGTTTTAAAACTTTACCCTTAAGAGCCAGGTTTGGAGGTGGTTGCATGTATACAGTTTCTTCCAAATTACCATTTAGAAATGCAGTTGTAACATCATAATGGGTAACATTCATATTAAATTTTACACTCAAGGCAAATAATAACTTTAAAACAGAATACCTTAGCACGGGAGAAAAAGTTTCTTTAAAATCTACACCTTCTTTCTGTGTGAATCCCCTCGCCACCAATCGCGCTCTGTATCGCACTGTATTGTCACTATTAAGTTTTTTCTTGTATACCCATTTACACTTAACAATGGTACAATTATTTGGTTTTTCAACTATTTCCCATGCGTCACACTCACTGAATGACTGCGTCTCATCCTTCATAGCACTACACCATTCTTTTTGTTCTGGTCCACTTATAACATCTGCATATGTTAGGTCTTCTTCATCAATACCTTCTACACACATATTTCCAAAACCAAATCTTTCTGGAGCTCTTTTCTGTCGTTTTCAGTAGGTACGTTGGGTATATTTTGGATTTCTGTATCACTGAGTGTGTTGTAGAATTCATCAGAACTCAAAGAACTTTCTGTGTCATCTGGCACATAGGTCACATCCGGAGTTGTATCGCCTCCAACTGATGTGCATGTCAGATCAGATGAGTTCGCGATGGGTTGTGTTTCTTCAAAGTTATCACATTCTTCCTCTATTACAGCTTGAGTCATGTCGGAGGTACTTTGAGCATGTTCCATGATAATAACATCTCGACTGGTGATAATTTTGTTAGTTTTGGGATTCAAGAGCCTGTAGCCCTTCACATTAGTATCATATCCCACTAGAATAAGTTTCTCAGCTTTCTTATCCCATGGGAACATGGGTCATTGCAGTGCTGCCAAAAACTCGAACGTGGCTGACATCTGGCTTTCTGCCTGTCCAGAGTTCATAAGGTGTCTTTGTCAATCCCGATGCTATGGTCCTGTTGCGTAGATATACAGCAGTGTTTACTGCTTCTGCCCAAAATTTCTTTGGCATATTAGCATCAAATAAAAAACACCGAGCTCTTTCCACTACTGTCCGATTCAGTCTTTCGCACATCCCATTCTGTTCTGGGGTGTATGGGTTCGTTTTTTGATGTGCAATACCTGCTTTTTGCATAAAACATTTCATTTCTGAAGAGCAAAATTCACCCCCATTATCCGTTCTCAAAACTTTCAATTTCCTGCCAGTTTGTCTTTCAACAAATGCCTTAAATTCTCTAAAGTAATTGTAGACCTCATTTTTGGCTTTTAGGAAATATACAAATGCCATCCGGCTAAAATCATCGACAAAGAGCAAAAAATAACGAGATGATCCAATTGAGACTTGCTCCATCGGTCCACATACATCAGCATGAACCAGCTCAAGCACAGCTTCACTCCTGGTACCCTTGTGAGTAAATGGCAGCCTAGCCTGCTTGCCTTCACAACAAGTTATACACTTGGATTTATCAATCACTGCTCTGTTCGGATAACTAATACCTTCTACTACACCATTCTTCATAGTGTTAAGTTCTTGACTATTGATATGTCCCAATCTTCTATGCCACATTTCACTTGTTGCAACTGTCGCTGACCCAACAAACAATGTCGGTGACTTGATACATAACCTATAAACACCATTCACCAATTCGGCTTTACCAACCAGTATATTCTGTCTATTGCGTATATAGCAAACATCTTCTTCAAAACTAACACTGTTTCCATTTTGAATAAGCTGACTTACTGATAGTAAATTGGTAGTCAGGTTAGGTATGCATAACACATTTTTCACGGGAATATCAAATTCTGAGTCGTCAATCACTGTCCTTATTCTCGTATTTCCTGCGCACAGCACGGGTATCGTTTCTTTGTTTGCAACTACTATCTTCTTCACTTCGTGGCTGAGTATAACATTCTCCAAGCAATTGTTGTCAACAATCATGTGTGAACTCGCTCCCGAGTCGATGTACCAGTCCGAAACTCGAAACTGATTTTTTGGATTTAAGAAGATGGCGCTAAATGCATTTTCTGTCTTTTCGCGACTGTTCTGGGGGCATTTATTCATATAATGTCCTTGTTGTTTACAACGATAACACCGAATATGTTTTGTCTTTTGATTTGACGTTTGTGCTTTTGACATATTGACATTGACGTCTCGCTTCTTGTTACGCTGCAGCCAACTTTTTGACAAAAAAGCTCCGTCAGTACTGCCAACTGCGCTAGATTCCATGTCAAGTAACTTGGCCTTGATGGCGTCGGTGCTTATCTTCATGCCGGAATGTTCTATGGCCATTATCATTGGCACGAATTTTTCGCTTAGCCCTGCTAATAATAAAGAGCCAACCCACTCATCTGTGATTTCAAATCCTGTGCCTTTTAGTTTTTGAGCCGAATCAACCATCTGTGTTACATATGCCGTCATAGAATCACTGTCTTCCAATCTTATTGATATAAGTTGACGTAATAATCCGATTCTGCGTGTGAAGCCAGAGTCATCAAAGAGCGTTTTCAATCGATTCCATACTTGCTTCACTGTACCTTCATTCTTGATATGAACAAACAAAGAACTATCGATGGTCATGATGAGCTTTGCTTTGGCCTTTTTTTGGTCTGCCGAGGCCGTATCTCCTGCAGATTCTTCATTAATGTCAACACCGTCAAGTAACAGGAAATTTTCAGCCGCAAATGCCCACTCGTCATAGTTCTCTCTTCCTTTTAGTTTTGGCACATTTACAATGTAACTGCCGGCCATTATGACTGTTCAAATACGTTGCACAGATTTATGAAAATTCTATTTGTAATCACTTTATAACTATTGCAATTTGAAATATTAATATTTTATGATGAATTGTCCACAAAATAACGAATATATACGAGAATTAACAACTTTTCACGAATTATTAGTAGCCCATAACCTGATACGTAATAAAACGAGGGAAGTGCTTGACACAGACTGACTATATTAATTACCATAGATAACATTTTTACCATATACCACAGATAACAGTATAAGTGGCGCTAGTATCTATACTATTATTTCAATGCACACTTATAACAGTAACTAGTTCTTGTTTGACGTAGCTTGCCAGATCATGAATTCGCCGTGAAACAGTATCGTTTGATAGCGGCACAGTAGAAAGATGCTTTGCAGATTTTTCATCGAGCATACATTTTGTTATGTCTAACACACATGGCTTTATTAAATTTTCAGCGATAGTGTGCGCTTCACCTGCTTGTGCAATGCGATAGCTAACTAAATATGAGGCCTCCGTGGCCTTTTCATTGATAGTTCGTGTTACATGCATCATATTTTTTTGACTTTTTCAATAACTGTTCTTTTATGCGAACAAAAAATTCTTTATTCTTGTCTTTACACTCGGGATGTACAGTTTCTAAATGTCGGCGTAATTTGGCAGTTGCCATGGAACTATTAGGAAGCAGTTTACTACATAGCATGCAGAGAGGTGAGCCGTTGGAATCAACAAATCCGAAACTGATATATGATTCATCATACTTATTTTTTTTCGTCTTTGAAACCGTGGAGCTTGACGTCATGACATCATCGTCTGGATCGGTAATTGCTGCATTCTCCGCGCGTTGGCTTAAAGGCGTTAAACGTTGCAACACGTTTAACGCCTTTAAGCCAACGTTCCTTCTTCTTTATTAATAATGTTACACGTCAGGATGGTGGGGTCAAAATAATGCACAATCGTTACTGCTCATAAGAGTTTAGTTTAATCCAAAGAATTAATGTACAAATCTGATACAATCAGAATACAGCAGGCAGTAGAACATTAAACACTAGTTACATATTATGTTTAAACTCCGCAATTCAATAGCCAGCTTGTAAGTAGGGAGGTAGGAACTTATCACTCCGAACGCTAATCGTCCACTGACTGACGAGGCGCTACTTTTTTTTTTTCGAAAGGGTCTACGCTAAGGGTCGGGTTAAGAACGCTGTAGCTAAATCGGACTATAACTAGCCTGGTGGCTAGTTTATTTGGCGCGATCGCCGCTTTTATACTTAGTCCTAGACTCGATCTCGAACATTCTCAAAAATACACGAGTCGGCGCCAGTGATAAAAAAAAGCGGAAATAAAAATAGAAATACAAAAAATGCGTTGTAAACAATCTCGACTCTATGTTTTGAAGTTAGAGCCGAAAGTCGCTTGTTCACAACTATAGTGTCTAATTCAGAGGCGGTTTTTATCAAAGGGACTGCGCGCTCACAAGTATACGTGCGGCGGCAGCGCGGCGGGCGGAGTCAAAACGAGAGATAGGTGTTTTGATTTTTTCTTCTAAATTCTTGCGGAACCCCTACAGGGGTATCGCGGAACCCTAGAGTTCCGCGGAACACACTTAGAGTATAGCTGGTATAGAGAGTCGCTGCATACTTACATAACGCAAAAGAACGAGTAAAAATAAGGGTATGTTTCACGGCGCATTGTTGTAGATAAAGTCAACAACTCTGGCAGGAGAAAATAACAATTTTATTTCGTGCCAGATAACGTTGTTTAATTAACTTGTGCAGCGACAACGGAAACACGAGTAAAATAGACCCACAACTCCCGAACCAACCTAATATTACTGGCTCAGCTGTAGCGCGTTTACATATTAGTTAAGGGACTGAGGCAAACGAAGTGTACATAGAATCTGTGGACGTATCGTGTGTAGACTTCATTTGTCTTCATCTGTCTTTAGTTAAACGCGGCGCCATGGTAATCACTGTAGCGCGCACACAACCCAATAGGGTTTTTAATAACTATTTAGTAATAACGAAAACTCGGCTCTCCGTCTGTCAGTCTGTCACCAGTAGTAAGTCTACTGGTGACAGACTGACAGGTTCTAGGGTGCATATGCACCCTAAACATTAATACCATTCGGAGCAAAATAGGTCTTATTGTAAGGCAGCAAGATCGATGCATCGTGGTTATGAGAAACAACATTTCTTTTCTTCCCGAGCATGAGCTCACAAAATGGTCTCTTTTGACAGCTAAAGTAGAAACGTTTTCTTATTTTAATGTCATATAGTCTTACAATAATGTGACTACTGCACATCATAGCGGTCCAAGACAAATAGTTTCTTTACGTTCAGTCATTTACTTGAAAATTTGATAATTTTTGACAGAACATTTCCCGGCAGCCATTTAAAAAAAATGGCTATTTAGAAATGTAGACTTTTATTGACGACCTTGTTACCATGGATTAAGAACTATTTTGCAACGAACTGTTTTGGATAGAATATTTCTTCTTTAAAATTATTTCTTTGGATCGCCATGCTAAGCCCGTATCTCATGAATCGTGATAGCGTGATAGCTAAACAGTTATACGCTCTGTCGTAGCGCAAACTCTTCGCCGGCTTCGTGTGTAATGATAATATATGTATTTTGTCCCTGTTCCTTTTTCAGGGATCTTTTCTCTATTTGTGTATAAGTTAGGAATTAGGTTTTCATATTGTTAACTATTATACGTAACGAAGGTAGTAAAGAGCTTCACGTTTCTTCATCCATGGAAATAACAATCCGATTGTAAATAACTGATTTAATGATTATTAAATTATAATTAAAAAAGAATCAGTTTCAGAAGAATGTAGACGGATTTCAATTTCTAACAACTGGTCAACGCCTGTCTCCGTAACACACGTCCCCCGTTCACCCGTCCAATTGACAGCTGCCAAAATCAACTGTCAAAATGATTATGACAGCCAACTGTCAATATATATTTTTTTAAATATATGGCGTCGGCTTATCTTAAAACCATTTGCCAGTGTCAAGTAAAAAGGGCGGGAAATAGAACTTTCGTTTCAATTTTCAACACTGTATTCATATATCCTCAAGTCTAAAGTCTAGTCAAAGTCCAAATAAATAGTCAGTACAGTCAATGAGTCATGTCAGTCGATTCAGTAAAGTGGTAGACGCTTTATTGAAAGTTCCTAGGGAGTTTTGGCGGGAAACACAAAATAGCACGATTTTAGAAGTTGTACCACTTGCCCACACTTGTGCACGTTAACGAATATTTAATGGTTAATATTCTACCAATATTACACATTAAGAACCGAGATAACACAAATTTATGAAATATTACAAATTTACAACGTCACCCCTTGAACTCCCCGGCAAAACTCCCCGTCAAAATGATTATTATGACAGCTAGTTGTAGACTGCTTTATCGCCAATCATGTATCCGAATACGAAAACTCCATTTTAAAGAAGAAGAAGAAGAATACGAAAACCAAATGAATTAGGATTGACGTTCCGATATTTTCTTTTGTTTGTTCTCCGACATACATACAATTATGTAGGTTAAAAATGGTTCATAACATTTATGTATGCAGTGTTATATAATATATAAAAATATATGTTATGATGTGTTGCGGCAGTCCGTCCGCCGTCAGTCGCCGGTCGCGCACTCATCAACATAATGTACTATATTAAAAGCCAGGCCAAGCCTCGCCCGCGGCTGAGTGACATGCGGACAAACGGACTGCTAATAAGCATATTAGCATGTGCTCCGTGCTAATGCATACAGCATTAGTCTCCAAACAATAAACATACGATGAGGACTGTAAAACTTGTGACGAAACAATTCACAAAATTAAAACAGAAACGAAGTGGGCTAGATAAAATAAAAGTCGGACGACTTGGCATGAGTTGGCAACTTCGCCATCAATGCATAAAAAATAAAGAGCACACTTTGTAAATACGGAGTGAAAAGACTGAGCGAGTTTAACTATTTATATTACAGTTTAACTGGCGGATAGCTACAAGAAGACGAGAACAAAAAATGTCTTACAAAAAATTAGATTAAAGTTGTCATTATTGAAGGGTTTGATGTCATCGTGAGGGACAGGAGCAGGCCGCTCGCCGCTCGCCGCTAGCCGCTAAACCTACACTCCGCCCGCGGCTGTCCATTGCCTTTGCTCACGAGGACTCGCACTCTCGGTATGGCTGCCGGCTGGTGTCGAACTGGCGAAAACCAATGGAGCAACTCTTGACACAAATAAGTACATAAGACAGGTGGCGACATCACCAGTGTCTCAATTCTTTATAAGTAATATCACTTAGCCCCACAATCTCCGGACTAACGAACATATCTGTGTCTTGACCTTACTCCGCACTTCGCGTGAATCACATTAGCATGAGAACTACACTCGTCAGCTCGCACCCCACCCCCTGCCTCCGCGCATCGCCTCGCACTCGGCGCACACTTGACCTACAGCGTACGGTGTACGTATGTGTGTATGTGTGTCATATTATCATACACCAGAGTGGCAACAAAATTCATCACAATTATATGTCTGTGATCAAAATCAGTTCAAAAAGATCTTTTTGATTCAGATCTAAAAGTTTGATTACTATTCATTTGGTTACTCTAAATTTACAACTGGGTCTTTAGTCAAGATGCATTCGATAATTTCGATTGCGAGGTTCGACATGTCAATTAGCGACGCCTTATGTCAAATCCCATACATTTTCTTATCGAACTTCACCGTCGAAATTATCAAATGCATCTTGACTAAAGGCCTGGCTGTATTAAATTATATTATTAACTAACCGTATATAATCTGCCTACTTTGTTCAGATCTAACTCAATCTCAATGTAAAAAAAAGTTCCATATTGAAATAAAAGGTATATGTATAGTATAGACCGTCAATCGTCATGCCAATCCACGCCCACGCACGATCTGTTCTAACTTCTAACTGATCCAATCAATAATAATAATAATAAATACTTTATTGGAAAATAATTTTTACATTAGGTATTAAACCTGCCAAACCGGGTAGCAGTTTGTCGGCAGGTATTGCGCTCATTTTATCTTCTAACATCTTAAAAATAAAAATAAAAATCTTATCTTAACAATAACACGTTTAACAACACTGACACTATTGCACTTAACAGGTAACTACTGCTTTTACTAATTCCCTATTATGCAGAACAACAATATTTATAGAACGTAAATTTTCTTGTATTTGGTATTATTATTTATATATTAGGTATTTGGTAACATTAACTTTTTCAATTGATTTTTGACATTTACTCTATTTACTTTACAACTACTATCGTCCGCTCGTGTCCTCAGCCCGGTGTATTTGTTATACAGTGTAGGGTTCAAATACTTAGCGGGTCTCATCCCGTAAGAGTTTTTAATCCGCGGTGTTACAAGTTTACCTAATCTAACATTTTCTTTTTTGAGTTCTTTATTTTTACATTAAATTGATCACTATGAAATTGTTCGAGAATCACTGGGTATTCGACTTTTTTGTGAACCGGTAGAACTTTGCATACATTGAACAATGTTTCTTAGTTGTTTTTACATTATTTCTTTGTTTTTGGATCAACCAGGTATTGGTAGCGTCCGCGTCATGCCGATTGGCCGACAGGCAGTATGGTGTATGGCTACATGTGTACATTGTCTCTGATCAGATCAGAGTATAATTTAATAAAAAATTAAAATTAAAATCCCATTCGGTTTAAAGCTTTGAGTATTTTCGACTTCATTAATTAATGGTTTTTTTTCACATAAATTAACTTGATAATATTATATCAGAAATAAGTGGTTATTTGATTAAAACATTAAATAAAACTAAATGTTGGAAGAGTTAAAACTGTTGTTATTGTTGAATGTACAATGTATTTCCCTGTAACTCGTTACCAAACACAATGAACATTAAATTCGTTGTTTTAAAACGATGTACTCGTAATTAAAACAAAATATCCTTTGTGGTTACACTGTTGGAGCTGTATTCAATTATAAATATTTTGGTGCTCAATAATTGTATATAGAATATACTTAAGTACATATTTTATTTATTATTACAATCAATTTCATAAAATTAATAGAAACATAACATAATGAAGTAAACAAATTTGATTATTAAAATAGTAGCATTACGTATTTGATCCAAATCAAATACAAAATTTGAAATCGTGAAAAGTGGAAAGTTTAAACGAAAAAAGTTAAAAATTTGAAAAGTGCTACAACTAGAGAACGTGCCTATAATCTTGTTATTTAAATTAAACCTATATGTGTACAGTCGAGTAAATTTAATATTTAGCATGTTGAAATTCTTCTGGAAGCACGAATAGGCTGCGACTATATTGTCCGGAATCCATAAGGTCCGGGAAAATTCAGAGCACTGATAATAGAACTCTGCGCTAAGCTAATACGATAGAGCTGAAAATCGAACACACAAGTGTTGAGTCAATGTCATATAATATGACAGCTCGACACTATTGTATTAGCGCAGAGTTATACCTTACCGCGCGCCGTCGGAGCTGCGCGGCGGCGCGTGGGTGAAGGCGTATGGGTCGTGTGCTCGTGTCTCTATTTCCGGAGTGAGGACCGACCAAGTTTTGTGAGCCGATCAAACTGTAAAACATTCACTTTGTCGCGCTAAGCATGACTACAGGTTAAGGACAGCGGTCTCGTAACGTAATTATACCAGTCAATTGAAATGTGAAAGATAAAAAAGTGATTTAAAACAGTACATAAACTATAATCACTATAATGGTGAACATTCAGTGACTATATGTATAGATTTCTATAGCATCAGTGTGCAAAAAGTCGTGTTAAACTATAGTGAATTTAAACGTAATTTCTTTTATATTATGTAGATAAACATAATACCTAACGAGAGGACCAACAGTTTGAATTATATAATAAATATATACGTAGTTATAAGGCAAAAAATGGTAAAAATACATAACATTTCATACATGGTGTACCTTAGATTATGAATATCTTTATATGAAATAAGATTATTAGTATATAAGAACTTATGTAATTGGGAAAAATAATAAAGAGAGTCACACAACGCGTTTTACTTCACCTGGCTCATGGAAAATAGGGAAAATTATGGAAAACAGCCGTATAGAGATGCAAAAGTGAGACGGCAAACCGGCCCGAAAGAGGCGCGGCACTCTATACAGCATTGCCATGAGCCAGGTAAGCAAGACAAAAATTATGAAATTCATTCTCCTCAAAAATAAGTGTTTATTATCGCCCCGGCTCTGCCCAAATCGGTGTAACCTTGCTATCTTCGAGTCTAATCTGAGCCGGCGGTTGAATCCCTGTGGAATAATACAGTCCTGTACAGTACAGGTGGGTACCTGTAGGTACTACGCGCCCCAGCTTTTGTGAGTGACACGACGTGTACTCGTGTAACGAGATAAATGACCTAACCGAGAGTATGTCAGGACATGTCTAAAGTTCCGTAGCTATCAACGCGAAAAAGGTTATCTTTGAATTACTTCATAAGTTATTGTCCGGTTTTGTTCAAAATAATTTTCCTACAGAGTTTTTAGCATGATCTATCAGCATGGAAGCAGCAAATAACAAGTTTATATCTCCTATAGATAAGAAATGCCAGAAGGGGGACCAACTTTTAACCCACTGTGGAGGCCGATTATTTTATGATGCCAAAACCGAGATCCATACACATTCTATAACTGTACCAAATTTCATCCATTTATATTCATAATTACAGAAGCTAGAAGCGCGGACAGACAGACAGACGGACAGAGCGAAACTATAAGGGTTCCTTATGTACAACGGAAACCTAAAAAACTGGAAGTTAGTTTTGCTTAGTGTTGGTCTTGGTCTTGGTCTTGCAGCAAGAGTCTCGCAAGTCTCGCAATTATCTATTAACCTATTGCTATTTATTAAGCATGTGTCGAACTAACCAAACCACGAACGAACCAAAAAACCCGGGTTGCGCGGTTCACTTGATTCAATGGTTCAGTCGTATGAAATTGATTCGGTCACTAGTGTTTGGTTCACTGATTTATTACCGAACCATTTTAACCATGGTTCGATTGGCTCAGTTCGAGCCAAACGAACCATTGGCTCACTGATTTCTGAAACAGTCAAACGAACCATAGACTTCGTGTTCCGTTTACGATCGTGGATCTGGGATCTACTGACTGAAGCATAACTGTCATAAAAGATTTAAAAAAATATAACAACCCACTTGATAAAATTGAATTTAACTTTCTTAGAAAGGACTGTAGTAAAATGATTAGGCAGTGTTATAAAGATTATATTTCCACTATTGAAGATACTATTCCTGGCACTCCCAAATTCTTTTGGACGCATATAAAGAATATGAGAATGAAAAGCAGTTCCATGGACGATGGGTATGAACCCATCGTCCATGGAACTGGGAGATACTAAGGCAAATAATGGCCCCAATATATGTAACCTCTTCGCTAGGAATTTCTTTTCGGTGTATGAAATTGATACCAATAGTGAATCTCACTATACAGTAATAGAACCTAAAACCTACATGAGCACCTTTCTTATTTCTCAACGTGATGTACATAAGAAACTATTGAAACTTGACTGCACTAAGGGACCGGGACCGGATAAAATTCCTCCAATATTCTTGCATAAGTGTGCTCTCGAGTTATCTCAGCCTCTTCACTTTATTTTTAATATATCGCTTAGAACTGGCGTTTTTCCCACTGCATGGAAAAAAGCCCGTATAGTCCCCGTTCCTAAAGGAGATGATCCCAGACTTATTAACAATTATAGACCTATATCTATTCTGTCGACGATGTCAAAGGTTTTTGAGTCATTGGTTAACCAAAATCTCTCCAAACATGTAAATCAGCTTCTTAATAGTAACCAACACGGTTTCATATCCGGTAGATCATGTAATACTAACCTTACATCTTACGCAACCTACCTAATGAATGCAATTGATAATGGTAATGAACTTGATGCTATATATACTGATTTTTCAAAGGCCTTTGACAAAGTCAACCATAACATTCTTTTACAGAAGATAAGGTCTTTCGGAATTGTTGGCTCTTTATTAAACTGGTGCTCTTCTTACTTGAGTCAAAGACCATCCTATGTTGGCTTTGATGGTTATCAATCTGAACTTTTTATCGCTTATTCCGGGGTCCCTCAAGGGTCAATTCTTGGACCTCTTTACTTTGACATTTTTATCGATGACATTAACGATATCTTGATAAACTCTAATGTATTTATGTATGCAGACGACCTTAAATTAATTAGGATAATAAAAACAAAACTTGACATAAAAAAGCTCCAGGTTGATATCAATAGTCTTGTCTTATGGTGTGCCAACAATAAAATGTACCTTAATACGAAAAAATGCCATCATATTAAGTTCACAAGAAAAAGGGTAGCTACTATCAGCGACTACACGATATCAAATACAACTATATCTCAAGTACAAACTATTAGGGATCTTGGAGTTGTGCTTGATTCAAAGTTGAGTTTTGTTCCACACATAGAGGAATCGGTCAGCTCTGCCTTAAGATTTCTTGGTTTCGTGATCAGAAACTCTAGAGAATTTCGCAAAGCCTCTACAATATTGACCTTGTATAATAGTTACGTAAGAAGTAAACTAGAATACTGTTCTACCGTATGGAATCCATATTACAAAGTGCACATTGATCAAATTGAAAGTGTTCAACAAAAAATTGTCCGTCGTCTGTCCTATAGATTCTGTAACTCTTTGCGTGGTTGCTCATACGAGAAGAAACTACAGCATTTTGGTATGGTAACATTAGAATCACGAAGACATATTTTAGACATGTCATTTCTTTATCAGCTAATAAACAATTAAATAGACTGTATGCATCTTCTTTCTTCATTAAATTTTTTCCTCCCCGTGAGATCTTTTAGGAAACAAGTGCCCCTTTTTCGACCTAATTACCATAGAACTAACCTGGGTAAAAATAGCCCCATAACTAGACTTACATGTAAATACAATGAGCTATCATCGAGGATAACGGATCTTGACGTAAACCATGATCGTTTTCGCAATTTCAAAACAAAGATCCTCAAGTACTATGAATCCACTGATGTTACTTAATTGTGCCATAATTCTGTAATATTTTTTATTTTATTTATTCAAATATTTTATTATTAATCTTGACATCATTAATTATATTATTATCATCGTTAACATTAATTTATCGCACCTTTGACATGTATTTGATCTGACATATTTTATTTGATCTAATTTTAATCTGTTTAAATTTTATGACTAAATTTCGTGTTTTGTATATTAAACCTATATGCTGCTGTTTTTTCTGTGCAAAGCGTTTTTTCTCTACTTAAATTTTTGTGCTTAATTAATTAGTTATTATTATTATTATTATTGTAAATTTAGTACTTATTATTATTTTGTATTTTGTAAACTTTTTTTAGTAATTTTAATTTTCATTTTCTCTTTGTTTATGGTTTTTACTTTACATGATGAAATAACCTATAATTTAAAGTACAATAAGCTTTTTACTTATTCTAATGTATGTTTAAATTTGTATCATTGTAACTTTTGTTGGTTATTCATAGTAAATAAACACATATGATATAGTTAATCGGATTAATAAAGTATTTAGTTAATGCAAGTTTTGCTAATGAATGAGAGAGATACCTATTAACTAGCAATATTTACTACTTGGCTTAAACATTATAATAGGAGATTTAATTATGATTTTTGAAATAATTTGAAATTTGAGGGGTTATTTAGTACCATTTTCAAATGTTTAAATATTATTGAATAAAGACAAAATATGTTGACCATACATACGAGTTATAAGTTTGAAGTTTGGACTTTGCTGCTGTTGATTGTTTTATTACATTCAAAGGTTATTGTTATTTTAAATAAAGTTTTATTAATTAATTAAAGTTGTTGGTTGTTGGGTGGTATATTGACTGTCTTTATGTACGTACCTATGTGTGTTTTTGTGATTTGTATTTTAGTAGGTACTTAACTTAAGAAGTGTTTATTTATTATAACATAAATTATTATAATGTCTTTCATAAATACGAAGAACGAGAGAGATAAGTAACATGATTTTATCTAGGGTTAATTTTAATCCAGATCTGCGCAAGTGGGCTTCAGAAGTTTAATCGATGTGAACGTCGCAATTCGCAACGAGAAAGTCAAAATCAAATTGATTTCAATACATATAGTTTAACCCGCACGGCGCACGCGGCGCGCCGTCGCTCCGGGGCTTTGCCTTGGCGCCCGATATAGGTTTTATACAAAAGCTGTAAGCATATTCTATCGCCAATGTTCTTAGGCGATAATATTGGATTCTAATGGTGTTTTTTTTTAATCGGTCTTGTAGTTTCCGTGTTTAGTGGAGAAAAATGTAGGTAAGCTAGGTACTTGATGTCGTGCGCGGCTTCGCCCGCGTAATACAGTAGGTATGTAACCTAACCTAACCTAACCTACCCATCCCGTGGGAACATCGAACATCGTTTTTGTGGTCTAATTTGCATTTTGTAGATACTAGTAGGTACCTACCCTACCCTTTACTTTAGGAGTTTACGGTATGGGTAGGTAATCCTTATTCCTGACTAATAATATTATAAATCTGAGTTGTGAGTTTGTTTGTTACGCTTCCACGTGAAATTTGGTTTTAAACTTTCATCCCCTATTTTACCTTCTTAGGTGCTGAATTTTAGAAAATGCTGAAATATAATATTTAAAAAAATCGGTACTCAATTCATATGAAATACCATGCAAATATGTCTAAGGAATAAAAAGTTTCATACAAACTTTTATCACCTATTTTATTAAAATTAAAAAAATCCTTCCATAGTGGATGTCTACATCATATGAGAAATACTCGTACGTGTGCAAAAAATCTCACGGGAAAGGACATACCTAGGCTTTTTATAGCGGGAAAATGTACTGTTCCCGTGGGATAGTATATTTACGCGGACGGAGCCGCGGGCAATAGCTATTATAAAAATAATTTAACATCTTGCAAAGAGGTTTCGAAATAATATGCGTCAAACACACTCGGCGCGTGGGAGCGGTCCACGCGCGCCCGGGCCTTTAAAGGTTACATAACCAAAAACTAAAAGACGTATATTCTACCGCCTGTATTCATCGGAATTTACGATTATATTTAACAAAATTGAAAGAATCTTTCAAATCGGTAAAGTAGTTTCCGTGTTTAGTGGACAAGAAAAAATAACTAAGCTTTAAAGTCACCGACTGAACATATTAAGTTAAGGTAAATTACGTTTCGGTAGCTGTGAGTTATGTCTGTGCCAGATGACGCGTATTTCGTTTGTCTGTGCTTAACGCCTAATTTTATTATTAATTTCATCCCACGGGAACACTCTACAGTATACTTATTCGGGATAAAAAGTAGTCCATGTTTTAATCCAGAGCTTATAGTAGGTAATACCATAAGAAATTTTATCAAAATCCGTTCAGTAGATTTTTCGTGAGAGAGTATCTAACTTTTTTTTTTTTGCGCCTCATAGACTACAGAGTCCCTACCCCCTAAGCGTATACCCTAAACTCCTACCCTCCCTGAAACGACACTCAGTCCTAAGTGCAAGACGCAAGAGTCTCGCAGGCTTAGTCTTGTTCTTGCTCAAATCTTGCACGTTTTTCTAAATCTTGGTTTTGGCCTTGCAAAAATGCAAGAACAAGACCAAGACTGCACGATCAAGACCGAAGCAACACAATTTGGGCAACACTAGTAGTGCTAGTGGACATAATAACATCATATTTTTGTACTGCACAACTAGCTGGAGTAGCTGGTAAAGTAAATCATACGTAAATCAGCGCCCGGCGCGGACGTGTTACAAGCTCCTATCCAAATTTTATAATATTTATTAACAATTAAATAGATGTTGTTACGTGGTTTTGTTTCAGCGTGTACTTGCCAATGTAGGGCAAGCAAACTTATTACTTGTTCAAGGCTAAATGAAAATTATATAATTATCTACAACCTATAGAACGTACATTTAACGATTTTCGTTTACTTAGTCGAAACCTTAAATCCGCTTTCGTTTTATTACAGATTAAATAAGAAGCGTGTCTATAATTACTACAGCCGCTCGGCGCTCGCCGCTGCCAATACCCACAGTCAATGGCTCAGAGGCGCTGCGTTGAATCTGCGATCAGCCGCTCCTCATTAGCTGTATATTAATGTCCCCCTACAACAGACCCCTCGACGACCCCTCCCCGGGAGTCCACCAAGTGGCTCAAGTACGAATTCATCTCTAGCCGGCGCCGCGCCGGTCCTCACGCGACATATTGATTGCAATATTTAGTTCGTTTATTATTAACACACAGCTGGTTGGGGATTATGACGTAACATGCAAATGGATGTATCGGCTCGATCCCAATGGGTATCAGGAATCGCCGTTTTCCATGCATTGTCCGCCTTCCCCTAGAAGAACAATGCCGAGGGCCATTAGCAACCTGGTTTTACTGTATGTACCTATTACCTATTGCCTACATTTCACAGAATAATGTAGTTCTTATTGTACAATATTTTGCACTGGTTACAGAACTTGCCATCATACTACTATTATTATAAATGTGAAAGTTTGTAAGGATGGATGGATGGATGGATGGACGGAATGGTTTGTGAGTTGTGACTCTTTCACGCAAAAACTACCGAACGGATTTAATAACATTTGGTCATCATTAGTAATTATAAATTCTCTTGAACCACATTTGGGACGCCCGAAAGCCTTAATTGTTAATTTTAAAAAACTTACTGTATAATTAACATGCGCTTTAAGTTTCAAGTGATATGTTGTATTCTACCCAGTACTTGTGTAATACTTGCATGTTACTTGCAGTATTACATGTCTAATGTCTATGTGGATCGTTGGCCGGACACGGGACGACACCACAGTTCACACGATACACGAAATATAAAATACGTCGGAACACGTCGGGGAGATTGTTCAATCCGGAGAGACACAGCCGGTCTGATGTTGTCTTGTTTTAAAATCTTGCTAACAAAATGTAAACTCTGCTCGAATACACATACGAGTGCATTTACAGTTCCCGTATACTGCTGTGTACTTTGTAAGCAAATAATGTTCATCGTTGTATTCTAAGAGGAAAATATAATATAAACTAGCTCTACGGAGTCTTATTAGCTCAATTTCTATGTTATGTAAAATATTCCCAGTTACAAATTACTATGATCGCCATAGTATTCTTAATAATTACTAGCGAACCTGTTCTAGCAGTTAGTTAATGAAAGAACTCGCTCGTACACGACGCTGTGCGCTGAATATGATATTAATATTCATTTGAGATCCGCATTAATTCAGTAAGTTATATCGACTACCTCCGCAGATGTTAGTGGAGGGAAACGTGGGAGAACCATGCTTCGGCACGGATGCGCAGGCTTGGCCGGATAGATACTACAGCCTCACAGAAAACCGACGTGAAATAACGTTTGCGTCCTTCGTCGAGTGAGCGAGTTTACCGGACACCCGCTCAAGAGGTGTTACGACCGTAACTCCTTCGCTGCTGCAGGCGTCCATGCTTTCTTTCCGTCTGCTCATTTCCTGGTTCATATTGTCATATAAATAACTACAATTTTCATAAAAAACTATAACCCGACGTAAATTATAACGTAACGTAAATTTAACGGGCTATTATTACAAATCTATTGACACGTCATTTATGAAAATTGGACCAGTAGTTTAGGCGCTACGGTGGAAAAAAAGTTACATACATAGACTGCTAAAATCATTACCCTTCATTTTGGCTTCGCCGTAGTCGGGTAAAAAACGGGGAGGAATCGGGAATTGGGGCGAAGTAAGGCGGACTGCATATGACTCAGCTTGCATATCTCCAGCACAATCAAGCCGAAATGAAGTTCTCGTAGATTAGGTTGTGTAAAATACTACTGGGCGCCTTGGGAGCTAACGAACGGTGCCTTAGTCTTAGGTCAGGGCTGGGGTGGGGGGTGACTAGGGGCACCGACAGGTGCTACACACGTCATCGTTAATTACTACTTAGTAGTTAAAGGTAAAGAATTCATGTGTCATTGTGTTTCTTTATTGCGCGGACAATTTGTAGTGCGCTATAAGGTCTTTTGACGATGGTAGTATTTGTCATGTACCAAGATAATTAGAACGGTATCTGTTTTTAACAAACTTCAACAACACAGGGTAATCAATTTAGACAAACCTAGCCAGGAATCCAACTGACGACACTTTCTTTATAGTTTCGGATTTCGCTTACCATACCCACTTGAAAAATTCTCCCTTTATATATTCGGTACCATAGAATAAATACGCCTAGAAACGGGTAAGCGCATGAAAATGAAGCAAATCATACTGAACCACACTGGCTCAGTTTGTTCGTACGACCCGTCAGTTGTCAAGTTCAAGCGTTCGCGCATACAGTTCCGACAATTGTTATAAGCAATAAGACGGTTTACGTGGTTAATGGGTGACACAATGCATGGGAAAAAATAAAAAAGCTTCGGACATTTATATATTTCATGTGTAAGTTAACTGACAACATTAAAGTTTTGTTTGTGTGCGTGTCGGCGAACGTAAGTATGTAATGCTTACGCCTACATCTATCTGTTGCTTGCTTCACTTTGTACGATGCGTTTGTATGAAGACTATCGACATTTGCGTTATAAATGTACGCTCGGCATTTAAATATTTTGTTTACTTTCGCATTTTCACCACTGCACTGGTCGATCTAGTTATAACGATTGACAATATCTTAATCGTATGTAATATCGATATCGGCAATATGTAATTATGTAATAGATTTATGTGAAGGTGTGTCGACATGGCCGGTCCTGGCTCCCGGGGGAAATCAGCCTGCACCGTCCTTTTACACTCGCCCGGGTAATTACATGCTGCGCGAAGGGGGAGGGATGAAATACCTGCGTCACTACCGGGAGAGTCGCCACCGCTAGGACTATGCCGATATAAGCTATGCTTTGACTTTCAATAATGAGGACTGGAATGGAGGATCTGAAAATATAAAATAATTACTCCGCACGGCGGCGGACGTATACTCTCGCGGATTGTCCAGAATTTATAGCAAATCACAGACATTATTTAGCTGCGTGATTTTTTTTACTACTTCCTTAACACTCATTGTTACAAAATTCGCAAACAAATTGCGGACAGGCTAAAAACGCGAAAGTTAGAAAAACTTGTTAAATGGTATGAACAGTAGGTAGGTATTTGAAACGATACATAGAGCCTAAAACAAAATATAATGCCTTATTGCAAAGTAATAAGTTTTTGAAGATTTTCCATTTCCTGTTACTCGACATATTTTTGGACGACTTTGATATAATAACACCGTAATATAGGTCTATTAAGGCGTATCTCAAATTTATATTAACTGTGCTCATAAAGTTTCACCTCGATTGACTTTGTATTTTTATGAGAATGAGCAAGAAATTGGTTCCCGATCGAACGACGTAGGCGAGTGACGTCACAGGCCGTGACGCAGCACCGCAGCGCCGCAGCGCAGCGCTCGTAAACTGTTCGAGATTAGCCTCGTCGTAACTCATGGAGACGTTTACGCCACGTATTTCATTATATCGCCGGTTTATTTCAGCTTTATAGAGATTAACGCGCCACAAGTCTATCATAAAACCTGCTCGATTGTGAAATATTACGCCGGAGCGGCGGCGGCGGCAGCGGCGCGTATAAACCCGCAAAACTAAAATATTTCTTCGAGGGTGAATATTTTCTCTCGTATGTTTATAGTGCTTTTTAGAAAAAATATCGCTCGGAATAGATATATAAGCTATTACTAGGCTATAATCATTACCTATGTACTATGAAGATTTTGTAAGCGCATGATGACTGTTTGACTGCATGAAAGTTTTCATAGAGTTTAGTTTTAAATGAAACGAAGTCATTCCGAGCTAACTATTTCCTCAAATACAAGTTCAATCACTAAATAAACTTTGTTCCAAGTTTAATATTGGAATGTGAACTGAAAACGTCCATCCAATACAATATTAGTCGGCCTCGCGCCGCTGGCCGCTTGCCGCTTATCTAAAGGGTGTCCCAATAAGTGTGCCCGATTTAATTTTAAGAAAAAAAGAAACATATTTTTTTGAGTGAGAGGTGATATTTTTATTGTGTTATAAAGTACACATGTTCCGTTAAGTATGGAATAGAATATCCTGCATATGGCCTCCACCGCTCTGGCGGCAGACCCTTGCTCTTTTCATGAAATTTTCGATGACTTTTTCACAGAGTGGCGGCTCTATCTCATCGATGACGCGTTGAATCTCGGCCTTTAGCTCGGAAATTGTTAGTGGTTTATTCGCATAGATCTGAGATTTAACAAAACCCCAAAGGAAAAAGTCGCAAGACGTTAAGTCGCAAGATCTCGGTGGCCAGTTGACATCGGAATTTCGGGAGATTTATCGGTCCGGAAATTTTTCCTTCAATAAATGAATTGTTTCATGGGCGGTGTGGCAGGTCGCGCCATCCTGATGGAACCACATGTCTTCCAGGTCCAGTCCTTCCAATTGGGGCCACAAGAACTCTGTTATCATGGCCGAATTGTTGTTCCCGGGTTTTCGGCGACACTCTCGTTTACAGCAGCGATGTTTTCGAGAGACCGACCGGTACGCCAACGCACAGGAGACTTTGCCTTCCATAATCGACCCAGTTTCCTCAAATTTATTGATCATTCTTCGAATTGTTGACACATTTGGTGCACTTTCACGACCAAAAATTACGCGAAGTTTCAGCGAGCGAGCGGATTCAGCGTAGTATTTTTGTAATGGGTTTTTACAATGATAATGCGTTGTTCTTTTGTGTATCGCTCCATATTTAATAATCGGAACAATCATAGATAACAGCTGTCAAGTTTCAGAGCTGCCACTTGCTCAGAAAAAAAATGGCGCCTAATTTAAATCGGGCACTTTTATTGGGACACCCGTTATTTCTGCAACAGAACTTACAATTTACAAGACGCTTATTAATTTTCTGCACAACACTACTTTTCATGATTCTTATAATACCTTATTCTTTTAATAAATATTTATATGATCTGTTCATAACAAATTTAATTTAAACTTTAACAAATTATTAAATTCGTCCAGATTAATGTGTCATTGAATTTGCTTATTGCACGGTAATTAAGTGAGATTCAAATTGGTAGCATTATGTTTTCTGTTGTTCTCTTTATTTAGGTTTGGATATAATAATTGTATCTGAATGGAGTATAGTGTTGTGTATATAATTAATTATTATTATTTATGTCCACGCAATCGTTGTACCGTCAGCAACAATTAAATTTGCTATCGCTCTGTCTGTACAAAATTCCGCTATAAAATCGCTGGATAATATTTATATTGAAATCCCCGCGGCTCTGTGTTTCATTGAACACATCGGCCCCGCGAGACCGCCGCTGGTTTTCCAACAATTATCAGAAAGATACGCCGATCCAGCAGGATATTTTGACAGAATTCAGGTCACAAGAGAAAACTTAATTCTGCAACACTACTTTGATGTATGTTTTATTATTTTAATCATATATTTTTTTAATTTAAATTATTTTAATCATAAAATAATAAAACAATATTACTAACGTAAACATATTACATGCTGATGTTTCTAAAGTTCAATAAATCTACATGCAATAACATCGCTCAAGTTTAGGTACATACAAAAACAGTGACTGGTAAAAGGTACGTGATACGTGAACGTGAACATGTTACTCATAACACGAGCCACGATCAACCTTGTTTTATTTACTCTGTGCCTCTACTCTCCGAAGCTATCTCAGTACAGAAGTGACGAATGACGACATTTTACATTTCGTTACAACTTAATCAAATTAAAACCAGATACCTTAAATACATAATCTTGTTTAAAAATAAACGTCGGCCGGTTTTAATCGCTAGAGAGCAGCTGATTAAGTTACCTAATTGAAATCCACCGGCAAATAATTAACAGATAACTTAATTAAAGGCGAGGCGAAGCAAAATGGGTCAGAATACACTTACTGCAGCCGAGACTGTGCTCTGTGTACCGAGTTCTGCAGGCCGTGTTCTGCGGACCGATTACTGTGGACTGAGGTCTGTCGACTACTCGACTCACTAACGGCGGGCAAACTTGAAACGGTGATTTTGTTTCAATGAATTGGCTATACGGTTAATATAATTTACAGGATTTGTTTATTTTGCGCTACTTTTCTAAGGAAATTATTTACATTCACTAGTACAATTTGCATGGGGTATAATAATCCTTTCACTGTATCTGGATTAAGTATATTATGGACTTAGGTACATGAATATGACAGTGAGAGTTGCCTGTACTACCTACTAGTAGTTACTACGTATCTGAAACTAAATTATGTCCCATAACGTCTATGTCCAGCGCGGCGACAATAACTGTCACATTTCCTGCGACAGTTGTCGCCATATTGAGTGATTACAGGCAGACACAATATAATGATTTGATTGAGTTGTGCGATTGTGTGCGTTACTATTGTGTTGTAGTAGTATTGTTCGAGTTAAATACATTATGTGGTGTACACACTACAGTAAGCTATTGTTTGAGCGGCGGACAATTGGTTCCGGCTCGCAGACACACTTCCTCCACTTGCAGCACAATGTACACGGTAGATAAGTTAATTGTATACTGAATTGTTCAAAGTTCTAATATTCATACGCCGTTCAGAACCAATTTGGTCTACTCGTAAACAAAATTACTAAATTCGACCAAATGAATGTGTCCTTTGTACTTCCTTACTGCACTGTAAACAATCGTTATCGTGGTAACACTATTGGGCGCTATTATTTTTTTGTTGAAGATTAAATCCCGGCTCGGACCTAAACGGTGTGTAGACAAAGCCAAGATAATATTAAATAAAAAATATAGAACATAAAATGTATTAAATCTGAGAAGAAGGCTCGCCGGTCTTAAATATCATCAGCCAACATCGTCGTTTATTAAATATTTCGGAGCGCAAACAGCGACCAGCTCTGCAGTTCTGCGCTTCTGGTACTCCGGCCTAATTGAATCCCGCGGCGCGATGTAATGTCGGATTACCCGGTCTTAATCAAACACGGCGGGGCAAGTGCACGGGATGGTGTTGTATGGCAGTATTAGCTTTTTAAAAATTCGATAAGAAATTAAGAACGGAATATCTGTGTACAGACTACAGTACGAACAGTAACTTATAACTAAGCAAGTAAATTCCAGAAAAAATAATAATGTTATTTCACACACACAGATATAGATTAGACCACAGGCAAGGAGGCTACTTTACTGTTCCGACGAGTTTTCGTAGTTCGAGTTAATAAATTCTTTGGTTCAGATCCAATTTAATCTTAACGTGAACAAAAAGATTACACTTTGTTTTTTTTCGTTTAGATTAAACTAGCATTTGCGGCTGCGCCCGCGTGAAAGTGGTTGTTAAATGATGTTATTATAATATTTTAAAACTTTCATCCCTTATTATTAGAAAACACTGAAATACGTAACTCATTATTTTTCCGTACTCAATTCAAACGAAATGTTCATAAACATAAGTCAAAGGAATAAAAAGTTCCATACAAACTTTTATTCCCCTATTTCACCACCATGGAGTGAATGTTTGTGCCCGTGAAAAAGTGGTTGAATTTTGAAAAATCCTTCCTGAGTGGACGCCTTCGTCATAAGAGGAATACGTGTGCTAAATTTCAAATTTCTAGCCTTAAGGGTTTGACCTGTGCGTTGATACATCAGCCAATCAGCTTTGTCTTGTATATATATAGATAGATAAAATCTGATCGGAGTTCGGAGCGTCACTCTCGCGGATGGTGACGCGTCACCCTCACGGATGTCGCGTATTACCGCTGCACCGCTGCTGTGGTGACAAAGTCATAATCATGTCGCCGGTTACACAATATCACACACGCATTATTTCTCGCTGGCTGCCTTTGAAGCTGTAACATCTCTCCGGTTGAGCTCCGACACTTACGCGATTAGAAACTTGCCTCTATCAAGGTAAACAGCGGCAGTACGTTCCTTATTAACGACTATCCACATTAAATCTAAAAGCCAAGCATGTATAGCCAGCTACGTGAGCAGGCGTATAGGCCCTACTTCACTGTGAAGCTCTGCGGATCAAAATATTTGCCAAGTCAATCGGCTGCAATCGATTTAGCGCAAAATACTCTATATACTCAGCTTTTTTCAAATTTCATGAGCCATACCCGGGGCAAGGTGTTTTTGGACTCTATTTGTACGATGTTTAGGGTCGATAATGTGATGGGATAGGGTTGTTTTTATCTGCGAGCCCGGTGAATTAGTGATGAGTGTTCGGCGGAGGTAGCGCAGGTAGCGCGGGTAGCGCGGGTAGTGGGTACACAGCGGGGTATTACATCAGTCAACTGTCAGTCTCTATCAAGTTCGGGCTATATCGCTGCGCGACCACTCCATCCGAACTAAAACTTAATTCCGAGTTTACGATGTATTCCTTTTCTGCTTTACAATTAATTGAGATTTTTAAAATTATAAACACTTTTTAAAAACTTTATCAAGATTTGAAAAGTATTCATAGTTGAAATTAGTGAAATTTAAAATGGTTTACTGAAATTATTAACTTCAGATGGGGCAATAGTTATAAAAAGGCAGGTTGAGTGTAGCTGCTCTAGACTTATTCGTAAGGCGTCACTTACTAGCTGACATACCCCTATTATAATGGAAAGTGGAAACACCTACATATCACTCTATTTTATGAAGTCCTAGTAAATGTGAATAGCTTTATCCTACTTCTACCAAATATCACACTTCTTTATGTATTTGACATGGGAACCTACTTTATTTATTACTATTTTGCAAACTACGCAATTGCTTACTAATCAATTGCAATATTTAGCCATAGAGTTTTAAGACTATTGCTATTACGTAATAACCCATAAGCCTCCGAATTACGGGGTTACGTAACGCCACCCATATAAACTATACGAGGGTCCATCGTATTATATTTAGCTCACGATGCCAATAACAACTATCTGACCATGTACGAGATGAAATGCCTTTACGTACCTTTTAGATAAAAGTCGTATTAGTAGGGGAGCCTTAATAGAAGATTCTTCTAGAAACTCGAGCGCGTCAGATTAAGATTATCTAGGTGTCTGATATTTCTCTGGTAACCATGATAATATAAAAACAGTTTATTTGCTTGGAGCGTTTAAAATGTTTCAAAATTTAATAGAACCCGTCAGATTAAGATAGGCGATGTTAAGTAGGCCTCAAAGAAGTTCCAACTTAAATTACTGACTAAAATAAAAATAAATAAAGCACTATATTTTAATAATTGAGCTTCTCAGATATTTTATATTGGACTCAGCTTAATGATCTAGTCCATCTTGTCTAAAATCTGATTGCAAATTACCTACAAAAGCTACTTTATGTCATTTTTTTCTAAGTTTAATAAGGCTTGTGTCAGATTATCGCGCCATTAAAATAATTTTTATCACCTAATGTACAAAACCTACTAAGTCTCCATGACGCTCGTGTAAGCACACAATTAGCACCATGAGCTCCCTGGCTATAAAGATCAATAGGATATATTATATAAGGAAGTTTTATTTTTGTAATTCGAGAGTAATTTTTTATATATCCTGAACGTTCACGTAATCAATTATAAATTAAGCCTACGGACCGTGTCATAGTGTCACGCTCGCGTGTGCCGTATGTGACGCGTGACGTGACGCGAGTGTCACGCGGGTGTCACACGAGTGTCACGCTACCCGCCCGTTCCGCCGCGCTGTGTATCAGAAGTGGATTCAATAAATTATTTCTGCGAAAATTAAATATTCGACGATTTTTATTAAATAAAGTTTTTAAAATGTCGCCGATACCTATAAAAGGAAAACAAGGGATTTTTTTTAATAGGCTTACTCGCTAGGCAAGCCAGAAATTCCTTCATTCTCCGGTGCTCTCGACCCTACCCGTCGCAGTGTCGAGCAGCTTGGCAAGCAGGGGCGCTGCTTTCCAAGCTGCTCGACTAGCCAATGTGGGCGGCGGGCGCTACAACGATTTACTTCCAATTTGACCAAATAACGCTTCTACAATCAGCTAAGACGATAATATACTCTGTTCAAATCCAATGTAATCTAAACGTAAACAAAAATATTCATTTCCGTTCGATTCGACGATTAGACGAGTACTTTACTGCAATTTTCACAGTAAATAAGTGACATGTACATTTGTGGCATTACTCTGTTGTTCTCTCTGTTTACGTTTAGAGTAATTACGTTTGAACGGAGTATATTGATGATGTCTTTTTTTTAATAATTATAACTGCTGCTCTGTAAGTGCAGCACCCTTGATAGTGCTTTTGATTTGTTTTTAAGCTATTGCATAGCTTCTATCGCGGGCCTTGAGCGCGGGGACCGAATCCAGAAATTCCGTAACGAAAACACCTCACGCTCCCGCATCGTCTAACGTCGTTTCAGTTCGGCAGTCTTCGACACGGCATTTTATTTTTAAGATTTAAGACGGAAGTAAAATCTATCTCTGAACCAAATATTAAAGCAAGGCTAACGCCGTTTTAGTAAGGACGTGCGCCGATAGATGGCGCTTTAGCGCCATCTATCGGCGCTATTCATTCAGAGGCTTTAGCCTCTGAATGACTAAAATAATTAAGTATACAAATCATAGATGATGAATAATTGATTTTACGGAGAGAAAATGTAACTACGTTACACGGCGTTGAAAGCCGTGCATCGTCTAACGTCGTTTCAGTTCGGCAGACTTCGGCACGGTGTTTGTGTGCGTGCGACTAGACGTATCGTGTAGACTTACTATGCAATAGCTTTACCGTGGCAGTCCCCGAGTGCCACACGTATTTTTTTTTCTCTTTCTTATATTCCTGTTTTTACTGATGATGTCAGCGAATGCACTTTATTTGAGCGAAAAATATAAAATGAACGTACGTCTCTCACCGCGCGCCGCGCGCTATCCAATTATCCAAGTTTAAATGAGTTACCGAATGAAAAATGTTATTACATTATAAACTAACCGCATTAGGAGAGCTCACAGGCACTGGCTGACGTTTATACTTCTATTGTATATTTTTCGTTAATAATTTATTATAAAATAATATATAAAATAATAAAAAAAGTTTTAAAATCTGTCAAAGCTAGCTAGCTAGCTGTCAGTATGAATTATTCTAATTAAATTATTATTTTAAAACAATATTTTTTTTTCCAAGCTACATGCAAGAGTGAGTCTTTACCCTTTACCAATGTAGTCACTGTACCGTGGAAACTGGTCTGTGAAATGTGCCCATCCACATAAATATTATATTTCCAAGAAAATCGTTTACAAACTAAACTACACAACATTTTATCGAATGAATATTAGAAGGTCGATTCTGCTATTTTGATCCAACAATAATGCAGCTTCGATCCTTGTTCGATACAGCCCGGATCCTATCAAACAGCTAAATCGTATTCTACTTAACTGCAAACAAACGTCAAACGACGAATTTCGCCGAGATACAATAATTAGGTCCTTACATATGAAATTGGCGTTTTATCGTACTGGCCACTTTGATCTCAAATATACCTTCTTTGGTTAAATTTAGGGAAAGCGTAATAAAGCTTTCGCTGTACTTTATAAGTAAGCTCCTCGTAAGCTCTATAAAATACACTTATAAATACACTTATTAAACAAAATACGTAATTGTGTAATCGAGTACGACCCCAACTACTTAACACAATCGTAATTATTTGTTCAAAACGTTCACGAGCACAGACACACGCGACATTGCCAAGTTATAACTCCATTAAACTCGAGTCGAGTTCGATCTTAATTATCGTGCTTTATCCAAATACTAAAAGCCTCTATTGAACTTCACTGTAACGTAACAAACTTCATTATAATAATTACAAAGCGAGGTAGACTGTTTGTAAAACAATTACGGTACTGAGCTGGATTTTCACTTTTCAGTAATTCTCTCCCCCATTTTTCAAAAGTTGCCTAGCGGCTTAGCACATTACAATGTGCTTCTTGACTCATATTTAATTTCATACATTGGAGTATTTCCTTTAGTACTTGGCTTAGGAAAACGTATTCTAGCGATATCATAAATTATAAAAACCATACACACGAATTGATAACCACCTTCTGTGTTTTGGAAGTCGGTTGTAAACTTTAGATTGATAAATAAAGTTGATTTAAAAATATTTATTTTTGTTTTATAATTTCTACTGATGAAAACACCTCGAAGTAACTTCCGCCAAAGATGTGATGACACAAACACACACAAACACACTAAACACATATGTAGTAGTGAACGTTCCGTGTTTCTGTAAATAAATAGTTCATGACACCTTAAAAAGTTATTTATGTCAAAACGTCAAACGGAACGTCACACCGCCATTTTACTATAACAAAAATTAGGACATAAATAAAAGCAAGGTCAAGTAGCCTATTGTTCTTCTGAGACAATGTACATTGTACTGTGTAGGTATTAGTGGCGTGGGGTTCCTATAACTCCATTCCTATCGGCTTCACTTACCACTTACCTTTTAAAGACCCTTTTCCACATCCCTACCTATTTTACAGACTAGGGCTTCCCTTTGAAGGAGAACCAGCCCTCGTTACTGGTAGGTATGTACAAGTACTTAACTCTTTGTCAGCTGCGACCATCATAGACACTATAAAACATCACATAATGGGCCAGACTGTAGTGTAGGTGTTGGTGAGATTGAGAGAGACAGAGAGGGGTGAGAGAGAGAGACAGCGAATTGACGTCTCGCCATGATTATGTTTGATTCAGAACTCCAATTCTCGTAATCAACTTACTCTCATTTTACTTTTATTGAATTATAAATGAATCGTCTTCATTACATAAACTGATTTTTGGCACCAATCAAAACGGGCTTGACGTTTATGAGAAAATCATTTTGCAGTTTTAACGTCTGGACTGGATCGTAACTGTACGACCTTCTGGTTGTGCGCGCTCTATTGTAGTGTATACTGTCTCCAAATCAGTTTAGTCAAGAAAACTATCTGTAATTACTACAGGATCCTTATGATTTAGTTATACATATGTTTAGTTTTACAGAGTATTAGAGAAGCATTCTCAAGATCCTACACAGAATTCTTTATTGTTGGGGATCTGTACAACTTACGGTGATGATGATGATGTTATGAGACGTTTGAGGCTGGTGGCGGGTCAGTGAGCTGACGTGCACGATATCGCCGCGAACTGTTAATACTTCGTGCTCATCACACCACAGTGGACACGGCTGAATATTATTTTATTGTATCTGGTCTTCATGGTAATGGAAGTAAATCAATAAACTGTAAACTCCACAAGGAGCAATAAAGACCAGACACTTTAAGAAGAAAAAGCATTTAAGCAGTAAGATGCGTCAAACGGGGTCCACTCTCATAATTACACCCCGAGGGTCAGTTGCCGAATTTACCTTTATTTTTCTAATGTCAAGAATGTCATCGTGTCCCTGGCACATAAAATACAAGTAAACCTAAAACAATCAATATTTTTGATGAACCATATACTCATATATTTTACACCTACGTAAATAATATAGAGTGCTCCACATATTTCACAATACAAGCTTTGTGACGTCAAATACTTCAGTTTTTAGTGGTGAATAATCGTGCGGCCCTGGTAGTGGTAGTGGTAGTGGTAGTGGTAGTGGTAGTGGTGCTTTGTTAATATGCAGCGTGAGTTAGCGGAGAAACAGTGTTATCAGTTCGGAACTTTGTTGATAAAATAATCCCCGGGGCGGTCGCAAAAAAGGACAGTTTTGTTCAGACTCGTTCGAAACTCTCCCACGGATTCTCTCCGCTCTGCCCAACTCTATAAAAAAATACTCGTAAATGGAATTCAGATCAGTCGACTAGACGCGACAAAATTGACTTAGCAAATACTTAAATAATTCGCAAGGGGACTCAAATACGAGTAGTTACTACTACTTTTAATAACGCCAACCTTTTTGTAACAAAATTGTAGAGAAGTAATAAATAAAAGCGAGTAAAACTGTCGTCTAGCGCCGGCGCGGGCCGCAGACGCGTAACTCGGTTGTGCAGGATTTTATTTCATTTCACACGAGACAGTCTACACTTTTTGTCAATTAGTAATCCAGTTAGTTTTATTATCCTGCAGTGGTGAGCATTATTGAAATGTATAACAAATTAATAAAAATTTCAAGGACCACAAAGGGTTTCTAACCATTCAGCTTTCAGAAATTATTCTCAGGGGTGATAATAGGGTCACCTCATTACAGATTAAGACGTAACCTTCTACAGCGTGTCCAATGCCACAGTAAAAGGTCGGTTCATCAGTTATTTACGCGTGTACACATCACGCTCACTGAGCGCCCTGTATAACCCCAACTTGTATCCCTCTGTATAACCTATGTCACAGTGTACACCCCATACAGGGTGTTGTTTTATTGGAATAATATATATTTTATACCCAACATAAGGCCTCAATATTACGTAGACAAGTAACTACAGTATGCATAAATAGTAATTTTCGTAATTTACAGAAAAGTAACAACTGACAACTCTCACTACGGATGGACACCCTCGTAATGCGTACTTATTAATAGAATTTAAGTATTATAATATACTCATATGTTACATATATTTTTGGAACGAGAATCGAATACCACACGGCACTAAGCTTGCCTTTGTACATTTACGTGCATAAAGTGTTGTAAAAGAAAATAAATAAATACTGATCACATTTTTTGAATACATATTTTTGTCTGGAAATAGGCTGTGTAACACGAGCTAAATGTCTCCCCATCTATAACACGACGGCGTCAGCTATTTACATACTAAAGGTCAGTGAGCCGATCGGCTGTTTATTTAAAGGAGCCGTCTGTTACCAAGGTCTGCTCGATAGACTGTCATATTTTATAACAGAGCTTATACAGCAGACGTGCTCACTAGATACAGGGCTAAATATTGTACTTGCCTAAAAAGTGAATCATCAATTTTAGTTCCTAAGATTTTAGACATTCGTCATTCCATTCCATTTGTGGTCTGTGCACGCAAGGATGAATTTCGCTTAGCTGCACTTCGACTCTGCGCTAGTATGAAACAACCCTTACAGTAGCCTGTGATAGTGTAGTGTGTCTGCCGCAGTGCGCGCTATGCCTTCATCAAGCCACGCCAACTGACTCAAATGTCCGTCTAATGACATCATTTCACTGAACTGTTACGAGTGTGTCAAGTGCAATCCTGAGCGTCCAGCCTGCAAATCTTCTCTTCACTTCAGTGAAATTGAATGATGTCATTAGACGGACATTTCGAGACAGTTGGCGTGGTTTGATGAAGGCATAGCGCCCACCGCGGCAGACACACGACACTACACAGCCTACTGTAAGGGTCGTTTCATACTAGCGCAGAGTCGAAGTGCAGCTAAGCGAAATTCATCCTTGCGGGCACAGACCAGCACTCAATGCACACAATATCGAGAAACAATTAAGACGCGCATATTTGCGTCCATTCGCGTACACTACCGACGCTTCTTTTTGTAACCCCCGACGAAAACAGGTGTGCTACAAGTTTGACGTGCCTGCGGCATCGTTTGAAATTTTATTTTGTTTGAAAGCTGACGTGATCGAGAGTGTTTTAAGCTATCTTTATCATCAGCTCGCTCACTTCTTGACAACTGAGGGGTAACTTAAAATTCTTATTTTTGTTTTCATCTCAGTAGGAATATGAGTATTACGTTATAAACATAAGGGTTTATTGCTATACCTATTTTTTAGAATTTCACTTCACTTCGCCTCGACTCTGCGGTAGTATGAATTGACCCTAAGGGTATTTATGTAGTGCTGAAGTACTAATGAAGTGACGAGACTCGTGAGTCGCGTGACAGCGCGGCGCTCGCGTGACCAGCGTGTTCCAAATCCCTACACCAGCTGGTGAATGAATTGCATCTTCAAAACCAACACAGGCTCTCGAACGTACCCTAAGTAACAGAATTATTACTTTATTTTCATTCATTCATATTATTACTTATTGGTAATGAAAATTAATTCGCATATCATAATTAATATACACCGTTCAAGCCCAATTTAATGTAGGCGTAAACAAAAAGACAATGATAAATTATAATGCTACCAATTAAAATGTCACATATTTACCGTGCATTAAAGAAATGCAAAACGTTATTTTGGTAGAATTCAATCCCTTTTTTACGTTTAGATTAAATTGGATCTGAACATAGTATAACATTAATTCATCTTTAATATATTTATGTGTACTATGTATTTCTCATTCGTAGTAATTATTAAGCAGTACGACCACGTTGGTAGTGGCCTTTGGCAATCATCGATTTTATATGAAAAAAACAGACGATGTATGAAAAACAACGATTCCCGAAATACATTAGAAACGTGGTTTCACTGTACTTATTTTTTATTGATCGTTGATGACGACAAACTTCATAATTGTATGTATAATTATTAATTGTATACACTACACAGACTATTACTGAAGTACAGAGAGGAGATGCCGCCGCCGCCGCCGCAGCCCGTGGTGTTTGCGTGCGGTGCGCGAGTGATCGCGTCCGTGATTGCCGGATTAGCAGCTGTTTGTACTGCCGATCAGCTGATCAGCTGCATGCCGCTCGCGGTGTGGCATTAGTTCGGTACATACGAGATTAAGTTGTGTACTATTTCAATTAAAATAACGCACTCGGTATATGAAGTTACGGTTACTTACTATACTACGTAAGCAATCGCAACTTCATATACCTAGTAGCGAATTTATCCGAGTCTCTTTGAAAAAAAAGCATACAGGATATTGCAACGTAACATAGATATAATAAATTGTAAAATTTTATACAGTACTATTTTTAAGTGAGTAATGTGACCGCCCTCGTGTGGCTGCTTGACCGCGAGCGTTTTGTCTTCGCACAAAACAAACACAACCGGGACGGTGTGTAAATATTAAAACTTTGCGCGGGCGAGTTCAAGTGGAAGCGTGTTGTTACACAACGGCCGACACAAAACGACGGCACAAAGGTGGAAATTAATTTAAGTTCACGGCGAAATTACCGGCGCGAGCGGGGCGGGGGGAGGCCGGGCGCATTGTGCCCGCGAACAAAGCCGCGCGGAAAAGCGACCGTTACACAAAATGTATTTAAACAAAAACTCCCCGCCTTACAACGACGGTTCGCGATTTAGCTGTTTTTGTTGCGGCAGAAATACTGGGAAAACTATGCGCTTTTCAACCGAACAGTAGTGAACGTTGTTATCCGCAGTTTTATGTTACGTACGGAACACTTGCCAACCTCTCGGTATTTAAAAGAGCTTGGAATGACAGTCTTACATTTGTAAGAAAGTAGGTTTAGGAAAAAAAGGATTTTAAATATTATGCATTCTTGAAGCAAAGAATACATTTTTCTGAATGACATATTGTCTAATCAATATCTGTTCCACATGAATGTACCAATCAAATCCTTGGAGCAGGAGGCGTGTGTGCGTGGAACGAAGGTCCTAGATGAATTTCCGCAAAATATATATAGGAACTTTTAGTAGAAGTCTAAGGCTGTATGAGGGCTGGAGTTTTAATTAAAACTATTTTCCTACACATTTCCTGATTTGTTCTACATTTCTTTTTAGACATCTACTAAAAGTTGTTATATAATATTTATTTTGGGAAAATTCCGCTAGCTCCTCGTTCCACAGACACATTAGTTTAGGACTTTAAGACTTTTTACCCTTTAAATATTAAACGTAAACAAAACTAGTGTGTATGTGAAAGTGGGGCTGCGAGAGTAAACTTTTGTTGCAGCAAGTCCTTTCGGCAGTTGGCTCGTGATACCTGAGGGATCCACTACACATACGCTTTAAAAAATTGAAAGTTCACGGTAAAAGCAATTGAAAAACTAAACTATCAGCGCCAGCACTACATGTCCCCAAGAGTTGTAATTTAATATTGTTTTATATTTTGTACCTGCACACAAAAATAAGACTTATTGTTATTTTTCGGATAACTTGCAGCAATTATAAATATTATGTATATTGTACAGCAGTCAATTATTATATTAAAAAGTGAAAAAACAATTGTGCGGGCTGGCTTATCGGAAAAGAAAAAGAACATTATCCATTATATCAAATGAGGTCAATGTTATAAATACCGAGTGAGGCACGGGCGCCCCGCCTCCCCGGGCGGTAATTACTATAATCTGCTCAGCCAAATTGCTTCCACGAGATCTCCATATATTAATTACGGGACCCACTCTCCTCGGTAACGGAGAACAAATCCGCGCATCTGATGACACTCTCAACTCAGACGGTTCTATTATAACTTGCGAGCGTCCAATTACATAGAATAATTATAATTTAAGGCACGATTCCGTTGTAAAACGTGTGTTTTTGATATACCTGAAACAGATTCCCTACTAGCTGATGCCAGCAACATCATTCGCGCAGAACTAATGTCTTCATAACGTGATGTTATGTGGCTTAAGGTCTTCCTTTCTAATTATTCAAAGTGAACAAGTAGATTGATATTAACGCGTTAGATAATATATATTATAGTACATCTAGCTTTTGCATGCGACTAATTTTTCGGGATAAAACACACACACGCAAATAAACACAAACAAACACAACACACACACATCACACACTAAATTACTAGTTTGTTCATTGTGTAATTGTTGTTTTGTATCATTGTTTTTACCTACATTCTAAACTAAGCGAACTTCTAAGACCTACATGTTGTTAGTCATATAATTACCTTTCGAATGTTAGTAATTGATGAGTCATTTTTCTTCTCTTTTCTATATCTTTTAAATTGTTTTAAATGCCAATTGGCATAATGTGTATTTTCATGGAGAAGGACACTGGCCTCTGCAATACAGTTTACGCTAGTACAGGGGTCAGGGACTTCAGATATATAAAACTCCTCTGTGTCAATAAAGACTACAATATTGTTTTTTTTTTTTTTTTTTTTTTTTATTTAGGAACAAACAGTTATTTAATACAAAATATTTTTATAAAATAATACATTATTAAGAAACGTAAACCTAGAGTTCCATAGAAAAAAGTAATAAATATATAAAACTTAAAGCTACTACACATGCATTCGGATCAGCTTATAACAATGTTTCTAATTTTGTAATTTGCATTTTGTTTCATTTTACTTAAAGAGCAATGAAACAGATCTAAATCATCAAAATACTTATTATATATATTGCAAGATCTTCTAATAAAAGCATTATTAGCATTAGAAGTCCTGGATTGCGGTACACTAAAAAGGTTTCTTTTTCTAACATTTCTTTCTTGTCTCCGGGGCACACGAATCTCAATACTTCTAAGTAGCTCAGGTGTATCTACAATGTTATGAATTATTTTGTATAAGAAAACAACATCACAAACTAGACGGCGCTTTGCCAAGGGAGGTATGTTATATCTCGAAATTGAAGATTCGTAATCAGTATATAAGTTACCCATTCTAAATTCCAAGCACTTCAAAAAATTTTTCTGTAATGTTTCCAATCTCTCAGAGTAAGTTTTGTATTGCGGAGACCACACCGTACTAGCGAACTCTAAGTGACTGCGGATATAGCTGTAATATAGTATCTTATAGGTAAAATAATTCTTAAAAGGCTTCGAGATACGCATAATAAAACCCATTTTTTTATAGGCCTTAGCTAATATTTCATTAATGTGTGAAACAAATGTAAGTTTAGAGTCCATCAAGACACCCAGATCGCGAATCTCTGATGTTCTTTTTAAATATTTCCCACCAAGTTTATGTTTAAATAAAATCGGTTTATGTTTAAGGCTAAAAGTAATTACATTGCATTTATCAGGATTAAGGAAAAGGTTATTTTTGACACATTCATTTTCAAAAACCGTTATATCATTTTGAAGAAGTTCACAGTGGTGTGTGTTATGGATAACTCTAAATATTTTTGTATCGTCGGCATAAAGAAGGGTGTAGCTATTTTTTAAAACATTACTTATGTCATTTATGTATAGAACAAATAGTAGTGGTGCTAAATGTGACCCTTGAGGCACACCAGAGGTTATTTGCCTATAATTAGAAGTAAAGCCTTTTAAAACAACAACCTGACACCTGCTATTTACATAAGAACTTAACCAGCGAAACAGATCGCCGTGGACACCAAGATTCCAAAGTTTTAATAATAAGGTGTAGTGAGAAATTTTGTCAAAAGCCTTGGCAAAGTCGGTGTACACGGCGTCTACTTGATATTTTTTATCAAAGGCATCGCGAATAATTTCCGTAAAAGATAAAAGATTACTCTCAACGCTACGTCCCCTATAGAAACCGTGTTGTTGCGGAGAAATAAATGGACGGACAACAGCAAATAGTTGTTGAGCAATAATGTCTTCTAAAATCTTTACAAATACACAGGTCTTAGAGATGGGTCTGTATTTTTCTATATCATCGCTTAAAGAACCCTTAGGAATTGGAGTTATCCAGGCCCTTTTCCATGCCAAAGGAACACAACCTTCCGATATAGATTTTTTATACAAAATAGTTAGAGGAGTTGTTAGTGCAGATGCACATTTTCTTACGAGACTCGGATGTACACCATCAGTTCCAGCTCCTTTTTTAGGATCGACTGATTTTAGAAATTTATTTACTAAGTTTTCGGTGATCTCAATAGTTCCAATGTCAAACAGAGGATTACTAGGCGGCTGTAGATTATTGATGGGCGGAGCGTTCACTGTTGGGGGTTCAAACACTGAATGAAAGTGTTCATTAAACAAGTCACATATATCTCTGCCATTAGTGACATATTTATCCTTATAATGCATTTTTTGTGGGAGTTCACCAAAATTAAAGTTAGACTTTACATATGACCATAGGCATTTCGGATTCGTCTTAATCATGTTTTCAGAGTCAACTATATATTTTTTATAATTTTCTAGTTCCATTAATTTTGAACGTTTTCTTAATAATTTAAAAGTTTCAAAATCTAAAGGGTTATTGTAAAGCTTCCATCGCTTATGATATTTTCTTTTTTCATTAAGTAATTTTCTTAGAGGTTTTGTGCACCAGATCGGACAGGATTTAGTGGAAGATCGCACTACGCGTTTAGGAATAAATTTATTTAATTGATTATTTAATACGTTGTAAAATTTAAAAATACATTCTTCCATGGACAGTTTTTTAAAAAATAAATTCCAATTTATTTTGAAAAGCTCATCATTTATGCTATCAAAATTTGCTAGATTAAGATTATATGCGGTATTATTATTTGGTTTGAGATAATCATTTAAATCTGCTGATATGGTAATTAACAGAGATTTATGATGGGCATCTTCTGAAGTTAAAGGATCGTCACAACATGTTACTTCACAGTTTGTATTGCTGAATATTAGATCAAGAATTCGATCGTTAATATTTTTAACGAAATTATGTTGTTTTAGATTTGTAAAAGCCATAAATTCATTCAAAAGTTGTACTGACGTACTGTTATTTACTGTTAAGGAAATATTTTTATATGAGGAATTCCATTCAGCGTCAGAGATATTGAAATCTCCTGTGACTAGAAAAATGTCATTGGGATAATCCACTATAAGTTGGTTTGTTATATCAAAAAATGTACCAAGGGCACCACGATGTCCAGGACCATGGGGAATGTAAATACAGCCAATATTGAGGGAAGATTTGTTACGGTTATTCAGGGGTATAGAGGTCCAAATACATTCAGAGGCGGTAGGTGATGGGGTAGGCCAGTTACGTTTAAAAGGGCGTAATGCGGATCTTATAGCGATAATCACTCCACCACCGCGAGAGACCCCGCTCACTTCGGAACGATCGCATCGATAAACTACAAAACTACTGTCAAAATATTCTCGATCATAGAAATCAGCTGTGAGCCAACTTTCTGTTAAGCAAATAAAGTCATATTCACTCTGAGCGACCATAGATAGAAATGTATGAGATTTTGTTCGTAAGCCCCTAACATTTTGGTAATAGCCATTAATTAGTGTTGACATTGTTAATAATTAATTTAATTTGATATTTTAAAGTGGTCAAAAATACGAAAAAAAAACCTTGATGATAATCACAAATTACTAATGAAAAATCTAATGTTTTGCAAACAAGTATGAAAAAGAATATTTTGTAACATAAGCATAACATATGTACAGGCTTTAGCCTGTACATATGTTAGAACAAAAATAATAACTACATAAGCTAGAACTAAAACTTGTAAATATAAAAAACGCAATATAAGAACAAAAATAATAACTACAATTACAGTTGTATTCAGTAATATTGGCATAAGAAGAGCGATAAATATTTAGAGTTTTAAGTAAGAATAGTCACTTCAAGTTGTCTAGATCAATATCTTTAGAGATATATATAGCTTTTGATTTATCGTTTTTTCGCATCATAATCTTACAATCACGAACCCATAAGTAAGAATAGTTTAATTCCTTCTTCAGCTGTCTGGCTCGCTTTAGAAGAAGTTTTTTATTCGGAGTAAGATGGTCGCTCACATACAGGTTAAGTGATGGGCCCGAAAGGCCTATGTCTGCAGTAGTAAGACCACGTTTATTTTTGTTCTTATAAAAGTAACCTATGTGTCAAACCAGAGACTTACTAAATTTCATCGAAATTCGTTCAGTAGTTTCAGTAGTGCAAGACTCACAAACATGCATCCATCCATCCTCACAAACTTTCACATTTATAATTATAGTTCAATACACTTTCGCGCCTTAATCATAATGTTATTTAATTAGTATAGTTGAAACTACTCGGGTGAAGAAATAAATTTGCACAGCTTAGTCAGTGGGTCGGTGGTCTCCGCGGGCAACGTCGACACTACCGTGCGAGGTGCGGGCCGGACGAGATAGGTTCCGTCGTTAACGTGCGCTAGTGGACTCCGCGCGCAACGTCGACACTACCGTGCGAGGTGTGGGCCGGACGAGATAGGTTCCGTCGTTAACGTGCGCTAGTGGACTCCGCGCGCAACGTCGACACTACCGTGCGAGGTGTGGGCCGGACGAGATAGGTTCCGTCGTTAACATGAGCTAGTGGACTCCGCGCGCAACGTCGACACTACCGTGCGAGGTGTGGGCCGGACGAGATAGGTTCCGTCGTTAACGTGCGCTAGTGAACTCCGCGCGCAACTGCGACACTACCGTGCGAGGTGTGGGCCGGACGAGATAGGTTCCGTCGTTAACGTGCGCTAGTGGACTCCGCGCGCAACGTCGACACTACCGTGCGAGGTGTGGGCCGGACGAGATAGGTTCCGTCGTTAACGTACGCTAGTGGACTCCGCGCGCAACGTCGACACTACCGTGCGAGGTGTGGGCCGGACGAGATAGGTTCCGTCGTTAACGTGCGCTAGTGGACTCCGCGCGCAACGTCGACACTACCGTGCGAGGTGTGGGCCGGACGAGATAGGTTCCGTCGTTAACGTGCGCTAGTGGACTCCGCGCGCAACGTCGACACTACCGTGCGAGGTGTGGGCCGGACGAGATAGGTTCCGTCGTTAACGTGCGCTAGTGGACTCCGCGCGCAACGTCGACACTACCGTGCGAGGTGTGGGCCGGACGAGATAGGTTCCGTCGTTAACGTACGCTAGTGGACTCCGCGCGCAACGTCGACACTACCGTGCGAGGTGTGGGCCGGACGAGATAGGTTCCGTCGTTAACGTGCGCTAGTGAACTCCGCGCGCAACTGCGACACTACCGTGCGAGGTGTGGGCCGGACGAGATAGGTTCCGTCGTTAACGTGCGCTAGTGGACTCCGCGCGCAACGTCGACACTACCGTGCGAGGTGTGGGCCGGACGAGATAGGTTCCGTCGTTAACGTACGCTAGTGGACTCCTCGCGCAACGTCGACACTACCGTGCGAGGTGTGGGCCGGACGAGATAGGTTCCGTCGTTAACGTGCGCTAGTGGACTCCGCGCGCAACGTCGACACTACCGTGCGAGGTGTGGGCCGGACGAGATAGGTTCCGTCGTTAACGTGCGCTAGTGGACTCCGCGCGCAACGTCGACACTACCGTGCGAGGTGTGGGCCGGACGAGATAGGTTCCGTCGTTAACGTGCGCTAGTGGACTCCGCGCGCAACGTCGACACTACCGTGCGAGGTGTGGGCCGGACGAGATAGGTTCCGTCGTTAACGTGCGCTAGTGGACTCCGCGGGCAACGTCGACACTACCGTGCGAGGTGTGGGCCGGACGAGATAGGTTCCGTCGTTAACATGAGCTAGTGGACTCCGCGCGCAACGTCGACACTACCGTGCGAGGTGTGGGCCGGACGAGATAGGTTCCGTCGTTAACGTGCGCTAGTGGACTCCGCGCGCAACGTCGACACTACCGTGCGAGGTGTGGGCCGGACGAGATAGGTTCCGTCGTTAACGTGCGCTAGTGAACTCCGCGCGCAACTGCGACACTACCGTGCGAGGTGTGGGCCGGACGAGATAGGTTCCGTCATTAACGTGCGCTAGTGGACTCCGCGGGCAACGTCGACACTACCGTGCGAGGTGTGAGCCGGACGAGATAGGTTCCGTCGTTAACGTGCGTTAGTGGACTCCGCGGGCAACGTCGACACTACCGTGCGAGGTGCGGGCCGGACGAGATAGGTTCCGTCGTTAACGTGCGTTAGTGGACTCCGCGGGCAACGTCGACACTACCGTGCGAGGTGCGGGCCGGACGAGATAGGTTCCGTCGTTAACGTGCGTTAGTGGACTCCGCGGGCAACGTCGACACTACCGTGCGAGGTGCGGGCCGGACGAGATAGGTTCCGTCGTTAACGTGCGCTAGTGGACTCCGCCGGCAACGCCACACTGGCGTGCGAGGTGCGGGCCGGACGAGATAGATTTCGTCGTTAACGTGAGCCAGTTGGTCTCAGTGGTTGTCTACCGCACACTTTGTCTGCAAGATTCGACCGCTATCTAAATATCTTTGACTTCAATTTCCTTGAATGTTTCTCAGTATTTTAAGGAATTCAAATAAAAATATATCAATTAAATGTGTTATTATTACTATTTATATAAATCTTATATTTGTTTTCTTTCTCGTGTCATAGTGTTCGGGAATACACTGCTCCGAAAAGGCTAGACCGATTCTTATGAATTTTTTTGCCTATTCGGTAGGTCTATGAATTGGTCGTAAACAATTTTTTCTACCCCTGAATGATGAAGGTACATTTACCCCCCCCATTTTTAGATTGCCTACAATACCCCTACATTTTTAGAAATGAAAACTTCTATAGCCGCGTTGGGCACTTTTTGGTAGGGGAAAAACTTATGGGTTCGCGTCACCGAAATGCTCATGACTGAGTTGTTGAAAGTCCGTTAAAAATTATAATACCTCCGACTTGATCTTTATGCCGGCGACATAAGGATCTTAGTTTGTCATGTTTTTTCTTTCGTCGTGTAATACAAATAAGATACGAGTAGTGTCGAGAAATAATATCAGATACGCGTAGCGCAGTTACGTGGGCGCTTGGAATGTGCGTTGTTGACCAATTGGTCTCGGGTTTGAATCTCAGTCTGACGCAATATTATTATTCTTTTTATTTCTTATTCTTTTTAAAAAAAAATTTCACTTCTATCGGCAGTCCCTATAACTGCCGCAATTTTTTTCGACAATCTTTTTATTTTTAGACTAGCTTTACCGATACTGTAAATATAGTATCGGGCATCCATCCATGCATCCATCCAACTATCATCCATCCATCCTCACAAACTTTCAAATTTACAATAGTAGTAGAATGATGTGGCATTAAAAAATAACTACAACCTTAAATTTTTACTCTTGTTTTAGATATATTTGTCGGGTCAGCTAGTGATTTATAACATTTTAAAAGATATTTATTACATTTACTTTAACATTTTAATCACCTAGACAGGAAGTTGTTCTCCTTTGATATTTTTAAAAACGACCGCTATTTTGGCGGGAAGAAGTATCGGGGAAAACGAGAGGGAGAACAAGCGAGTCCTTCTCTGGAGAGGCATTCGATATCGTGGCTGCAAAGTGACAACTTGCGGTTAAGACTGTATTGTGAGAAGTTATATAATGATACGGCTGTTGCCTGTTCACTCATGTGTTTTATTCTGCGCCATCCGACTTATTATGGAGGAAGATGACAATCTGTCCCCGGGCAACATTTTGCTAGTTCTAGAAAATTATAGAGTCAAGTCAAGCATATCGAGTTAAAATGCTAATTTTAATGAATTGCTGAGTTTTCCTAAGCTGATATTTTTTGTTATGTTTATGTAGTTGAATTTAATATTACTACAACATAATATGCTAAGCTTAGTCTAATCAGTCCCTACATGTTTACAGGTGTTGGTGCGCATCGTCCGAAACACAGGAGAACCTAGTTCAGGCAGATACATGTTTTGTTGCATCGTAACGTATTTTATATAATCCGTTGTAATATACAACCTATTCATTTGAATAAAGAGTATTAACATTTGAATATTTTAATCTTATTCATTAACTAGGAGTACTACCATAATGTTTATTAATATTTTCAATCAGTAATTCGTGGATAATCAGCTTACTATCGTATTCGTAGATCAGCTTATTATTGCCCCCCACCCACCTCTTCATCACCCACCCCTCTCCTGCGGCGCCGGTAATAGATAGCCACTCCCGGGCTAAGTTATTGTGGACGAGAAAATGTCGGTTGTTTCATAGCAACATATTCTGAGATAATTAATACGCGGCCGCAGCGGACGAAGCCGGAATACGTAAAGTACCTGCTGCTGCTCCTGAAAAACTGTCGACATTCAAAGGTTATTGTCGAGACGAGAGAGTCGAGACTGTTTACAAAACTATCGCAAATAATATCTACTTCGAATTTTACTTACCTACACCTACTCCAAACACAAAAGTCTGTGACTGTATTATCGTTAATATTGCAGTGAGTCGTCAGTATAAATGTCAAAATTAACTACGCGTCCGCACTGATTGAATGGCTTTAAAGACGGATTAAGCGTTATTGGTCAATTTCGACGCTTGCAATGATGACTCACTGCATTCTTATTATACAGTATAGCGTAATTATATACACCTACACACTTTTAAACAAAATGTATGTATATATACACTACTGCAGTTCACAGACCGTACATCATTAAGCTCCCGGTCGCCTGCCCGGCGCGCGGCGCCTGCTATCGCGGTGTTCCTGCCCGACCGCTCCCTGCTCCAGCTCTCGCGGGAGCCATTCCATTTCTCCGCGTAAAATACACACCGGCTCGTACATAAAGTCAACATTTTACGCTACAATTCACAGTGACAGCTCAAGAGGAGATACTAATTAGTTAATTAGGAACCTTTTTATACGAAATTAAATGGGGAATTTTTATTCTACTAGCTTTAGTCTCGTACGTGTTTTGGGCAAACGAAGCTGCACTCGAAGCGACCCGCGAATTTATAACAACTTAGGGTCTATTCATATTACTGCAGTCATGAAGCAAAGCGAAATCAAATATAACAAATTCGGTCTTATATCCACAATGTAATACACATATAATTATAATAATAAATGTATTCAACGCTCACATTACACTTAAACATATTACATACAATAAAACAAAGTACCAACTAGCAACATAACATCACAAGACAATATAACAAGGTACGTTAAAAAAAATTAAAAAGACTATATTTACCCATCCAAACAAAACAAATATGGCAAAACAATAAAAAATTAGGTAGGTACTTAGGTGGGCAAAAAAGTGCCTTGCGAACAATTGAAGAAGGACTCCACTCAGGTACACGATCGCGACATCATTTATACCGCAATCCCAGGTATTCTGTGGATCCCCATGAGCGTCAGGCGAATGACAGAGGCACAGCGTAATACACAATATACATGATACATAATATATATAATTAGTTGATAAGGATAATAAATATTAAATAGTAATTAATATTATTTCTTCCGAGATATAAATAAGACGCGTCTGTTGTGCGACCGACGCCTTTATCTCAGAAGGGAAATGTGCGTTACGTTGTAGACATTGTTACATATATCAACAGTAAGATGTAACTGTCAATGTCATTATTGACATTGACAGATGTCATAAGTAAAGCCTACCGAGTTAGTTTATTTTAGTTGGCCAAAAGGCTATACATAGTGTAGACGTATATATTGTGCTAAGCATATCTCATTACATATCGTAATACGTTTTTGTGGTAAGCACCAATAAAGGAGAGTATAAGAATTGCTGCTGTATTAATATCGTCACCACACGAGCGCACGAAGGACTTACAATCAAGAGGTCATAGACCAACACAGACATAAGAATGAATATGCTATTACACTGCGCTCTGTCTCTGGCTATACTAAAAACCACGAGAGAGAATAAATTATGTGAACAATGAACATCTGTCAAAATGCTCTCCATATGAATCATTCAGTTCATTACCATATCTAGAAACATACGTGTCATTTGAAACATATTAGCAATCTCATTTGGTCGGATTATCTGATTCATAAATCGAAAATATTGGTGGTACCGCCATATCCGGAAATATTTAAGTAAATTCTGTTATTAAATTTAATGACGAAGTGACGAAAATCATCCACCCCCACCTGTGGTTGCCACCCCCAAATGTTTATTTACATTTTTATTCTGTTGTATGCATTTTTCTCGTGAACTCGACTGTAGTATGAATTGGCCCTTAGCGAATAGTTATTCCCGCACTTTTATTCCCGCACTTTTATTTTCCCCTGGCTCCGTCCGTGTCCCTCTGACCTACTTAACGTTTTAGATAAATAATAATAAGGAAATATCTTAAAGGGATGATATTTTTGTTGCCCGCTATCATCTAACGATCGTCTCATTTTATAGTAAATTCTTAAGAGACTGGCTGAAGTTTTATGACTGCTGTAGTAGCAACGGTAACGGAGCTCGTATTGTTTCACAAAAGGGCATAGACTACCTACTATTAACTATAAGTAATTTCAGTAGCTACTGATGTTAGATTTACGTTTAGTTTTAAAATGAAAACGATAAGTAGTGCCAAATAAGAGTAACTCAAATATTTTTAAAATACATAGAAAAACTACAATTATTTTAATATTCATTAAAACCGCGCCTACTCACTCCTGTCGGTGTCGGCGTCGCTAGACTTCAATTATTTTCGCTCCCGACTTTCGACAATTAAATCCGTGCCGGTCACTCGAACGCTCAAACAGAATCGTTCGCGTATACGAGGTATACATATATATTCCCTTCTCCGGCGAACACGGGGGAAGGTTGGGGGAATTACTTATCAATTCAGATACACAAGCGAGTGCGAGCATCCGCGCGCTGCCAAAACTGCGCTGTTTGACTAACGGCCGAATGTTTGTCTCGCAAATTGCCCGACATCATCGCCCTACTCGCCCCATTCTCCCCAGTGGCCCCACAAGACGTGAGACCTATTTGTCGGTAATGCAGGATGGTTAAGTAGCCTCTCTCTAGTGTTATTGGCTACTATCTAAGTAACGCTGGCTAACCTTACATGTTAGTTGAATTCCTTGAGTGTGGCTTTTGTTATAAACGGCACACATACTTGTTTCTCAAACTGGCGGGAACGTGTGTGGCAAAGAACCCAGACAGGTATGAAACATGGCATTTGTTTTGTAAATTAACGGGGTTTTCTGCTGTTTTGATTAAATAATTGTTTTTAATTTGTAAAACCTTACAGTATAGTGTTACCCAAACATTATACTGCTAGTGACGCAAGCTATGATATATATATATATATATATATATATATATATATATAACAAGATTATATATAAGAAATAGGTACTGATGGTAGCTTCTAGTATATACTAATAAACTTAAGCAATTTCAAGAAGAAAAGTGATAATCATTGCATAAACACCAAAAATAAGCATAAGCTAGATAAGTACCAGTGATAAGACTTAGCAAAGTAAATAAATATTTTACGGGGCCAATGTATACGCCTATACAATAGAATCCCAGAAAACGTTCAGAACGTTTCTATTAATTAATAAAACAAAGTAGTTAACGAAAGTTTGTGTGCCTATTCTAAATGCACACCTTGGGAATAAGATGCTACCCTGCAAGGCTGTCTCTATGTACTTGTGTACTTTTGACTTTTTTTTAAATATTTGTATATAGATATAGATTTAAGTTTACAGTGTAAAATAGAACTATGTTATTTTTAACAACATTTCTTTCAAAAGAACAATTTTCCATCTTTTTGCTAAAATATGGCCCTGTGCGAGTTTCTTACGCTGGTAATTCTCGGCGGGTTAGGGTTGAACTGGTGGTAGCTTTTTTTGTTGACTTTCCGAAAAAGCTTGATTTTCATTTGGAAATATAATTTTCATTTTCATTTTATGACAAAAAATTCATACCTAATATTGGCGTAGATATATTTTTTTAAATTAAGTACCGGAAGGAATATTCATTTTACTAAGAACCCGAAGGAAATTACTTCCTCAAGCGAGCACCATGACGTCCCATCTTGTTTTGGCGGCACGTGGACAGAGTCGGAGTGGGAGTGGTTGAACTGTTTCTTTTTTTGGCAGAATTATTCGGGCCGTGGTGAAGTGAACACTATTCTACTCAAAAACTGTCGGTTCGCATAATTTAACTTTATTCTGATTAATTTTGTATGCTAAATTAAATCAGTGTTAAATCGACTGTGGAGGAATATTATTTTTTCACCATGAATCCTGATTTACCCACCAATGATGACAGCGGTATTACCAATCAGCCATCCTTGACTCCGTCATCAGAAGTGGAATCTGATACCTAATGGCGCGCCCTATTTGAAATGCATCAGAAAAACATGATACGGCTCATTAACACTATTAAATCGCCGATGACGATGCCTGTGATTGTTTTACCCGAAATCGACCCGGACCAGCCAGACGTGGTACAAGCTTAGTGTAATACGGCTGAAATGTGTTTTGGCGATCAACCGCCACAAGGTTCGCCCTTGGTTATAGCTCTTAGTAAAGCCTTGAAAGGAAGCGCTTCGTCATGGTTATCACAAATTTCACATGCAGGTATGACTTGGCAACATTTTCGTCAACTATTTCTAGCTCGTTACGAACTATCGGAGACATTACCGGCCACGCTTATTAACTTAAACAGCGGCCGGCCGAAAGAAAACGAATGCCTCGCTGCATACGCTAGCCGACTAATGACGTCACTAACATCAAGATGGAAGAACCTTGACATTGAAGAAATAGTGACGTCATATGTTTTGGCTCATATTGCAGTGTCTATCGCTTGGCGTTTACTACCGAAATTAAGACGCGGAATAAGTTAGTACAAGAAGTGAAAGCGAGTTCAAATTTAAAACGGCGACTTGACCCTGAAAATATGTCAGACGCTAAACGTTTGAAGATGCAATCCGGCATCCATTTCAAATGCCATAATTGTGGTAAACTGGGACATAAGGCAGCCAACTGCAGGTCTGGAGTTAGCAGGAACTTTACTGCCTCGAATATCATGACCGGGTCGGCAGTGCAGACGTCAGTTCACAACAACAAGCAAGTAATCTGCTATCGGTGCAGTGAAAAAGGACACATTGCTACAAGATGTCGCCGTGGTGTGATTGGCTACCCAAACAACAAGCCTATGTCGAGTTGCGGAGCAGGCGAAGTACATCCGACGGTCCAGCAGCGCATGGATAGTTGCGAAATCGCGAGTGTTATTGGACAATTAGTACAATCAGGTCAGTCGTATGATTTTTATTTTGATTCTGGTGCTGAATGCTCTCTTGTTAAGCAATGTGTTGCTAATAAACTAGTTGGTACAACTTTCTATGTGCCGGTGTGTATAAAAGGATGTGTGTATGTTACACACACATTTATAATATCTTCCCCGTTTTATTTTTTTAATGTTAATATTTGGTATTAGTCATGATTTTAAATGTCATCGATGCTTGTGACGTCTGTCAAATGTTTTAGACACTTGACAGACTTTATGTCATTCATGTTAGTCGAGAAACTAAGGCGATTTCATGATAACGGCCATCACTTCTGAACGAGCCACCTTCAAGGAAAGACAGGTTAGTAAGACTTGTTGATTATTGTAACAATCCAGTTTAGGTTTAGTAACTTGGTGATGATATTGAATTCGAATTATGTGTTAGTTGAATTATTTTATATGTGGAAAGTTGGTGATTGAATGTACTTAATTAGCTATGTATATTAAAATCATAAATATCAAATAAATGGCAAAAAGTAATCGTGATCTTTTGATTTTACTCCCTTCTGAGTCTTTCTTAACAACTCAGAAGCGGGATATGAACCGCGAAAGAAAATTTCGTGTTACGTACGTAGCATTCACGTCACATAGGGTAGGTAGATATATTTTTTTTCTTTTGCGTTTGGTATTTCTTCTTATTAATATTATTATTTTTATGCATTTGAGTAAAATAAATGGCCATCAGTGCAAAATAGTATTTGACAAATAAATTTAAACCGTCCCTCTTGCATATTTCAATGCCAGATTGCTGATGAATTTGGATTAAATAAAGTAGTCGTTTTATAATAAAATACACGTTTATTCTAAACATGTAATCATAGCTTTGTACAATAATAGTTTCAAATCCTTATTAGGGTCGATGATTTATAAGAGGTAAAGAGATGAAAATCGTTCCTAACTTATGAGCCATTTTTTAATAAATTACTTTCTACCTCCTTTATTTTCAATTGTTTCATTAACTTATTTTTACTTTTACAATTATACAAGTCACTTACTAATAAACGTACTTGAATTTGGTACATTCAAAATTCAGTATGATTACCGATACAAAATACTTTGTTATTTTCAAACAATAGAAAACTATTGGTTTATTTGATTATTTTAATGCATTATAAAATAGATTATGTAATTAGATGTTGCTCAATTTTTATTATGAGATTATTTAATTTTTAGAATATTCATATGAAATCCAAAAAAATGACCGGCGGGATAATACGAGGACACGAAGGATTGAATTGTGTAAAAGCTAAGGATCGCACCGCGCTCAAGGACAAAAACGTATTAGAGGTGAGGGAATCTGAAAATACAAATACAAAATATAAACTACCTATCTTGATAAATGGTATGACTACTGTATGTCAAGTAGATTTAGGAAGTGAGGTTACACTTATCCGTGAAACCGACGCTGCAGGTTTAGGTTTAAAGTGGGAACCGATAAATGGACCGCGTTTAAGGAGATTAGGAAATATACCGTATTTGCCTTTAGGTCGCACGACAACTAGCGTTGAAATACAAGGTATACGTGAGAATGATATTGAAGTTTACATAGTTGATGACAAATTAATAAATTGCAACATTTTACTAGGGCATACATTTACAGAAGGACCTACACTTTAAAATTATTAAAAACCCTAATGATTTAAAATTTCAACGAGTTGAACATAAACATGACGCAAAATTGCAGTTACGTTTAGCTAATGAACGTTGATATTAAAGTAGGAGAGATGAAAGCTGTTTCTGTTTATTCAGATATTGCATGTGCTGGATACATCTATGTTAATGGGTCGATACGTGGGTAAATAGGACAAGAATATTATATTTTGCCCGGAGAGTATCAAATAAAAGAAACAAACTGTCAGCTGTTAATCCAGAGTGTAAGCATGAACTCCATAAGGCTTGAAGGTAATACTCTTCTCACGCGGGCTAGGTTTATAGGATTATGTATGGACGTTATGAGAATAGTCAATGATAATATAAACATTTTACCTGTTACTCCTAACTACGGCTCACAGCTGACAGAGGAACAGATACATAAATGTCACAATTTACTTACCGAATATAAACATTGCTTTTCTACGGGCATGCACGATCTTGGCTTCACGAACGTAGCAGAGATGGAGATCCACCTTATTGATTCCAGCCCTGTAGTTATTTATATGGACGATATCCTAATACCCTCCAGGTCATTTGAAGGAGGCTTGCAACTACTTGAAGAGGTTCTTAAACTTTTTAAGGGAGGCAGGTCTTACTTTAAAAATTGAGAAATGCCACTTCTTTCAAGAAAAGTTCTGTTCCACAATATCAGCATGAGGTTTAAGGTTTCTTGGACTTGCGAGTTTCTTTAGGAGATTTGTTAAGGGATTCGCGTTGATTGTCAAACCCTTGACAAATCTTTTAAAGAAAAATGTGCACTGGCATTGGGGTGATGATGAAGCTAATGCTTTTGAAAATATAAAGAAATTTCTCTCGAACTTGAGACCCTTGCCGTAATTTGTGCTTTGAGTTTTACGAGTAAAAAGTTTAAATTGCTTATAAGGTCTGCGCAAAGGTGTAGCGCAAAGCATATTCTTAATGCTGTTGCAACTCCGCGAGCAAATGGGCAGGTGAAGCGGTATAACCGTACAATTCTAGCTGCCTTTGGCTCTATGGTTCATGGCAAAGACAAGAACTCATGGGATGAGCTTCTTCCGGATCTCCAGTTAGGTATTAATACCTCTATTCATGATGTGACGAAAAAGACACCTACCGAACTCTTATTCGGTAAAAATGTAGCAAATCTAGCATTGGGATTATTAAATGACGTAGATAATGATATTATTACCGGTAGGCAAACGATAGAAGAAATTAGAGTAGGATCTAGTGAAAGGTTAAAACGAAGTGAAGAGTAAATGAAAGAGCGGTATGATAAAAGAAAAAAAGTTAGTAGGATTTATGCGGAAAGTGACTTGGTTAGGATAGTTAGAAATGTTGTTACGGGGCCAGGTTAGTCTAAAAAGTTAGAAGCTAGATGTAGAGAACCTTATAGAATTAAAAAGATTTTACCGAACGATAGGTTTCTTCTAGAGGACACACCTTTAACCAAGAAGGGGTCTAAATGCGAAGCGGTAGTGGCTATAAACAAAGTTTATCCTTGGCTTAGTTTCGGGAGTACTGCTGCTTGCTCTTTGAGTGATAATAATGACGACAATAGCGATGATGAGGTAGCCGAAAATACATAATAACAATTCCCGATGTGTATTATGATACTTTTATACTTATAATACTAATTAGGAGCAAAAGTGAATATATAATATACGAATGTTATTTTAAAAAAAGTGATGTTTTTATGTGAATTAAATTAATGAATATAAGTAATTATATAAGTAAAGATGATACAATAGAGAAAAGAATTTGTACCGATTTAAGTAAAAGGTTAAATTGTAGTGATGAATTAATAGTATGCGATGAAACCACTAAAGTTGTTGAAGGTTAAGGAACTCTTGTAAAAGTGAAAAAGAATTAGAGAATGAGTGAATAAAATTACTATTGAATGAATGAGGGTGATTTTAAGCCGGGCATGATTGACATACGAACTTGTCGCCCATGAGTGGCTTAAATCATCGCAGTTGTATGAGTTGAGAGTGAAGGAAGTAACTCCTAACCATATAACTATAATTAAGAAAGTGAGAGTGTCTTGAGCCGGGCATGAGTGGCGTACGAACTCGCCGCCCAGGAGTGGCTCATGGCATTGTGGTTGCTTTGCGATGGTGAAGGAAGTAACTGTTGCAAAGTTAGCCATATTTAAGTTCACGGTGTTATAATAAAACAAAACTTTATTAATTAGATGAAGCGAATTTTATGATAAAATTTTCATAATAATATTTAAAGATAAAGATTAAATTTATAAATAATAGTACTAATTTATGTTCAAAATGATGTCAAAATATAATAAGATAGTTTATTTTTTCTTCCATGATTACAGGAAGTAAAGTTTTAATTAAAAATTAGATGGGTAGTAAATGTTGTGAAATGTATTAAATGAAAATAAAATTCTAGCATTAGAATTAATTAACTTAGAACTAAGAGACTCGTTCCTAAAGGATGGCCGACTGTTACACACACATTTATAATATCTTCCCCGTTTTATTTTTTAATGTTAATATTTGGTATTAGTCATGATTTTAAATGTCATCGATGCTTGTGACGTCTGTCAAATGCTTTAGACACTTGACAGACTTTTTGTCATTCATGTCAGTCGAGAAAATAAGGTGATTTCATGATAACGGCCATCACTTCTGGACGAGCCACCTTCAAGAAAAGACAGGTTAGTAAGACTTGTTGATTATTGTAACAATCCAGTTTAGGTTTAGTAACTTGGTGATGATATTGAATTCGAAGTATGTGTTAGTTGAATTATTTTATATGTGGAAAGTTGGTGATTGAATGTACTTAATTAGCTATGTATATTAAAATCATAAATATCAAATAAATGGCAAAAAGTGATCTTGATCTTTTGATTTTACTCCCTCTGAGTCTTTCTTAACTTCTTTTAATTCGTACACAAACGTGTACGAATTATCTGTATAGAGCAGATTTTATGCGAAGTGATTATTAACGATTATTCTTTACAAATTTTATTTCACGTTTTACCCGACTTTTAATTAAAATATGATATTATGATTGGACGCGAAATATTAAAATTGGGTTATAAATGTAAAACATAATTGATGTTTAACAAGTTATTCACTAACTAGGTATCACAAAGCCTATGTCAGTTTCTTTTTGTAAGCAAGCAGATAATACATTTGCAAATTATAACGAGATCAATACGGATATTGAAAATAAAAGTAGGTTGATTTCTTTGTTGGCAGAATTTTCTCACTCTTTTATTAACGATTTGCCTAAAACTAGAATTACATCTGGAGAACTTAAGATCAGATTTAAAGATCCAAATCGCACTGTTTATCGGTCGCCTTAAAGACTTAGCCCGAGTGAAAAGGAAGTAGTACGTTCTAAAGTAAAGGAACTTCTAGAAGCTAATATTATTCGACCTAGTCACTCTCCATTTGCGAACCCCATTCTTCTCGTGAAGAAACGAGACTGTACAGATCGTATGGTTATGGATTATCGTGAATTAAATTCGAACACAGTGCCTGATAGGTTTCCGCTTGAGAGGACTCATAGGTGATCAGATTTCTAGGCTATCGGGAGCATCCTACTACACATGCCTTGATTGTGCTAGTGGCTTCAACCAAATAAGTATCCGCGAGCCTGCTAGCATTGAGCGTACAGCCTTTATAACACCTGATGGGCAGTTCGAATATCTCGCCATGCCATTTGGACTTCGAAACGCACCTAGCGTCTTTCAAAGAGCTGTTACCAATTCCTTAGTTCAACTGGTTCATTCCTATGTAGTACTTTACATGGATGACATTTTGATACCTTCTGTGTCTGAAGACCAAGGCATTGATAGACTTCGCGAGGTGTTAATAGCTCTCACAGAATCTGGGTTCTAAATGTTCTTTTATGAAGCGCCGCGTAGAGTTTTTAGGCTATGAGATAACGGCTGGCGAACTAAAACCTAACCCTAGAAAAATTGAAGTATTAATTAAGCTTCTTCCTCCTACTAATGTTCACCAACTCAGGCAATTTATAGGACTTGCTTCATATTTCCGTAAATTTGTAAAAGACTTTTCCTAAATTATGACTCCGTTGTTTTTGTTAACATATAGTAAACGCACGCAACAAATAATTTCAATTTTAACCACTAAACCTGAGTTGATTATTATCAATCAAAAGCTTCCAATCGAATTGCATACTGATGCAAGTGCAGACGGTTACGCTGCTATCCTTTTCCAAAAAGTCGATGATAAGCTTCATGTTGTAGAATACGTCAGCAAATGTACATCAAAGGCCGAATCTAAATACCACTCTTACCAACGCCGTAAAGCACTTTCGTCATTACCTCATACTTATAAATAAAATGAAACCTATTTCGTCGTTGATTGCTGATGTTTAAAAATCTACATCTCAGATTATCTATTATATATTTTGTATTTAATCATATTAACAGTTTCTATGCAAAATGGCGAGCAATTTGTATGAATACCTAAACGTTGTATTACACATTTCAGCTTAAGAAACCCCAACATATTGCATAGTATTCAGTCAAATGGCATTTCACAATTTTAATACGAAGTACACTTGTTTGACTGCGGCACCCCCCCTACCCCTATTTATGTATTAGCGTTATTACCTCTCCCGTCTCCATTCAGACGAACCTTTAAACCTAATACCTGAGCCGTTACGGCGTGACTTTGAATTTGGCACGTTAATTATGCCCCCCCCACCCCCAGGCGTCGTGGTACGTTACATTAAATCCTCCAGGTGCTCGTGTGGAGGGCGAGCGGGGGGTAAGGTGAGGGGAGGGGAGGGAAGGAGGGGACGGTCACGGCTAATTCACCGCTGCGGCCACACTAATGTAAGTAGAAATAGCGGCCGAGATTGCGGAATATATGGGGGGAATCTTGCGTTAACTTAATTGTATAATATCGTTAAGTGACTCTAAATAATTTTATTCTTCTTTTAAATATCTCTTGCAAATAAACTAATTTGAAAAAACTTGACGTATTTACCTAATTAAAGTCTGTTCAACTTAAATAAGTTAAAATTAAAACTTGTCTGTAAGCTAGAATAAAATATTTTTGTACACATTATGGTAGCCTTAGCGCGATGGAATTCATACCTTAGTAATTTAGTATGACTTAACGCTAAAAAGTAAAGAAACGCATCACTACTTCAATACGCCTTGCTAATTTGATACATATCTTATACCTTTAAACGAGCAATTCTTGTATATTTATTTATATATATGTTTCTGTGGTCTCGGAAACGGCTCTAACGATTTCGCTGAAATTTGGTATTTGGGGGTTTTCCGGGGTAAACAATCGATCTAGATTAGTCTTATGTTTGAGAAAACGCGTGTTTTCGAGTTTTCATGCGTTTTTCTGTTCACGCAGAATATGGTCGCTAATTTCGTCTTGCCGGCAACTGTCCTTCTGGTCCAACGGGTTAAGACGTGGACCGCAAGAAACGAATATTACGGGTTCAAATCTCGCTCGGTGACTCACTTTAGTTTTTTTTTATATGTTCAAGTTTATATATAATTTTTTTAAATTAATTAATTTATCCTTTCGAGTTTTTATTTTAACGAGACATATGAAGCAATAGTCTAAAACGAAAAATTTACCGATACAAATTTTAAACACAGTTTCTCGGGTAATTTTTGTGACGCCACCGAGCAAAGCTCGGTCGCCCAGGTACAATGGTATAATATGACTTCATCCTATAATAAGTTTTACATCAACACCTTAAAGTAGATTAAAAGTAGGCACCGCGACGAAAACGCAGCGAGTAGCGGGCCGTGTGTTAACACAGCTGCACAGGCAAGCGTCGCATATTCAGCGGCCGGGTATATATTCATTGTGCTGGGCTGCACTGTACATTTGTGCACTTGTACAATGGACACAGCTTCTGTTCACCGCGGTGGTCACCACTCACCGCCCACCATTGTCCACGCACCCACAGTTCAATACAATGTTCTACGCCCAAGCTTTTCAAACTGATCTTTCATTTAATATTCTTATGCTAACTTATCTCAATTACTTTTTTTTAATTTATGACTTATATTAGGTCCTTACATATGAAATTGGCGTTTTGTCGTACTTGCCACTATGATCTCAAATATATCTTCTTTGGCTAGGAATTCAAATTCCACATTTATACTGCTACTTACTCATGCATTTATGTTTCGAAAACCGTAATTAATTTGTTTTTTCCTATTTTGGTTTTTTCTTTGCGTCACTCTGTTTACAAAATGGAAAACTTGAAATATCGTTTTATTTTCGAGTACGAGTTCCACCATGACACCAGTGCTGCAGAAACGGCTCGAAGGATCAATGATGTGTATGGCGGCGGTGTCATAAAAGAAATAACAGTGCGTTTTTGGTTCCAACGTTTTCGTTCTGGAAATTTCGTCCTGCAGAACAAGCTCCGTGGACGGCCGGGACCAAAGTTGAAAATGAAGAATTGAAGGCTATTGTGGAAGCGGATCCATCGCAAACCTCGTCCGAGTTAGCTGCAGGCTGCGGTGTTACTGATATAACTGGTTTAATCCACTTGAAGCAAATTGAGAAGGTGAAAAAGCTTGAAAGGAAACCGACAAACGCGCGTCGACTGCTGCATTACATTACTCAACCGGCACAATAATTAAAGGAATTTTAAATCGAATCATTACCTGTGATGAAAAGTGGATCCTGTACGATAATCTGAAACGCTCATCGCAATGGCTGAACCCTGGCGAACCAGCCAAAGCCTGCCCTAAGCGAAAATTGACTCAAAAAAAGTTACTTGTGAGCGTTTGATGGACTAGTGCCGGTGTTGTTCACTACAGCTTTCTTAAACCTGGCTAGACGATTAGGGCAGATGTCTATTACCAGTAACTGCAAATCATAATGGAAAAGCTAGCTGCTAAACAACCGAGATTGGTCATTCGCTCTAGGCCACTGCGGCTTCAGGACAACGCTAGACCACACACTGCACAACAGACGGCTACCAAATTAGAGGAGCTTCAATTGGAATGTCTAAGACATCCACCTACTCCCCGGACCTTGTTCCAACGGTTTACCTTTTTTTTTAAATTTGGATAACTTGCAAGGGAAAAAATTCAACGCCGATGGGGCTGTCCATAGCGCCTTCAAAGTTTTTATTGATTCCTGTCCAAATGGTTTTTTTAGTAACGGAATCAATGAACTACCTATGAGATGACAAAAGTGCATAGATAGCAATGGTATATACTTTGATTAAATAAATATATTATGTTTAAAAAAAATCGACTTTTTGTTCCTCCTTTACAAAACGTCAACTTCATATGTAATGACCTAATATTTATTAACCACTAGCTGTTGCCTGCGGCTCCGCCCGCGTAAATACACGTACTTTTTCGGAATAAAAAGTATCCTATGCTCTCCATACCAAATTTCATCGAAATCCGTTCATTAGTTTTTGCGTGAAAGAGTAACAAACATCCATCCATCCATCCTCAAAAACTTTCACATTTATAATTTTAGTAGGATATGGATATTATAGATTGAGAGCAGTTTTGCATTACACGAAACCAACCCGATCCGTGACCCGTGACGTACCTATGAGGAATCGGATGACGGAAGCCTATTATAGATCTATAAAGTTCTACGGGCACTACGGACCATATTTCCACGGGTTGCGAAACCGCTTCTAGAATGATCGGTGATGACCGTGATTAGTACTAGTACTACATGTTGACATTGACTCGACAGTGACTCGACAGTGAGGGAGGCCACTTTAAGAGTGAAAGTTGTCAAGTTTGCAAGGTCAAATCTTTATAAAGTTGAGTTTAAGTGGGCTATAAATCAGTGGCGTAGCCTGCTGCAGGCGCACCCTGTGTTAAAGTTTAAAGGCCCCTGAGATGAAGGAGTGATAAATGAGTAGTAAAAATTTCAGAAGTCAAAAAAGGTGAAGTATTTCCTAAGTTTTGGTAAGAAAACTTTTTAGACACGTCATACGCAGTTTTCTACACTAATATAATGAAGATGAAAGATTTGACTGTTTGTTTGTTTGCATTACCGGCGCCGAAATTACTGGACCTATTTTGAATTTGAAAATTTGACACAGATATAGAGTAGACTACATTTTATGCAGACTGTACGTCTTAATCATTCTAGAAGATTTTGAATAAGATTACAAGAATTTTAAATGAAGATGCACCTCTGTATCCTTCGTTTTAATAATAATAAGAATAATTTATGAGGGTCATTTTTAAGGGACGTATAATATGTAAAGATTTTATATACTTCATATACATACACTACTTATGAGTTCTTAAATAAATAAGCTTATTTGTCTAATGGATTGTATAGTACAAAGCTCAGTTCAGTAAATAGTTGACAAGACGAAAGCTAAAATACGGTTAAATTGTCGTCAACCTACCTCCTACCTATACCGCCGGCGCGCCGAATACGTGCCAGTATTTTTCAAAGTAAAGCCTCTTCACTTCTCCCGTAATCTTCTTGTTCACTGACACGTGACGCTGCTCATAGCCTGACAGTGTACAGAAAACCAACATAAGTCGCCCGGCTTGTTCTGACATCTGTGAACCATTTACCACATGGAGGACTTGTAGGTCGAAATCTATCTCTGATCATAAATATAATATAATAGAGTCGAATACTAACCTGATATTTAAATAAAATGAAATATAAACGGTGGCCCTCTCAATCGTTGAAATGCGGCCTTTCAACTGTATTTCAACGGCATATCGATTTATAATTAGCTGCTTTTGTGTTCATTGCTTCCTCTCTGTCAAAAGCCCTCGCATTGACCCAGATTTTAAAACCCATGGCTCATTCGTCACGGTTACTGTCTACCCTCCTGGTGCTACATTCATCACTGTTCCTGCCTATTCGCCGGGCATCATATTATCTGCTCCTGATCCTGCCTAGTGCCTACCCGCCGGTATTATATCTGCCACTACTCCAACCCACACACAGCGTAATTGTATCCGGCCGTTTTTAGCCCACTCACCAGGTTATATCCGGCCCTGCTGCGGTTTGTGGTGAGGTGTCGCGCGCAGTGGTCCGCGACAATTTATTGTGGGCTTGTGTGGCCGCGGCAGGTCGCAGGTCCCACCAAACCGCAAAACTTTATAATAGCTTACGGGGGAAATACCGGTGATTTAAATGTTCAATTGTTATTCAGCATCAAAAGCCGGCCACGCACTTTTAACTCAAAGTCGACGTCCCATGTTGCATTGCATTATGAGAAGTTGGGTATGCATTTAGTTTTGGAATAAAATTAATGAAATTTAAGAATAAAATTTTGGAAACATAAGACCTTTTTGGAATAAAAATTAATGAAAATATTTAAGAATAAAATTTTGGAAACAGAATACCTCGAAATGTGACGTACAAGGTAATATAATAATGATCTTGTACTATATAATAAAAAGCAATAGGTATTGACTAAAATACACATAGCTCAAATAACTAGACGTATCACTTACATTACGGAATCGCTCACGTAGTTATCAGCGTGGCAGGGTAAACAGCGCCGCAGGGAGCGTAGCACCTCCACAATAGCGTAGCACGTCTCCGACGGCGTAGCATATCCGTTATAGCGTAGCACGTCTCGGATGGCGTAGCACCTCCATTATAGCATAGCACGTCTCCAATGGCGTAGCACCTCCATTATAGCTTAGCTTTTTTCCGATGGCGTAGCACCTAAATTATGGCGTAGCGCGTCTTTGATGGCGTAGCACGTCTCTGATGACGTAGTACCTCCATTATGGCGTAACGCGTCTCCGATGGCGTAGCACCTCAATTATGCCGTAGCGCGTCTTTGATGGCGTAGCACGTCTCTGATACGTAGTACCTCCATTATGGCGTATCGCGTCTCCGATGGCGTAGCACCTCCATTATAGCGTAGCACGTCTCCAATGGCGTAGCACCTCCATTATTACCCTTAAGGTCTTTTTACAAATTTTAAAAAATACACTGTTAATTGTACAAATATAACTTATTTATTGCGCAACCCCTACACTAAAAATCTCTTGTGCTGTAGGGGTTGCCTGCTCTTCAATGTACATTCACTAGCAGGTTACAGTATGAAGACATCGACAGTGATTGTAATAAAGGTAAGATAATTATGTTATATCTTTTGTTTTATTTTATTTTTATTTTATTTTTTATTTTATTTTTTACTGACGTGAAACGTCTTTAAAATCGCGCCGAAACATACGGGTACCAGGTTTAAAAACTGGACCGTAACGAAAAGGTCTATATCATCGTACCTTAATAATTAAAAAACTATTAGTCTTAGAAACAAAAATGTGGTGTAAATATTTCACTTATATAGTCAGCTCGCTGTTATGACATTGAGTTCGTGTCGGGGTCAAGCGGGGCGGCGGGGGAGGGATACTGCGATAACTGTGCGAAACCGGCGCTCACGCTTGTTTCTATTCAGTGTAACTCGTGACTCCGACTTTATAGCGTGGTGATTCTTTCGTGTGTTTGTTGTTTCTATTACGTACCTGTTCTTTTTTATTAAAATACTTAAAACAGCGTCCATCTTGTTTTCATTTCAATCTTTTACTTTAAAAGCGATTCGCTAACATAGACGTTTCACGTTAAAACCAACGGCCGTGTGCCCCGACACAGCCCCACCCGCTTTTTTAATAAAGTTAGAAGCTTTTGTGTGTTTGGTATGTGTGTGTATGAGTGTGGGAGTGTGTGTATGTAAGCGTGCGCAAGTGTGCGTGTGAGTAAACGTGTGTGTATATGTGGGTGTGTGTGTGATTGATTGCTCTGTATGATTAAATATTATGTGTGCGGCGTGTTTAATTTAACAATTTATTTTACTATTTCTATTAAATTTTCAGTTTCATTGTATTTAAGTCTGCTAAGCCAGCTGTTAACTGCAACCTTAGCGTCCCTGGTGGTCAACGTGTTAAAATTCTCAATCTCTTTGCTGACGTGATTATACAATAGTGGCCCCAGGAAGTATTGTTGGCGCTGCGCCGTTGCACTACTGGTTTTCGGTATTATGAACACTTTATCTTTTCTTCTTTTATATATATAGTTTTTAGTTAATTCTTGATTAATGGTTTGGCTGTGCTGTGTGAGTAGAGTCTTTCTAATAAATAGTTGTCTAACCGTCAAAACTTGAGTATGTTTGTAGAGTTCATGTGTGGGAAAATGGTAGGGCTTAAATGTTGCTACTTTAAGCACTGCTCTTTGGGCTCTCTCTAGCAGTTTCATTTGTGTTTTACAGGCTCCTCCCCAAACTGATATGCAGTAAGAGAGTACTGATTCACATAAGGCACGGTAAATTTCTAAAATTAGCTTATTAGCTTATTATGGGTTTAGCTCTTCGCCGATGGCGTAGGACGTCGCCAATGGCGTAGTACCTCCATTATAGCTTAGCTCTTCGCTGATGGCGTAGCACGTCTCCAATGGCGTAGTACCTCCATTATAGCTTAGCTCTTCGCCGATTGCGTAGCACTTTTTATTACCTGTGAAGTAGCACCTCTTCGATAGCACCACTACGGTAGCACCTCTACGACAGTGCAGCTTGCTAACTATTAATAGAGAGCTTATGGTTATGAAGACAGCGGTTATAATATTATAGGGATAATAGTCCTTAATTCCTTCATAATACTGATTTAATTTTAATACACTAAAAATAGTCGGATTTTCTACGACTTTATTTAGTACCTAGTTATGCTTGTTATCCGTGATGTCTTTCGCGCAAAAGTAGCTTGCAGGACACGTTTATTTTGCCGCAATAGAAAGCTATGTCTCTCCCCGTGGTCTACTCTATATATGTACTAAACTTCATTAAAATGGGTCCAGTAGTTACGGAGTACGTTAGGACGTTATACAAATAAACATAATCTTTCCGCTTTGTAATACAAGTGTAGTTAAGCATTATACTATACAGTATATTATACATTTTATTTTCCCAGAGTTGGACCAATATATCTTATCACTTATCCGCCGCGCGCACCGGTACATTCACGAACATACACGTACGTAATTGGCGCGGGTGGCGGCGCGGCGCGGCGGGGGCCGGGGGGGAGGTAGGGGGGCGGTCGTGCAGCTGACTTATCGATAACCTGCGAGATTAAAACACGAGATTGCCTGCGGGCCTCCCCCGCACCGCCGCCTCTATCCCCGCGCCCGCCCGCGTGCGACTGCACACGCGAAATGTGTAGCAATATTTTAGTGATTTGGAAACTACTTATCTGATGAGATAAGTTGCGGGATATCGGTTGCCAGTTAACATGCGCTAAATGTTTGATAACATAATTAAAGATTGTGAAATCCGCCAAACTAACAAACTACATGTCAACTTCTGCACTACATACGCGCAGCATGACCACTGTAGAAATGGTTTCTTTCTACGGAAGAATAGACAAAATGACAGATTGATAAAAGAAACCTGTCATTTTGTCCACGTAATCTGTGTAGACGAAACACATTTCTACGGGCGGTGGTCAAGCTACGCGTACTTGTAACAATTTAATGGGCTATAATAGAGGCGTTAATAGGCTAGATTACTATATGCCGTATATGATGGTAGGTGTCTCAAGTAATTTTGAAAGCCAAATGTTGGATTCCATAATATCGTACTGGCATAATATTGTGTGAGCCGGCTGACGCTAGTTACCCCCGAGCTTATATCCCGAAATGTATTTTCAGTGTTGCATAAACAACGCTCGGTGTTCACGGAGCTGTATATTACCTACAGTCCTAGGATACCTAGACCGAGCAAAACACAGATTTAGCTAAGACTTAGATAGACTAGGTCCTAGATTAAAATCGAGTTTACGAGACAGATTAAAACATCTATAGTGTATGTAAACATTTAGGGCCAAGCAATCTAAGGATCAAAATTTTCGTCGCTTTGTCATAAACTTGAATAACGAATCTGTGAAAAAATTTACGTAAAAATGACGCTGCAGCCTATACCAGTGATGAAAGTGATTGACAATTCATGTGTCGGACCCTACATTATTATTCGTCCAAGGTAAATTGGATATTTATTTCGAATAATACGTATATTTCTTTGGGTAGAATTTAGAATGATTTTCACATTGACGGATGATCATTGTTTAAATAAATTATTCTCTCTCGTGGTTTTTACTTTAGAGGTGGACTGGGCCTGGGTAATCCATTAGAAGGCCTCACTTTATTTCGTAAGCGCGGTCTCGGCGGGATTTCTACTGCTATTTTCCAGTTTGCCGCGCTGCACGCTCCGGTGATGCGCTTTTGCACTGCGTTAAGCTGTGATTCAATTACAGCTGTACAACTACAGCGGCAGCGAGCAGGTGGCAGGTGAGTAGCACAAACGTAGTGTTAACTCAGCTGCAGTAACAGCTGTGTAATGAGAGCCGTAGGATTATCACTAGACTATAGAGTAAATACAGAAGACACGCGCTTACTTTAATTTACGTTGAAGTTAGTTAAGCTGAATATAACCTGAATGAAACCCGATGAAGGGTGATGGTTTGAGCAGTGTATGTATGTATTTATGTTTTTTCCATCGTAGAACCTAAACGATTGATCCTATTTTAATGAATGCAGTATCAATAGATTCGTAATAATAGCGTAGTCAGGATAATGTTTTTATTTTTACATTGGCGACGTAACAAATACATATTGCAAATCATGACTATACATTTTGGATATGCATTCACAAAATATACATTACACTATCAATATCATCATGTATAATATACATGAAACAAAAACATTCAGCACACTTTTACGAGAATTGTAAAAACGAAGGAGGATGAAATTTCGCATAGTCAAAGTTTACGTGAAAGTGCACAAAGCTATTTTTTATTATTTATGTCAGTAATACTTACAATTTATAAAAATAACGTTACACACACTACCTCGGGTTAGTAACTCACACTACCATGCATTTGTACATTAACAGTAGGTCCACTTACTGCGTTAGTTTTACAATATAGTTAATAATAGGTCTTTACCTATGAAATTGCCGTTCTGCAGTACTGGCCATTTCAAATCAAAATAATTTTTGTTTGGCTAAGAATTCTAATTTCAAATTAATTTTATTTTAAAAACATGGAATCCTTTTTCCAAAAGTAGTAATTTGTTTATTGATTAGTGTTACATTTTCATCGCATTTCAATCTTTTTCGTCATCGTCCGTTGAAGCGAGTAATTTTGTAACGTGCGATAGCTTAGCTAGTTTTTTGCACGGTCGAAATTATAAATCTAAAACATCTAGTAAACAAATTAATGTAAATTCTCGAGAAATTCCTATTAAAATAAATAATAATCCATCCGTAAAACAGTCGATGTCTTTGTCGTCACCGAATGTGTCGAGTCAATCTTACACGAACAGAGATTCCGGTCAGGTGCTCACGCATAAACAAATTAAATGTTTTGCTTGCGGCGGTAGTCATAAGAGGAGTCAATGTGAGTCTAATAAATGCGACTTTTGCGGTAAACGAGGTCATTTGGAGTCTGTGTGCTATCATAAGTTAAATGGTGTTAAGGTAGACAAGCAAGAGACAAAAAAAAATTCTACGAACGATCCACGTAATAAATTTATTAAATTAATTTATATTAATGATTTTACTTGCGAAGCCTTAATAGATACTGGCAGTAGCTGCTCGTTAATATCGGAAAATTTAGCAAAAAAATATTTGCTAAAGTTTTTACAACTACCTACGCCTGTCCATCTACAAGGTTTTTCAAAACAAAGCTCAAATATTATTTCTGAGAAAGTGACAGTTAATATAAAGATTGATTCGGTTTCCTTATCATTGATAGATTTGTATATTATTGACGACTTAACAGATTGTGAAGTTTTAATAGGTAGAAATGTAACTGAACGGCCTGATCTCATGTACTCGCGAGTGGGAAAAGTTCATAAGTTTGACTATGCGAATACGTTTACAGAATTTACTAATGTTATAAGTCAACTCGATATCGATACAAATGCCCGCCAAAAAGAATTAATGGCTTTATTTCGTGAATATCGTGACTGTGTTGCTTCCAACATAAAGGAATTAGGAAAGGTTAATAATCACGAAATGACAATTAAATTGACTAGTTCTCAACCGATTCAATGTAGACCTTATCGGTCTTCACCTGCTAATAGACAAATAATACGTGAAATTATTTATGAATTGTTAGAAAATAATATCATACGCGAAAGTCACTCGCGTTATGCGAGTACTGCGCTACTAGTTAATAAAAAGAACGGTGAAAAACGGCTCTGCATTGATTATCGGCAATTAAATAAAATAACTATTTAAGATAAGTTCCCCATGCCACGTATCGAAGATCTAATAGATCGTTTACAGGGTCGTAAATATTTTACAAGTTTAGATTTGAAATGCGGATATTACCAAATTATTATTAATGAACACTCAATAGAAAAGACCGCGTTTATAACAGAGGATGGGCACTATGAGTTTCTTAGACTTCCTTTCGGCTTAGTAAATGCGCCATCGTGCTTTCAACAGATGATGAATAAAGTCATGGGTAACCTTAGATTTGAAGATATAATTTTATATTTAGATGATGTTTATTAAGTAACTGAGACAATAGACGATAACTTAAAATTGCTAAAAAAGGTATTAAAAATATTAAAGGAAAACGGTTTAACTTTAAATTTAAAAAAGTGTCACTTCTTTAAGACGGAAATTGAGTTTTTAGGGTACCAGGTAAAACCTAATTGTGTGATGCCTAACGAAACTAAAGTAGATGCGGTGCAAAATTTTCCAAAACTCAAAACAATTCACCAACTTCGACAGTTTCTTGGCCTCATAAGTTATTTTCGCAAATTTATTAAAAATTGTGCAATGATCTCGGCACCTTTAAAAAAAACTGTTAAAGAAGGACGCTGAATGGGTTTGGAACACGGAGCAGGAAAACTCTTTCCAATCGCTCAAAAATAAGTTAACCTCAAATAGTGTACTTTCTATTTTTGACCCCAATAAATAAATAATCCTTTATACTGACGCGAGTAGAAACGGTATTGCCGGGATTCTAGTGCAACTTACAGTACAAGGTGAGAAACCTGTACATTATTACAGTAGACAAACTACAGCTGATGAAAAGAAGTACCACTCATTCGAATTAGAACTTTTGGCCATAGTTTGCTCACTGAAAAAATTTTGCCTGTACCTTTTAGGATCACCATTTAAAATTGTTACGGACTGCAGTGCAGTAAGATATGCACTTACTAAGAAAGAGATTATTCCCCGGATAGCACGGTGGGTTCTAGCCACACAAGAATTTTCTTATGAGATCATTCATAGGGAGGGCTCACGAATGCAACACATGGATGCATTAAGCGCAGAAACCCCGTGCCGTCCGGAGAAAAATCGGAAGTCGAAATTATAATGGCAATAACTGAAGCGGATTGGCTTTTATCGGTTCAGCTGCAAGATTCCGACTTGCAACGCATTCGAGCCATTTTAGAGTCCGGTGATATTGATAAAAAAAAAGACATTTTTAATAAATATGACCTATTAGGCGGGAAAGTTTACAGAAGAACGTCCCAAGGGCGACGATGGGTAGTACCGAGAAAATGTTTTTGGCAAATAATTAAATGTAATCATGATGATCTGGGACATTTTTCCATAGACAAAACAATTGAAAGGATAAAAAGTCAACATTGGTTTCCTCGAATGCGTCACATGGTAAAAAAAAATAAAAAAAATTGTTTAAGCTGTATTTATTACAAAAATAAGGGTGGTCCGAAAGAAGGAGAATTATATTCGTTGCCAAAGTATGCAGAGCCATTTCACACTATTCATTTGGATCATTTAGGTCCATTTATAGAGACTAAAAATAAAAACAAATATTTATTAGTCACGGTAGATGCATTTACAAAATTTGTATTTATCACTGCTGTGCAATCAACTAAATCCTCATTGGTTATTATAGAATTAGAAAATATAACTAAAATATTTGGTAATTCTAAACGGATTATAACAGATGCGGGCTGGTTTTACAGCAGAGGAATTTTCTCGCTATTGTATAGATAAGAACATGCGCTTGCATACGGTGGCGACAGGTATGCTTCGTTCGAACGGTCAAGTAGAACGGTTTTACAAAACTATTTTAGAAGCCTTAAAAGCTATAGAGACTAATACCACCGATGATAATTGGGATTCCTGTGTTAAAGTATTGCAACAAGGGTTAAATAACACATTACATAAAACCACAAAGGCCGTTCCTAGTGAAATTTTCTTTGGTTATCGTTTGAGATCTGACAGTGATAGCCTAGCTCCTCAAATGGAGGAAGATAAGATTTCTGATGTGACTGCTTTGCGTGAGAGAGTAAACGAAAACATTAAAACTAATGCCAAGCTGCAAAAGCAAAGATTTGACGAGGGTCGAGTAAAGGCTAGAACATATTCTGAGGGTGAATTAGTGTTAGTGAAAATTCAGAGTCAGAGCAATGACGGAAGAAGATGTAAATTACTACCAGCCTTTAAGGGCCCGTTCAGAGTTAAGAAAGTTTTGGGTAACGATAGGTATGAAGTGTCAGACATACAGGGTAGTGAAAGATGCAATAAAAAGTATAAAGGCATATCCGCTGCAGAAAACATGAAACCTTGGATACGGATAGATGGTTGGATGTCTGATTAGACTATGTATATCTATTTTAGTTACATCCGTGTTGGCATGGTAATATTCTTTTGTCTTATATAATATATTATTTATACTACAGACAGGTATGTTTATATTTCCATTTTAAAATTCTAAATTAATTAAAAAAAATAATTTTATTAAAATATAATTGGAGCTATTCTTGATAAATATTAAAGTGATATTATACTACACACATTACATACAAAATATATTATATGTAAAAACCGAGTTTGAGATTGCGAGTTAAGATAGAATGCTTCAAGTTTTAACACGTTAAAGTCAGCTACTGTACCTACCTCCAGTTTAAATCCAATAAGCAGTTCAGGCCTAGAGCAAACTTGGTACGCTCAAGTGAGGCACTGGGTGCCCTTTGAGTTCAAGCGGCTTTAGGACCTGGAAACCTGTTCGAACTTGGGCTCTTAAGTGAGGCATAGTCCCTTTAAGTGCAAGTCGTCTGGTTACAGTCTGTATGGACGAAGCGCAGGTGTCTGATAGTGATGACAAAACTTGAAGGCATGGAAAATACCAATATCCTCATAATTCTTAACTGTTTCAGCATTTTATCTAGACTCGTGAGGTGCCTGGGACAGTCACCGAGCAATTCTGCTCGGTGACCATTCGGCCGTGCTAGCAATTTTTGAAAAATAATACTACCAGCGCCACCTATTTAATCACCGGATGTAGTGAGCATAGAAAGATGGCGCCACGGAAGCTATAAAATGGGCGGCACGAGTATTATTTGGGTTCTTTCGCTACCAACCGTTGGGCTAGCAAGATTTGTTAAGAGTGTACTCTGAATTATAATATTAAATAATTATCATTAGTAAAAAGTAAATTAAGATAAATAATGTAAGGTTTAAAAGTTAAAATATGTTTTTATCAATATTAAAAGTGATTTTGATTGTTGTGTGAATTGTGATAGAACATATTAAACTTCGTTTTGTATTGGCGAGTTTTATTCTAATAGATCGACATGTGACATACCGCGAAATTCAGACAACTTTAGACATTGGCATGAGTCAAATACAAATAATCTTGCATGAACAATTAGGTGTAAAAAAGTTGTTTTCCCGATGGATACCGCATTTGCTCTGTGAAGATCGAAAAGCGGCTCGCGTTACTTGGTGCGTCAGAACTCTCGAAAGATTCCACGCAGGATCCTCAAATGCTGTATACAACATCGTATCAGGTGACGAATCCTGGATATACGCGTACGAACCCGAAACAAAAAACCAGTCAAGAGTTTGGGTGTTCGAACATGAGTTAAAGCCAACAAAAACTGTTCGTTCACGGAGTGTTGCAAAAAAAATGGTGGCCACGTTTGTCTCCAAAACCGGCAATGTTGCGACTATTCCTCTTGAGGGACAAATAACGGTTAATGCAGAATGGTATGCTAACATTTGTTTGCCACAGGTCGTTTCTGAACTCCGTAAAGAGAACTGCAACCGCCGCATCATCCTCCATCACGACAATGCGAGTTCTCACACCGCGCACAGAACAAAAGAGTTTTTAGAGCAAGAAATCATAGAATTATTAGACCATCCGCCGTACAGTCCCGACCTAAGCCCTAATGATTTCTTTACTTTCCCCAAAATAAAGAATAAATTGCGTGGTCAGAGATTTTCATCACCTGAAGAAGCTGTGGAGGACGCCTACAAAATGGCCATTTTGGAGACCCCAACTTCCGAATGGAATGGTTGCTTCAATGATTGGTTCCATCGTATGGAAAAATGTGTCAGATTTCGCGGAGAATACTTCGAAAAGCAATAAATACATTTTTAAATAGTAATGTGGTGTCACTTCCTTGATTCCCGAAATTTTCAGTGCCGCCCTCGTACTAGGATATACTAAGCTTTCATTTGTGAATTAGCCCATAAGCCCATGAGCGCTGGTCGTGGCCTCAAATAGAAACGAGCAAAAAGTATATTTTAAAATTATAAATCAAATAAAATAGAAGTGTCATTCAAAAAAGGAGAACCTACCGAATCGCATTGCTAACGAGGCGAAATTAGCTACGAGTTACGATAAAAGTACCCTTTCAAAATTCCCACTGACATATACTCAGATATGTCACTAAACTTGTCGTAATTACAGATTTTACTACACGTCCTGTAAATGGCGTCCTGCTCCTGCGGGTGGGGTCCGGCAGACCCCCATGTCCGGCGGGCCGGCACGTTCCATGACACGTCCGGGGACGGCATGCAGCGGTTTACGACACCCCAGAGACCGGGGTACTTACACGGTAATGTATAATCGTGAAGGTTCACTTAAATTACTAACAAAGGTTACATCAGTATCGTTGTTAAAAGGGGTAGTGCACTAAAGGAGACTAAGACCATTCTTACGAGTTTCAGCATCTAGAAGGTCGAATAGACAGACAAACGGATGGATCGAGCGAAACTATAAGAGTTCTAACGAACCCTTCAAATAAAATACATATTAAATATGAACCATAAACATCGTGTTTTTAATAATTTTTTCAAGAAACAAAAACGTTCATAACTCCAAACGAAAATCAGTAACAACAAAGCAAAAACAATTGTTGTTCCGATTGAAGACATCCAATAACATAATATAATACTATCGGAGGGTGGTCCCAATCTCCCTACTCTTCTTATGCATCAGTCGCGAAAGAAATTTTAAATACAAATTTATTTCTATACCCTCACAAACTGCCACAAGTGCTACTTAACAAAATCATAATTATTTTTCTCCAACATTTCAAAACATTTAGAAATTCCGAGCTCATTGTAAAAGCGCGGTCCTCGAATGAACGTTTTTGAGGAAATTTACCCGCTAAGTAGTTTATGACCCCGCGACCTCCGAGCTCCGGCGCCCGCGCGGAGGTGGGGGGGCAATCGTATCCCGCTGACCTGTTTTTAAATCATTTCGCCCGTGACGTCACGAAAACGCAGCGTAATGGTATAAAAATATCATTAGATGATGCCTGCAACTTCGTTCGCGCAGATAGACTTGCAACGCGCGGGAACCGTAAAATACGGCGCGATAAAAGTAGCTCAAATCCTTCTCCTCGGATTTACCTACATAGTCTATAATAGATTTAGTTGTTGAGCGTAATTATGTAACAATAGACGGACAGAGTGACTTTCGCATTTGTAATATCGGTTATAATTAGTCGTGCGAATAAAAAATTAAAGCAGTTAGTTTAATTATATAACCGGTCGGTCGGTCGGTCGGTCGGTCGGTCGGTCGGACTCGCTGAATTAGATTACACGCCGCAGCAGAAACTAGAGCTAGAATATAAAATATTTTCAAAACTCTAAATGAAATTACGTATGTGGACATTTAATGTTTTTACATGAAAAGTATTATGCAGATTAAAATTGTTGAAAGAAATAACGATAATTTGGGTGAATTTGATGGCAGGTAAATTAATCGCGAAAACGAACTTGACGAAAACAATTAAACGTATGAAAGTACTGAATAATATTTTATTGTATTTCATTTTACCGTTAATGGACAATTGTGCTACATAAGGTCCGGTAAAATCATTTACGGATATTTTGGGCATATTATGATCTACTGCTTATTTAGAGGCGTTTAGGCGGAAAAATAATTGTCATACCCGAAAGAAAAATCTTTCTTATATGGGCGAGGTTGCGTTGAGCGGCGAGTCATCCATACATGAGATACACAAACTATACGTAATTGATTTTACCAAACCTTATATATGTACTTAGTATAGAGTCTTTAGAAGTCGCTCTCAGCGCTTTACCATTTTACAAAATGGAATTTCGGAGGTTAACAGACATAAAATAGGATCGTGTTGAACAGGGATTTGTGTCAATTATCCACGTAAAACAATAGTAAACTAGGTAAACTAACTGTTACTACTCACATACAATCTGTTCGGCGCTATCCAATTAACCCGGCTGACGACAGCTCACAAAAGCCGTGAATCAATTATACCCGGCATACTCTGTACGCCCGCCGCCCGCCGCCCACCGCCCACTTCTTATCCTGTGGCACAGGATAAGAAGTGGACTAGAACGCCAAGAGAGAGCAAATGGAGGCAATTGAGGACGAAACCTAGATGGTAGACCAGTACGCACTATTGGAAGACACCGAAGTCGTATCTGTGTCCGCCGCCCGATCCGCCCCAGAAAGGGGAGAAGGACTTGGGAACAAATAGAAAGAGATTAAACAACTTGTAGGAAATCAAGAATTGCGCACCCGAAGGGAAGAACCCAGGACAGTAGGGTGCGCATTCCCGTGCTTCGGCCCGTATAACCACGACCGGTTGATAAGGTCATGGGTTGGTGGAGGGATTTGACCGTATATCCGAGTATACGGTTATACGGTTTAATGGCGACTTCTGTAGCTCAGTGGCTAGTGCGTCGACGCTCAAACTGGAAGTCACGGGTTCGAATCCCATCGATGGAACAAAAAATTTCCGTGTTCCACGCTCAAGAATGTCGCGTATTAAAGTATATGTTTATTTAATATTATAAAGTATTAAATATATTTAAGTAACACCAGTTCTTCGGATGCTTAGCGCGGGACCAGATTGGCGTGGTGTGATTTATGTGAGGCGTCCATAGATAATATTATTTTATTACACTCAGTATACCTACCTGGTTGTACCCGGGTACGCGCTGTTTCGCGCTCGGCTTAATCTCGAGGGAAAGTTGTCATGGAGTTGTCGCATTGCCTGGGCGTGACGCGACGGCTGCGGAGGTAGGAGGGTTGTGTTCGAGGCAAGTAAGACATTGGTAATTGTGTGTTCACCGTGTTTTGAATACATGTTGAGACCGCGACTGTAATTGGGGTGAACAAAGACTAGTAAAAACTTGATGAATGAAATGAATACATCGGGAAACAAGCTGACGGCTCACCTGATTACTACCCCTTGTGGACGTTCGCATTACCAGAGGACTTACAAGTGCACTTCCGCATTTCTTTAAGACCCACAAACTTCTTTTGGCCTTCGATATCCTCATTAATTCGACAACCACACTACGCAAGCTTTATTGCATGCCGGTTCCCCGTGAGGCCGTAGTGTTTCTCCGATAGCGCCGAAGAGTAGCGCTGCCACTGAAATGCTTATAGGGGATTTACACGCGTAGATTTAAGTCACACGGCAAAAATCGAAAACTCTAAATGGCAATTCGGCTAGGGCCCAAGGAAATTTTGCCTTAAAATCTTGTGAGCAATTTGTGAAGCCACTAGATGCACGGACCGACCCGCGTTAATCCCCCACTAGGCCTCATTACATTTTAAAAACTTTATATCCGTTTACAAATGTACGAATGAGATTCTCCCGCAAATTTAATATGAAGCGCTGCTGCTGAACAATGGCGAGGCCGCAGTTTATTAAACTACATACATCTGTCGACAAAAGAACCACCGTCGGGCGCTGCGGGGGTGCGGGGAGAGGTGCAGCCGGGGGGGCAGGTATTCAGTATATCATCTTGGCGGAGCGCCGCAGGGCTGCCGCCGAGTGACGCAGGTATTGCACCTGAATTCGTTTATACTCTGTTCGGATACAACGTAATCTAAAACGTAAACAGTCGGGCACAAACAATTCACATTCATGTGGTGGGCCTAGGGTATTTAGAGTAAATTGGATTTATACAGAGTATAGTCCGTTGAATCATGTGCACGCACACATACTCACGTGTAAGCACTTAGTTCAACCACGTCTGCAGTTGTTGCGGTCACATCATAGAATAAATGTTTAGAAACTGGCCGAACAGAATCTTTGACGATATTGTACCGAAAACGCTTTATTGCCAATTTGTTGTTGAGTCTTCGAACTTTATTCCTTCAGTTTATGTACTCAATTTTGGTACCGAAGTAAATTAGTTTTGGCGATATCGAGTCCAATACCAAATTCGAATCTCAGGGGCCGAGTAGTTACAGTAACAAACACGCTTAAGATATTTACCTTCACCTAAATATCTATGGATTCCGGGCTCTCAGCCCTCGCTGCAGCGCAATAGAGCAGCAGCGCAGTTGTGTACGGACGCGCTCCGCGAAAACCTCACAAAACCCGCACTTGCACGCCGCGGGTCGTGCGGGTGTAGCGGAGAGGTAATACGTCAGTGTCACGGTCCGCTGCCGCTGAGGAACAACTTACAACTGTTGCGAACAATTGCAGCAAGTAGGTATATTTATCTACCCGCAGAGTTGTACACAAATACACATAGAAACTTTCTCAATGTTTGTATTGTCTCGTATCTGGTAGGTTTAAGATTACTTCATTCTTCCTAGGGTGACCAAAATATACATTAAAACCATGTTCAAATTTATACAATGCACTCATAACAATTACTTATTATGTGTTGTATTTGTTAATGAGATACATACAACAGACATAGATACGTACAAGAAATATATAGAGCCATTTCTAACTTGCACTTGATTATAATTATCATAAATTAGGTAATTATTATGACCTGAGAACTCTTCCTTTTTCAATGTTGGTTAATAACAGAGGAACGAACGAGAGAGGAACAACAATAACATGTCAAACATCGTAAATAAACGCATCCTAAACGACACAGCCCATACCGACAGTTTGCTCTCCAAAACACCCCTTTACAGACTAAGGTGGAATGAATATTAGATGGGGTCAATTAGTACGCGGTATGGACCAGGAGAGTCCGGGAGAGTTCGGGAAAGTCCAGAATTCTAGGGAAAGATAGGGACACGCACGTGCCTTCAAACGCCACTCCACGCTTATCTCGCGCCTTAAAAATGCATACGAGCATTTCCTGAGACAAAGGGCGAGTGAGGAGGTGAGGCGACGACGTGGCGGGTAGGGAGGGGAGCAGGCGGGTTAAGTGGTTTGCGGCGAGATAGAGGACGTGAGGTGTGTGTGTGAACAGAGCTACAGACTACGAGATATACAAGACTTGACTGGGACGAGTAATTGGGCTGATTCGCAATCTGTGTCTGTATAACTTAAATAAAGATAAGGACTGTGACAACTGACAATGTTATACTGTCTCTATAGTCTATTTCCATTGATTTCAATCGGGAATTGTATCTTGGTTCGATCTTAGGATCAATTTGTGATAAGTACCTGGGTAACCGAGCTTTACTCGGAGTTCTGACAAATTAAAAAAAAGAATCACAAAAATATTTATCTGAACGGGATTCGAGCCCATCATATTCTGAATTTTCGAACAAAGCAAAAATTATACATAAGCATACCAAACTGTCAGTTGGACTCACCTGACCCACCTAAATTATTTACTAATTTGATATATTGTTGCACGACGAAAAAAAAAACATAATATAATGCGCAGTTTCCTAGGGATAAGACCTGGCTAGATCGATTTTTTTCCCCAAAACTCACTGCATACAAAATTTCATCGTAATACTTGCAGCCGTTTTCGATAAACCGATTATATTATATTATATATACAAGATAAAAAAAATCGTTCAAAGTATAATTAATTTTTACCATAATATATTAAATTTTTAACACGTAATAATGCGCGTATTCCAGTTCACTAAATTCAGACGTCCTTATTAAGATCCTAACTAAAAAGAGCTTTCCTTTTAGAATTTAGTCAATCATCAAGTCAAGAGAGAGCATTTCTTAGTTCTACCTAAATTTAGATACACGCTCAAAAGCTAAATCTGATAATGAGATAGGATTCCCCCGCTATCTAAATCACTATCCAAACGTCCATCAATCGAGTGACGAGCCCGACAACTTGAGATTAGTTCCCGCGGGAAAAGTTCTCGAGCTACTGTTAATTATAAGTTCCCGCCCGCGCCGTGTCTCGCGTCACCTGCCTGCACGCCCCGCCCTCGCCTGTGTAGTGTGTCAGTACACAGTGAAGCTAATTAAACAAGTTCCTATTTTTTCGCTATCTAAAACATTACATACGAAAGTCAAACGATAAAATATATTATGAACCTACACTTCAACTGTCACACCAATACCGTTTATCTTTTGTACGAGTTATTGTAACCGTTGCCCTATTTGTTGTATTGAAATGTCATATTCGTATACAAAATTCTTATGATTCTGAAACATCCTGGTCCCAAATCATAGCCGATGATGGAGTATGATATAATAAACTACCAGGACTACAGAGGAGCGAGGAGGAAACAGTTTGATGGATTTATAGACAATTGGACATGAAAGGACGCGTTTGATTCCGGACGAAACCTTTTTCACGAAGGCCGGACAGCTTCGAGACGTGGGAAAAGGTGTTAATATGCGCTCCGGACGCGGGAAAATATACCTTAACACCGAGGCACAGAGTTTATAACCAAGTGGGGTGATGTGAGAGCTCGAATAGACGGATGTAGTCAAAAGTCCCGAGGGAACCATGAGGGATTCAGTCAATAGAAGATTATTAATGGAGACGAGGGACGCCGCCAGGACAAATAAATCCCGGAACAGAACGAACGCCGCGAGATTAGTATCGATCAAACGTCGAGAGATTAACATTTCTGTAGATTCGTTTTACTCTATGGCAATATTAAAGAACCTAATCAAGAGCAAAACAGGTTTATTTTTTCAAATTACTTCAAAAGTTATTGTCCGATTACGCTGAAAAAATTCTTAAAGTGTGTAGGATCATGACCTGTAACATGGAAAGTAACAATTTTCTACCTCTTATAGTTTTGAAATGCTGGGGCACCAAATAGTAAATCACACCCATTATAAAAAAGTCATGTATGAAATCACGCTTTTATTTAAAATGCACTATTAGACGATACTCCACACGATGAGATGCAATGATAAAAATAAATAAATAAATACCCCCAAAATAAAAATAAATTTACATCACGATGCCGAAAACGAAATCTATGCATAATCCACTGCACTTATTCCCACAATGAAGTTAAATATAAATATAATTATACCTAACTTCATTGTGGGAATAAGTGGAGGCCTCAAAGGGAGATCTCCGACCGAGCGAGGTGGTATGCTCGGTCAGGCCGAAGCCCACTTGTAAGCATTTCAGTTGTTGTTTATATAGCGCCGAACTGTGAAAAATTCGATAGCACGATTCAGGATTATGGCGCTAATTCTTCCGCCACATCCTCAACCCAAATTAATTATTACATAAACTAAAAGGCGGACTGACAGACAGACAGACAGACAGACAGACAGACAGACAGACAGACAGACAGACAGACAGACAGACAGATGGACGGACGGACGGAGCCCTAAAAAGACCCAAAGTTACAGCGGTTCGCACATTGACACCGCGCCTACCTTACGATGACTGTCGAAACCATTCATGTAAGTAATTGAATAATTTTAATGTGGATACCTATTCTAGTTAGTTGAAAAAGTGCAAAATGTTTCAGTGTCTATTATTATATACATAATATTATTATGTACATAATAATAGACACTGAAACATACTAACCGATAACAATATAATATACTGTGGAATCCGTGCAGTCTGGTAGAATTCGCGAGTCTGTCGCGACGCGCGGCGCGGTACCGAGTCTGCGTTCGCGTTCTTACGAACTACCTAAGGGTAAATCACACCGCAACGAAACGATACAAGACACCACGGATAAGATAAATGAGGTTGGATTGGCAATGTGCCCGGGGCAGACGCGCCACAAGTATGATTAAACGATCATACTTCAACCGAACCACGCGTTCATACTTTTTAGTCGCTTGTTGATTACCTCGCAGTACGGAGCAGCGCTAAAATCCTTTGAAAATGCCGTGTTGTGCGATTGTTATGTGCAAATTAAAGAGTCAGACATCAAATATGAAACAAGGAGGAATTTCTTTTCATCGGTAAGCATAAAAACCTTAATTTTTTAGTATTTTTCCCAAAAAAACTAGTTCGAATTATGAAATTCTAAGTAGAAACGACAATTAAGCCAAGAATCACAGAAAATATACATTGCTGGTGAAGTACGCAAATATTTCGCGAGAAGACACATCTGACGCGCAATGGGTTGCGAAGCGAGCCAAATTACCGCGCCTTTCGATTCGTTCGCGTCACGTGCGCTTCGGTCGCCTGGATAGTGCAGTCAGTGATCGATGATTTATCGACAAATTATTTTTCTTCAGAATGAGTTACTACTGTTCTCGGTAGTAAAATTTTGCTAGTCTTTTTTTTGCTACATAATATTTATCGACCATCGACTTCTTTTTTGCTTTGATTTTCTTATTATTTTTGATTACAAATGAAGGTAATACATGTTAATATTTTTTTTCATTTTCTATCCCAATACCAATTAAATTCGCCTTTGACACAATGTTTTAGTTAGTATAAAATTACTAGTGCTCCCGATATTAAAATTTTTCATTCAATTACCAATAGCTACAGGACGGTTTACGATTTACGATGAGCCCTCGGCAAAAATAGTGGGGATACACATATTGTACACGCGCAACCATACTTGCCCCGCTACTCCCCCCGCTGCATTCAAAAGTTAGGGTTCATAAATCGAAAATCTAACTGAAACTAAGATGATTTCAAGATTCAAGTTTGACCATTTTCATTATCGAAAATTCCTATCGACCATAGCAAGCCCTAGCGTGCGTGTGAATTTTGAGCATGTGGTTGTGTCGTAACGTTTCCGACTCAACGTAGTGTGAGTACCAAATCGCAGCCCTCTGTTCTGGGTGTGATTTGTTAATTAGTGTGCGTAATTCGTGTATGCATTATTATTTCTTATGTAGTAGAGTGCATTGGTGGGAGACAGGCGGCGACGCTTGTTTTCAAGTAAAAGTATCACGGTTGCCAATCCAACCTCATTTATTTTATCCGTGCAAGACACTCATGCGCGACTGCATTTTTTAGATAGCTATTAAAATTTTAAATTTGTTCAGTACACAAAGAGATACACGTTTCATTGTAAGAGTTCGACGGCAGGCTGCACCGCGCTGCACAGCGCATGTGTAGTGGATGACCGATGTCATGTGAAACGTGTATCTTTTTGTGTAGTTAATAAGTTCAATTTTGAATAGTTATCTTAAAAATGTAGCGCCGCGTATCGTCGCAATGTTGACTGACCCTAAGGAACGAACATGAGCATATACAGATTAAAGCGATAGACCGCCATACAACAGCCAGTGCGCACAAACATTAGTTAACAGTTATAAATAGTTTACTATTTACTATTTATTTTGGAGTACAATAGAAAGAAAGCGGTGAATTGATGACACGCCGAGGCGAGCAAACTGCGGCCATCATTCTACTGCAGGCGAATGCGGGGGTGCTGCGCGGCGCGCGGCGCTTGGGGGATGTTTCCAGGAGACGGTTCGTTACACCGCACGTACACGCTACATGTGTCCGCATCTGTCTCCGAGTGTCTTATGTTTATGTCTCTGCTATCTTATATTTATTATTAGTACCTACCTGGGAGACTGAGCTTTGCCCGAGTTTTATAAGAACGATAAAATGATTCAATATAAATAAATAAAAAGAACCACAAATATATTCGTCAAACAGGTCATCGGTCATCAGGTCAGTCAGGGTTTCGAACCTTTGACCTCAATTTTGCAATAGTCTGATACTAACCAAGCCGCCAACCGATTTGACATTTAAAAAACGAAATCACTCATATACTTAGGCGACAAAAGAAAAAACACAAATAACTTAAAAATAACCAGTTTCCCGAGGATAAGAGCCAGCTAAATCGATTTTTTTGCCACCAAAACTCCATGCATACTAAATTTCATATAAATACTTGCAGCCAAATAGATATATTAAATGAAAAAGAGCCTTGCAGCCATTTCTGGGATTCCGATTATATAATATACGAGTGGACCCGACAGACGTTGTCCTGCCGGGCTGATTTGTAAATCTAAACCATCCAGGGCGCCACCCAAACGCATAAATAAAATTCATTCAAATCGGTCCAGCCGTTTAGGAGGAGTTCAGTGACATACACACGTACAGTAGAATGATATATATAAAGATACTATAATAAGTTTTATGTATGTTATGTAGGAGTCAGGTTTATGTAGGCTACAAACGTAAATTATGTAGGAAATGCGGACGCGTGTCTACTTAGCAAAAACCACCTTAAAACATCAATATATATACAGTACTCGTACACATTACACATCAAGGTTTGTATTTTGTACTGACTTCCATGTGTCACATAATATGCTAGACATACCCGAAGGCTTATCACTGTATTTTCTTCTATCACTAAAAGGCTTGTGAATTGTAATATATGCATCCACTTTTATTTTCCACGATGTAAACACCGCCATAACTCACACTGAACTACAAACATCCAAGCAAACAAATACGAGTACGTATAACGTAGCCATCCATCTCGTGGGCAATCTGTGGCCGAATGTATTGTAGTTTTATTGATGTTTGTCTGTCCGCCACACTCATATTGCCTCGTTCATCAACCGGTTATAACTGTACACAAATGTGAACGTGAAATTGTTATCCAATAGCTTTTGTGTATTGCTAAGGCCGCTTTTTCATTTGTACGTGGGAGAATTTGCTGGAAAACACTTTTTATTCGACAGCGGAAAAGCCTTTGGTTGATTTTTTATCCTACTTTAGAAACCCGTTAGTAACCGCTGAAATGATGTAATAATACTATGAAGTATTGAAAACCCCCTTATTAATAAACATATTTACACAGCGGATAACTTATTTATACCACTTTGCTGTCTTTGTCTGTCAAGTGACTTTTCCAACGTGTCAGACAAAGACGGCAACGTTGTATAAGTTATCTGTTGTGTAAATATTTTTATTAGTAGTGGGGAAAGTGTTCAATGTAGGTACGGTAACCGATAAACCCGGTGTGCCACTTTAGAACCTTTTGGCGTGATAATAAGATCGAAAATGGCTCTCCGGGATTGTAGGCGATCGTACATTTATAGCTAAAAACAGATTGCTGATGATGATGACTGCCTGGTGACGAATGAGGTCTGCAGTCTACTGGAGCACCTCCGCGGCGCGGGCGTGAGGGCCGGGTATGACGTCACGGGCGCCACAGACCTACATACTGTACTACATGTTAGTGGAGTCGAGCGGTACACTCGCGAACGAAATTTTTGTGGCAAACTAATAAAAGTACGCGGTCTTGCTTCTGTTAAATTATTGATTGAGATTATAAACCATAATTAGGTTGGTACTTTAGATGAATTAAGAATTAAGACCAATATTAATAGACAATATGATGTAATAGAAAGTAGAAGAGATTCATTTGAGGACTGAATATTTGTCACCAAATTAATCAATATAGCAGCCAAAATTTGGAAAAGACATTGGGCATTTTACTTGCGTTTTGAAAAGACGCAGCTATTCACAACCATTAAAAATCTGTAAGGAAAATATAATGTCTTCCATAAACGCGGAAAGTGGTGACATTATAATTATAACCGGCGAAAGCGCGGGCGATTAACATTTCCTTTGACTTTGTGTACAAGATAAGAGCTTCCCAAATTATCTGCAGCCGGTATTGATAACGCACTTCCCACGTTTTGATAAGCTTTCCTCAAGCGTGGGTTGATCGCATTTTGGTTTTATTTATACCTACTTCATATTGAATTATATTCTCGAGGGAGGAAATAATATTATTGTGACCCCTTTACTTTCATTTTCATTACCGGTGATGTCAGTTTGTTTTATATTTTTTTCAATTCAGAGCCATTCAATGACGATCTTCGAAATTGAAAATATATGGGATTGACTGTAGGACTGGAAGAAATTCCTTTTATAGATAAGCTTTTGTGTCGTCTTTTTCTGTATATTTTTATTAATCAATTATGTGTACAACAAACTATTAAATAAAAAAAAATGTAATTCGCTAAGTAACAATAAGATGTAGGGATAGGACACGATTAGAAGCGTTCGAAATGTGGTACTGAAAAGGATGCAGCGAGTAAGATGGACGGAAAAGAAAACTAACGAAGAAGTGCTACAGATGATAGTAGAAAAGCGAAACATATTAAAAAGTCTTGAAAATTGGCGAGGAAAAATGATTGGGCATCTTATATGGCATGACACATGCATAAGGACAATATTAAAAGGAAAGAGGAGTAGGGCAAGACCAAGGAAAAACTATATTAGTCAACTTGTAGAGAATTTAAATGTCATGTGCTATAGAGAGCTGAAGGTACCAGTGGAGGATAGAGAAAAGTGGCGGAAGCTCCACCCACAAGGGTTCTTCCCTTAAATTAAAGAAGAAGAAGTGACAATACATTTTCTATTTCTCACTTCGTCATCGTAATTAGTGAGAGCAAGTCATCTTGTCTTGGCTAAAGGGCCAGAATATAATCCTACTTTTTCAATATAATCCTACTTTTTGAATATTATCGTACTTTTTGAACATTTTTTCCTTAGTAATTTTAAACCCCATATAATGCAGTTTAGATATCCTTTTGTACCCTTTATACCTTTCTCTACAGCAACCTATTTATTTACGTGAAAAAGTATGTCGATTTGTTATACTTGAAAAATGAAAACGCAATTTGCAGGCGAGTGTACCGTAACTACATGCAGCCCCATTGTTTACACGACATAATTGTGAGTCGAGCTGCACAGCGCAGCACAGCAGCGCAGCACAATACAGTACACCGCAGCGCAGCACAATACAGAGCAGCGCAGCGCAGCACAAACAGGCGTACAAATTCGTCAGCGCCGCCGTATACCAATGTTTGCGACCCAAGAAATGTTTTCCTAAGTACTGTTCATACGGAATGCGTTTCATAACCGAAAATTCAGACGATTTGCAAATCAGATATTTGCGTTGCTATTAAAGTTGTTTTTTACCCATGTCGGGTCGAATGAGCAGTTCAAACCGAGTCGCGACGCGGCGCACACTTTTTAAGAGAGCGATTCAAAATCGCTTCGTCTCGTCTCAGTGTTAGCTGACCCTAACGCATTCACTCAATTTGTTTTAGCAGTAAATCGGGTAAGAAAAGAATGTGACGAAGTCAAGTGTAGTCACAATATGTTCTATTAATACGTCCCTTCTGGCATTTTTTTCCAAGCTGGGTGGTGGACCTTATAACATACATGACGCACGTATTTCGTATATTGTTATAAACGCAGTCGCCGCCAGCCTGGAACGCTTGCGGCGCGACGGTGCGGCGGTGCGGCGGTGTGGCGGTGCGGCGGTGCGGCGGCGCGGCGGCGCGGCGGCGCGGCGGTGCGGCGGTGCGGCGGTGCGGCGGTGCGGCGGTGCGGCGGTGCGGCCGGCAGGCGCTCGGCTATTCACGGACATCGGTTACATGCATTTAGATTACGCCATTCCCGTGCCAGCCGCGGGCACAGCTTTTTCCCAACTTCCATGCTCTTTGAATACATTTTTTTTAAACTTTTTTAACCCCAACGTTTTCACTGAAGCCAGCGTCAATTGGCCCGAGTAACCTTTTTACAGATGAAAAGAAATGATCGCGCATTCGTGTTCCCGCTGTATACGGTTGTGTACAGCACAGCTGCTCTATGTACTGAACTCAGAAGTAGAACGTCATAATTTCATTGTACTCATATTTTAATTCTGTTTGAATTTTTACATTTTGCAATTCATATTATTATAACTTAATGAGGACTCAATTGGATGAAAGATAAAAAGATGAATATTAAAATACGTCATAAACAGAATAGAATAGAGACAAAATAGAGTGGTGTAATACCCGCTGCACACGCGGTATTTCATTTCAATAGACTGATATGAAATAGAAAAGCGATACTTGATACACCTTTAGACTCTTTTATTACTTTGACTCTTATTATTACTTTATTATTACTTTTATATATATTCGACTACCTCTGTGGATCAATGTTTAGAGCGTCGGCGCTTAAGCCGGAGGTCGCGAGTTCGAATCCCGCCGATGGGACAAAAAGTTCTTCTGAGTTCCTGGGTCTTGGATGTGTATTAAAAAGTATTAAATATATTTCCGTTGTCTGGTACCTGTAATACAAGTTCGGATTATTAGTTGACGTGTTGTGGAAGCGACCATAGATATCCTACTATAATATTATAAAAGTTTGGAAGCAAGCAGAAGAGGCTCTGCATTAAAATATAGGTTACTTTTTGTCCCGAAAGAGTACAGTGTTCCCGTAGAATACCCGATGCTATATTGACGCGGGCGGTATAAGCTAGTATTATATATATTTTATGCCCTTTGAAAATAATTTTTTCCTCTAATTCCGTTACATACAACTTTGTTTTTATTGCCATACATTAATAATAATAATTAATATCAATCATCCACGGCCACATACAAATGAGGCGCTGAATCCGCACATTATCGAATCCTTAGATTTTCACTGACTTAGTTGTATACGTTAAATGACAACTTAAATTGGCTATTAGCAAACTTCGATCGCCGGGCACCTGTCACTGACTGACACTGGCAGCTGTCACCGCCGGCTCCTCTCACATTGACAGCTGTCAACGCGGCTCACGGGCGGGATCAAAGGCATCGCACATACGAAATTAAATATTTGGCGTAGGCACACACGTGACTTACTAGCAACTTAGTGATTATGACCTGACAGCCCCCGTGGTCTAGTGGTTAGAGCTTGGCTCTCGACACTGAGGTCGTGGGTTCGATTCCCGTATTGGAACAACAAAAAATGTTGTTTCCAAGTTTGGTTAGGACAATGCAAGCTGATCACCTGAATGTCTGACAAGAAAGATGATCCATGCGTCATGTAAAAAGTCGGACCTGCGCCTCTCGCCAGTTGTCTTGGTTATCCGTCCCACTGGGTTATGAGAGTAAAGGAGGAGAGAGTGCTCTTGTGCTGCGCACACACTTGGGCACTATATAAAATTACTCCTGCGTAACTGGCCTGGTTTCAATGAAACCGGCCACCGTCACCGAAATCGGTGTGGGGGAGTTATGTTTATATGAACTGACTTAATAGAAAATGATTATTATTTATATTTTACTAACTTGTTACTAGAAATAAAGTTTTTTTATGGAATTGACCGTGAAACGATAAGACCGTTCGACACTAAGAGAAGTTAAAAGCTTTCCAGGTATTTAAATTCCCCATCTCTCACAACACAAGCGTTATTTTACGCCGGTTTTATATTTCACCAGACGAGCCGGCTCATCCGTGCGAAATAATCCCTCTTCCACGGTAAAAGTTAAAATCTTACCCCGATACCCTGTGACCTATGACATCACAAAACAGTAAGGTTACTATCTCGTAACTTCACAAGCCCCTGTTAACTCAGTACCTAACTTACTAAAGTTCGCTGCACTCAACAGTTGTAAACTGTTACGCGGTGGGCATTGTAAATCCTTGCATTGTCGAGCCCTGGGTACCAGGGCCGCAGAACACGCGCGCAGTAAGCGGATTAAAACTCGATCTACACGCCCGTATCAGCATACATTTGTGTAAGCCGGACATTGTAATGACGTTTGATTCTGAAATACTAGGACATCAGCAGTGTCTGCCTACCATCCTATAGCACCCATACATCCTATCATAAATGAAAGGTAGCTACAGTGATATTTAGTACATTGAATGCAATGTTTTCAGAGAATGTCGAGTGAACGTCGGCGTTATTGTGATACCATTGTCATACAGGGTGTGGTGAGGTGACACGAATATACCGCGATGGGAACGAACAAAAGCCCTCACCTTTTGTTGATATGTCGGCGCCAATACGCTGTTCGGGCTGTTAAGTGCACGGTGCATGCTTCCATCAGCTAACTACCGCGGTATTACCGAATCGTGCTCCACATAATATACATACAGGGTGATCTAAAGCTAAGGTTAAATATACTTATTATACCTTCAATTTCCGTCGAAGATACGCAAGCTACAGTATGACACATTATGTGTTATAAAATATCCCGAACAATTAACAATGTACCGAGTTAAAATACAAACATTATTCTATATGTAGTTCTATACCCTGTTCAGAATTTAGATCCAATTTAATCTAAACGTAAACAGGAATATTTAATACGACCAAATTAATACGTCATTAACTTCTTTATTGCACGGGGTAAAGAAGTGATCATTACATTAGGAGGCGGTAGCATTATAGTGTATTGATGTCTTGTTTATCTCTGGATCTAAACAAAGTAATGTACATAAACGAAGACTTAGATTACCTTTCAAATAGAGTATTTACTAAACCAGATTTGCGGTTACGGTTACGCGGCCGCCGTAACCGCACACCATCACATTTGGGAAGCCATTAAGACGTTCCAATTTCCCGGAACACAAACGAGGGGAGCATTAATATATTTTTTCATCTGCGTTAGTCCTCGCCTTTACTAGTAATGATCTAAGTCCTTGTCCAGAAAGCGCGAATTATGCACGTAAATTGCGGCAAATTCGCGACGATTACGCGCGTAGCGTTTAGACACACTACATAGCGGCGATACTAGATACTACTACTCGCGCGTAGTCACACCATACGTACAATTCACGTTATTTTGTAGAACATTTATAATGGCGGCGTTGTACCTCGACTACCTCGCACGCACCCCTTCCGTTTCGTGGCGCAATCGCGGCAAACCAGTTCATAGCATCTGGAGGTCTAAAAAGGCCACTTTAGGTGTTTCATATTATGTTTCATATTTTTTTTCCATACAAAAATCGTGAAATTGTAAAATGGCTACATGATTCATCTGATTTCATCATATTGGAAAGTATCAATTTTGTCAGTTTTCAATAGAAATGATATGGCACACAAGTTACACACACACAATACAAGTTGAAAAAAAAAATACGAATCATAATATGATACACCTAAAGTGGCCTTTCTAGACTCCCTGGATACAATATACGGCGGCCTTGTACGTCGACTTGCTCGTGCCACTCGTACTCGTATCGCTCGAACCGTTTCGCGACGAATTCGCCTGTTCCGGACTGGCCTTTACCGCGCGCGGTGTATTAAAATTTTATGCGATAATTATACGGCCAATACGAAATTCGCCGCCGAACCGAGCTTCCGTTATTGTAATTATGCCGTTAATGTAGTCATCTAAATAAGTTATAGCAAATTTTATTAGGTACGATTTATGCGGAGTCATACGAAATGTAAGTTTACGGGTTACGAGCCGTCGTCGTCGCCGCAGTCGCAGCCGCGCCGTGAATACCAAGTAGCCGTCTACCCGTCGAACACCCTGTACATTGGTGCGGTACTTTTTCATATTTTAAAGTAATGAATGAGCTGAATCTGTTTTTGATGTACGTAGATGTCTATGTAAATGTGAAATACGACCGAATCGCTGCTGGCTTTTGGCTCCGGCGACCGAGAGCACTCATTCCGAGTTTCAGGTGACTTTGGAATTTTAAATTTGATATATTCACCTGGTTTATTGGCAAAGCCCTTTGGTGCCCTTGAGGTTTGTAACTTGGCGGCCATTTTGCGGATACTATATCCGATAAACTTCGTTCAGATCCAATTCAATCCAAATGTCGACAAAGAGACAATAAGCGCACTGTTATGTAATTTATTTACTGTGCTATATAAATTCATACAATGACACATTAATTTGTGTTCAAATTAAATCCCCGACTACGGCGAAGCCAAAAAAAAGGGTATAGATTTTGGCAGTCTATGTATGTAAATTTGTTCTACCGTAGCGCCTAACCTAAAATCCGTGATCCGATTTTAATGAATGAGGTATGAATTAATTTGTAATAATAGCCCGGGTCACATAATTTACGTTGTCGGGTTATAGTTTTTACAAAAAATATAGTTATCTACGTTAAGGTTACATGAATAACAGAGTATACGATGTTATCGTGTACCGTGAGCGGTGAATCTGACGCAATATCTGTGAGTGGGTCGGGTCGGCAGTTTTTGTAGACGCAGCGCTCCCAGCAGTTTATGCACGCCTGGTGCCATATCTCACGCCTCACCGGCAATTTACTGCCACGTGTAGTATGGAAATTTATGTAGGCGGCTCTGTAATATGTATCGTTGTTAAAAGAGCAGACGATAAAAAAGTTCTCTCCGACACCTTCAGTCGTTTGAATTTCTATATACTATACTATAAATTATAGTGCTATCAATGTATTGTAAATTAAATTTACTGATCAATCTTTATAAAATTGTCGTGTCACAGTGTTTGTTACCGAACTCACCCGAAACGGCTTGACCGATATTTATGAATGTGAATTATATTCGGTCTGATAATAGGCCATTCTCTGTGCCGGCGAGTGATAACAAAACCCCATTTTAGACTTTTAATTTACCGTGGTCTACTTTATGTCTATATCAAATTTCATCAAAATCGGTTTAGTAGTTTCGGAGCCCATAGAATGCAAACAAACAAACAAATATTTCCTCTTTATAATATGTTTATATCAGTCTTTATATCAGTTTATCTATACTAATACGTATAGATAAACAGATTTTTTGAAGTTTGCACCAATCAAAACGCGTTTGACGTTTATGTAAATACCATTTTACTTTTTTAAGATTTAATTAGCATAATCGACCTACAGGAAACATACTGGTCCTACAAACTGGAGAACAGTTTTGTAGGCATATTAAATTATATAATTTATGTTTCAGAAATAATAAATAAATAAAAAACAATAAACGTTTACTGGGCTTAGGGCTAGTATTATTACCTATATGTTGTGACCAATTTGTCTCCCTCCTACTTCCCGCTAGACGGACAGTATCTGCTAGTGCTGGGGTGATTTGTTCACTGAATGCGAGTATTAATCTGCTAAAATAGTGACCGTCTGAGCGAGTGCATCCGAGCTAGTAACCAGCATTAGCTATAGTACATATACCGGGAGATAGACGTCAAAAAAAAATTAGGTCCCTCGTGTCGTGGGATATCCGAATCACCCCCATGTATGTTCCGCAAATTTTCTTAGTTTTGGTAATCAGATGGCTAATTTTAAGAATTTCCACCTCGCTTTCTTTGGCGAGGCCGATTTTAGCCAAAGTAGCTAATGAGCTAAAATCAATCAACCAAATCAAAAATTTGGCTAAAATCGGGAAAGTAATACTTATTGAAGTATTACTTTTTTAAATAATGATGAAAGGTGAGAGGCTAGCGCATTTTTGAGGCCTATTCTCTGGCTCTTTAGCCATGTAGTCACATATTTCAATTTTTTAATTAAAGTTGAAAATTTCAGTCATATTTCACCGAACGTAAATTTTTCATTATAGCCCATCATTTCCGTAACTTTCATCAACGTTTCGATCCTGATTATTTTATGCATAAAAGTACAACTCATTAAGATTTAGTTGCAAAAAAAAAACTCGAAAAGTCTTCGACTTTATTTTTAGATTTTTTTTTAAGTTGGTCAGGTTGAAAATTCTCAACAATTCAGAAAAAAATCATAATTCGAAAATTATGAAAATTCGCGGAACATAGGTATGTTCCGCGAATTTTCATTGGGGTGGTTCGGATACCCACACCACACGAGTGTTCTATTTTTTTTTTGACGTCAATCTCCCGGCCATTTCGGCGTCCGGCGTCCTTACATATGAAATTGGTGTTTTGTCGTACCCATTTTGATCTCAAATAATATATCTTCTTTGGTTTGGAATTCCAATTCCAAATTTATACCGCTATTTACTCATGCATTTGTGATTCGAAAACCGTAATTCACTTGTTTTTCCTCTTTTGGTTTTTTCTTTGCGTCACTCTGTTTATAAAATGGAAAACTTTAAATATCGTATTATTTTCGTGTACGAGTTCCACCGTGGCACCAGTGCTGCAAAAACGGCTCGAAGGATTAATGATGTGTATGGCGGCGGTGTCGCAAAAGAAAATACAGAGCGTTTTTGGTTCCAACGTTTTCGTTCTGGATTTTCGATTCGACTTCGATTTCGACCTTGATAATGAAGAATTTTTGGTTATTGTGGAAGCGATTCGATCGCAAACTACGTCCGAGTTAGCTGCAGGCTGCGGTGTTAGTGATATTAGGTAGTATTTTAATCCACTGGAAGACGCGTCGACTGCTGCGTTACATTACTCAACCGCCACAATAATGAAGGGATTTTAAATCGAATCATTACCTGTGATGAAAAGTAAATCCTGTACGATAATCGGAAACGCTCATCGCAATGGCTAAGCCCTGGCGAACCAGACAAAGCCTGCCCCAAGCGAAATTTGACTCAAAAAAAGTTACTTGTGAGCGTTTGGTGGACTAGTGCCGGTGTCGTTCACTGCAGCCTTCTTTAAATCTGGCTAGAGGATTACGGCAGATGTCTATTGCCAGCAACTGTAAATCATGATTCGAAATTTGGATAACTTCTTGCAAGGGAAAAAATTCAACTCCGATGGGGCAGTCCAAAGCGCCTTCAAAGATTTTATTCTTTCCTGTCCGAATGGTTTTTTAGTAAAGGAATCAATGAACTACCTATGAGATGGCAAAAGTGTATAGATAGCAATGGTAAATACTTTGATTAAATAAATAAATTATGTTTAAAAAAAATCGACTTTATGTTCCTCCTTTACAATTTCATATGTAATGACCTAATACTATAGAATACTTTCTTGGCTAACGTACTGTTATTCAAGAGAATTATTACACAAAATACCTATGAGAGACAGAATATTATAATCTGTTCAGATCTGATTCATCTGAACGTAAGCTGAAACGAAAGAATTAAATTCGACTAAATGAATGTGCCATTGTATTTCTTTACTGCACGGTAAACGGTGGCATATAATTTGGTAGCATTATATTAATATCTATAACAATATCTATGGACGCTACGTCAGTCTGACCCCGTGCTATGTATCCGAAGAACTTGTGCTACGGGGAGCAGACAAAGGGAAGTTTAATTTTTTTTTATAATATTATACACATCAAGCCCCATCCCCAGGAACACAAAGTTCTGATAAGTGGAGATTCAAAATCCAAATTCATTTATTTACTAAAAATATGGTACAGTAGGTGTTTATATATGTATCTTATCGAGTTCGACATATTCTACTACATAAATAGTGTGCAAATATTTTCAATTGTTAAAAAAAAATAAAAGGTCAGATTTAAGAATAAAATACAAATTAAATAAATAAAATATAATGTGATGTTATTTTTTTAACGTTTGAATGTATGAGGTAAGTAGTTTAGGTTTAATTTTTCAAATTGAATATTATTGTGTAGTGACAAACAAGTTTCCCCTTGTCTTTGGTTTCTCCGTGAAAAAAAAAATGCTACTACTCTATAATTGAGTATAATTATGTTTTGTTCAGAACCATGCTTTACAAAAGTTTCCGATATACAAATTATTTGAATTTGGTTAGTTTTTATTGATTTGTTCTAAAGAAGCCAGCAATGTTTTTGTGTAAAAGAATTAGTTTTTGATTACTGCTGTCGAAAAAAAACATTTTTTTTATTTTTTACATTTTTTCCGAAGTAGGTATACGAATTTTGTTACTATGTATTGTTTTATTATTTTTTTAAAGTTAATTTGTTAGTTGTGTTACATTTTAATGTGTGCTTATTACAAATATAAGTTCTGGTATAGTCGTTACTATTTGTTTCTTTATTTAATTTAAAGACTAATGCATTAATGTATTTTTCGTTCATATTTCTCGTTTTGCTTAAGTCATAATTATAGATGTCACCAAACGTGCAATTTTTATAATTATCGAATAATATTTTAATTTGATAATTCATTAGTCTTGTGTTTATGAACTTGTTTGATTTTACATTTATCAAAAAAATTTTGTTGCTTTTATTTATTGTGTATAGATGTGGATTGTATTCGTAAAAGTATACTATATAAAATGGAAATACTTTTACCATAACACAAAGTGTTCCTAGTGTTCTATAGTCTTCCTTCGCACAATACATCAGTGGTACCCTTTGAAGGCTTTCAAGCTCATCGCGGACCGCTGACTGGTGAGTGGTGAGTGGTGAGTGAGTACTGAGCCGCGTCACTATTCTGTGACACAATATTACCGACTTTACTGAAATACCAAGTAACAAGGAGTATAGACTCCGTTCACGGTGCTGAGTTCACGGTGCTCTTCGCCATGGAGAAGTTAACTGTATGTATGGCATCGAAACAATGCCCCTAGTGGCAAAAAATGGTAACTAATTCTCTTATTTACCGTACAATAAAGCAATACAATGGCATTCATTTGGTCGTATTTAATATGTGTTTACGTTTATATTAAATTGTATCTGAACAGAGTAAGTATACAAGGGAACATCTGCACGATATAACTATCTAAGAAGTTCATAATATTTAATACTTTACTAGGAAATATAATAACTTTGGTAGAAAGACGTTTCCTATACGGCCCATCCAAATAAGAAAAGGACCAAGAAACGTTAATGTGGACACAGTATTTTGCCTCCCTCTCGCTCTCGCAGAGACTTCTTACGAATTAAAAAAAAGCATGATGTCATGTACACGTGGCAGAAGTGAAACATTATGTATCATTTAAAATGGGTGGGTTTTACTAATGTGTAATTAAGCACAACTTTTTAAATAATATTTAATACTAGCTGACCCGTGCCCACTTCGTTGGGCGTTAAACATTTTTTGATGATTATGATGAGGATAAAAAGTATCCTATGTTACGCCTTATAGCATTAGCTATCTGCCAGTGAAAGTCCCGTGAAAATCGGTCCAGCCGTTCCAGAGATTAGCCGGAACAAACAGACAGACAGACAGACAGACAGAGGACAGACAGACAGAGACAAAAATTAAAAAAAGTATTTTATTGTTTATATCGTATTGTTCATATGTATTAAGTAAAAAGCTGTTAATTTGAAATTTCAAACAGACACTTAAATTTTATTTATAGTATAGATATACTGGTACACTTAGCGCCATCTGTGTATTGGGCCGTACTTTGGAAAGTTAGGTTGTTGTGTACGACATTTAAGTAGCTTTCGACAGATGGTGTTAAATCTAAAATAAGGCCGTGACGCGACCTCGAAATTTTACTCTCAACGCCGCTAAAGCAGTTTAAGTTCAAAAATTAAAGTAAGTCCTGACATTGTTAAAATGAAAAAAAGAAAACAAATCAATAATACATAGGTTTAAGAATGCTATATAATCAATTTGTAATATAAAATTTATTTAGTTAAATAAATATTTTTATTTGAATGTTGAGCAGTAAGCGAGCTGATGGTAATGATTTATGGCTAAAATAATAATAAATCTCGATTACGTCTCTTCAAACAAAAAAGAAACAAAAAAAATCGGTTCATTACTTTAGTAGCTACGAATGCTACGATGCCACAGACAGATATACAGAACACATACACGGATTCGTAAATATTATAATATCATCCCTCTGTTTCGACGCAAACAGTATTTAGACTTGTCGCCTTGGGTCTGGATGACGCTTATTAGATTTTTGGTGAAAGCTACATTCCCAATAATTCTATACTTCACACTCAGAATGGAAAGAAAATATCTACCTACAAAGGACGTTATGGTACCCTTGACAAATCGACTTACAGAGTACAGACCTTAAGGACTGAAACTGTGTCAAGCGGTTCAAGATCGTCCTGACTTGCACAAGAATCGTCCTTTGATCCCAAGACGAACATTTCGCGATTTTAAATTGGTCGCGTGAGAATTCTCAAGAAAAATAAAGAAATAATGTTTTTGACAAGGAAAAACTGTAGGTAGGTATCACAGAATACTCTTGTTACGCATAATATATCTTTAGCGTGATCGATGATAAAATAATATTATTATAATAACAATAATACGTACGAACAAATAAGGTTTCCCGAATAAAGAATTCGCCTTCTAATAAGAAAAAACTGGATTAACATACATTAGATAAGCGTCCAAAATCTATTCAATATATATTATCGTCTGCCATATTAAGTCTCTTCCAACAAACACAATGTCCACGGACTCTGAGGGGGTGAGGCTGTAGTAGTGAAGAGGAGGAGGAGGTAGGGGGGGGGGGATATCGTAAAAATGCTAAGTTAGTGCATTCGTAATAAGATGGATGTTTGCCAGCGGCGTAGGAACAATACGAGCTGTCTACGATCGATCAGTAGTACAGTCGATACCCGATATATTGTACCACATTCGGTCCTTACTGCTATGGCAATAGGGTTTCATTGGATCTAGGTACATTGGTGTCCGCGACTGTACCGAGATGTACTGATGTATGGACGGGGTATATTGTATTGATGGAGCGTATGCTTTATTTGCCATACAAACTTTGCAAATTGTTGTTTGTTTCGGGGGCAATGTACAATTTACATAGGTTATATGTTATATAACGTTTTGTAAAATTAGCTACAGAGAATTTGGGCACATGATTTGCTGTTTATGTAAAGACGTTTAGTCAGAAAAAAATTGAAAGTAAAAAAATATACCTACATAAAAACGAATCTTCGCCGCTGAGGCCATGATAACATTATCAGCTAATTAATGAAAAACACAAGTTTTTCGTTAAAAAAAGAGGTTTGAAATCAGCCGCGACTTCGTGAGGTGAAATAACCTCTACAGTCTGGTGTGTTTCAACGAAAGTAATCACTGGGGTAAATATAAACAAAATAAAAAAATATATATATATTATTTGAATTATACTACTAAGGCGGGTCAATAAGTCCGTGACTTTTTGAATTTCTAACCTCCTTACTGAAAAAGCAACACTACTCCTGTCAACAGGCATCTGTCAGTTGACTCCTATCAAAATTTGAACTTGCTGCGTCAGTTAGTTTGTGTTTTACAGCTATCTTTATCAGACTATCCAGTAACTTAAGGAAACAATGGAAAAAAGTGAATTTCGTGTGCTTATTAAGCATTATTTTTTGCGAAAAAAAACCATTACCGAGACCAAGGCTAAGCTTGATAAATACTATGGGGACTCTGCACCATCGATTTCAATGGTAAAAAAGTGGTTACTGAATTTCGTTGTGGCCGTACAAGCACTGAAGATGCCGAACGTCCTGGACGCCCAGTTGAGGTCTCTACACCCGAAACAATCGAAAAATTCACGATATGGTGTTGGCCGACCGAAGATTAAAAGTGCAAGAGATTGTGGAAGCCATAGGCATCTCGCATGGCTCAGTGGTTTCAATTTTGAATGATCACTTGGGCATGAGAAAGCTTTCCGCAAGATGGGTGCCGCGTTTGCTCACAGTCGACCACAAACGCAATCGTGTAACAACTTCACAGGAAGGTTTGACGTTGTTTAATCACAATATGGAGGAGTTTTTTAACCGTGGACGAAACATGGATCCATCACAACACACCAGAGACCAAACAACAGTCAAAACAGTGTGTTTCTAAGGGTGAATCGGCGCCAAAGAAGGCCAAGGTGGGTTTGTCAGCCAATAAAGTTATGGCGACTGTTTTTTGGGATGCACGTGGGATAATCCACATTGACTGTCTTCAAAAGGGAAGAACAATTAATGGGGAATATTATGCCAACTTATTGGACCGCTTCAATGAGGATTTGAAAACAAAACCGACCTCATTTGGCCAAGAAAAAAGTTCTTTTTCACCAAGACAATGCAAGGGTGCACACATGTGCAGTTGCCATGGCAAAAATCCATGAATTGGGCTATGAATTGCTCCCACATCCACCCTATTCTCAAGATTTGGCTCCGAGTGACTACTTCTTGTTCCCAAACCTGAAAAAATGGCTCGGTGGAAAAAGATTTGACTCCAATGATGAAGTCATCTCGCAAACAAAGGCCTATTTTGAGGACCTCGACAAATCATATTTTTTGGAAGGGATAAAAAAATTGGAGAAGCGTTGGACAAAGTGTATAGAGCTCAAGGGGGACTACGTTGAAAAATAAAATAATTTATTTATCAAAAAATCTGTGTTTTATTCCAAAAGTCACGGACTTATTGACCCGCCCGCCCGTATTTTATAAATCAATGTCAAGCAGAGAGCGAGCTGATGATGACAAGCTATAGCTAGGAACACTCTCGATCATGTCAGCTTTCAAACAAATAAAAAACTCATCAACGGCTCGTTCGTTTGGGAGTTAACGATGCCACAGACACGACAAACTTATAACACCCCTCTGCTGTCGTCGGGAATTACAAACAGAAAAAATGACTTCAACGTTGGTTCATCATACAAATACGACCTGTTAGATAATAATAGATAGGTAGGTACGCATTCTTTCATTTGCCACACCCACACTACAGTCAATATAACTTATTGACCATGTGCTTTAATGTAGATAACATTTATCTGTCTCCAAATAATACTACAAATGCTATTAGCTCATCTGAACCGACCCCGAATGTTTGTCTAGGGACAGCTGCGTGTATCCATGAGTTGTGGAGGGCGGGCGGCGTTCAGGAGCGGTGGAGTTGCGGTGGAGTTGCGGTGGAGTTGCGGTGGAGTTGCGGTGGAGTTGCGCTGAACTCGCGGTACTCACTACCCACAGGTACCATACGGCAAACACTAAGTAATAGATCTATTTGTTTACATTCAGATTCAATTGGATCTGAACGGACTATGCAACAAAGTTTTCAAAACAAAATAAACATTTACAAATAAAAAAAAAAACTGTTTTTATTAGAAGTATCTGAGGTAAGGTTAACTATTCTTTCAAGATTTTAATGATAAATTGCTACTAAAACCATGGCATATTATGAAACTGGATGCTACCTTTAAAAAATTGAGTTCAGCTTAAGTAAATATTATGTTATTGTTATTCCACGAGCGAACAATACGAAACTAAAGTTACATACTTATTACTTAAATTGAACCCCATACTAATAAAACAGTTTACACAACTGATTAGCTATTCAACATTGCTGTCTTTATTTGATACGTTGGAAAAGTCACTTTATAGACAAAGACATAGATATTGAATATCTTACCCGTTATGTATTTTTTTATTAGCATGTGGGTACGAATATAATATATTATTGATATTAAATGTAAATTATTGTACTTAAGTATTACTTAAATCGCTCGATTACCGAGTCGACCGCTAAACTAGCTCAGGGGCCGCATGTCAAAGGCCCGCGGACCGCACTTTTCCGATGCCGGTCTATGGAGAAACTAAATATAGGCCGTGATAAGCGCTGCCAGTAGAGCTGTTACGTTACTCTTAGCTGTGTGTGTGTGGGTGCTTGTGATTTGTGCGACTTCGTACTATCCGAAAATGAGTAGGTAGCTTGTTTTTTGAATAGAATTCTTCCACCAGAATATAGAGCTGTAAATTTCTTGTACCGCGAATAAAAATTTGTAGCATCAGATTTAAATGCAATTTGACAGTGTCTTTATAAATTATTTCACGTTGCAACACCGCGCAGTTTTTGTCGCCGGCGCGAGATTAAAATAAATGCACAGTAGACACATAAAGTAATATATATCACTGGGTATAAACCGTTAGATAAGACTTGGCGCCTACAACAAGAATACATCATCCGAGGTGTGATGTCTTTGAATAATCATGACATGGCACGTCACGTATAGTTTATATTCATAGACTGCACACAACGTGGCATATTGTATACATGTTGTAGGCGCCAAGTCTTATCTAACGGCCTATCCAACAGTTGGCGCCGCGACTACACGGAGTACAGACAGACAGACAAGCGTGATTACATTAATGTGCTGGTGTCTCATACGTAAGGGTCGCAGTAGACACTCCTATCTGCAGCTGCGATGAACAAATATAACGTTTATGTAGGTAAATATGACTCATTACTAAGTAAATTATTATTTTCAAACAAAAAATTAAAACCGACTTCGAAAGTAAAATGCACAAAAAAGTATGAAATAAATCTTATTTTGTAAATAATTCTCCTTTTAAATTCGGCAAAAATTTTAACTATTTCTCTACTCAATCTTCATAATTTTGAAGTCGGTACCAGCCCGAACAATATATTGATAAAAACATTATTTTATAGAACTCACGTTCAAGTTTGCTGGTTCATTCAATCGAACATACAAAAAAAAGACATATACAGCCGAATGCAGCCTCCTTATTTGAAAATCGGCTAGAAATGCAGAATAATACTACACAAGTTATTTAGTTGTTAACAAGTAGCCATAAAACATACCCGAATATTCAATACTGGAAAATTAAACATACAATTTTTTTTCCACTACAGACTGTCATGTTATTTTCTTTATTTCACAGCGAATACGGCACCGCTATCCACACTCAGTACGAGCAAACCCTAACTCTGAGCATCCTAAAACCTCGTCGCCGACTCAGTCTTCACATTAAAGTAAATGTTCTGAGTTTTAACAGTGGTTCTATTTCGTTAACAACTACATTTCACGGCGCGGCGGTTGGCGCGCTCCAGTTTACACTTAAAAATGCACAAGAAACTACATCGTAAACATTTTTTATTTCATGACATTGTGTAGCATAAAAGTTATTTTGAAAATTGGAACAGCATTAAATAGTTTTACCTAGAGTTATTGAATTCTGAAATTTTATCATGAAACAATTAAACTTATAACGGGGTGTACAAGAATAAAGAAATATACGTAACGAATAAGGCTATCCGTTATGGAGATACATAACAATCGTCATTTATATTTTCTACCAAACGTGTTGGGGTCACAGCGTAAACTTTACAGCGGTGTTTTTATTATTTATTTACGTTTATTGCGGACACATCGCAGCTACCAGGCCCGCAGCAGCGCGCAGGTGGTCGTACGTTTATTGCGGACACATCGCAGCTACCAGGCCCGCAGCAGCGCGCAGGTGGTCGTCACCCACACTACTAAGTATTGGAGATGACAATCAAGTAGGGATGTACTCTGTTCAGATACAATTTGATTTTTTGGAAACAAAAAGATTTTATTTGTCCAAAGTAGTGTGTCACTGTATTTCTTTATTGCACAGTAAATACCTAAGTGGCATTTAAATTGGAAGCATTATAGTCTTATTTTCATTTTATTCACAAAATGTTATATTGAGTCTGAAATGTAATACTTCAAACTAAGGTGATTATGATTTGTAGATTGTATGTCACCGTGTTGTGTAGAATTATCTCCATAATCGATGTTAATAGTTACTAGCGATCAACGTTTAAAATATATAAATAACAATGTCACGACCTAACTCCCTATATGCTATCGGCTATATGATCCGGAATCCACAATAAAGCTGAAAATAGGACACACAAGTGTCGAGTAAATGTCAATATCATATATGACAGCTCGACACTCGACACTTCCATTTTGAATTCTATTGTATTAGCGCAGTGTTCTATTTTAAGTGCTCTAAATTTTCCCGGGACCGCCGGATTCCGGATCATATAGTCTCAGCCCAATATGTATTACGTACGTGACTTAAGAGGCAACTCTGACGACGCCGCGCCGGGGCTCGCGTGTCACGACCACAGGCCACACACAACTGGAGCGACAACGGCAAACACCGGTGTTGTGTATCTGTTGTTACGTGAGCGTTGTTTGATTAGCTAACCCGTCAGCAGTGCGGGTAAGAACTACTTGCAGGTAAGTTACTTTAGAAACTCAAAGTTACGTTTTAAGAAATTAGTTGGAAATGGGATTTACGTAGTTCACAATACACGAAGACGTTGGCAGTTTAGTAATAAAATAATAATAATAATAATAATAATAATAATAATAATAATAATAATAATAATCATAATAATAAACAGGATACTTGGCAATCGCCCGTACCTGCTTCATTCTACCGGTTAAGCCGAGACAAATATATGTTAAATAATAATAATAATAATATTTATGGACGCTTCATACCACGTCAATCTGGCCCCGTGCTAAGTATCCGAAGAACTAATACATAATAATGTTATTATTACTAGCTTTTGCCCGCGGCTACGCCCGCGCAACTGCAGTATCCCAAGGGGAACACTACTGTTTCGGGATAACCTTTGTTATCTAGTGCTTAGACGACTATCATACAAAATGTCGTTAAAATCCGTTCCATAGTTTTTGCGTGAAAGAGTGACAAGCATCCATGCATCCATCCGTACATCCATCCTGACAAACTTTCACATTTAAAATAGTAAGTAGGATAAAACTCGCGAAACGAACATTGGGATTGAGACAAATAAAGTCTACATACGATGCCTACTTACCGACTGATTATTATTGACAGACGTTTTTGCTTCAGTTCCAGTTAGATTGTACGTTCCTACATGTAGTTTAATTTTCCATTTAAATTGAACTATCATCGCGTTTTCATTGCAAAACGAATCTTTTCCGGCGCGGGATGCGTTTGGAGCGACGGGAGGCGTAGAGCAGAGGGAGTGAAGAGGTATTTCGGAAATTAATTGTCAGTAAAATACGCGGGATTCAAATATAACTTGACGTCATGGTGTGTTGTGTGTAGGAATGTTTTTACTTTTGTAGAGTTTCTTTGAACACAAAACAAACAACAAAACAATTGTTTGGAAAGGTAATTGCGTATTTGAATTGGATGGGTAGGTGTAATAATTAATTAATTAATTAATTTAAATGTGTTTCTAAAGGCACGTCTCCTGCGAGTGTTTTTTCGAAACATTACACAAAACATCGAAACATTGGGGCGTGGCTATACACATTTGCGTAGGAATACACAATGTTTTTGTCTTCCGAGACGGACGGAAACCATTCCCCGCGCGGGTAGAGGGGAAGGAATGTTTTATTTCTTATCAACTGTTACACCACTCACATGACCATTAAACATAGAAATACGGAAGAAATTATTTATCAATCCCAAATCGGTCTTCTATTCGTAACTCCTGACAAATACATAAATTACGGGTCAGTAAATATGGCTTACTCGAAATCTGGGGGTCTAAAAAGGCCACTTCAGATGTTTCATATTATGTTTCATATATTTTTTCCATACAAAAATCGTGTAATGGTAAAATGGCTACATGATTCATCTGATTTCATCATATTATTAGAAAACATCTATTTTTACAGTTTTCAATAGAAACGAGTAAAATGGCGCACATAATATGAGTTGAAAAATGTATATGAAATACCTAAAGTGGCCTTTTTAGACCCCCTGTGTTTTCTCCTAGATTTTGCATCTGCAATCGCTAAAACTGCAAGTGCCTACGTCTTCCTCATCGGAACTCATGATCTTGTCTTCACAAAATGTTTTGTTTCAATCAAAAACATTTTCTATAGTTGGAGACAGCTTGTGTATGAAAACAAATCTTTTTGTTTCACCGTTTCTGTGTAATGTTTCGGAAAAACATGAGCAGGAGACGCGCCTTTACATGAACGTATAGTCATGTATTACTGGTTGTAGTCGGAATAGATCTAGGTGAAGTGCCTCAGATTGAAAAATAACTTTTCATATATTAATACCCTTTTGTGCAAATAAATTTATGCCTGTAGTTAAATTTACTACACACGTTTAACAAGCAAACATCCAACTGATTTGACAGCGACTAAGTAGACTTAGTGTCTATCCGCGGGGAGTGAGGACTGCACCGCTGCAACTGGAAAGTATTACCGCGGTTGAAGTAATCAGCTGAACAAATTACCACCAGACTATAAGTTCTAAATTAATGTCCATTTGTCCGTATTGTCTCGCTCGCACGCTTTCCCTTTCGCTCGGACGCGGCGACCAATTGGGCCGTAAACACACTAGCGTATTTTAAGGTAGCCTTCCGATATATGCGACCGCTGCAAACGCTACCAGCAAACCAGCCAATCAGGTTCTCTGGCTACGCTCACCGGTCGCGCGTTGCGGGTCGCGGGGATTGTGTAACGTAGTTACATTCCCTTTCAATAAAATCGATTATTTCGGCGTTACTCGCGTCATCTATGATTTGTATAATTAATTATTTAGTCATTTTTCGAGCCTTCAAGCGCCATCTATCGGCGCACGTCCTTACTAAAACGGCGTCAGCCTTGCTATAATACTTAAATTCGTAGATCGATTTTTCCGTCTTAAATCTTTGAAAAATAATAATTTAGTTTTTAATAATGAAAATACAGTAAATTTGTAATATTATATTACATAATATATTGATTATTGATATAATATCTTATTTTGATTTCTGGATTTCTTATCTTTACGCTTTAGTTTATAGTTGTTAAAAGTTTAAAAAAGAGGAAGGAAAGGTATATATATGGCACTTCTTCGACTGACATTTCTTTTTTGAATAAAATTTTCTATACTGAATATGTAGTCGTTATAATAATTATATTTTAACCCCGTGTTCCACGGTGAGTAATTTAGTATATCTGTGTTGTGAATATTTGGAAAATCATGCTTGTATTAAAACGCATTTTTCTTTCATGTAAACTATCATCTTGGTAAATTAGTTGTCAATTATTTGATTGGCCATACCACGTGCTCAATTTGTAGTTTCATCTTTCCCATCTAGCACTATTAAAATGTTAGGATGTTTGTATCATATTGGTTGTCCTAAATATGATCTTATCTTTTTTTATTTTGCCTACTTTCTTTGTAATGGTCACACAGCCAGTGATATTTTAATCGTTTGGGGTTAAAATCACGCATGGCTGTGGGACCGGACTCCTATCGACACATTACCGTGATTATTCCAGGAACTTGGCTACGGGCACAAACACCGCCAACTACAGCATTCGAGGCACCAATTAAAAGGACTTATACCTAGCTGGAGTTCTGAGTGCTTATAGATATCGGACTGGGACTTTTTGAACGATTGAAGCTACCAGAAGCTCTCTCGCCACGTGCTAGACTCCTGGACTAAGGACCGGACTCTACAGCTAAGTTCCCACGTGGTTTACAGCCCCTTAGATACCCTTAGCCACCAAGAGGCTAGACCAGACCGTACGGCCTTCTGCCCACGATCCCTATTTTTCCTTTTTTTTAAATATATATATATATATATATATATATATATATATATATATATATATATATATATATATATATATATATATATATATATATATATATATATATATATATATATTGTCACGGAGATCCTTTTTTTAATTTTAATTTCGCCCGTAACAATTGTTTAGTGCTCCATATAAATTTGTGGCGGACCAATTAGCGCGCCACAATCCTGAATCGCGCTATCGAAGTTTTCTAAGATCGGCACTATATATTATACGACATCTGAAATTCATATAATTCGGGCTCGGGTCGCGGTTTCGCGTCGCGCGTCGCGTGCATCGGAAGGCCACCTTTAAAAGTGCAGACGACCGCGACTTGCAGATTCTTTACACACTTTACAGTAAGTATATTAATACATTATTGTAAAATACTAGATGTACGCACCACGTCACAATCCAGTCCTTTCCTTTCCAGAGCCTTGCGGCACTCCATCTACCTATTTTGGGGTGCGGGGTACGCAGCTACACTGGGATACTTTTTCATGTGTCGGTGGATTTTCCAGCTTCGGCTCGCGTATACGCGCTTCAAACGAAATAAGAATGAATTTTTATATGCAGCAATCAAAATCTACGGAGCCGAAATAGCGCGTAGGACGCGCGTCATCTGCGCGATTCAACAAAGTCAATTTTTTTGAAAATCTCGCGCAAATTTCAAAAACCAATATGAACAAAACGTGACGTCATCATACACGAACGTGTATGAACTTTCAAAACTAATTTTTTTTATTTAAGGCGGAAGGTATTAAACCATTGCCAGTGTTAATTTTCATTAAGTCAAGTGAAACAGAATTTTCGTATTAGGTTGGGACTATATTATATTGATTTATGATCCGGAATCCGGAAAGCCGAAGAAAATTCTGACGAGCCAAATGTCAATGTCATATATGACAGCTCGACACTCGTAACTTCCATTTTTAACTCTATTGTATTATTAATAATAATAATAATCGTTTATTTGCCAGAGTTAATGTATAATTTGGTCTTAGATAATAATATACATTTCAGGATCATGTCACTCAACTAAATTAATAGTATGCAAATGTCAATAAAAAAAATTATGATAATTATTAATTTTCATTAAAAAATTACATATTTCCAGCCATCCAGCTTTCTACAAATAAATACCACATGCGCTTTCCAGTTACAGTGTTGGTCTAACATTAATCCTAGAAATTTTATTGTGTCTACTTCATCTATATTTTTGTTATTATAAATATTTTTTTAGGTATTTGTATTGCGTTATAGTATTTAAATTGCATTATTTTTGTTTTACTCAGATTAATCTGTAAATAATTTTTATCCAGCTAGAATATTATGTTATTAAGTGCATTGTTAATTTCTTGTTCATATAATAAAGCACTAATATCGTTGTATCATCTGCAAATAAGACACTAGGATGCTTCGTTGCTGTTGTGACGTCATTTATATATGTAAGAAATAGAAATGGACCAATGTGGTACTCCCTTGTGGTACTCCTATGTCTATATATGCGTATTTTTTTACTTATGCATACTTTTCTTTTACTTAAATAAGATTTGATCCAGTCGTATGTTTTTCGTATCCTCTAACTCCATATCTTTCTAATTTATACAATAATATGTTATGATTAACAAGGTTAAAAGCCTTTGTCATGTCTAAGAAAATTGCAGTGATAGGTACTTTATTATTTAAACTGTCATGTACTATTTTGCTCAAATAAAAACAGGCGTCCGTAGTCGAACTGTTGTCACGGAAACCAAATTGTTCATCAACCAACAGGTTTTCAGAAAAAAAAAACATTATTTTCTGAAATATCTTTGCGAAAATTTGCGTTCTAATATTTTTTTAACAAAGGATTAATAATTGAAATTTTTAATCGGCTAGGAAACACTCCCTGTTCTAACGATTGATTAATAATTTCAGCAAGTGTATAACATATTTGTACTGCACATTTCTGAATAACATCCGTCCGAATCTCATCATATCCTACCGCATTAGTGTATTTTAATGATAATATTGTATTAAAAACTTCATGGGGATCTATTAGGCTTAAGAAAATTGTGTTTCTATTGATGTTGTGTGAGCACATACTATTATTTATGTTATTGTCCTTTTTTGGCCTCACATTTCCTAAATTAGTAAAGAAGTCATTGAATGTTTGGCATATTTCGTTAGGCTTGGTATATACTTTTAAATCCTTCTTAATGTATGGAATGTCATTATTTTTATTATTATCTCCTAAGTTTTCCATCCTGCTTTGCATTTGTTTTTTTGATTATTGATATATTTGTTTTGTATTTGCTTTGATTTTAAAATACATTTTTTTAACAAATAATTATATTTTGCAAGTCGCAGTTTTGTATTGTTATTATTTATTCCTAATATTCTAATTTAAATGCATTTTTCTTTTTATCAAACACGATTTTCTCATACCTCTAGTTAGCCATAAAGTTTTTGTTTATTCTTATTAATAACTATTAATTATTTTTGTAAGTGGAAAACATAATGTATAAAAAATGACTATTAATTCGTGAAATTTATTTAACTAATCCTCACTTTCTTCATCTCTTATCTCTGAAAATGCTTAAGCTGAAATGCATTCTTTAAATTTGTTTGTATTGCCGGCACTATAATCTCTTCTATATTCCCAAGTAATATTTGTATTTTGCACCTTCCTTAATTTAATAGTTAATGTTTGAGCTGTGTCATGATCTGATAGTGCCAGATGATGAATATTTGGCATTGTCATATTTTTAATATTGTTGCTATTAGGTCTATGTATGATGATAACCTAGTAACGTTATATGTGAAGTTAAATTATAGTTACTTAGTAAACTTATTTTTGTTAAACTACAATCTTCACATAAAACTATTCTTATTTCTTTTCTTTTGTTGCTTATTTCATGTATTAGAGTAAAGTTCTATTTTCAATGCACTGAATTTTCCAGGGCCAGGCGGTTTCCGGGTGATATAGTCCCAGCGTAATAAATCTAAGAGTAGAGAAATCTCGATCCTCGAAATTTATGTTTTTTTATAATTCGTATAATGATAAAGTAAATAAATAAAATCGAAAAGAACTATAAATAGGAACGTTGCCTAGTGTGGAAAATCATATTTTTATAAATAAAATTTTAAAATTGATGATTAAAGATACATAAATCTAACCTCTCAAGCGTCGCTTGCTGCCTGGCGGCAAGACGTGAACGCCCATAGAAATGTATTTCTCAATTATAATTGTTTTGTTTGTACCACATTATTTTAACATTTATGTAAAAAATATTGAGATTTTTATGCGTATACTAAGTATTTTCCATAATTCTACTATAAATTACTTCGGAAAATTGAACAAAATATTTACATTCTTATTGATATTTTTTTCATAGTGAGTTTATGATTTTCTTGTAAAAAGCATTTCGAATTGAACATTTTATTAGAAATTTTATTAGAACAGTATTTTAGAGTCTAGGAATAGAATATATGGATAGTAGTAAGTAGTTACTATTATTGTTTTTGTAAGACATTACCGTCAAAAAAGGCTATTTTCCGAGGGTTCAATCAGGGAGTACCCTGCATTGTACATTGTCAAAAATTAAAGAGTTACTTTAATATTTAATATCCTGAACAATATAAAATCATAAAAATATGTCTATAATTATGTCCCAGTTACAGTTTATTGAGCAATCAAAACATATGTCAGGACTTTTTCGTAATAATTGTAATTAGTTTTGCTCCAATTCATGTCACTACAACTGTTTTTGACGTGACAAGGTCTTATAATTCGATGGAGCCGGCTGCACGCACGAAAAAACATGACTCATGCGGCGTTACTTCGCTCTGAGGCGTTCCATTTATTATAATGACGTTGTCACGTTCAACTATCGTCAGTAAACCGACTTTACAGACAACCGATTTTTATTGTATTTAAATTTTATGTATAATGTATCCACGTATAAAGCCAATTTCTTTTATATAGAAACATAAATGTGGCTTTAGTTGAGGTTTGAAATAAAGTAGGAAAAAAGACGAAGTTTATGTGTTTGCATCAAGATTCCTTTTATTAAATTAGTATTTTTCTGGATTCCATTTACATCATCACTTAGAGGATTTTTTTCTTAAATATATATAACATGCATAGGTTTAATTTACATTATAACAATATATTTATCTATATTATAATAAATCTGTAGAGAGGTCAATTCTGTACATGAAATATTTAAAAAAAATAACTATCAGGGGGTGATTAGGGATCGTTACTGATGTCAAAAATGCAATCAGTAAAATTTTTGTCTGTCTGTCTGTCTGTCTGTCTGTCTGTCTGTCTGTATGTTCGTTATAGAAACAAAAACTACTCGACGGATTTTAAAGAAATTTGGCACAATTATTCTTCATACTCCTGGGCAGGTTATAGTATACTTTTCATTACGCTACGATCAATAGGCGCTGAGCAGTGAAGGGATATATTGGGAAAACGGGAGAAGTTACTCCATTTTTTAAGCTTCCACCGCGTGTGCAGCCTTAATGGTTAGAGCTGCATAGAAATCACGTATGACGGAAATATTTTCCTTAATATTATATAAAAATATTTCTTGACAGCATAATGTCTATCTTTTATGGTTGACTCACAATAGCACGTGAAACTTCCGGTAGCTAAGCAATTCGGAGCTTTCTGATTATATTGGTCTAATCTTACGTTTACAACACTCTCACTCATCCCTAATTAAAAAAAGTTAACATTATTACTTATTCAATAAAAAAAGAATCATGTAAATCGGTGTAGAAACACCAAAGTTATACATGAAATACACTAATAAGTCATCGCGCGTGAATACAGAATCATGCAATAAGGATAAATTGAAACCGAAAGATTAGTTTATATACGATCTAATCAAAGGCAGCTGCGCGCTGAAGAATACGTGCACCTTCGCGACGCCATGCAGCAAGATAATGATACGGTGAATATGGGCCGTTTAGTTATTTTGCCCTCTTCTTTTACTGGTGGTCCGCGCTACATGCACGAACGTACTCAAGATGCTTTTTGTTACGTAAGAAAATATGGACGTCCCGACTTATTTATTACTGTGACTACCAATCCTAAGTGGGATGAAATCACTCGGGAGCTTCTTGAGGGTCAAGCACCGCATGACCGCCATGATATCATCGCAAGAGTTTTTCATTTAAAATTAAAATCAATGATAGATCTACTTACCAAATATAACATTTTTGGAGAAGTATTGTGTTATATGTATAGTGTTGAATGGCAAAAACGCGGCTTACCTCACGCACATTTCCTGCTTTGGTTAAAAGATAAGGTTCGACCTAATGATGTATACAGTTTAATCAGTGCTGAAATTCCAAGTCCGATTGCAGATCCCGTGTTATACGACATTGTTAAAACTCATATGATACATGGTCCATGTGGTGTATTTAACGGGAATTCTCCTTGCATGCAAGACGGTCGTTGCACTAAAAGATATCCAAAAGCCTTAGTGGATGAAACTGTAACAGGACTCGATGGATACCCATTATATCGTCGCCGTTCGAGAGACACTGGTGGTTTTACTGTTGAAAAGCGAGTGTCTGGACAACAGGTTCCTGTGTTGTCCAGAGCATTTCAAGCTCACATAAATGTTGAAATGCGTAATAGTGTAGAGTCAATAAAATATATTTGTAAGTACATCAATAAGGGCAGTGACCAAGCTACATTTGCTTTGAGAAATTAACATGATGAAGTTACACGTTTTCAGTCAGGCAGATATATAAGTTCTTCAGAAGCTGTATGGCGGATCTTAAGTTTCAACATTCACGAAAGATATCCACCTGTGACTCATCTGGATGTTCATCTTGAAGGCGGTCAACGGATATATTTCAACGCCGAAAATGTCACAGAACGGTTAGAGAACCCTAGACAAACAACTTTATTAGCATTCTTTCGACTTTGCCAAACTGATGATTTTGCAAAATCTCTTTTGTATGAGGAAGTTCCATTGTTTTATACCTTCGATAAGCAACGAGGTGTCTTTAATCGAAGACGCCGTGGCAGGCCTGTAGATGGCGAGTCAGGTATTTTCAAAGAACATGTCCTTGGTAGAGTGTACACAGTTCATCCTAACAACGCTGAGTGTTTCTATTTGCGATTATTATTACATACCGTGCGAGGACCAACCTCATTTAGAGATTTAAGAAAAGTGGACGATGTTGTTTATCCCTCTTATCATGCAGCTTGCTAAGCGCGTCATTTGCTTGAAAATGATCAGCATTGGGATGACGCTTTAGCAGAATCCTGTGTTAGTGATAATCCACGACGGTTACGCCATTTATTTGTAACATTACTCACATTTTGTAATTTATCAGATGCTGTACAGTTATGGGAAAAATATAAAGAAAAATTTGCTGAAGACTTTCTTAGAAATATTTCTAACAATGATGAAGGCACTACTACTGACCATTTCCGTGATCTTGCCATAAATCAGTGCTTATTAGCTCTTCAGGATGATTTAACAGCAGTAGGCGGTAAATCACTCTGTGAATATGATTTGCCAACACCAACCTCAGTCGGAGAGGTAACTAATAGGGAATATTCCGCAGAAATTGGTTACAACTTAATGGAACTGCAGACAACATTAGAAAACGGTGTCCCAATGATGACTGCAGAACAACGTTCAGTTTATGACCGCGTGTGCGAAAGTGTTCAAAATAATTTGGGAACAATATGGTTTTTAGATGCACCTGGAGGAACGGGGAAAACCTTTTTGACTAAATTAATATTGGCTTTTGTTCGAAATTAGCGTAAAATAGCTCTCTACACCAAGGAAAACTTATTCTGACGCCTGAATTATGTTGTATAGTGCAATCTCAACCACATCTTATATCGTCGGTTTACGGTGACGTAACAAATATATTAAATAGGGACAATTCTTGGCTATGCGAAAGATCTATTTTAACTCCTCGCAATGACCTGGCATCTGAGATTAATAACAAAATACTGTCGAATATACAGGGGGAAAGCAAAGTTTATAGATCGATAAATAGAATGGTCGATGAACAAGAAGCCACTAATTACCCGATAGAATTTTTAAATTCTTTAAATATGCCCGGACTTCCTTCTCATGAAATTTGTTTAAAAATTGGCATTCCGATTATTCTGCTCCGAAATTTAAGACCACCACAACTTTGCAATGGAACTCGACTCAAAGTAACCCAGTTGCAACAAAATATAATCGAGGCTCAAATTTTAACAGGTTGCGGTGCAGGAGAAACCGTTTTTATTCCCAGAATACCCTTAATACCAAATAATTTTCCATTCCAATTTAAAAGGACGCAATTCCCAGTATCGGTGTGTTATGCAATGACAATTACTAAGGCTTGAGGGCAGACTTTTCGTGTTGCCGGAGTAGATCTCGGTGTCAGTTGTTTCTCGCACGGTCAGTTATACGTTGCTCTTTCCCGTGTTAGCAGTTCTAAAAATCTTTATGTTCACGTGCCGGACGGGTCAACATTCAATTTAGTTTACCCGGAAGCTTTGCGCTAAAGTATTTTCGTTCTATAGGTACTTTAGCCTCATGTGAATGTGAATACATTAACTTAATCTAAACAATATTACCAATACATTAACTTATTCTCAGCTATCTATACTTTTCTGCCGGAAGTCACTATTCCACGCGGACGAAGTCGCGGGCAAAAGCTAGTGAAAAAATAAAACCGCGGGAATCGCGCGCATAAGCTTTATTTCATAGAAGGTAACTGTCATTTGTTTTATATCTGTTTTTGTATTAAAATTTTATGTATAATGTGTCCACCTATGCAAACTAAGTAAATTTTACATTGATATAGAAACATAAATGTAGTTTTATTTGAGGTTTGCAATAAGGTATGAAAAAAGACGAGTGCGTTGTGTTTGTATCAAGATTTATTTTATTAAATTAGTATTTTTCCACATATATCATCACTTAGGGAATTTATTCTACTTTTAAAATATATTATATAACAGGCATAGATTTTATTTACACTACACACAATATAATCTTGTACAAAAAACTACAGGAAACGCCTGTGTCAGCCATTTTTTCATAGCAGGTAATTTGTTATAAATATTTGTCCTCCGTGAATTCAAATTCATACCATATTTCCACTTGAGACCTCATTCAGAGAGAGTCATTAGCTACAACAAAAATATATAAGCAATGTGTGAGAGTGTCTATAAGTGTTTGGTTACCCATAACGATTACGTTAAGTGGAATGTTTACTTTCAAGGGGATAATTAATACTGAATCTATTAACTGTATTTTTTTATAAATCTATATTTAATATTAAACATACATAACATGCATAGGTTTTATTTACATTAAAACAATATAATCCTGGAAAAAAAACACCGCGGGAGACGTAGCGCGTTTTTTTTATGGCAGCAAAATTACCGTGACGCTTGCTTGTTCGAGCTGTCAAAGTACGCGACGCTCTACATTCTAAAAGAAATTGGTATTTAGATTGACGCGATTAAAAATTATAAGCAAAAAAAAAAATTATTGCCCATCTCTTTCTCGCAAATCGATTTTGTAATGCCAAATGTATGGCGGGTGCAACTCGTAACGTCATAGGGTCATATATCGCTCTCTTTCTTATTTCAAATTTAAATTGTTTGTATCTTCGTTATTTTTTAAGATATACGAAAATGGATTCTAGATTGTTTATTAATGTCTAACATCGAATAGACGAAAAAAAATTTTTATGCACCATGCCTATAATTCTCGATACTGGCAGAATGGTGCAAAACTTTTGCAACCGCCATTGCCATAAATAAAAGAAGAAGCAGTTAATTCGAGTTTTCTATTGTTTGTTGTTTTCAAAATATGAATATTTATTTCTTAGATATTTTATTTAGTACTTATTATCACTAGGATATTACATAAAAATGAATGAATTAAATATGTTAATGAACTTTTCGTTAACTAGGTTGTTTACGTGGAGGCTTGTAAATAAAACAAGTATGCGTAGGAAATCTATTTCAATGTACGGATTGATCTTTACAACAGCATAAAGTACTCAAACAAGATACACTGTCTCTTCTCATCGCCTTGCACCACTTTTTCCTAATACTTGCCTTTCGGCATATGAAAATAATCGTTGTCAGGTACAGTTTTTGTGTTATTTTCGCACATAAGGACGACACAACATTTATAACATGGGTTGCTGTGCTTTTCCATAGTAATAAGTTGATTTTATCACTTTTTTTATAACTTAGTGAACACTTAGTTATTTGTTTACATCGAACTTGTGTATATTTTAACTGTCAACTGTCGATGACGTCACAACTAAAGCGCGCGAAAATGACGTTTTTAAATCGCCCAAAAATTATTGTGATTAAAACATTTTTCCAGCCAATCGGATAATATTTTGGATGTGTTATATATTTGGTAATGTTATAACCAGTAGAAACGTAAAAAAATAAAAAAATACATGCACTCTTATTACACCCACAATGTTAACTCACAATAATATATTCCATCCGCGATAAAAAAGAAATGTTGGTCGTGCACACCACGCAGTTTTTTTATCTTAGAAGCAAAATGTGAAGTGAATTCGCTGCGTTTCGTCGCTGCGCTAATGTGACTAGACGCTTATTCCCGAAGTTTTATAAAACCCCGTAATTAGGCCGCCTATTAGGGAAATGGAGTGGTGTTCCGCCGGTGCCCGCTTTTATGACCGCGCGCCGCCGGGGGACGGGGGGCGAAGGGGAGCGGTTGGAGCACAGGAACAATTGATTACATAATAATTATGTTGATCGATCTGATGGTGAAAGGTGTCGATATTATTATTACCCCTGACACACCGATAAGGTGAGGTGAGGTGGAGGTCAATTCATATCGCGACGCTATGCGGCGCTGCATTTTTAAGATAGCTATTCAAAATTGAACTTTATTAACTAAACAAAAAGATACACGTTTCATTGCCAAAGCAGCGCCTTAGAAATAGATTTTAATTGACTTGACATTCGAACTCGTGCAATAAAACGTGTATCTTATATCGAGCGACAGAGACAAAACACGCAAACAAGCTATCTGACAATTTTGTAATAAATCCTTTCCTACTTATGGAATAGGGACCAAACAAGCGAACGCATCGCCCGATGGAAAGCGATTATTGTCGCTCGTAGAAACCCGCGATGAGGTACAATTACAACTACTGGAATGCTCGAGCCATACATTTATTGTAACTGTAATGCCAAAGCGATTGCAAAAAATTACAATGAAAACCATTTTGCAAAGAAACTATTCATGTTCTTAATATAAATTGACGTATAGTGGTAGCATTTTGCTGAAACCCAAGACTATCAAATAACTCCTGAGGGAGCGATTAATCAATCCCCGCGCCCGGGGACTCCCGACAGGTGAGTAGCGGTAATTAGGGCGGATACATTAATATTCTATCATGAAATGAAATGATTTTTTTATTTCCAAATGAGACTTAACAAACTTTTTTCGGAAAGTCAACAGAAAAAGCTACCACCGCGCCTGTTCAACTCTAACCCGCCGAGAAGAACCAGCGTAAGAAACTCGCACGGGGCCATCTTTTAGCAAAAAGATGGAAAATTGTTCTTTTGAAAGAAATAAATATTTTACATTGTAAACTTAAATCTATGTCAAATATTTTTTTTAAAGTCAAAATTACACAAGTACAGAGACAGCCTTGCATCTTATTTCCAAGGTGTGCAATCGTTAACAAAATCATTTACTTTATAAAACGTTATTTGACTACTTTTTTAAATTTATTAATAGAAAGTTTTTGAACGTTTTCTGGGATCCTATTGTATAGGCGTATACATTGGCCCCTAAAAGATTTACTTACTTTGCTAAGTCTTATCACTGGTACATCTAACTTATGCTTATTTCTAGTGTTTATACAATGATTATCACTTTTCTTCTTGAAATTGCGTAAATTTTTTGTAACGTATAATAAATTATCCAAAATATACTGTGAAGCTACGGTCAGTACACCTATTTCTTTAAACTTTTCTCTCAGAGATTCAAAAGGGAACATTTTATAAGTAGCACGAATAGCTAGCTTCTGCAGCACAAATATTGAATTTATATCGGCAGCATTTCCCCAAAAAAGTATGCCATATACCATTCTACTATGAAAGAAGCTGTAACGTAGTTACATTCCCTTTCAATAAAATCGATTATTTCGGCGTTACTCGCGTCATCTATGATTTGTATAATTAATTATTTAGTCATTTTTCGAGGCTTAAAGCGCCATCTATCGGCGCACGTCCTTACTAACGGCGTCAGCCTTGCTTTAATACTTAGTTCGTAGATCGATTTTACTTTCGTCTTAAATCTTTGAAAAATAATAATTTAGTTTTTAATAATGAAAATACAGTAAATTTCTAATATTATATTACATAATATATTGATTATTGATATAATATCTTCTTATTTTGATTTCTGGATTTCTTATCTTTACGCTTTAGTTTATAGTTGTCAAAAGTTTAAAAAAGAGGAAGGAAAGGTATATATATGGCACTTCTTCGAATGACATTTCCTTTTCGAATTAACTTTTCGCTAAGACTCAAGATGTAGTCGTTATAGTAATTATATTTTAATCCCGTGTTCCACGGTTAGTAATTTAGTGTATCTGTGTTGTGAATATTTGGAAAATTACGCTTGTATTAAAATGCATTATTCTTTCATGTAAACTATCATCTTGGTAAATTAGTTGTCAATTATTTGATTGACCATACCACGTGCTCAATTTGTAGTTTTATCTTTCCAACCTAGCACTATTAAAATGTTACGATGTTTTGTATCATATTGGTTGTCCTAAATATCATCTTATCTTTTTTATTTTGCCTACCTTCTTTGTAATGGTCACACAGCCCGTGATATTTGATCGTTTGGGGTTGAAATCGCATGGCTGTGGGACCGGACTCCTACTGACACATTACCGTGATTATTCCAGGAACTTGATTTGGGGCACGAAACACCGCCAACTACAGCATTCGAGGCACCAATTAAAAGGACTTATATCTAGCTGGAGTTCAGAGTGCTGATAGTCATTGGACGGGGATTTTTTTTTTTATTGAGACGATCTATCTACGACGGACGGACGCAGCGGTGACGGAGAAGCTTCCAGGAGTTGGAGCCCTATCTCGCATCCGCCACGTGCTAGACACCTGGATCCTCAGCTTGAACCTTGACACCAAGAGGCTAGATCAGACCATACGGCCTTCTGCCCACGACCCCTTTTTTTTAAATATATATTATTGTCACGGAGACCTTATTTTATTTTTAACAACACCCGTAACAAAGCTGAAGTAAACCAGGCATGCCGTTCCTTCATCTGAAATTTCTCTAATTTTCCTGACTGCATATGCTGCGGAACCGAGTCCATTTGTTAAGTTAGCAATTTTTAGCTGCTGCAATTATTAGCTGGATATATTGCTACGAACCCGCAACCAAAAGACAATCAGCTCAGTGGGTGTTTTCTTTCGAGGATCGGCCAACTAAGGTAAAGAAAGGGAGAAGTCAAGGAAAAAAGATGATTGCCTCATTCTTTGGTCGGAAAGGTCATTTTGCGACAGTTGTGCTAGAAAATGGAAGGACAGTTACTGCAGACTGGTATGTCAATTGCTGTTTGCCTGTTGTCTTGGAAAAAATTCGACAGCAGCGCCCTCGAAGCTGGATCCTCCTTTACCACGACAATGCTTCAGCGCACTCCTCAAAACGGACTGTTGAATATTTGACTATGTCAGGTGTCGAGATAATGAGTCATCCGCCATACAGTCCTGACCTGGCGCCCTGCGTATTTCATTTGTTCCCAAGAACTAAAGATAAAATTCGAGGTATTCGCTTTACGAGCCCTGAAGATGCGGTGAAAGCGTACGAAAATGCCATAGAAAAGACCCCTAAGGAAGAATAGGCCCACTGATTTTCTCAGTGGTTCCATCGAATGCGACGATGTGTAGAGAGTAACGGAGATTACTTCGAAAAACAATAAAAGTATTGGCAACTTTCTACATTAAGACGTTTCTCATTTTCTAAACATTTTCAGTGTTTCCTAGGTATTATTAGTTTGCTTTTATACTCGAAAAGGGAGGTGTTACATATGTCAACAGTAAGATAAAACTGTCAATGTCATAATTGACATTGATAGATGTCATGAAGTAAAGCCTATCGAGTTTATTTTAGTTGGCCAAAAGGCTATACATAGTGTAGACGTATATATTATGTTAAGCATATCTCATAATATGTAATACGTATCTGTGGTAAGCACCAATAAAGGAGAGTATAAGAATTGCTGCTGTATTATTATCATCACCACACGAGCGCAAGAAGGACATACAATCAAGAGGTCGTAGCCCGTTACAATAATTATATGTAACTTATTGAATGAAAAAAAAAATGTTTTTTTATCAAAAGTTTGAATTCATTTAAATAGAAAATGTACTGATTTATTCAGCTAGCTGGTGGGTACCAGATTTTTCTTTGGATTCCATTGTGGACAGTTATACAGCAGTTTTGTGCTACTTGGGGTCAGGTCCATGCTTAAGGAATGTTCCGTAACTGTCAACGCGCAAAAGATTTTCTTTAGTTACTTAAAATGTTATTGTTCTGTTTCGCTCCTAGTATTCCTAAAGAGAATAAGCGTGACGTGTCAACATAAAAAGTTACAAGTCTCTAACCTCTTAGTTTAGAAATTCCAGGGGTGGGGCCAAACAGTAAATCATTTTGGAGTTCGATTAATGATTATTTGAAAATAGTTCACTTAAAAAAACACGTTTGGAACCTCGCCTCGCACACCATGGGGTGAAATTTTTAAAATCATCCCCACTCGGGGCCACCCCTCAAATGTACAATTATTTTTATGTTTGATGTTAAAAATAAAATCTAAAAGCAATCTATAACTATTACAATTTCAACAACTTTTGTTTAGGGCAGTCATGAGGGTAGGTAGGTAGGACAGACAGATAGAGCCAAACTATAATGGTTCCTTGCTGTACTTGTAGAGTACTATAGTGCCCGGGCGACTTGGCCATCTCTGAGACGTCTACTAACTACGTCTGCGGTCGCCGCAGTTCCGCGAAACTGAGAACGAGTTCAACATTTTGCAAGCCGTTTGAAAGCTTTGTGTTGTAATATTCATCAACTTTCCATCCGCATTAAATTAATTTTCACTATTTTGTCTCGCTTATAAATTGTTAATTAATTCTTTCTAATTTTTAATGTGCGAGTTTTAATTACATTATGGTATTGTTAGTGTTTTCCAACATTCCCTGGAACTTCATCCTCACTAATATTATAAACACGACAGTTTGTATGTGTGGATGTGTGGATGTTTGTTACTCTCTTACGCAATAAGTACTGAAGGGAATTTGTTGAAATGCTAGACGTTTAGACTCTGGTTTAACACATGGGCTTCTTTTTATCGCGGTAAAATGTACGGTTCCTGCAGGATTTACTTTTGCGCGTACGAAGTCGCGGGCAACACTAGTAATTAATATCTCCTTACAACAATAATATGTATATTTTTCATTTTCTTGTAATAATATTAGAATGAATACGAATAGAAGTTAGTAGTTATTAAATGATTAGGTATGTTATCGATATGAAATTTTGGACTTGGATAAGGATACGATTATGAGAATAATATTATACGGGTCCGCTGATTTTCGGAGAAGAATTTCAAAAGTAAAATACAAAATTTTGGCTCCGCCTTTATTCGAAATTATACGAAAGTTTTATATCGGATTCGGTTACGATTACGGATAGTTTTTTATTGCGGATATGCGGTAGTTCCGGTTACGCTTACGTAGCTCCACACTTAGAACACACTCGGAGTCTCGTAGACTTGCCTACGACGTCGTAGCACGTCTACGGCACGTAGTACTGCTAAGCTGTACATTTTATTACCGCTTAAAAATCGATGTATTTTCATGACGGCTCTGTAGCTAATACAGCCTAGCCTAATAGTGAATACACGACATGAATGAACAAAGTTGAGCTCTCACATTTGGCGTGAAAGCTGTCTATTAACATTCACGCGTGTTCGCGGAGCTTCACGTCGACAATGAAAATGAAAACATTTTATATCCAAATGAAACTTAATCTCGTGTAAAACTAAAGCTCGTGGTGTGTCATATGACAGGAGGAGTGACATCAGCTAGCCGGCTGATCTCGACGGGCGAGCGAAGACGGTGCGCGGTGGGTGGGGGGTGTTAACTCTCCTAATGGATATTAAGTTGATCGGACCGCAATTATTGGCACTTTCCAATAAATAACTTGAACGTTTTTATGAGGAAATATTTACTAAAGAACGGGTCGGTAGGCAATGGTAGTTAGGTACTTTACAGGAGCCCAAGCAGGAAGAATTGACAACTACGTATTCGTAATATTATCGGATGTCGATCGTATAAGCTCTGCCATAATTTTCATACAATTCTCTTTCGATAACGTTACGAATACGTAGTTGTCAATTGTTCTTGCTAACCCTAAAGTTTACATTCAAAATGTTTGAAAAATAAAGCTGATGGGATGTCAGAAATTATTAGGTTGCGGTGTTAAAATAATATTTGTTAAGTTCTCTAACATCTAAATAGATGTCATAATATTTTGTGTAGTTTCGAGTACCTACTGAAGAGAACGATTAACTTTAAAGCAATTACTATTATATATTTTAGGGCTTTGTACCTCAAAAGGAAAAAACAGAACACTTATATTTACCTCTTTATTTTGATAACTGATAAGATCCACAATAAGGCGAAACACGCAACAATGGGCCAAATGACTCCAACATATCGAGCGGAGGCTTTTCATTTAGCCGATATCACCGGCGAGGTTTAACTCCGCCCCTGCGATGAGTTTTAATTTGGAGCACAAAAGTGCGTCCCCTCGTGCCCCCATCCACAGCGCTTAGGGCCAATTCATACTAGCGCAGAGTCGAAACGAAATCCTAAAAACATAATGTAGCAAATTGACTCTTATGTCCACGACGCGATGTAATGCCCAAATTTCCTTTTGAGAAAAAAATTCGCGTTTAAAAAAAATACGCGCAATTTGCCCGAATGCGCGCAATTCTTTTTTTCGCAGACAGCATTAATACATCACCTTGTGAACATAAGGATGAATTTGCTATATTAAATTTCAGAATTTCGCTTTGTTGCACTTTTGGACTCTGCGCTAGTGAAAATTTACCCTTAACGACGCCCCTGAAAATTTAAGGCCGCTCGAGCGTGAAACGCCTTGTTATTAAAATATTGGTTCTATTAAATGGCGGTTAGTCTTTGCTTTTCATATTACATTGTAATTACATAAGCGGAACAAGCCTGTGGAATGCGCTTAATATAAAAGGTTTAAAATAACGTCATATTAAATAGTAAATTCTGCTTTGCACAAGTTTGTAGGTATCTCTGTAACGCCTTAATAAAATGCAACCACTGCACATAATATACTAATTCGTAAAAGACACGAAAAAGTGACAGGCAAAAAAATTAAAACATTAAAAACTTACAGCTATTTCCTAAGTCGCCAACACCTGCAGGCTGCAGTAAAACTTACAGCTATTTCCTAAGTCGCCAACACCTGCAGGCTGCAGTAAAACTTACAGCTATTTCCTAAGTCGCCAACACCTGCAATTAAACAATATTTTAATAAACTAATTCTATCATAATATAGGTCATTTACTGGGTGATTTTTTATTCCGTTTCGAGAGAACAGATTGAACAGGTGCCTACATGAGAATGAGGGCTATTAGTTTCCTTTTTTTATTTTTTCTAACTTGGTGAAAAATTTTTTTAGGTACAACATTGCAATTTGAAATCATTATTTCATATATTTAAAAAGTATTTCAGAAAAAATTATAAAATATTGAAATAAAAATAATTGTAACCGACATTCATAATATTTGTAAAATATTCCAACTGTGAAATCCTGAGCTTTAAAAAAAAAATATATATATATATGTTTATTTCAGGCATAGCCTATAATGTTATTAGTATACAAACGACATTTAATTTAGGTATCTGCCACCCTCTGGGGCTCCGGGCACATGCACGTGTGCTTGGACCCAGTTCCGCAGAAGGGGGCTGTCCAGCTTGGCGCTGAGCATTTTCTTGATGGTGTTGGGGCTCCCACGCGTGCGGAACATCAGCGACGCGATGCGACGCCGCAGCACGGTGTGAGAACCGTCTGTCTGTGTGTGCATGCACGAACATAGCAGACGAGCTACAGTAGCGAGGAAGCCCCACCAACACCCTGAACGCGTTATTATACTGTATTCGGAGAGCGTTGATGGTGTAGACTGTAGAGAGTTAGGCAAAACGCTTTAAACAGTGTAATTTGAACATCTGTACCACACCTCGCAAATCTGCGACTCAACATGTTACAGCGGACCGCCATCGCTCTTCTCTTCGCTTTAGCACAAATGCTTTTGTACATATACTTATTATATAATATTTTCTATTTTTGATACAAAACATCCCGATTCTCTCGAAACGGAACTAAAAATCACCCAGTATATAGGTTTATAGGTTAAGTCGAAGTTTATCCTTTAAGGGGTTATAGCTCCCATCACTTCTGATACTTTGGTCCTAAAACTCATGCACAGAATTTAATATTTTGCGAGTAAACCACTATAGTGTATGACTGTGTACATACACACATGCTTACATAAGCATAGATATCATACTATCTCGAGTGTTCTAGCCACAGATGACACTTGACGTGTCACGGTGACAGTTTAGATGTCAGTCATCATGTAGCTGCCAAGCGAGCGGGACGTGTGTGTTAGGGCATTGTCGAGGCAGTATTAATGCGTGCAAACGTGCGATAGCGGTATACTACACTGACATTTAAGATGTTTTCTTCCATTAAAAAATCCTTTTTTTAGTTTTTTAAATGCTATTACTTCCGCGAACTATAAAAATTAAGTCGTAGTAGAAGATTAAAAATTCAAAAATGTATTTTCTTAAAAAAAAAAATTTTTTTTTTGAGGCACATTTAAAAAGTTATATGTCAGCTATTCTGCACATAATATATACAAATAAATGAAAAAATGTAGGTACGTTGAAACAGTTATCCAAATAAATCAATTAATCATTATCTACTATATAACATTATTTTAATCCCAAAGCCCCTCAATATCTAAAAGACTATTTTTGCTTTCTTGATCATAAAAATCCTATTTTTCGTTCCTCCTCCTCAAAAAAACTAACTCTTGCTTTTCCTTCACACAAAACTAACTACAAATGAGGCCTCTTTCACTATTACTGCTATACGACTATGGAATGATTTACCTGAATCTATTCTAAAATCAAAATCAATTGATATCTTTAAAAAGCATGTTAAGAAATATTATCTTCATCTGTCTCGATAATTCACTATTAATGTACCTATTATCAAATATTATATTTGTGTGATGTTTACGTAGTTTATTTAAAATAATTAATATTTATTTTAAATTTATTATTATATATGTAACGTGTATAGTTTTTTTTTTTTCATTTTACATAAATAATTTGTTAGATTGTCTGGCAGACAATGCTATAAGCATTAAGACCGCCTTTTTTAGCAGTTCCTTTAATTAATTTTTGTTATGTGTGTGTGTTTTTTGAACGAATGAATGAATGAAAAACTTTTTATTGCACCAAAAACAAAGAGGACACACAGAACATAGAAAAACTAAACTTATAAAAGCACAAAAGGCGGTCTTATCGCTACAAGCGATTTCTGCCAGACAACCTTTATAATCATGACACATGTTTACATGTAATATACTGGTAGGTGGCTTTATAGACACGTAAAGAGAAAATTATTTTAATACATATTGTAATTTAAGATTTCATAATACTTTTATATGATATATACTATTTAGGTACACTACTTTATAGTATTCGTTAATACATACACAAATACTTACATATCGTACTATAGAATAAATAAATAAATACTATTACTAAAAGTAGAAATAATGCTTACAAATTATGGATTTATAGTCAAGATCACCATATTAATTGTGACAAAAAATGTTCCTTAACTCCATTTTTAAATACGTACAAAGATTGAGCGCGTCTTAATGAAATTGGTAATCGGTTCCACAGACTGACTGACACGAGCTGTGAATGAAGAGTCATGTGTATTTCTCGTAGGGGGTTTTAATGATATATTAGAATTTCGAAATGATTTTACACTATTGTCCAAAAATTTAAACCTTTCTTTTAAGTAAGGTGGCGACTTGGGGCTATACAGTATACCATACAGGTGGGACTGTATATGAGCATTCCGCCGAAGTCGGATTGGCGGCCACTTGAGTTTGGTACGAAATTCGGATATGTGATCATATTTTCGTAAACCGAAAATAAATCTAATACAAAGGTTTTGGAGACGCTCAAGTTTATTAAGCTGCTCTTCTGAAATATTTGTGAAACATGTGTCAGCGACAATTTTGTTTTTTGTGCAAATAAAAAGTTTTCTATTCTATTCTATACTATAATTGAGTAGGTATACAAGAATGACCATCCTTCTATAAGATAAACGAATCAATAACTATAATCGATAGCGATCAGTACTGAGTCATATACTTGTTGTTGAGTGTTGTTAACGACCGAGTCCCGGGGGCCTGGCGCGACGCCAGCGGCAGATGAAATCTGATGTACGCAGTTCATACAGTTTACCTAATTTATTTCCAAATAGCGGAGTAATTTGGGTAAACGGTAAACAACTTCTGCACGTATTATTTAAAAAAAATGCATATTTCAGAAATGCATATTGCAAGCGATTAGTCGATTTTAAACCAAAAAAATATATAAAAAACACAATTTTAGAAATTAAAAACGTGATTAAGAACGTGATAGATTAGGCTATAGCCTTACGTCACCTACTCGTATGTAATGAGAGGCTAACCGGGTGTAGTCCGCCGTTTTATAGACTACCCCCACTACAGTGTTGGGGTTGCCACAGCTGACATAGACTATAATTGTTATAGGTTTTAACAACAAATTACTTTTATACATTTCGTCTTCACAATTACACAATTCTTTTGTAATAATACGAGCAATCATTACAGCAACGACCCATAACTAACTAAGGTTTAATATTTAATATAGCAGTTATTATATTCAAATGGCATTAACATTGGTGTTGCCAAATATTCTACTGAACTACCGGAACCGATTGATATGTTTTATTCAAGTTAATATCGTTACATCGTCGAAATACCGTTCCATCCATACGTTCGGTCTAGAATGAATTCTATGTTATCAACTTAGTTATTTTACAAAGTTTTACTACTAATTTAAGTATTTTATTCCCTTCTTAGTAGGAATTTAGTTGTTAGTAGTGTTTTAGTAGGAAAGTGCCAGACAGAAATCATATGGGAAATGGCCTATGTTAGGCACAAAAAAAATGTCACCTTATCATAGTAATATCGATATATTATTATGATAAGGTGACATTTTTTGAAAATTTGTTAATTACTATACGTAATATTTCCTAGTATATTTTAATTTAACGCTATAATTTATAATATGATTCAATAAAATGTTAATATAACACAACCTCAAAGGCAGTGGTTTTTTGGGGGATTTAGGGATTCATAAGTATGTATGTAGAAAGTGAGTAGCTTTTTTGATAGTTTTCAGTATTCTTTTAGTAGTTTTTAGTAGAAATCGACGCGAGCTTAGTAGTTTCGCAAAAACAGAGCTGGCAACACTGGAACGAATCGGTTCACTCCATCTGATCCGACGACTGAAGCGATCTCGAAATTGCACACAGACGATACGATTTTGCATCCGTTCAGGCCGAACTGAAGGAAAACCGGGCTGTATATGGGGTAAAGGTTAAGTATGTTTGCTTTATAATTAAGTACGAATATTTTATCGATATCCTCTATATATAACCATATCTAATAAACGCATGTAACCATGAATGGGCTTCAACCACACGGTGAGGCCGGTCTAAACTACGCCTCGCCGTGTAATTACACAGTCTCACGCACACACATGTAACGCAACTACGGATTAGTGTTTTACCTTGTAAGGCTAGCTGTGACGGTGTGTATTTTTTATGTATGTAGTGCGTAGCCACACCGTAGTATATACAATAATAAATAACCGGCCTGAGTTTTTGTTTGACAACACTCTGTCTCCACTTTTTTATTTGGTCTGAGGAATGGGTTGTCCATCCGCCTCGCAATAATGATAATATCTACGTTGGACGTTTCACAGCACGTCAATCTAGTCGCGTGGTAAGTTCTCGAAGAACTTGTGTTACGGGCAATGAGTTGCAGGTTGGATTATTTGTATGACACTTTCCTCTGCGTTAAAAATACGCCGTGGATTACTTATGTTGCCATAAATTTACATTGACATTTAAATTTAAAAAAGTTGCCGCTTGACCGAGAATAAGAAATCGCTTAACAGCACCGTTGAATCGTGCGCACGCACACATGCAAATACGTAGTTGAACCACGCCTGCAATCATTGCGATCACTTCCTTTGTGTTTACCTATTTTGAGGCGTCCTAGTTCAAAGGAACATGTTTAGAAACGATTCGAGCAGGACCTTTGTCGATGGTGTACCTTTAATATACCTAATGTTGTTGTTTCTATAAAGAATTTATTACAGTTTGCATTATTAACCTTTTGAACTCCACCCAAATAAAAAGTATAAAGAGTCGGTCAGCGGCATTCCACACTTCACAGCGTTCAAACGCGTGGTATTTAACTGAAAATCATCATGTTGATTCATAACAAAACCATAATTTTAAGAAAAAACAATTTAACAGCACTCAGGCGTAAATTAATATTGTGTTTAGCGAATTCGTTTCTTCTCACTTTGGTCGTTTTCTGTTTAGGTACGTGACAGAAGTTCACGCTGGCGCTTTGTAAATTGTTTTTAAAATTCTTTTGAAAAAGTAAATCTCCGAGCTTTTGAAAGCATTCAGACAATTTTGTTCTGCAATAACCCTTTTTTATGTTTTTACTTTCTATTTTGCACACTATAAAAAGTTGCGTCATAAAATTGAAGCTACTATTCAAAAATAAATATTTATTTGGCGATTGCAAATAAAGCACTTTTACGGATTTTATAGTGAGTTACAAGTACATTTTAGTTCGTTCCACGACCATTAGTTTCGAATACTTGCAGTACGTACCTATGTGCACATTAACAAAAAAAAAATCGGTTGTCTGTAAAGTCGGTTTACTGACGATAGCTGTTGAACGTGACAACGTCATGTTTATAGTGCGCGCGGAACTAATTGGCCGCGCCTTAGGTAGGCGTGTTGCCGCCGCGAAGTCCAGCGCCGAACTGAGGAATAACATAAAGCGCATAATAATATATTAATAATAACAATACCAACAACAACAACAACAACAACAACAATAACAACAATAATAATAATAATAAAATAATAATGCGGTACCGGCAATGCGAGATAACGCTGGTACTTGGTAACAGTACTTGGTAACGCATGAGTCATGTTTTTTCGTGCGTGCAGCCGGCTCCATCGAAACAAATTATCACGTCAAAAAGAGAATTTTTGAAACAATAATAAGTTTAAGTGGTACAGTAGATGTTGGTACTCCACCCACACTCAACACAATTCATGTAAAACAAGTTCTCAAATTAACAAAATTTCGGTACGTCTCTCAATTATTATTTCAACAATTGGGCGCAATCAGGACTGTCTCTCTTTATTTTATCAACGTTTTTAAAGAAACTTCTGAGCCGTTGCGTTGTTTTATAAATTACTTCATTGTCTCTAATCTCGTCCACTCAAAATTAGGAAGCTCATTAAAAGGATAATAATTTTATATTTCTGTTTTATTTTTTAAAACTCTCGTGATTGTAACCTTGGATCACACTAAGCGAAAATTTGTTGTAATGTTAGACGTAAGACGACGTACCTACGGGTATCTACTAGCTATCTACTTGTTAGTGAATATCGTTGGTAGGTTATGTACCTATTAATTACAGCAGTAGGTATAACTTCCCGCCTATGTACGTACACGTACGTAACTATGTAGTACGCCTAGAGCTCGTGAACTACGCAATCGAATCTAATTCATTATTTCATCTAATTGTCAGTTTAGGTGGAAAGTTTATAATGTAGAGGAAGGCCGATAAACAGCGGTTTGAATCACCGCCTCGCTACTGATGTGCTGTTATAGTGAAGGTCTCAACAGCCTCCGTGGTTAGAGCTCGGCTCTCGACTCGGAGGTCGTGGGTTCGATTCCCGCATTGGAACAACAAAAAATGTCGGTTCCAAGTTTGGTTAGTACAATGCAGGCTGATCACCTGATTGTCTGACAAGCAAGATGATCCATGAGTCGGATGGGCATGTAGGAAGTCGGACTTGCGCCTTATCTCTCGCCAGTCGTGTCGGTTATGCGTCCCACTGGGTTATAAGAGTAAAGGAAGAGAGAGTGCTCTTTTGTACTGCGCAAACACTTGGGCACTTTAAAATTACTCCTGTGTAACTAGCTTGGTTTCAATGAAACCGGCCGCCGCCATCGAAATCGGTGTGGGGAAAAGTTATAACACTACAGCCAGAAGTTAGCAGTCACGGCAGTAGTGCAAACCGTCGCCAACTTCACTGTGAAACGTTACTACTGCAATATTAGTTCTAATAGTTAGACGAGTTTGGAATAATAACTTAGATATTTTCTATCTGCAATTTAACATACAGAATGTTTTTTCAATCAGTGTCCATACTTTCAGGAGTGAAAATGCTACCGATGCCGAAGCCCTTTTGAATGAAACAGCTGATTTTTTTTTTCAAGTAGGAAAGTTGATCCCATTAAAAAATTACTTATATTCAAGATTGACATTTGACTCGATACTTATGTGCTCTATTTTCATCTCCATTGTATTTTTTTTTCTTCATCCCCCTAACGTGATCAGGTTAACTTGTTATATATCTTTTATTTTATTTTCTTTCTCTTTTTTAGTTCTATTTCTATTTTTATAATAGTCTTATATCTACTTATACAATTTTCTTATATTTTTTTTTATTTTTTATTTACAATGATTTCTTGTTCCTTACAATAGTAGAAATGTCAATATGAAGTACAATGTACTTGTCAATTAAAAAATCTCCATTGTATTAGTACACAGTTCTATTTTCAATGCTCAGAATTTGCCACGGCCTTCCGAATTCCGGAGCATATATTCCCACCCTTAACCGGGTAAATACCACGGCCATACACTTGCGATGTGTTTCGCCGAGTGAGTGAGGTTACAGGGGGATTGCGGATTTTAAGAACTGGGAACACACCTGTCACTCCTATCACCTATGTCGCTTTTTGTTAAAGTGCCTTTTAAAATACGTGTTTATTGTTCAATAATGGTTATATCTATATAGCTTTAGCTGCGACGGCTCCGTCATAGTTCCAGCAGCTAACTCCGTTACCAGCGGCGGCGGCGGCGGCGGCGGCGGCGGCGGCACCTGCCGGTAATGCGCGCGAATAATTCATCCACCGCGCCATACATGAATATGTAATCGGACCACCCTTCCGCCTACAATCCCGCCAAAAACTCGCATTTGTTCGCCGCGCCACTGGGTAAATGGAAGCAGAAGACGTGATGACATTCCAGACTTGAGCAACGCACTGTAGCGTGTCTCACCTCCCTACACATACATACACTTAAGCCTTTTCATCCGCTATTGGGTGAATTATACAGTATTCTCCGAGCGAAATAACCACTGTTGAAATACTGTAGTGCCTGGGACAGTCGGTTTTTAAATGTCGTATGGTTGCCCAAGCACATACGGCATTCTCACAACACAGTCAGCCTAGTCCAGAGGAAGGACTGGTCAATACGCCGGGGGCCAACCGTGTGCGGGTTTCCTCACGATGTTTTCCTTCACCGTTAGAGCATCAGTATAATGTACTTGAGATCTGGGCGCCTGCCACGAGCTTTCCTAAAACTATCATGTTTCCAGAACACTTTGTTATAAGATTACAATAATATTCTAATTCTAATAACTCTAATTCGTACCATGAGCATATAAGAATGTATATAAACAATATTGTTTTATTCCTGCCTAGGGATGTGTAAGAACGAACATTATCAGATTGATTGTCTATGCTTTGCTATGGGCGAAAACGAGATAGCAACTTTTTTTCACACGCTTTGTCCTTCTCGCACAAATATTACGAATTGCGTTTCGTATTACGGATTTGATATAAACAAATTTAGAAATTTCTCTCTACAGAATAAGGCAAATTTAAATTGTTGTGTCTTAAACTAAATAACATTTATTTAAATAAACATAAATTAGCCCGAGAATGTTTAAAATATTGAGTGATTATACAGTAAAACTGTTTATAAACTTCAAATGTTTTAAAACGGATCGTACACGTGAAGTGTTGTTACATAGTTGTTTAACGCGCTATAACTCAAAAAGTTTCAAGTGGTGTGGGAAGTATTAGTTGATATTTTTAATAATGGCAAATAGAAAGTGCTTGGTGTGTGTCCGAGGCCGCATCTAATATTAGGGTCATCATAGTCTTCCTCAGTGGATAACCAGAGTCACCTTAAAGTAATAGAATAACTAATAATGTTAAACTGTATATTTACTATAAATATAAACTGTTTTTTTTTTAAATTAGTACCTAGGAACCAAATATTTTCAGTTTCGCTGAGGGTTTCAAGATGGTCCTTCAATGGATGATTGGCCCATATAAATGAATCGTGTGTCGTACTACCATAACTTGCATCTACACTAGTAATGTTCATTTTTACATCACAAATCTGAAAATTGTAATTTAAACTTGCTATATTGCAATGCAATGCATAGCTTTAACCATGTAAATATAATGGTAATTCATAGCTTTAAGCATAAAATGACAATGCGGTCAGCACCTAAAACAATGTATTATGTAACCTTTTTACCTAGGATGGGTCATTTTGTGTTTAAGAATCAACGGGAAATAAAGGACATACCTTAGTATCTACAGACAAATCGGTAGATTTTGTGGGATTCTTCAGCGTAGGTGCGAGCTCGTCGCACAAATCACGCGCAAGGTCTTTGGTTAACAGGCACCGTTTGACAAACTCGGCATCCTCTAAATCGAAGGGGTTACATTGGACACGTAATCGCCTTCTCCGCTTCATCGTTGATGAGGTAGCATGTAGATAATCGTCTTCCAAGAACTCGAAGATCTCGTATTCATTAGCCATCTAGAAACGAACGCGTTTATTGTTTATCTTCATAAATTTACAAAAACAACACTTTACATACAAAAACAATGTATAATTATATTGGCGTACTTACTTTTTAAAGGCAAATATTTCAAAGTTTTAAATAATGTTATTTCCATTGCGAAAAAGCAACTTTTTAAAGATCGCTAGTTTGACATTAGTTTGACGTAAAAGTAATAATGCTCATCTGTCAAACAATGTTATGTGTACCTCATGGTACGCTTAGAACGAATGTTATTGCGTTGACGTCACAAAACTTCTCGATGAAACAATCATATACGAGGGCGGGTCAATAAGTCCGTGACTTTTGAAATAAAACACAGATTTATTGATAAATAAATCATTTTATTTTTCAACGTAGTCCCCCTTGAGCTCTATACACTTTGTCCAACGCTTCTCCAATTTTTTTATCCCTTCCAAAAAATATGATTTGTCGAGGTCCTCAAAATAGGCCTTTGTTTGCGAGATGACTTCATCATTGGAGTCAAATCTTTTTCCACCGAGCCATTTTTTCAGGTTTGGGAACAAGAAGTAGTCACTCGGAGCCAAATCTTGAGAATAGGGTGGATGTGGGAGCAATTCATAGCCCAATTCATGGATTTTTGCCATGGCAACTGCACATGTGTGCACCCTTGCATTGTCTTAGTGAAAAAGAACTTTTTTCTTGGCCAAATGAGGTCGGTTTTTTTTAAAATCCTCATTGAAGCGGTCCAATAAGTTGGCATAATATTCCCCATTCATTGTTCTTCCCTTTTGAAGATAGTCAATGTGGATTATCCCACGTGCATCCCAAAAAACAGTCGCCATAACTTTATTGGCTGACAAACCCACCTTGGCCTTCTTTGGCGCCGATTCACCCTTAGAAACACACTGTTTTGACTGTTGTTTGGTCTCTGGTGTATTGTGATGGATCCATGTTTCGTCCACGGTTAAAAAACTCCTCCATATTGTGATTAAACAACGCCAAACCTTCCTGTGAAGTTGTTACACGATTGCGTTTGTGGTCGACTGTGAGCAAACGCGGCACCCATCTTGCGGAAAGCTTTCTCATGCCCAAGTGATCATTCAAAATTGAAACCACTGAGCCATGCGAGATGCCTATGGCTTCCACAATCTCTTGCACTTTCAATCTTCGGTCGGCCAACACCATATCGTGAATTTTTTCGATTGTTTCGGGTGTAGAGACCTCAACTGGGCGTCCAGGACGTTCGGCATCTTCAGTGCTTGTAAGGCCACAACGAAATTCAGTAAACCACTTTTTTACCATTTAAATCGATGGTGCAGAGTCCCCATAGTATTTATCAAGCTTAGCCTTGGTCTCGGTAATGGTTTTTTTTCGCAAAAAATAATGCTTAATAAGCACACGAAATTCACTTTTTTCCATTGTTTCCTTAAGTTACTGGATAGTCTGATAAAGATAGCTGTAAAACACAAACTAACTGACGCAGCAAGTTCAAATTTTGATAGGAGTCAACTGACAGATGCCTGTTGACAGGAGTAGTGTTGTTTTTTCAGTGAGGAGGTTAGAAATTCAAAAAGTCACGGACTTATTGACCCGCCTTAGTAGTAATCTTACTTAGTACGAAATTTCGAAGTAACATTAAAATAATACTACTTTTAGACGTGATGGTAGGCCCCCTGAATAAGTCTAATTGGTACACGCCACAACCTGGGGATCGAATCAGCACTATCTCGAGTGCGAATCAAATGGTCTACCTACTAGGCCACGGAGCTCATATACATAAATGGTAACTCTAATTATTATTAGAGTTAGTTAATAAACGATATTCGCGAGCACAACATCTTTCGTTGGACTCTCCAAGCCTGCACATTGCAGCACACACATACTTTTGGAACGCTATCAAATTATACTTATATCGAGCCACCTCTGTCGAATGGAGGTACAAAACAAACCTGGTATACCTACCACACGTTATTTGCCTTACCAATTTGAAGCGATATTACACAAAAAAAGGTACAAAAATCGATTTTACAAAAAAAAGGTACAAAAGCGATACCAACGAGTCCAAGATTACACAAGGAACATTCACGAGCTTGTCTTCTGTATCTATTTATTCTGTGGCATCGCGCCATTTATTTGAGAATTTGGTCGTTACGTCAAGCTCTGGATGTGACATCTGGAATATTTTCCCGAGTTGAGATTTGTTATCTTTTTTTTGGTTCACTCTTATAAATGAGAGGTTGAAATCTTTACATACGTTGTACATTTCGTGGGACACTAGATACTATTTCTACCGTCTTTATGCCGAGCGAGATAGTACCTACACAATCATTCATCGTAAAAAAAAATGCTGTTGTTTTAGGTCTAGGGTAAATATAAGTTGCATTTTAAAATAAATAAAATAAAAATATGTAAACACGTAATGCCCGGGTTACATTAGTCTAGTATAGACAAAACTAGCTTCATTTCTAAGCTAGTAAGCTAGTTAACAAACTAGGACAGATTTTAATACGATGAAGTACATAAATCTAATATAGAATATATTTTAGGATAGCAACGCCCCCCATCTCTGATTTATATACTATCCTAGCTTGTGTAGGTACTAGCTTCATGTGGTCAGTGAAGCTAGTTTTCAGTCGGGTAGTAAGCAGGAACCAAGCATTTTTGTAACCGTGACGTGTTTTTGAGATTTTAAGTGTTGGTTTAAAATTCCAATTAAGACCTCTTCATTGGTAATATAGTTTACAAAGAGGGTCTTGTACAGTAAAGCCATGTTGCTAATGTCTTTCAGGAATCGATGTTTCTCATACATTGTCTGTACCTAGTCTGTCAATTCCACAGATAGACGATGATTGCCGAGATCATTAATAACTAGGTGGTCTTACTGTACATTGACTTTAATTGACAATATTTTTATTAATTTTTGTTTTTTGACATTATAATTTGACATGCAAGTTGCCACTCGACAACTGTGGTAGCGCCTGTCTATACTAGTAGATACTAAACTATTTATTCGTTGTATTTTTGGCGTTACAAGACACAACAGAATATCGACGCCTGCGTCAAAGTATGTTCCTAGGTCAGCAAGCCAGGACAGTTTAAAAAGCTAGACTCGAGTATCCCGGGCATTAAGGACAAAACAATTGATATTTGGTATAATTTTTCGAAGACTGATTTAAAGTATTTTCAAGTAACTTAAGGAGTTATTGTTTAACAAAGTTACATTTCTATCCAGTTGAAATCAGTTATTTCGGTGCTCCTAGCGTCATCTATAATTTACTAGCTTTATTGTTAGTAATTTTAGAAGCTTAAGCGCCATCCATCGGCAGACGCCTTTACTATAACGGTGTTAGCCTTGCTCTAATAATAAGGTTCCTATATCGATTTTCATTTATTTTAAATCTTAGAAATAAAACATTGCAACTTATTAATCTTTAAAAACTAATTAAAATACAGTATAATTGCATTATTATATAACATATATTGGTTATTAAAATAAAATCTTTTTATTTTGATATGTGTGTGCGATATGTGTGTTTGTGCCAGAACGTTGTGAGGATAGAAACTCTATTATATCCACCTTTAAAGAAATAGCTCCACAACTGTTTGTCATTGACAAGGATTCGCTCTTCCTTTTGGGCTCACCTATTTTAGATGAATCTCTCCCGGACTTCATAGATAACAAATTACAAAATTTTAATGAAACTTTAGACCGCCTCCTCCAAATTAACTGTCACATGGCCTTTACCCTAATCCGATTTTGCATTTCGTACCTAAATTGACATATGTATTACGGTTGTCAACTGTGGAAGTTCCCTCAACTTCTCAAATAGTTGGATGATACCATTGACATACGCTCTCCACTATTTTAAACACAAATTTCGATGACCGCGCATGGACTCAGGCAACGCTTCCAGTTAGGTTCGGTGGCCTGGGTGTTCGAAAGCCCTCTGGCATATCGCTTCCGGCCTTCTTGTCCTCAGTCCACGCGAACCATAGTCTTATCTCCAAAAACTACATCACCCACCCTACTCCAATACAGTTCCCTTTCTGGACGAGGCTAAGGACGCCTGGAGCGCAACTAGTGCTTGTAGCGAATTGCCTGACAATACTTTTTTCCAAAGGCTCTGGGATGAGCCACTCTGCAGACTGGTACGGAATAATATTCTTAATACGTCCTCCAGTCCTGTGGAGCAGGCTCGCCTCTTAGCTGCGGAGAATTGGGAGTCGGGCCTTTGGCTACAAGTATTACCATCACCCAATACGGGCACATTGCTAGATCGAACAGCTTTCCGGTTAGCCACTTCCCTGCGTCTTGGCACCCCCCCGTATCTCCCGATATCACTGCCTGAACGATCTTATCGGTCGGGATCTTGTCACCGCCGGAGTGCCAGCTGTGCTGGAACCCTCTGGTTTGGCGCGCGACGATGGCAAGAGACCAGACGGTATGACCATGGTCCCTTGGAGAGTGGGACGGGCTCTTGCATGGGACTCTACATGCGTCGATACACTTGCTCCGTCCCATGTTCAGGGCACCTCAAGTTCTGCAGGTGCGGCCGCCAATCAGGCGGAAAACCTCAAGCGGCACAAATATGAGAACCTTAGTGGGGATCTCATATTTGGACCATTTGGGGTTGAAACCCTAGGTACATGGGGTCTGGGTGCGTACAAACTTTTCAGAGAAATCACCAAAAAAACTCATTGAGGCCACCCGAGACCCCAGAGCCGGCACCTACCTGGCCCAAAGAATAAGTATCGCAATCCAGCGAGGAAACTCTTTGAGCCTTCTAGGTACTCTGCCTGGTGAGGACGACCTAGGAGATTTCTTTTTTTTGTAGCATTTTAAGTTTTGGAGTAGTTATTATTTTTTTAAGTACTTACCAACTTTTATAGTGTGTAAATATTTTAAATAGATTTTAGATACTATTGTGAATTGTGATTAAAATTTTATGGTGTAACTATATTTCTTAATCCCGTTCTACGGTGAGTTTATATCTGTGTTGTGAAGTTTTGAAATCACGCTTGTAACATATCACTTAAACTTTTCATGTAAACCATCAGATTGTAAAATCTTAGGCTGATTGTATGCATTATGCATTATGTTTTATTCTGCTTAATCTCTTTATGTGTAATGGACACACAACCCATGGTTTGGATCGTTAGAGGCTAGAACCATGGTAGCTGTGGTCCACACTTTTCACACGCTGATATGGAATATTTCCACGGAACTCAACGCACCGCTAGCTACATCCCGGTTACTGCACTGCTTGGCTTTCACTTTGCCCTCTGAGTCCTAAGCTTTGGACGGAGGACTGTCTGGCCTCTGTCAAGCGCTGCCCGCCCCTGGACGACCTGTATCGTGGCGAGTTCCTGACAGAACATCAAACCTGAAAGCGCCACCGGAAGCTGGGTTCTTGCGCCACGTGTTGTCATACTTCAATATCTACAGTTCCAGCTAAATGCCGTGTGAAAATAGAGCCCCTCCGATCCCCAAAGACTAGTAGTGGCTAAGTCAGACTTTACGGCCATCTGCCCATGAGCTTCTTCTAGATTTTAAAATAAATCTTGTTACGTTGGTAAATTGTATTTTTACTTAATATACCCGTAACAATTGTAGATATATATGTATAAGATATATTATTGAGAATTTTCAAAATAAACCACAAATTGCTTCTCTGAAAATACAAAGTTTTGTTTTATTTAACACGCCTTTACCATATTACAACAATTATGTTTAACTATGACAATTAAACTTTTATCTCACCTGAAAATACAAAGAAACGACATTTAAAGTTCACTAATATCGCTTCCTCAATTATATCCTTTCATTTATCGCTCTACAAGTTTTTATAACAATTAAATACACAAAATTATCTGAACATCATCCGCCATTCAATCAGGCGTCACTCCGATGCGTCCTCTATCAACTTCTACAGACAACACACAAATTTGAATTAATGAAATTTCATTACATATGTTTGTATGATAAAAATCCGTATCATCTGTACAATCACCAGGAGAACATAGCTTATCAAACATTCATCCGCCGTCCTTTGATAGCTCCACATGAATTATATCCGAGCGTCGAAAAACGCCGCGTCACGGTCCCGCGGGGGGTGGTTGTGGAGGGGGCCGCATGAATACGTAATGAGGGCTGATGCACAGAACTTTCCAGAGTGCAGGTTCGATGCTCTATACTCCATAGATATAGTACAACGGAGTAAGAAGCAAGATTCAGAATAATATAATATATCCGGAGTTTGGTTTATGTTCTGAGGAGCTGGTTACTTCATATCGAGGAACAACTAAAATATTACACATATTGTAAGGTAGGAAGATGTAACTTATCAAATGCCGCAGAGTTGCAACCTCGTGAGAGCTAACTTAAATAAATTTTCTAGTTGATGTCTTTGCGGTAGATATAAAAGTAAAGACAGGGATTTAGACAAATAAAGTCTACATACGGCACGTTAACTAATCATAATGTGTTAGCTTTATTTGTATCGATCCCTTTTCTTATGTCAATGTTACTTTTACAACTATCATTCGCAATCAAAGTGTCATTTGCTTCACAACCGTTCACGCAAGCTTGCACGTGTTCCCCTCTTTTGTCCCCTGGTACCTACTACCTACCCAACTCCTATGACCCCTGGACCACTCGACCCTGGCCCCCTCGTAACTGGGGTAAGCCACAATGAATAGTAAAGTATCGATTGGCTCATAAATACGCAGCGATCATTCATCTCGCGTTTAATGCGCGAATAGCCGGCTTTCCTTCGCAAATCCTACCTAAATAACACCTCGGGAATCTTGTACCTACCCCTATAGATATAGGGGCTAGAATCGAGTTAGCTGCGGCAAGCCGAAGTCATACATTATGGAGTATTCGGGCTCTAAGCGACGATATTTATTTAAGCAACACTATGAGAGTGACTTATATTGCACTTAAATTGGATCTTTTATGTGCTGCAGGTGAGGCAGGTTAGGCAATATTGCAGCTATGGCCGCTATTTTGATGTGATCTCAGGTTATGGCAGCTTTACGACAACCGAGACTGTAATAAACGGATTCTTTTAATTTATTGTAATTATAGTCCGTTAATTTCTAGCTAGTTTCTAGTACTACTCTAGCATAGTATTTTAACTTTCTAGGAAGACTCAAATTATTGTAGCTTTGAATTTCGAAATTAGGATCGATAAAATATTTAAATGATGTATTTTGTAGTAGAAATTTTATAGTAGGTTTAATAGAAATAATAATGAAGAAAAAATTACGTACGTTGGTAATATTGTAAGCCAAGCCAATTTTACATAGGTATTATATTGGGTATGTTAACTTAGGCAAATATTATTATGTATGATCATTTATTTGTTTTTCGGCATGATATTAAAACGACTATAACTATTAACTACTTAACGTAGGCTTCAGGTATACCTACTTACCCTGTCTAGATGCAATTTTTGTCAAAAATTCTGCCAAATTAATGTGTCACTGTATTTCTTTACTGCACGGTAGGTAAATAATTGTCAATTTTAATTTCGAGCATTACAGTGCACCGGTGTGTTACAGTGCACCGGTGTGTTACAGTGCACCGGTGTGTTACAGTGCACCGGTGTGTTACAGTGCACCGGTGTGTTACAGTCCACCGGTGTATTTTTGTTTACAAAAGTATTTTATTGGATCTGAAGTACATTAGTAATATATATTCTTTGTCTAAAGTATATCTGCTGTCCAAGTTTTGCGCACTATTTAATAGCGATACAAAATCGAAATTGCGCGTGGCGCGGCGTCGCGCCGCAGTTCCGCATATTATGTATGTTTAATTTTATTATTCGTCTCGATGTGAACTGACCCGAATCGCTCTATTTGTGGTTGACGCATATATGTCACGTATCCTAATGACAGGGGACACATTAATACCGATACAGGTCCTGCAATAATTACAGGACTGAAGGGTTGACGAGGGTACGAGGGGGAGAAGGAGCTAGGGGGGGGGGGTCATTTTGATGAACTACAGGTGATCCCTAAACTTTGCCGGGTCTGTACCTGGTGCTGATAACAAGTTGTGGGATAGCTAATACCTGCCGATTACTGTTATGTACTTCTGTTGTCATATGTGCCTAGTAGCTACAAGCTATACAATTATACATAATATACATGTTGTCTAATGTTCTAGATGCCCTCCGATTACGGTTGTGTGGTCATGTGTCCCTATGACTTTATATTACTAGATATATATTACTAACATTAAGAAATCGACATTCAAGACTTACACGAATGACAGCTCGCGGCTGTGTGCGTGGCTAGGTGTGCGCGGGGGTAGTGGGCGCGCGCGGGACGCGTGTTTACAATTATGTAAACGATGACGATTACGTTGACCTTGGTTTCACGGGGCTGGCCGCTGGTCATTTTGTGCTTTGACATAATTGACAATACAATTTTTGATAAGAAAAATTATTCTGACACGACGTTAAAAAATTATATCGGTGTCAATATTAGTCTTACGTCAACATGGCTGACTTTCACCGGTGCTCGAGCTGTTATTTGTAGAGAATGTCACCCCGTGCTAGTAGCTATCTTGAAGCACTCTGCCCTGATAAGGGTCGTGCCCAGATAGGCGTTTCGCACCGCGAAGATTCGAACCGCGGCGTGAATCGCCCCAGCACTGTTTCTGAATGGGTTGATTCGCACCGCTTAATAACTTTGGTGTGAATCGCCCTAGATGTTTTTTGGAAAGGTCCATAGATTAAAATATTCGTGTCACATTTAGGACTGTATAATTTTTTTCAATAGATGGGTAGAAAAGTGGTCCGTGAAAAAAAAAACCAAATAATACCTGATTACATATTATAAGATAATTGATAACCGTATTAAAATCCATTGCGATGTATGAAACATATTGCTTACAAATTACAATGTATTAATATCGAGTGTGTAGGTGGTTGAGGTGTGGTATGAGTGTTAGGTTGAATTAATAACTTAACACAAAGCACTTTTAACTATAGTTCATTTTTTACAGTAATACGGCGCATACAGCCCACACCTTATATTACCATACGCAGTTTAAGAAGGAGAACATAAGGGATAGTAATTAGGTATTACTTAAATATAATATTAAAGCCTAATTACAATAGATCGCGTAATAAACGTATGTCGCGACAAGGCAGCTGACAATACAGGTTCAGCGCACGGAAGTGAATTTCGTACTGAAAACGATTTGCAAGCCGACCGAGCGCTCACACACTTATCGATAAGAATTCCTGTTATTATGTATTGATATTTGTTAGGTACTAGGTACTTAGGCTCGGCGCGCGGAGCGCCGCGGCGGTCCGGTTGCGTAACATGTTACCTATACAATATGACAAAATATATATAAGTACTAATAATTTTAGCAATAGTTTATATAGATTTAGTGTTTTAATAATTTTATTCTATTTTTAATAAATGTGTAAAATAATTTATTAGTTGTTGTGTAAATATTATATATGTTTAAAATATTATTTAAATCATTTGTGTAAATAAAATTTGTATAGAGCTGTGTATACTGACTTACATATTATGTAACTACTGTGTATGGCCACATCACTCCCCCCTGAGACCGTCACTGGGGTCGATAAAATCAGGGAAAGTAACTACTTGACCAGATCGTGTACGTTTAACATTTTGTTGATCTGGGAGTGACACTGCAGAGTCCGGTGATGGATTAAGACAAGGACTCGCAATGGGATAATTAGTAGAATCAGGAATAGTCGAAGGGTCTACCAGCGTATAGGCTGGCTTGAGGCGGTCTATGGTCACTGTGAAGCTCTTTCCTTTAATAAGTATTTTAAAGGTTTTATTACCTTGTTGCAGTACTTGATATGGGCCTAAGTAAGGAGGCTGCAAGGAACCACGCACTGTATCATCCCTTAGGAAAACATGACTAGCAGTGTTGAGGTCCTTATACACAAAGATCTTATGCTTTGAATGTCGTGATGCTGGTGAGGGTCCCAATTTGAAAACGAATTGGTGAAGTCGGGTAGTAAAATCCGATATATCAGTACTTTGATGTATCGATGTCTGGAAAAATTCTCTAGGTGACTTCAATGGTTCCCCGTTGGTAGCGCCATCTATGAGCGTCGAACGCCTCTATGAATGGCATCTCATAATATTGATAAGCAGTATTCCACCCCCCTTTCCTCTCCGACGCAAGCCGAAGAAATACGAAGATATACGACGGCAATATATTATATTGCGAGTGCTCGTGGAGAGTGCGTGTGCGATGGCTGACCGCATGTGTTATTTAGACTTTTCCGCTACTAATTCCCAAGAAAGTGAGATATATTACTATAGGAACGTGATAAGAATTCTGGAAAGACTAAAGTGTTATGAACAGAAGGAAGACGAAAACTCCAGCTGCAAGAAGCCCTTCTCAGAAGCTGGTTCGGTAAGCGTATTCCCTTCACCTTTCCATTTCATCTAATTATTACTGCACTTTCACCTGGCGACGCCAGATACCTTCTGAAAAACAGTCCACAAGAATATCGAAGAGAAATTATTCGCTAAACGCCAGGCCAAGGTGGCCCACGTGGCCATTGTTTGATCCATTCGAGTCGGGCCACATTTGGTCCGGTTTTTTATCCATTTCCATTAGGTAATACACGATATAACGTGGCTACCTACAGAGATTCTTTATTGGAATTATTATTCGAACTATCATATTTCTATTATAAATCTCATATTTCAAACGGTATTATATTTTCAAACCGCTTTAAAGTCGTTGCCAATAGGAATAAATAATTAAACCGCATATATTCTTAGGTATTCTATTTGTAAAGTAGTAAATAGATACTTGGGTGTAACATAAATATCGCATAACCTTCGTATATTATAAATACTTAGGTATATAATTCGCATAGTATTTTGAATATTATAATAAATCTAATTCAAAATGGCTGAGGATCCAGAGTTAGCCATTCTTAGCCATTCTAGTCGCTAAACGTAATATTTTGTTCGAACGTGTTCAAAATATATATAAACGTTCGCAAACTGCCGAGTCATCCGAAGCAGATAAGGAATTATTTCTCAGTCAATGTATGACAATAGGTTATATTCGAATAGATTTTCATAACTTGTTAGATTCCTACAACGCGAAGTTGCTTTCTATTAATCCGAAAACTCCGCCTAGTTTTCAAGCGTATACTTCATTCGAAGACCTATATTGCGTTATTAAACGCATTCAATCTCGTCTTGAAACTGTTGAACTCGAAGTTAAAACTGAGGTTCATACAACTGTTCGAACGCCGAGGTTGCCTGCGATTGAGATAATGTATTTTGATGGTGACATACGAAATTGGCCACTATTCTATGCCATTTATAAATCAACGTTACATGATAATAGTTCGTTGACCGATGCCGACAAGTTATATTATTTAATAGGTAAGTTGGCGCCAAGGGCTCAATTAGTATTCGCTGGTATCACCCCCAGCGCTGAGAATTATCAGTTAATATTTCAGTCGCTGGTGGACAGGTATCAAGATACTTGTATCCTCGCGTCCACATATTTTGACCAAGCCTTAAGTTTAAAATTGAATAGTTCCGCATCTGTTTCGAATTTTCAGTCATTTATAAATAATTTCGTAACGGCAGTTAATTCGCTTAGAAACTGAAATTTAGAAAATCGTTCTGATTTTATTTTATTACAACTTGCATTGAAAAAAATCGATACAGAAACTATTCGCGCTTTTGAAATGACGGTAAGTACGTAATAAGAAAATTCCTACACTGGACAGTTTTATCTCATTCATTAAAGATCAGTGTAGAATATTTAGAAATACGCAGTTCATCTAGCTCGTCCAGTAATATTAATAAACAAAGGTTGATTAAAGAGCGAAATAATAACACCGCGCCTAACCCGCAGTCTTATGTAGCATGTTCGGATTCTAGTAATAATAATTATAACCCGCTCAGATGTATGTGCAATAACATTAACATTGCGCATGATCATCTTTACAAATGTCCCGCGTTCAATGATTTGGCCCCGTTGGCTCGTTTTAATTATATTAAAGGAAATAAAGCTTGCGTTAATTGCTTAAGCATAAAACATAAATCGAACTCATGCCTTAGTAAGTCTAAATGCCGTGTTTGTGACCGACGCCACCATACACTATTGCATTTCGATAAGATCCCGCAGTCAGCTGTTACGCGTGACCTTGAACTTGATAATAACAGTTCTCGCCGTCCGATACCGACGCCACAAGCCGATCGAGTACCTACGCGTATAGGTGTTCGAGTCGAACATAACAGCGCAGTGTCGCTGTGCTCGACGTCGCTCGCACGTAAACAGGCAATAAGAAATTGCAGGCAAATACCTCACCCCGCGCGCGCACGGCATGCAACGCGCGACTCGGCCAAATAAACAATTTTGTTAGCTACCGCCCAGGTTATTGTTTACAATGTAAATGACAAACCCATAGTCGCGCGATGTTTACTAGACAGCGCTTCACAAATTAGTTTCATTACATCGGAATATTATAATCGTCTAGGGCTTTTGAATAGACTTAAAAATACTTTGATAGTTAAAGGAATTTGGCGTTCGAAAAAAACATGTAAGGGTTCCGTGGATATTGTCTTACTCGCGTTTAAATAAAAATATTAATTTAAATATTTCTCCGCTTATCGTGCGTATTACCGATAAGTTACCGATCGCTAACGTAGACGTGTCTTTGTTAACGCACTTGAAAGCCCTCCCGCTATCAGGTACTGACTTTTCGCGCCCGGGTGATGTGGATATTCTGATTGGGGCTTCAGTATGCCCGCATTTGCTATTACCTAATATAGTACATACATACATATACTCATGCCTCTTTCCCGTAGGGGTAGGCAGAGACCACTTCTTTCCACTTGCTACGATCCTTACATATTTGTTTTACGTAATATAGTACGTAGTTATCAATATGATTTACCTCCCGCTATTGAGACGGTGTTTGGATTTGTAATTATGGGTTACTACGTCGCATACGTATCATTATACTACGTCTTGTTGCTCTGTGCTTCAAGAAAATAATATTAATTCTCTCGTCCGGCAATTGATCGCTGACGAGGGAGAGAACTTTCCCGCTTCCGTTATTTTTCCCGCTACCGCACCTGCTCTCGCACCCGCTACCGCAACCACTCGCGCTCCCGTTACCGCACCCGCTATCGCTACCGGGCGCGCTCCCGCTATCGCGCTCGCTACCGCTACTGCGCCCGCTACCGCTACTGCTACCGCGCGCAATCCCGCTCTCGCTACCGCACCCGCTACCGCGCGCGCTCCCGCTCTCGCTACCGCTACCGGGCGCGCTCCCGCTCTCGCTACTGCTACCGCGCGCGCTCCCGCTACCGCTACCGTATCCGCTACCACGCGCGCTCCCGCTATCGCTACCGAGTGTGCTCCCGCTATCACTATCGCACGCACTCCCGCGCTCGCTACCGCACCCGCTGTCGCTACCGCACCCGCTATCGCTTACCGGGCGCGCTCCCGCTACCGCGCTCGCTACTGCGCGCGCATCCGCTCCCGCTACCGCGCTCGCTACTGCGCTCGCTACTGCTACCGCTACCGCGCGCGCTCCCGCTCTCGCTACCGCTCAGCCGGTGGCTACCACTACAGCTCTCGTTTCCGTTACCGCTCCTCCTTCCGCTTTCATGGATGACATTGTTTGTAGCGTCATGAACGTTCCGCTCGCAGTTTCGCTTTGTGAAGAGCTTATTCAGCTTTTCAAGCGATGCCTATTTGACCTTGTCAAATGGACAAGTAACTTTCAAGATGTTCTAGCATGAATACCTGAGTCGCACAAGGCTTCTACAGACATTGAGTTTGAGAAGTCTTTAAGAAGGCTCTTGGCTTACGCTGGGACAGAGCCTGTGATAGTTTTCGGGTCGACGTCCCGACACCTGATGGTAAGTGCACTAAACGCACTATGTTGTCCACAGTGGAGTATGGGACATAATGGGTTTCGTGGCTCCCAACATTTTGTACGCCAAGCTCTTAATAAAAGAGCTTTGGCTATCTGAGTGCGAGTGGGATGACGCACTACCCGATCACATAGTCGCAGCTTGGAAGCAGTTTTGCGTTGAGCTTCCCCTACTCAACCAAATTAATATACCGCGTCATCTAGGCTTGATCGATGGTTGCACTGTCAACTTAATAGGTTTCGCTGATGCTAGTGAACGCGCTTATGGAGGAGTCGTGTATGTACAGGTCTGTATTGAACAGCGTAGTTAGAAACTACGCTGTTCAGCTGGTTTGTGCTCAGTCTACGGGTAATTGTAAATATAAGAGTTATTACCGTGACAAATTTATTTAAAATGTGGGTCGTGGGCAGAAGGCCGTACGTATCTGGTTTAGCCTCTTGGTGTCTGTGGGAATCGAAGGGGCTTAGCTGGCTCCAGGAGTGTGGCATGTGGCGAGAGCGAACTGGGGCTCCAACTTCGGGTAGTTTCCCGCTGTTCACCGCGACGTAGATCGTCCAATCGGCGGTGCAGACTGATTCCGAAACCAGTAGTTCAGTCCGGAATATCTAGCGGCCTCAGAAATCCAGTTGTGGGAAAATAGCCAATAGTCTTTGTATAACGGTGCCTTTAACCCGGTGTATAGATCCCTGGAAAATCCATAAAAAACGTGTGGGTAGGAGTCCGTCACACAGCGTGATCTTAACCCCAAACGATCAAAATCACGGGCTGTGTGACCATCACAAAATAAAGGGTAGGCTAAAATAAAGAGATAAGATGATATTAAGGACAATTAGTATGATACAAACATCCTAATATTCTAACAATGCAAGATCAGAAAAATGAAACTATAAATGAGCACGTGGCCAATCAAATTGTTGATAACTAATTTTACAATGGTGCTAATTTACAGGAAAGAATAATGTGTTTTAATTACAAGCGTGAATTTCCATATATACCCTTCTTCGTCTTTTTTTTTAACTTTTGACAACTAAGAAACTAAGGCGTAAAAAAAATCCAGTAATCAAAATAAAAAGATATTATATTAATAATCAATATATTATGTAATATAATAATACAAATCTACTGTATTTTCATTATTAAAAACTACGTTTTTTTTTTAAGATTTAAGACGGAAGTAAAATCGATCTATGAATCAATTAATATTAAAGCAAGGCTAACGCCGTTTTAGTAAGGACATTCGCCGATAGATGGCGCTAAAGCCTCTGAATGAACAAATAATTAAGCATACAAATCATAGATGACGCGAGTAACGCCGAAATAATTGATTTTACGGAAAGGAAATGTAACTACGTTACAGCCGGTTAAAACTATTTCGGTTGCGAGGCTGGAATTATGCGCGGCCCTTCTGTTGTCTCAACTACTTCGCAGAGTTCAAGACACATTTTCGTCTCACTATCCTATTAAGGGAATATCCGCGTTTACGGACTCCAAGGTGGCTCTCTCTTGTATTCGTTCCTCTCCGCACCGCTGGCATACCTTTGTTGCAAACTGCGTTACTAAGGTAATTGAATTCATCGCCCCCGCTTGTTTTAATCACGTCGCAGGTACTGAAAATCCTGTCGATTGCCTGTCTCGCGGTATTACTCCTGGTAAGCTTCTACCGCGTCATGATCATGTAACCCCTAAAGACGGTACAACCCGCGTTGTTACCGTGATACTTCAAAGGGAAGTTACGTGCGCGCTGTCGTACGTTTCTGCCCACTGCCAACGCAGTGAGGTTTAGCTAAGGCTGGATCTCCTTTAATTTAGGCATCTAGATAATAAAATTAGTTGTTATTATTTCGCTTTAGTTAATTAATAATACCGCTGTCTTAGTATATGGATAGGTTATGCAATAATGGATACATCTAACATAGCTAAATTATTATTCTTTTAAAGGCAACCCTTTAAGGCCGGGGGGAAATGGTAGCGCCATCTATGAGCGTCGAACGCCACTATGAATGGCATCTCATAATATTGATAAGCAGTATTCCACCCACCTTCCCTCTCCGACGCAAGCCGAAGAAATACGAAGATACACGACGGCAATATATATTGCGAGTGCTCGCGGAGAGTGCGTGTGCGATGGCCGACCGCATGTGTTATTTAGACTTTTCCGCTACTAATTCCCGCCTACGAAAGTGAGATATATTCCTATAGGAACGTAATAAGAATTCTGGAAAGACTAAAGTGTTGTGAGCAGAAGGAAGACGAAAACTCCAGCTGCAAGAAGCCCTTCTCAGAAGCTGGTTCGGTAAGCGTATTCCCTTCACCTTTCCATTTCATCTAATTATTACTGCATATTCACCTGGCGACGCCAGATGCCTTCTGAAATACAGTCCACAAGAATATCGAAGAGAAATTATTCGCTAAACGCCAGGCCAAGGTGGCCCGCGTGGCCACCCATATACCAATTCGGCAGACGGGGATTTCAGATCGTCTTTAAATGCACTTTTTATGCCCAATAGCACAAGAGGTAACATGTTGACCCAATTTGCATCAGCATGGCACATTATTGCCGCCTTTAACTGGCGGTGGAAACGTTCCACGAGGCCATTAGAAGCAGGGATTGAATCCAATCGCTTATCCAAGATATTGGAAAAGTGGAGATTCAAACTGTCTACCGCGATCGGTTACAATATCCATTGGACATCCAAACTTAGATATCCAAGATATTAACGCCTTCCCTACTGTTTCCGCTGTGTCAGACATTGGTGTAACTTCAGTCCATCGTGTTAACCTATCCACCGCCGTTAAACAATAGCGGTAGCCCTGTAAAAAAAGAAGAGGGCCAATAATGTCCACATGAATAAATGAAAATCGAGCGTGCGGTATATCGAACATGCCCAATGAAGAAGACACGTGGCGATAAACCTGAGCGCGTTGACAGGACAAACATTGACAAGTCCTTTTACGACAGTCTTTTCGGACGCCCGGCCAAACAAAATGGTCTGCAACAATTTTGGCTGTAGCATTAGCGCCTGGATGACTAAAACTGTGGAATTTGTCAAAACTTGTTTTCTCAAAGGTTTGGTGATAAACGGCCTAGGAAATGGGGTGCTAACATCGCAATACATTTCCGCTTGGCAGTTTGGGACTTTTAATTTTTGAAGACGAAAAGAAGATTCGTCTCAAAAGTTTAGCGAGCTCTTCATCAGAAGCTTGAGACGAAGCCGATAAGTATATGTACTTCGTCGATACGTGACAGAGGTTCAGCAACTATGTTTAATAGTTTAACCCTTTAATGTAACGAATATCAGTCGTAAATCGCGAAATAAAATCTAAATGACGAAATTGTCTAGGCGAGCAATTCATTTTTCTTCCAGCGAAAGCGAAGCTAAGAGGTTTATGGTCGGTGTAAACCACAAAATGTCTTGCTTCAAGCATGTGACGAAAATATTTTATACTTTCCACAAATTGTTTCTAAATTTTTGCAAAACCGCACCGTTACTAGAGTGAGTTCGGCCCGACAATCCGGGTGAGCAAATTAATGGAGCATTAGCAATACAGTCTTTACACTTATTAAAATATTGGAGAATCTCACCAGATATATCGACATTTTGAGATTCCTTGATACAGCCAGTAAGTAAGGCGTGCAATGGTGCTCAAATCTCAGCTGAATGTGGAAGAAAACGCCTGTAAAAATTCAGCATCAAAAATCTTCTTAGCTGTCTTACTGTTTTAGGCACTGGGAAATCCTTTATAGCCTGGACCTTGAATTCCAACGGCTTAGTACCTAAAGCAGAAATTTTATAACCTAAAAACAAAACTTTAGATGCTCCAAAAATACACTTAGAAGTGTTGATGACGATGCCATATTTCTTCAGACGGCTAAATAACTGATGAAGGGGGCCTCATGCTGCTCCCATCCTCTGAAAAGATTAGGATGTCGTCGATGTAGCAATAACAAAAATCGAGACCTCTAGTGACCTCATCGACGAATCTTTGAAAAGTCTGTCCCGCGCACCTTATACCAAACGTCATGAAGGGGAATTCATAGAGACCAAAGGGTGTTATAATAACGGTATTTTGGATATTAGCCTCAAAATCAGGAATCTGATTGTATTTCTACTGTCCAGAGCGTTTCCCACCTTGTCAGTATAAAAATTACAAGGCTTGATACATCGTGTCACGTGTGCCTGCTTCCCAAATTTAGCATGGTACCAGCATGCTTCTTGTAGCTAGAAGTTGAACACTGTCGCTGACGTGATCTCAAACGATCAAAACGCTCGCGCGGTCTTGAGCGCGAAGTAGAAAAGCAGCATGCCCTGGTATGTGCCTCTAGTTTGAGTGTCAGTTCCTGGACCGTATTCTTCAGTTCAGAAATCTCATTGCATTGACTGGATCTTGATGTGCTAGTCGATGCAGCAGCGACAGTATACGGCGATGCTAACTTTTGAATGCGATCTGCCAAATCTGCCAACTGCTCCAAACAATGCGTGTCCTGAGATGCGAGCACAGTCTGAATATTATGAGGAAGACGGCTACTCCATATTGACCTTAATAGATCGTCGGGTACGGAATGTCCGGCTAAGTCCTGTAAGTGACGTAAAAACTGGGACGGTTTTCTATCACCAAGTTCCTCGTGAGTAAGCAGCTGGCAGCAGCTGGGGCTGGCAGCTTAAATATATGTAACTACTGTGCTAGGCCACAAGTGCCTGAAATATTGTTTTCTGTGTTTTATACTAAAGTTAAAAGATAATAATCAGATAAGATGTCGAATATAGAAAACGCTGTACCTACAATTACTATAACTTATCTTTAAACGAGATTCTAGATGTCGGCCGCGACTTCGTGCTCTCTCGCAGGAACCGTACATTGCCGCGATAAAAAGTAGCCTATGTCCATTCCCGTGGTCTAGTCTATATCTGTGCCAAATTTCATCAAAATAGCTCCAGTAGCTTCGAAGCCTATTCAATGCCAACAGCCATACAAACAAATGTTTCCACTTTATAATATAATTATTAGTATTCGTATAGACAGTTAACTAACTATTCGTTAATCTTCATCTGGCCACACCGTAAGCAATCAAACACGCTATTGAGTGAATTAATTCAGTTGATTTGTCCATTTACTCAGTCATCTATAAAATCTGGGGCATTACAGAAACTTCGTTTGGTATTCATAGTTCATACGGCTCCCGCTTCGGAAACTTTATCTCGCTTCACGAATCTAGCGACCTCGGCGATATTTCGTTTTCCATTGACGCTTTTAACGCTAGATAACCAAAGTGCATGCTACAAATCGCCCAAATGTGTAATGGAATGTTGATATTCCGAGGGCGACTTGGGACCGTGACATTCCGCGTTCCATTGATGGTTTATAACGATAGGTGTTTACACACCTGGTACAAATCGCGCAACGAACCGCGCAGGTTGTTCTCAGTCGCTTCAATGACGTAACTAGCTTGATATTCCACACGCGGCTCGAACGCGTCCGGAATCATCAAGAGCCAACAAACATTATACAGACTACAGAGTACAGACTACAACATAGAAATTCGAGCCCGATTTATTGGGTAGAGTTTGGTTTACTATCTAATATTTTATATTACTAAAGCACACAGAGACAAAATACATATACAGATTTCGCAAGCGCACACATACACGCACTCACATGCGCACACATACACGCACTCACATGCGCATATGCACAAAAACACACACACGCACATGCATAAAAACACACGCACGCACAATAAACTTAAAAATAACTTGGGCCTTTTCATGCGTTATTGGATGATTGTACAATATTCTCCGAGCGAAGTAACCACTCTTGAAATACTGTAGTGCCTGGGCGAGTCGGTTTTTTTAAATGTGGTATGGTTGCCCAAGCACATACGGCATCCTCACAACACAGTCAGCCTAGTCCAAAGGAATGACTGGTCAATACGTCTGGGGCCAATTATGTGCGTATTTCCTCACGATGTTTTCCTTCACCGTTAGTGCGTCCGTATAATGTACTTGAGATCTGAAAAAGTCTAAATGGTACACGCCACAACCTGGGAATCGAACCTGCGCTCTCTCACGTGCGAATCAAATGGTCTACCAACTAGGCCACGGAGGTCGAGCGCACATCACGTACAAGCACTCAATACATATAAATACACTCTCACACACACACACACACATACACAACACACAAGACCAGCACATCTTAGAGCATACTCACTACTCACCCTTCTCACATTGCGAAGAAATCGGAGCTGCTGGGGAGCAGCGATATAAGTGGTCGATGATGATGATCATACTATCTATCCTACTACTAATTACTATAATTATATATTATAAATGTTATGTAACAGCCTCCGTGGTCCAGTGGCTTAGAGCTTGAGCTAGAACCCATTTTCGTATATCTTAAAAAATAGTGAAGATACAAACAATTTAAATTTACAGTATGAAAGAGAGCGATATATCGGCCTGTGACGTCACGAGTTGCACCCGCCATACATTTGTAATTACAAAATGTATGTCGGTAGCTACTTGTGACGTAACAAATCGTTTTGCCAGAAAGACATAGGCAATATTTTTTATTTGCTTATAATTTTTTATCGCGTCAATCTAAATACCTATTTCTTTTAGATTTATCTATCTTTAAACAACAATTTTAAAATTTAATTTATAAAAGTGTGATATTCCACACTAGGCAACATCTCTATGCAGGCTGATTACCTGATTGTCTGACAAGAATGATGATCCATGAGTCGAATGGGCATGTACACTCGCCAGTCGTATCGGTCATCAGAGAGAGTGCTCTTGTGTACTGCGCACACACTTGGGCTCTATAAAAATAACTCCTGCTTAACTGGCATGGTTTAAATGAAACCGACCACCGTCACCGAAATCGGTGTGGGGAGTTATATATTATATTATAAATGTGAAAGTTTGTGAGGATGGATGTATAGATGGATGGATGTTTGTATCTCTTTTAGACAATAACTACTAAACTAGTTTCGATGAAATTTGGTATGGTAGTAGTTTAAGCTCTGGATTAAAACATAGGATACTTTTTATTCCTTAAAAGTACAGTGTTCCTGTGGGATACTGTATTTACGCGGGCGGAGCCGCAGACAAAAGCTTGTGTCCTTATAATGTTAATCGCATATCTTCAGTAGGTACATAAGTTTTATAATAAGGATTAGGTAAACTTCCTAGCTTTTGCCCGCCGCTCCGTCTGCGTTAAGGTAATGGGAACCATGACGTCATAATATGTTCCTCAGTGCTTTTCATTCAAATCCCGTCAGAAGTTTACCCGTGAACCCCAACCAAACAAAACTACAATATTATCTCATTTCTTCTATTCTTAATCTTTCTTATATTCTTAATAATATAAAAAGGAATGGTTTGTTTTTTTTTTCATTGAAATCGCTCCGCAACTGTTGGACCGACTGATAAAAATTTGGCACAGATATAGAGTAGACCACGAGGAAGGACATAGGCTCCTTTTTATCGCGGGAAAATGTAAAGTTCGACCACTAGGCGACCTCTAGCTAGTTTTGTATCGACGTTAATAATTATTATAAATCTAACCTCATTCAGTATTCTGGCGTACCGCGTAACGCAGTTCAGTGTTGAAAAGCGTTACCCCTCCTCGCGGAGTACCCGATCCAATTTGTGGCTGACGTAGTAACGTAGCTTATTCATCGATTGTATAATGCGGAGGTTCCCAAACTTATTCCGCCCAACGCCCACTCTGAAAATCTGAGGGTCACTTCTGCTAAACAAAACCTGCAATAATACAATCACAATCAAGTCCCGACACGCTAAAACTGCCAAACCGGTATTCTCCTAAACGTTAAACCAGTGTATTTACGCGGGCGGAGCCGCAGGCAACACCTAGTCTTTTTCTAAATTTTTCGTGTAATCCAGTCCCAGATTGTTATCACTGTCACAACGCAATTACAGCTGTGAGCTGCACCTACACGAGATCCCGAGAGCCAGCTACGCTGCAACTTGCAATTTATTCAGAGATCACATCGCGTACCCTTGTAATCTCGTAGTTTTTGGCACAGGTGAGATGTCACTGCCACGGGACTTGCTACCTAAGGTGTATGTAATAGAGTTGTAAGTCTAGTGTTGTGTTGGGTAAGTGTACAGTCAGCATGTTGTACCTGTGGAGGCTCGGCGGCACAAATCACGATGGTATCAGGTAATTTACCGCCGCGCAATGCCAGTTCCACACACACACTGTATGTGTAGTAGATACTAGGCAGAATACTCACCGTGTCTTGGTCTTGTCTAGCTAGTTAACCGACTTCCAAAAAGGAGGCGGTTATACATTCGGCTGTATATATATAATCTTTTTTTTGTATGTTCAACGATAATTTCGCCGTCTGTGGACCGATTTTCAAATTTCATGAGGAATCGAAGGAACTCCTCAAATTTTTTATGGACACATATGGTGATCTCTACTGTTTCTGAAGTAGTCCAAGCATATGCTACCAAAAAGTAAGATTTTGCATGAAGATATACTCTGGATCCAAAAGTACTGAACAGAACTCCTGACTCTTTATAGATACATGTTTGGGGATGTCGGCGTTGTTTAAAGAACTAAAAGCATATGCCACTCTGTGAAAAACGGTAATCATCATCATCAACACCATCATCACACCATTCATCATCACATTATGATGATATAATAGGTACTTCTCATAGTATTTTACACCGACACGGATATATTTGAACATTAGTCATTACTTTGCCGTATGTGAACCTATATGCGAAATTGTTGTAAAGGCAATAAATTCGAAATTTGTTCTTACTCCCCAAAATGGAGACCTGGTGATCCATGATAAATCGAGGGAACTCTTCGAAATGTATATGGACACATATAGTGATTTCGACTTTTGCTGAAGTACTTCCAGGCATATGCTACCAAAAAGTAAGCTTTTTTACCAACTACTACTACTTAGTGAACGTTACGTCAATCCCATAATTATATTTTCAATTTCGAAGTTTACCAAGATTGGCGCTATGCGCTGTCGAATTTCGAGCGTCCCTATTGAAAAACCCTTGAAGTTTTTAAAATATTGAAGACTACCCTAATAGTACTATAAAAGAGGTAAACCTTTAGGTACAGATTAAGATTTAAAACGCAAAGTTATATAGCTAAAAAAACTTTTTAAAGAAACTGGTACATAGATAAAAATATTATTCGAAATTGCAATGAAGATTTTAAACGAACACGAGACTTTTGAACAACACAGTTTGATTTTAAATAAGTAGACGGAATTGAAAAAGCATAAAGAAGAAAACATAAAATACAAAAAAGTAATGTGTGTCCTCAGAATTTAACGAGTTCATCATAAATTCACCAACAGTGATATTAGCGTCGCGTCGCGTCTGGGCTAATAAACGAGGGGTGGTTTTATTGCAGTGCAAAACATACAAAACGTCAAATCTAGGGTAATCTAAATAATGTTAATCTTAGAGTCAGCTCACACTGAGACGCGATGTGATGCGGAGCTGCATTTTTAAGATAGATAGTGAATAGTGATTCAAAGTTGAACTTTATTCATTACAGAAGAAGATACTACACATTTCATTGTAATGTTGCACCGCTCTACACATCGAATGTGCAGAATGATGTCATGTGAAACGTGAATCTTTTTGTGTAGTGAATAAAGCTCAATTTTGAATAGCTATCTTAAAATTGCAGCGCCGCGCAGTATCGTCGCGGTGTGAACTGACCCTTTTATTCACATGACCCTAATTTTTTTCAAGGGCTTTGTATCCACTTTTATGTGTGCTATTTTTTTTCTCATTTTGAACAACTTGAAAAACTTTTTGATTACATGTTTCATTTTTACAACTTTCCTTCTTAGCTTAGTTACTATATATTTCTTTCATCGTTATCTTTATTACATTTATTTACCTTTCTTATTATTTCTATGTATTGAAATAACAAGAAAGGTCTCAAAAAAAATCTCTGATTTTCTTGTTTATTACTATTTTTTTTATTACGTTTTACACTTATTGTTCTATTTATCTCACCCACTCGCGAAGATTATCCTGACGGATTTGCCTCCTCGCGTACGTGACCGAGCACAGGTCATAATGGGGCTTCACTTTCACCATCAGCAGCCTCTTTGGCCAGCTCGTCGGCCCTCTCATTCCCCTCCAAGCCCACGTGCGCCTTGACCCAGAACAGAGATATTTCTCTATTCTGATTCAAGGCACCTTGTTAGTAGCGTCGGCACCGCACATGGTCGGCCCTATCGAGTCACTATATATGCGACTTTCGAGGCCCTGTTCAGCGCCAGCAATTATTCCTGGTAGACCGTGCAGTGGTTCGCAAGCTTGAGTTTAAGGCGTCGCGTCTCCACGACTCCAATGCCGGACCCACCTTACCCTCAAGCTTGCTACCATGCATCCGTGAAGATTTTGACGGTAATATTTGTGTTATCTATTTTATTTTGGTCCACGAGGCAGGTATATTGTGTGCGTTGTATGCGTACGCGCTGGCCGCGCATGTTAAAATCGGCTATACTGCCGCAGTATAAATTAGTCGTTACACGTTGGCCTTCAACCGCCAACTGACTCGGGCCGCCCGCGAGCGCCGTGAGTACCTGTAGCTCTCCGGCTCTCCGGCAGACATTGTCAATGTGAGGATTGAAGGTCAACTTGTCATCTAAAGTGAGGCCCAAAAGTTTTATTTTGTTTTCCATTTCGATAAGCTTGGGGTGTCATACTTGAGCCTGCGAGTGACGACCTGCGCCTGCGACTTGTGGGGGGCGAACTTAAGTTTGTTGATCTTAGGAACAACCTAAGGGGGGTGTTATAAGTTTTACGTGTGTATATTGTATATGTGTATGCGTCTGTCCGTGGCATCGTAGCCCCCAAATGGAAGATCCGATTTTGATATAGTTTTTTTGTTTGAAAGCTAAAATGATCGAGAGTATTCTTAGCATATAATTCATCATCATCATCGAGGGTTACTATAAGTTTTAATTTTGTTTTGTAATAATAATTTGGTGGTGCTGGTGGTGCTGGTCAAGTCGTTACTCCCAAAGACTATATTCGTACATTTATTTCCCTTCACAGCCACCATATGGCATAACATTACATGTAGGAACGTGCACTAATATTACCGAACCATGCACAGGGTCTACAACCTCAGTCATTCGTGGTCCAAACTTCAACCTGATAACGTAAAATTACCCTCAGCAGTCAGTCGGCGCGGGTGATTGAATTCCGTTTGCCGACAGACGCTCGCCACTAAATCAACCTAAGACTTTCATTACATCGGAATTCACTTAATTTTTTCCACTCTTAACTTGATAACATCTTAGATTCTACACCGAATAAAACACCAAATACCAAAATCCTACTAATATTATAAATGTGAAAGTTTGTGAGGATGGATGGATGTTTGTTAACTCTTTCACGCAAGAGCTACTGAACGGATTTCGGTGAAATTTGGTATGGTAGTAGTTTAAGCTCTGGATTAAAGCATAGGATACTTTTTATCCCGAAAAAGTACAGTGTTCCTGTGGGATACTGTATTTACTACCACAGGGCAACAGCTAGCAAATTATACAAAGATTGAACAGAAACGGCCAACTTTGCCTGAAACATTCGTCATACGGATTTAATGAAATTATGTTTATATTATAACGTTTTGCAAAATCAATTACAGAAAATTTGCCCACACGATTTCATGCTTATGTTAAGATGTTTAGACGTTTAGACAGAAAAATATGTAACTAATAAAACACGATTTTTATACATTATAAAATTACATTGCACTCTTTCCGACACTGACCAGCTGTGAGACCTCACAATTTCAATATAGTTTTAATAATACCAATTCAATCAATTAAATTCAGCTGTGTGAGGTCAATGACTCGCTCATACATTTTTTTTTTCTAATTTAACTTTTTTCAGCATAAACTTCTTAACAAAGTTAAGTCTTTTGACATTTTCCCAAAGTTTTACAAAACGTTATAATAATATTTCAGACGAAACTAAATACAATCTATTTATATTTAAAATGAAAGATATAAATTCAAACTTTATCGCCCTTGGTGTAATTTAAACATATTATATTAATATAACGCATACATACAGGCTATACATATACTTAACCAATTGCCCAATCAATTTAATGAATTACCATTTATTAAATTCAAAAGAAATCTGACATTATAGCTAATGGAAAATTGTTTTTATGACTTGAATGAATTTATGCTATGTATTAGACAATGACTTGGATGTTGATAATTATTTGATTTTCTTAAATTAATTTAAATTTTAGACATGTTTTTTTTAATATAAGTATTAAAATATTGTTCTGTTTCTGTATTAAACAATAATAATTACTTGTTGACATATTCACGCACCATTGTTATAGCAGGATGTGTAAGAATCTGTGAAATAAATGATCGATTGATTGATTGATATACATATTAATCATAATTTCCTAGTAGCCAAGGGTCGTCCAACATAATTAATTTCGCAAGAGGTTTCACGATAGCAGTAACGGCGACCATGAGTCGTCACACTTTTGTCACACCGTCACACGTAGCTCATCATGGCATGTAGGTGGGAAGGCACCGCATGTTGGGAGGCAAAGAATTTACTTGCTCGGAAGCTGCTTGCCTAGTGTCGCACATAACCCGTCACACGTAGCACGTCACATTCGTCACAACTCGTCATACTTTCGTCGCACGTAGCTCGTCACGTAACTCGTCACTGCGGAAGGAGCCCGCCGCAGCGCCGCTGACGTCACCATCAATCATCTTCCCCAATTCTCGCACAGGCGAATATATTTGCAAGTGTAACGTACATTGCGCGTTGTTTCAAAGATTTCGATGGACCAGTTGATAATAATTTACGAATTCGTAGTTTTTGTGGAAAGTGCTACTAGTAAAAATAACTTGAGGATGCTTGAACACAATCTGCTGTACCCATTAAAATACACATCTTTTTTTGCCTTTAGCAAAGTCGCCATCGCTAATTACGACGACGAAGACATCGCTAAATGACATAGGGATGCCTATATCACTTAGCAAAGCTTTTGTCTAATCCCATACACTTTTGTTGTCGAACTTCATCGTCAAAATTAGCGTTCGCAACTTGGCTTCAGGCTCTGTTTATTATATTAGAATTTATCACCAAATAGAAATGAAAAAATATAAAATACTATTTATTACTTTCTGTGAGGTATGCTTGTATGTAAAATTGCTGCACACAGCGCGGCGTGACATTACTCGCGCGTGGTTGACCGTCGTGTCGTCGTCGTCGTGGTCGTGTTCACCTTACTTTAAAGCGCATTATTGCTACTACTACACCATAAACCTATTCAATATTATCGTTATTTTACATGTTACGTGTATGTGTTAATGGTGGAATACGTGTGTTAACTACATCAAATATAAATCATCAAATATTAATATCATCAAATGTAAATAAGCATAATTTAAATTATAAAATAAATTTGCATATTCTCTTCAAACTTATAATCTAATCACATGCGTGCAAGAAAATCGAACCGCGAGGAAACAGCACGCGCCGTTCCAACCTTGGCTCCGAAACGAACATGCAGATGCGCGGGGCTGGCAGTTTGATCTGGCATGTCGTAGCGAGCGCATTTTCTAAATTTATACTTTCCACGAGCCAGTACAAACTGTCTGTCTAAACTCTTGAAATCACACTTGAAATCACGTTCGCCTGAATATTATGTCAGATCCGTGCATTTTTAATCTTTATTACGACAGTTTTCCGCAGTGCAAACCGCACAGATCCATCCGAGATTTTGAACGCAGTCTCAGATGCACGGTCTGAATTGTAATATGTGGAGGGCACTAATGATTTACGATGATAATAATATTATTATTCACAAGGCATAATCCGCAATGTACCACGCTCAGTGCAGCGCCGCCGCTGCCAGTCACCCGCCCGCCGCACATCTGTCACGGCGACGGATGAATATCATATTTCACGTCTGCTCAGAGAATTATTGACAGCGGATAGATGATAACGCGTATATTCCTATAACATCTGACCCACAAATCAATAAATAATGATAACTAATAATATTAGTAAATAATAGTAGTAGACTATTATAAATGTGAGGACGTATGTATGGATGTGTGGATGGATAGATGGATGGATGTTTGTTACTCTTTCACGCAAAAACTACGGAACAGATTTTGATGAAATATGGTATGGTAGTAGTTTAGGCTCTGGATTAAAACATTTTATCCCGTAAAAGTCAGTGTTCCCGTGGGACATCACATTTACGCGAGCGGAACTATGGGAAAAGCTAGTAAACTTAGGCCTTTCCATCCATTATTGGATGATTTATACAGTATTCCCCGAGCGAAGTAACCACTCTTGAAATACTGTAGTGCCTAGGACAGTTGTTTTTAAAATGACGTATGGTTGCTCTGGGGCCAACCGAATGAGGGTTTCCTCACGATGTTTTCCTTCACCGTTGGAGCGTCCGTATAATGTACTTGAGATCTGAAAAAGTCTCATTGATACACGCTTGGGAATCGAACCTGCACTCTCTCGAGTGCGAATCAAACGGTCTACCCACTAGGCCACGAAGCTCTTAAAAAAACTAGTAATACTAAATATTGCCCGCAACTGCCTTCGCGTAAAAACCCCATATCTTACGGGAACCGTACCTACATTTTGCAGCAATAAAAAGTAGCCATGTCTAATCTATCCTTGTACCAAATTATGCGTGGTATAAGAGTCCGTAACATACAGACAGACAGGCAGATTTAGTGTCGCATTTTTGTAATTTTTAATAATCTTCGCACCCGCAATTGAATTAATTTATTTTGAAAAAAGTTAACAAACTTTTTCCAGATCTCTTCTAATTAGTTGAGCACAAATCAACGTTGAGATGATGATGATGAGAACGAAGATGATTGTTTAATTTAGAATCTACGTACACAGGGGTAAAGCCAAGTTTAATCGAAGCCAAGTTGTGTCGATCTGGCGTCGAAGCCCGCGATTAACCCGCTCCCCCCGCGCCCGGCGCACGTCCGCATCGCGTGGCGGGGGGGGGACCCTGAGCGCGACGCGATCATAGGATAAATCAAGTCAATACTAATCCATTTAGTCTATATTTTATTAATCGCATGTCTGTATCAGTGGCGAAGGCTGGTTAGCCCTAGCCTGTATAATAGGTAGGGATGAGGGTCTTCGAAAGGTAAGTGGTAAGTGAAGCAGATAGGAATGGAGTTATTGGAGTCCCACGCCACTGGTCTGTCTCATATATTATGTATCTATCGTATATTATTGAGGTACATGGACCATTATTTATTTACTTCTAAGTTCTATATTTAGCTGTGAGTTACTGAAAATCTACCCTTTATGAGGTTTTCAATAATTTAGTAACGTGGATGTACAGCACAACTTCGTTAGACAACGTCACGACTTACGTTACGGCAGACCATGAAACAGGACGAATGCTCGCGGCGGGCGGCCGGCGTGATGGGCGGCTGCGGTTCCGCCGCGAGTTATTACGGTCACGTCGCCGGGCCGGCTAGGGCGGCCAGGGCGGGCGGGAGATGGGCCATCGATCGCTAATTGCATCAGAGGATAGATAACAGCTGATACCCGAAGGATACCCAGACTTAATTAATTTACTAACGAAAATTTAGTGCAGGCCATATAGGCTCAATTCATGCTAGCGCAGAGCAGCAAACTCCCAGTAAGTATTTTTGATATAAAAATTAGACACGCCAATTCGCGTGTCTTTGCACGACCAATGCTTGGTTTGTTTAATTTCAGAAGTTGAAGGTTTTATAAATTAAACTGACTTCCAAAGTAAAAATGCATAAAAATGTATTAAATAAAACTCATTTTCTAAATAATTTTCCTTTTAAATTCGGCTAAAATTTTTACTATTTCTCTACTCAATCTTCATAATTTTGAACCCAGTACCCAAAACAACATCCTTATAAAACAATATTTTATAGAACTAGATATTCAACTTTGCTGGTGTCGGTACCATTTACAAAGGGCCGGTAATAATTGAAAAGGGAAATTATATTGAAAATGAGATTTATTTAATACTTTTTTGTGCATTTTAACTTTGTAAATCGGTTTAATTTTTTGTTTTAAAAATAATATTTTCACCTTTTTAGTGATATTTGTTAAATTGTTATTAATTCATTTTAAGAACGTTTAATATAAACGATCGAATGTTACTTGAATACGCGCCAAGCTTATATCCACACGCGTATCTTTAAAGACTGAAGATTTCTGTTCAGTGCTTTTGGATCCCTTGAAGGTGTAGTGCAAAGTCTTATATTTTGGTAGCATATGCTTGTGTTACTTCAGAAAAAGTTGAAATCCCCATATTTTTCCATATAAATTCGAGGACTTCCCTTCCGGACTTCCTCATGGATCCTATCGTCAGGTCACTTTCACTTTCACACCACACACACATCACTTTGATGTCAAAAGGACCAATTTGGGAATATACCCTATACACCAAAAAAATCGTTTTTTTTTTTTTTTTTTAATTTTGAAAATCGGTCCACAGACGGCGGAGTAATCGTTGAACATACGAAAAAAATTAAAAATACAGCCGAACGTATTACCGCCTTCTTTTTTCGGAAGTCGGTTGCAAATACTTCTAAATAATAATATTATATAAACATACAATGAATGTGACGGCGCACTTCGAGCGCCATCTATAGAATCGCGTTGGGACCAGACCGGAAGTTGTAATTTAATTATTTTACGTATAATTTAACTACTTCCGGTAACTTATAATTTGTGAACTTCCGGTCTTGCGAAGCGTTGTGTTTGTGGGGTGAGCTGCCGTTATATAAAATGAAGTGCGCGGAAAACCGCCACTTCCTATTAGAACGGCGGCCACGCCGCGCCGTGTGAACGACGAATCGCTCTTGTTCCACGCGATCTTAGTGATTTTATTTAAAGTTATATTATAATTATATATTACAGTTTTCCTATATTATTGTATCTTGATTTTATTGTAAATTACTTAAAATATCATTAGAACAAAGTGATTTTAAGATCTGCATCTTTTCTTGTACTTTGTACTGCCCAAATACCCACGTAAAACCGTTATGGCCGATCCTGACAGAGGCGGTACTTCTCCTACAAATGGTTTTAATGTTTATTAAGATTTAATTATTACTATTTGGTTTTGAGATGAAATGATTGTATAGTTAATGTCTTAGGCATATGAAATAATGTTCTAAGTGTCATGTTCAATTTGTAAAAAAAAATATAAGATCGTTATTTGTTTTGGATAGACGCCGGGATGGGCATTACTAGCGAGATACGGCCATTGAGACACATGTTATGATAATTTAAGGAGAATAAATCCTGTACATTATTGATAGGAGATTTAATAACTGGACATGAATATCGATTGTAGACAGGACTTTCTTTGATCGTGCAAAAAATGTATATAAAAAAAATTAAATTTTTAAATAACCCCCTGAATTGTCAAGCAGTGAGAGAGTTGATGATGATGAACTATAGCTAAAACACTCTCCGAGTATGTCAGCTTTCAAACAAAAAAAACTACATCGAAATGTGGATACCGTGGGATGCCACGGACAGACACACATAAAAACAGACATGTCAATTATAAGATTGACGTGTCTGTCAGTCCGTGTGTCTGCCCGTGGCATCCCAGCTCCCAAACGGATAAGCCGGGTACATAGGTATAAAAATTTGATAGCCATAAGGCCTCCCACACATAATGTTGAATTCGCACGAATTCGCATTGCATCCGCGAGCTTGTAGGGCTTCCGCCTCCCACACATAATTACGAATGCGCATCGTATCGCAAATATCTGCGAGCTCTAGTATGTATCATAATCTCGCGGATGCGATGCGAATTCGCGCGAATTCGTAATTATATGTGGGAGGCCTTATACTAGAGACCATGCCCCCATGTACGAGCTCGCAGATATTTGCGATGCAATGCGATTTCGCAATTATTTGTGGGAGCCCTTAACCATAGTCTATGGTCCAATCGACTTGATCATTTCGTTTGGCCGGTTTTTCAAACATCGTCTGTCTGTCATTTCCACAGAAAAACGAAAATTGCCGAGGGCCATTAGCAACATGGTTTTACCAAAGAATATGACATAATATATTAATAATGTACCTAACTTTTAAGATAATATAGATAATATATCAAAAGCTTCGTATGATTTGTAGGTAGATTTACGACAAGTCACAATAATATTCTTCCTTAAAACACTTCAATTGAGCACACAAAATCTTATTAAATAGGTATTCAAAAACACCACTGGAATCGTATAATTATTATAATATCACCGAAATGCACACTTTTCACAAATCACAAAAAATGTTATCGTTTGAGATTGATCTAACAATAATTCAGTTAATATGCAATACACAATATACTTACCACTGTTATAATTACCAGATAACAATTAATAATTTTCCCAGTAGACACTTTCGTTAAAAAACACTGGAATTTAATAAAAATTATTCGCGTGCCATGTTTGTTTACGTTTCGAAATTCAAACTTCGAAGTACATAGGTACTTTTTTTATATTTTATTTATATATGGCATCGGCTTATAACCATTTGCCAGCGTCAAGTTAAAAAGGCGGGAAATAGAACTTTCGTTTCAATTTTCAACACAGTATTCCTATATCGTCAAGTCTAAAGTCTAGTCAAAGTCCAAATATATAGTCAGTACAGTCGAGTGAGTCATGAGTCATGTCAGTCGAGTTGTCATGTCAAGTTCCTAGGGAGTTTAATTGGCGGGAAACACAAAATAGCACTTTTTTAGAAGTTGTACCACTTGCCCAATGCCCACACTTGTGCGAATATTAATTAATGGTTAATATTCTACCAATATTAGACATTAAGAACCGAAATAACACAAATTTATGAAGATTTACAAATTCCACAACATCACCCATTGAACTCCCGGCAAAACTCTACATAGGTAATAATAATAATATAAAGTAAATACTACCTGGGCGGCAAAACTGGTGTTCGCTAGATGGCGATAGTGAGCTATGTTGTAATACCTGGATATTATCTATTTATACAAAACACGTAAAAAGAACATGCCAATTAAGAAAAAAAGAATTATGTAAATAAAAATATTTCAGCTGCAACTGAATTATAAAGGTTTCACTTTAAGTTTTAATGTCATTTTTTAAAGGAAAACCGCCTATTAAAATAAATTATCGTTACTACCGTCTTAGTACTTAGAAAATTTTACTTACCTACATATTTTTTTATTTTATTAACAAAAATATTTACCAGAGGTGTTGATATTTTGTGTTGATTTTTATAAGGAAAAAAATCTATGACAATAAGTATCGGTGCAGTGGGCACCGACACTTATTACATATACTACATAGATGTTACTTTTTTGTTGGGTACCTACTGTTTCCGGTGATCAAAACAAAGTTATTTACTAAAACTATATAATAAAATAACACCTATTTATTGTAAAACAATCGCATTTAAAATAACTATTATTTTAATTATTGTTAAGGGTTTACAGATTCTATCTTTATCAGATCTTTATCAGCTGTTTTGCAACTTTTGTATGTGATCGAATTTTTGTGTTTAGAGAATTTATTATTATTCTTAGTGCGTATTGTTTAGCTATGAGTTGTGTGGTAGAAATTTTGACTTTGAGTCTTTCCGCCTTCGCGGATCGAGATAGCGCCTGGCGGCGCGCGGCGGCCGGCGCTGGTGCCGCGCTGTGCCGCGGTGGTTACTGATATTTTAAGCGAACAGTGGTTGTTGACCTCGTCCCAAGTCGTCAGAAATTTTATTAATTATATCAATTATCATAGTAGTGCATTTACTGTGAAGTGTTTGTTGTTATTTTTAATTGAATAATTTTTAAATTTTCCGCGTATTAAGTGGATTGGCAGTGTTTTTGTTGGGACTTAGAACTTACACGAGATAAAAAATCAGCTGTAGTGTTGATAGAATATCTTCAGAATGCATTGGTGAGTGTTTTTATTAAAGCATTTTTTTTAAACATTTCTACTTTACCATTACCAAAAATATATATAACACATCCAAAATATTATTAGAAGAATACAATAGGCTGGAAAAAATTTTTTTGGGCGATTTAAACACGCCATTTTCGCGCTCATGAGTTATGTGCGATGACGTCACATCGTCACTTGACACGTTGACTTTGACATGCCATGGAAAAGTTCGTAAACATATTTAATTCATTCATTTTTATGTAATATCCCGGTGATAAGTACTAAATAAAAAAAAAAATCATATTTTAAAACAACAAACCATAGAAAACATGAATTAACTTCTTCTTCTTTTATTTATGGCAATGGCGGTTGCAAAGGTTTGGGACCATTCTGATTTTGGATAGGCATGTTGCCTAAAAAATTATTTTTCGTCCATTCGATGTGAGACAATGTGTTAATAAATAATCTACAACCCATTTTCCTATATCTTAAAAAAAAACGAGGATACAAAAAAAATATATTTACAATAAGAAAGAGAGCGATATATGAGCTTATGACATCACGAGTTGCGAGAGTTTCTTTCTTTCAATTTATTACGCTGGGACTATATCACCCGGAATCCGCCTGGCCTTGGAAAATTCAGTGCACTGAAAATAGAAATTTGCGCTAATACAATAGAGTTGAAAATGGAACTTAAGAGTGTCGGGCTATCATATTATAATATGACATTGACATTTGTCTCAACACTCACGTTCGATTTTCAACTCTATTTTATTAGCACAGAGTTTTGTTTTCAATGCTATCTATTATATAAATTTAATAATATATAAATTTTGGATTCCGGATCATAATATAGTCCCAGCCTTATACGAAAATTCTGTTTCACTTGGCAATGGTTTAATACGTTCCGCCTGAAATATAAATAGTTTTGAAAATTGATACACGTTCGTCTGTACGATGACGTCACGTTTTGCTCCGCCAGTACAAATCCTTTTATGAAATTTGTGCGGGATTTAAAACAAACAATTTTTAATGATTAAATTTCACTATTAATTCACGATATTTTTTGGGCAGATGGCGTTTGACGTGTAAACATCGGCTCAGTATATTTTTTAACTTTAAAAATCGCAAAGTTATTTATTAAAGCTAAAAAGTAAATAAAACTGTTAACAAACTTTAATTACTATTGTGTAAGTGTTATCTAGTGTCTAAGTGACTTAATAGACCAGTTATAGTAAATTTTATGTTCCTATAGTGATTAAGGGAATCTTGTGAAATAGTGTAAACAATGACCTCTCCGGACTAAACATTGTTAAAAACCACACTATACTAAAGTGAAATTAATGTGTAAAACCAAAAATTCTTCTTTAAAACAAAAAACAAATATACATTTTTTTGTGACAAAAGTGATAGTGGTTTAAAATAAATTTGAAAAATCATAACCGACATCAATATAAAGTGAAGCTACAGAACTGAAATTAATTTTAAAAATTAACTAAATACATCAGACAGTGTAATTCACGGTAAAAGTCTCGATTTGTCAACAGGTTTGTACAGTGGACTGATTAGCGAACTAAAAAGTGAAATATCTAAAGATTCAACTTGAAAGCACGCGTGAGGAACTAGACATCATAATATTGGAAAACAATGACCTTTAAGCGTATAATTTCTCGGCAAAATCATCATTTAAGCACTCTAAAAGATATTTGTTCAAATCCTCGGAGCACACATAAGAAACAAATTCTATCTTCCAGGAAAAAGAATAGGAGATGAATACAAGGCAACTACAGAAAATTAATGACTGAATGCAGCGAAACCTCCTTTTTTGACAATACGGATCATGTACTAACAAATCTGACAACATTTATGACTGGAAAAATTATTCTATGTATAAAAATACTCCACATTGTAATCTACAGGACTCTTTATCAGTATTACTGACTCTGCCACTAAAAGGAACAATACCGTATTTTTTCCCAATTATTATTAACAAGACCAATACAAATCAGTTTTTCGTCCCTAAAATTACATTTAATAACATAAACATTGATTCAAATAGTTCACCTAATAAAGTAACATTTTGCAATAATGCTACAAAGAAGGAGCGTGAACCATCAGAATGTTACAACAAAATATAGCAGGGCTTCTTTCAAAACAGGATCTCATTAATGTCACCATTTCGGAATTGAATGATATAAACCAGCAACCCGACATTATCTGCTTCAGAGAAACATTTTAAAGTCAAATAACGTGCAAAATGTTAAATTAAATAGGTATCGTACTGTTTCTAGCTACTGTAGACCAAGTAACAAAAATAGTAAAAAAAATTTATGATGAATTTATTATTTTTTATAATTTATGTTTCCCTTTCAAAAGAATAAAAAAAAACAATGAAATATAAAAAGCCCACATGGATTACTAATGGTATAAAAACTAGCTGCAAAACATAAAGACATATTAGATTTACTTATTATAAAATAAAAGTAATAAAAACAAATCGAAATATCAAATAAATATTTTAAATATTACATAAAAGCTTTAACATCGCACAAAAAATATTGAATAATGACCTACTAGCAGTCGCTAAAAACAAATGCAGAGCATCGTAGAAAATTATAAACAGCCAAGTTAATGATAAATTAGATAATTTTGTTCTTATTAATAAAATTAAAATTAAAATAATGACATAGTATGTAATCCCACTGACATTGCTAATGAATTTAATAATTATTTAATTAATCTGACAAAATATATACAAAATGCAGCTTTACCATCTAATACTAATAATACTTTTATTCAAAACACCATCTTTCTGAATCCATGTACCTACTTCGAAATAAATACTGTAATTGGAGCACTTAAAAATACTAAATCGGACGGATATGACGGAGTATCTACTAAGGTTATGAAATACTGCAGAAATGAAATAACACCTATAATTACCTATCTGACTAATCTTTTTTACGAAACCGGCACATTTCCAGATCTTTTCAAAACATCGGTAGTAAAACCGTTGTATAAGAAAGGAGCTAAGTCACTATTACAAAATTACCGTCCAATAACACTCATATCTGTTTTGTCAAATATTTTCGAAAAAGTAATTTGCAAGCGACTAACAACGTTCATAGAAAAAGATAATATAATTAAGCGAGAACAATTCGGATTTCAAAGTAATAAAAGCACAACCACAGCAGCAACTAAATTATTATTATATGTATATAATCTAAATTAGTATTAAATATAGTTAAGTACTTAAATGACAGGAAGTCAACAACTTGCATCTTTTTTGATATGTCAAGGGCCTTTGACTTCGTGTCCCACAAAGTGCTGCTGAACAAAAATTGAGCAACCTGGGTATCAGAGGTTCTCATCTCATCTGGGTCTTGCTTTAAACTGGTTAGAATCATATCTGATAGAGAACAGTATACCGAAATTATGACTATTATTAACCAAAATATTTTAACCGCCGTGAAATTTAAATGTAGATTCAATAAAGTAGGAGTAACCCAATAGAGTATTCTTGGTCCAGTCCTGCTCCTGCTCTATGTTAACGATTTTCCTAACAACAAATTATAATTGCACCCTTTTTGCAGATGACATATCCATACTAATAAATAATGACAATAATAATACTTACCTTGAAATGCATAATTTAATTAAAACTGTTATTACCGGGATGAATAACAATAACTTAAACATACATTTAACTAAAACCAATTTCATTAAATTTAAAAATTATAGGAGTAAGCCCGCCATCTGTGGAAAAATTACATATGAAAATCAGAGTATTGAAAAGGTGACACATACTAAATTCCTCTGTTTGTATATTGATGATGTATCGGTCTATGACCTCTTGATTGTAAGTCCTTCGTGCGCTCGTGTGGTGATGATAATAATACAGCAGCAATTCTTATACTCTCCTTTATTGGTGCTTACCACAAATACGTATTACAATATGTAATGAGATATGCTTAACACAATATATACGTCTACACTATGTATAGCCTTTTGGCCAACTGAAATAAACTAACTCGATAGGCTTTACTTATGACATCTGTCAATGTCAATAATGACATTGACAGTTATATCTTACTGTTGATATATGTAACAAATGAGAACCTGAATTGGAAGGCCCACATAGAATTCGTCTGTAGTGAAACAAACAGTATTTGTACTTAGTAAAGTCAAACAAGTGGCATCGATGCATACAGTCCTATCAGCCTATCATGGATATATAGCATCAATCCTAAGGTATACCTATTACTGTGGGGTAATTCCACGGATATGAACAGTTTTCATCGCCAAAAAAATATGTGTAAGAGCTATTTGTGGTAAGCCGCCATAAGACCTGTAAACCACTTTTTCTAAAATTAAATATAATGACTTTACCGAGCATGTACATTTACGAATTAATGAATTATGTAAAAATAAATTATAAAACTTACAAAAAGGTACATGACATATACCCTAGGAATAATAGAAATCCTGACAGGCTAGTGCTTGACGTCATCCCGAAAAATGCATTGTACCAAAGACAATATTATACCATGTGCATAAAAGCATATAATGCTATCCCAAGTCATATAAAAAAGCTACCGTATAATAAATTTAAACAGGAAATAATTAAATGGGTTAAACTTAAAAACTTCTACTCGGTAGAGGAATCATTTAATCAAAAAAATAATAATCATCAATCGCATAATAACATAAATCTGTGCTGAATTAATGATTACTTCAACTTCAATAATTATTATGACATTAATGACCATTATAATATAATTATTGTGATTACTATTTTTTAATGTATTTCGTTTGTATTATTAGTTTTTGTTACTGATTTATGACATCTATTATATAATCCTGACATGTTATTATAATTTCCGACAAATATCTACTCGATTGACATCATAATAACATATTATATTATATGTACTGACTACTAATATTTTGCGAATTTTATTATGAATTTAAATGTGTTGTGTGATTTTCTGTGTTTACTTTTTTTGTTATCTACTAAACATCCTAACAGTGTGACATGTAATTACTTATGAAATAATTAGAATACAATATACCTAGTCTTGCCATAAATACTGAAACAAAGAAAAAAAAATTCTATTGCAAATTACATTTATTACTTTTACAGTGTGTTAGTTTAATACATAAATATAAAACAATTTAAAATATAAAAAGCTTATTCGAAGTGGTCTCCATTGGCTGCAATACAGTCCTTTAAACGTTGAGGCCAGTTATCGATAGAAGCACGCACTCTTTCCATGGGGAAAATTCTTCACTGCCAATCGTACAAATTGTTTTAGGGACTCCTAATTATCATGGCGTTTAGAGCAAGCCGTACTCTCTAAAACCGACCATAAATCATAATCCAGCGGATTATGATCAGGACTAGACGACGGCCAGTCTTCAGCTTGGATGAAGTCCGAAACGTTCGTTTCCAACCAAGACTGCGTAGACCGAGCTTTATGACCCGGCGCCGAGTCTTGCTGGAAGGACCATTCTTGGTTATTGAACACGTAGTTGTTAAGGGGATTTACTACCTTCTCAAGAATGGTATCTTGATACACTTGTGCCGAAATTTTGATACCTTTTTCCAAAAGTATGGCTCAGTCACTCCTTCATAGCTAATACACAATAAAAAAAGACTCGATGCTAGTAAAGGCGCCGGGCCTGACGGTATCCCACCCATCTTTATTAAAAAAACGTATAAATACCTTACGCTACCCCTGAAGATTATATTTAATAAATCTTTAGAAACCTCAACTTTCCCCAACACATGGAAATCGGCAAATATATTCCCAATACACAAAAAGGGCTCGAGACACAGCGTATGTAATTATCGACCTATATCAATGCTCTGTGTGCTAGCGAAGGTATTTGAGAGCCTGATCTGCCCAACTCTTACTCGCTACTTCAAAGGTATAATCACCAAAGATCAACATGGTTTTTGCCAAGGACGCTCTACAGTTACAAACTTACTAAGTTACTTAAACGATGTAATAAAAAGCGTAGACAGCCGACAGGAAGTTGATGCGATATACACAGACTTCAGCAGTGCTTTCGATAGGGTAGACCACAAAATACTAATAGAAAAACTACAAGCATACGGCATTCACGATCCCTTACTCTCCTGGTTTAGATCCTACCTAGAAAAACGAGTTTTGACAGTTACGGTTAATGGATATTCCTCTGAACCTTTTTTCGCCACGTCAGGAGTGCCTCAAGGCTCCCACCTTGGCCCAATACTCTTTCTGGTCTTTATTAACGATATCACTTTAAAAATTCGTTTCAGTAAATGCTCCTTGTTCGCCGATGATCTTAAAATATACCGGGTAATAAAATCGATCGAAGACAGCGCCCTATTGCAAAAAGACCTCGACTCTATCCAGAAATGGTGCAGCGACAATAAAATGTCCCTCAATGTTTTCAAATGTGCTCATATAAAATTTTCCCGCAAAAGAATTAAACTCGTATTATTATTATTGCTAATGTATAAATTTGTTTTTACCTATGACATCTCGTTACTAAACTTGTAGTTATTCTGACAAAAATTTAATTGTATTATTTTTTTCTTTCTTAATTATAATGAAAAAAAATTAAATATTAGTTCTTCTAATTAATTGCAAGTTCGTTTATATTAATTATTTTAAATATAGTAAGTTAAGCATTTCTTATGACACATCTTAACTAAACTTATTTTTAATGTAAGGAGCAAATACCTTTAAAACAGTTGCATACGCCTGTAATTAACTATTGTGTTAGTATAAAACAAAAATGTATTAGTTTTAAGTTTTGAATGTTGTCACAATATGTTGTTGGTGTATCTTTTGAATAAAAAAAAAAAAAAAAAAATACCCCACCAAACCATCACTGAAGTCGGATAGTGCCGTTGCACTCTGTCGACTAATTGGGAAGCTTCCTTAGAGCTTTGAGCATAAATACGGTCATTTTGTTTGTTAAGATGTTGCTCAATTGTAAAAAAATTCTCATCCGTAAACAAAAATTTTCTGTGACCTCCCTTTGCGTACAGCTTCAGTAGTTGTTCCGATTTTACCACCCTGTTCTTTTTTAAATTATCAGTTAAGAAATGACCAGTACGTCTCTTATAGGCTGAAAGTCCTAAATCATCTTTAAAAATACGCGACATGGTTCTAGGTGCTATCTTCATCTCCCGAGATAAAATCTTTTGCTTTCGTACAGAATTTCGTCGAATTTTTTCACTTACTGCTTTGATCACCTTTTTCGTACGAAATCTACGAGGACGGCCAGATCTTTTTCTGTCACAATCAGAGGAGGCCTCATTGTACCTATTAATAGCCCGGTACACAAACATTTTACTAATAACAAGCGTATGGAGAGTTTTAAAAATTGCATTTGGCTCCATACCTACTTTGTGTAATGCAATCACAGCGATTCGGTTGTCTTTATCACCCCACTCCATTTTAATATCGCAAAATATTGTACAATGTATTGGCGCCAAAATGAGAAAACCCAATGAACAATCATATAAAAATTACAGATTCTAAATTCAAATATAATATATATATTTTTTAATTATAACAGTATTTATGGCCAGACTAAATTGAATAATGTAACAATTTAGAATAATTAGAACTTATATTAATGTAATAATAAAAAAAATATTTTATCCATTTTGGTATCACAGTATTGCACATTTAATTAAAGCTAAAAGCTAATATTATAAGATTAAATTTTTGGTCTTGTCAGGACGCTTCAAATACAAGAAGGTATGAAGGGAATAGGTACCCACCTAGAGGAAACATCAAGTGCTAGAGAAATGAAAAATAGGTATTTGTAAAATCGATTGCCGTCCCGCAGTGCCCGAACAAGCTACTGATCAATGTGTGAGAGTGCGATAGAGACAACTGTAACTTGAACTGAAAATACCTACTAAAAGTATAAAAAATCAACAATTCGTAGTCCTCTGATTGCTTCTCCAAAACTCAACCGATTTAAGTACTTTTTTCATTAAAAATTAAAAAAAAGCTTGAGCTGTGTTCCTTGGTGTAATTTTTTATATAATTTAGTCTTTGTTTTCTGGATGTTTGAACACAGCGATAAAATCGGGCCATTTTTTTAAGTTTTTGAACGTCCATATCTATTTGAATTATTAATTTATGAAAGAAAGGAAATCATAGGGACATGCTAATAGTATCCATAAATATTCAGGAAAAAAATTGTTACTCTACCGGCATTATCCAGGGAGGAAAGGGAGGTTGAAACTGTATAATACATTATATTATTATATGAATGTGCCTAAAATAACAGATAGTTTGCAACTTCGCCGCCGCCGCCGAAACGACACAACTTGTAATAGTACGATGAGAAAACAACATTCCACAATATTACAGAAACAACATATTCCTTATATGAGTATGGGACGCAATACACAAAGTTACCGGAGCGTAGTTTATTGTAAGCGGGCCAATGATACGACGGCTGCTGGTAACGAGTTACTGGCAACTAGTTACAACACTGATGTGGCGCTGCCAGTCTGCCAAGTGCCAGCGTGGAGGAAGTTGCCAACGAATGCGAAGCCAACGCTGTGTTACGACAATAGAGCTACGCTAATACGAGGATTTGTGAGCAACATCGGGAAAGTTATAGCAATGGCAAAGTTGTCAATGCTGAGGAACAAAGTACAAAGTTGTCAAAGAATTTTTACAAGCTGATGAAAAAAAAATTTCATCAGCATTTAGGTGATTCTCAAACTGACAACGCGCCTCTCAATGGATACTGGATGTGCAGATTTCAAATTGCAAAGTCGAACTTTAATTTGTATAGAAATAACCGGCCTAGGGCGAGTCGGACTCGCGCACAAGGGGTTCCGTAACTGCAAAAAATCACGTTTGTTGTATGGGGACCTTTTAAATATTTATATTATTCTATTTTTACTATTTATTGTTGTAATGGCAACAGAAATACATCATTTGTGACAATTTCTACTGTCTAGCTATCACCGTTCATAAGATACACCCTGGACGGATGGACAGACATTGAAGTCTCACTAATAGGGTACTGTTTTTATCCTTTGGGTACGGAACCCTAAAATCCACCCTGAGGTGAATTTTGGAAATGCCATGTCAGTAAATTTACCCTACTTACTATATATTTTTTAATTTTTCCACCTAGCACGGGGAGAATTCTCGGACATAGTTTTCCCAGAATTCACCTGACTTTTGTGGTAACAGGGGGGGCCCAAGCAGGAACAATTGGCAACTACGTATTCGTAACATTGACGAATGTGAATTGTATGGGCGCTGTCATAATTTTCATACAATTATCTTTCCATAACGTTGGGAATAAAATAATAATAGTTGTCAATTGTTCCTGCTACCACTACATAACATACATATCCCGAAAACGCTCGTCATATGCCATTTCAGTACAATATCCGATTATGCCGCTCCGCGCGGCGCACTGTTTCGGTTAGATGAAGTCTCAGGTTGTTTCAGTCTCTTGAGTTCTTGACTCGTGACTCTTGGCACCGCGCGGGCGTAAAGATTGATAGTGCTGTGGATTAGCGGACCAATTTGCGACACAATCCTGAATCGCGCTATCGAAGTTTTCACAGTTACAGCGCCATACGTATGGTCGGTCTCTTGATCTGGATATAAAAATAAAAGTCTGCCCTCTTACCCCATCTGACTTTAACATATTTTTCGCCTAATGTAAAAGTATCGCGCTATATTGAGTGCTCTCGCTCAGCATGTTTAGCGGATGTGGGTCGACACTCGACACTCGAGAGGAACTCGCTAGGTAAGGAATAAAAACGCCAGAGTATTCAATAATGCTTTCTTAATCCAAGGCTGGAAACTAGTTGAATTATTTAAGCACTGAGCTCTGTGTTTTGGTGTTTTTATATTAGCGTGGTTTACGTTTTAGCTTATTCTTATTGTGGTAGAACCAATTACGTTTCAAGTAGGGACGACAGTTTCTTTTTCCTACGGGAAGGTAGACAAGATGACGAGAGAGACAAGAAATATCTCCTTTGATACCTGCAATAAGTACTATCATTACTATTATGCGTATTACTTAAGATGTGGTAATAGGTAGATAGTTAATGGTATTGTCACCTGACTCAGGATGACAGGAAATTCATTATCGCAGCGCAGCACACCTCGGTAGACCGTGCTAAGGAAACCACGACTTAATGCGTGCTCCGGACTGCTGCGTCTAAACTCTAACCCCTCTAAAACTCTAATAAAACTATATTTACACAACGGATAACTAAAACAACGTTGCTACCTTTGTGTGATACGTTGGAAATGTCACTTTATAGAAAAAGATAACAACGTTGTTTAAGTTACTTTCACCACACACCGGCACGCAAAACAAAATTGTCTGTACACCGGGCGCCACCTATCTACGGGCATGTTTTCCGACCCGCTGAATATGAATTTCAAGTCAGTTTAGGCCGTCCAGCCTTCAATTTCGAGTAAATTGCAAAAAACCACAAAAAATAGCGAAAATTCGATTTGGCAAGAAAAAAGCTTGAGATCTAAGGCAAGCATAATTTTCATGTATTTTGATCTGTTAATATTGTTAATTTCGTTCGTACGTAATCATAAACCGTTTTAAATCTAAAAAAAAAAAAAAAAAATCATCAAAAATTGCAAAAATCGAAGAAAATTGGTATAAAAAAGATTATCTTGGTATAAAAAACTGAAGGCTGGACGGCCTAAACTGACTAGAAATTCGTATTCAGCGGGTCGAAAAACATGCCCGTAGATAGGTGGCGCCCGGTGTACAGACATTTTTTTTTGTGTGCCGGTGATTTTTATTAGTAAGGGGATGAGCCCTTGGAATTGATTTAATATTAATAATATCTATGAACGCTTCCACGCCACGTCAATTTAGTCCTATACTCAGTAGCTGAAGAACTTGTATCACAGGTACCAGAACGAAAATATATTTAATACTGTTATACTATTAATATATTAAAGATATTTTGTTATACATCTGATAGCGCGGCAGCATTATCGCCAAGTATTAAACGGCCGTAGTAACTATCTTTTCTCGAAGCACTTCGCGGCTTTATCGTATTTTAGTTTGTAACAAAACTTGTCGCTGAGTAGTCGATAGCAAAATAAGCTTTTGTACAAAATTTTGAACAAAATGTATGAATACAAGTTCACTGATAACTTTGTAATCGTTATTTATATAACAAATCTCATAAATGAAGAAGTGGGAGGTTATTTTAGGTTACAGTAGATGCTTCGGGATGAATGGGCCCACTCGACCGGATAAATGGGACGGCTTCATAGAAAACCGATTGGAAATAGCAGAGCAATCGGATCGCCCGTTAGTATGAAATTGTAAAAAGGTAAAAAAACAAGCCTCTAATTATTATTTAAAAATAAAATCCTGAATGTGAGTTTCCAATATTAACTTTAAAAATTTTAATTAGGAATTTATTTCAGCTTTGAAACTTAAGATTTTAGAATTGCTATTTTAACTTTATAAGATTTTAAATAAAAAAATTGTAACGAATATTCTTTTAATCACAAATACAACTTGATACTACAAAATTGAGAATAATAATGCACGCTTCGCAAACGCCATTTCATAATCAACCCTCCTCTCCTCTCCACTCCACTTCTCCCCATCAGTCCAGACAACCGACTCTGAAGCACCTCTCCTTAACTGACTACCCCTCTGCTCCTCTTGTTACAGTCGGCCATCCCGTCATAATTGCGCCGCAATTGGCACAGAGAAAAAAAACATTAGCTCTCTAATAAATTGACCAGATCATCTCTATCAACCATTTCCTCGTCGCTACTGGTTTCGCTATACTGTGGGGCACTGCGATATAGTCTTATAGAGTCGGCAGCTATAATGCCTGTAAAATTTTTATACCATCGCATTCCTTTCATACTTCAAATTTTGATACCGCCCGTTAGGTAATAATACCTTTTGCACAACATATGGCTCCGAGTATATCGCTTGTAGTTTTGTATTGACATTTTTTACCTCACCACCACTAGGCGCCTGCTTCTATAACACCAAATCGCCCTAAACGAATTTCCTTTCAGGCTTATTATATATTTCAGTACGTCTATCATAACTTCCTTTTATAACCTCACTGCGATGCTTTAGCATGCGAGAGATGGTTTCGCGATTTTCTTCGACAGAAGGGGTGGCTTCATTGCGTTCGTCTGACAAATTAGACATCAGTCTACTAAGATAGCTAAATAAAATTTCAAAAGCATGATAATCTAAGCCTTAATTAATAGTATTATTAATTCCCCAAACAACATCTGGTAAACATTCAGTCCACATATTAGGATCTTTTATACGTGTACGCATAGCGTCAAGCAGAGTTCTGTTGTACCGCTGTACTTGGCCATTAGCACGAGGGCACGCTATGGCGTTTACTGTGTGACGAAAATTGTACTGTACCGAGAATTCCTTAAAAACCCTACTAGTAAAGGCTAAATTCCTATCAGATATAATCCTTTTGGGGTACCCAAATAAACTAAACATATCTTTAAGAACCCAGACAGTTTCAACAGAGTCAATTGTTCTCGTAGGGCGTGCAATCAAGAACTTTGTAAAAGAATCAACCTTCATGAGCATATACTGGTATCCTTTCGGTGACCTACTGCAGGGACCTAAATGATCAATATGTACAGTATCCATCAGCGACGATAGTTTTGGAATAGGATTCAATTCCCCAGCAGGTCTGCCATAATCACCTTTCCGTATGCGTTCTCTAAACATGAATTTATATATTTCTTAATAAAACGTGTCATTTTTGGGTACCAATAATCTGCTTTTTAACTAATTCATCGCACCGCCTAAAACCTACGTGGCCTATTTTATCATGAAATTTTTGCATTCATTTCCAACGAGCAAAGGAGGGAATTACAAGTTTTTCTCCGTTTAAAGTTTTCTTATATAACCGATCATTTTTAATTTTATAATTATTAATCACCTCATTACACGCATCACCCTCTCTTATTCGTTTGAGTTGTAATACGCTCTGTTGAGTTTTTCGTCTTACAATTGCATTGTTAAATACCAATTTCATTCGAAATTTGGAGTAAATTATATTATATTAATTATTTAATAATTAATTGTATATACCCTACATGCGTTAATGACGATGATTATCATAATCATCGTCATTAACGCATGTAGGGTTTCGGTACAATTTTGGTTGGCTTGCCTATAACGTAAACACGAAAGCGCTGAAGGGACGCCGCCACAGATAGTGTAACTAATTCATAGCTATGATATAAAGATTATTTGCGAGTAGTTACCCTGCTAAAATAAAATACTTGTTTTAATTTCCCATCTACTTGTTTTTGCAACAAAATTCCAGCTACCCCATTTTTGCTAGCGTCCCTGTGGATTTCCCACGGCAATGCTTCATCGTACAAGGCTAACACAGGACGAGAAACAAATTTTTCTTTAAGTAGCTCAAAGCTTCGAATCTGATCATGGCCCCATAGCCACACGATATTCTTTTAAGTCAAATCACTAAGAGGCTTAGCTAAAACTGCAAAAATTTAACAAACTTTCTAAAATACAAAGTGATATCAATTGCCTCAGTTCATGTTAATTATTTAGTTTTTTAAATTTAGAAAGTGCCACTATTTTATGATCACCTAGTTTTATACCTTCGCTATTAATCTCATGTCCTAAAAATGAAACGCTTGACTTTAAAAATGAAAATTTCCGTACATTTAGTTTCATCTGACACTGTCGTAATTTACCTAATACTGTTTCTAATAGTTTTAAACCACCAGAAACGTCAGTTGTTGATAATGAAATGTCATCCATAAAACAAATAATTTATCACTCGCCACCATCGTACAATTTTTTTATATAACCCGCGGGTATGTATGTATGTGGAAAACGGTATGTGGAAAATTTAATTTGTATAATTTATTATATTATTAAATAGTGACTTGGCAATGAGCACTTTAATAAATAAAGATATAAACATCATGGTTACTAGTAGCTTAAAGCTAGTGCTCACATCTTATTACTTGCAGTGATTCTATTACTTGTGATCTAGATTGTGTTGACATTTTTTAAATTAGAAAACTTAACCATACCTATGAAAAGTTTTCAAAACACAATCTTCGAACTGGTCAAAAATTAATAGAAAAATTACTCCCCTGAGGCCTACAATTTCTTTGACCAGGGTAGGGTTTGGAGATTTAAAAAAAAAGTGATCGCAGTTGTAACTCCTCTGATGGTAAGAAATTATAACACTTCCTTACCACCAAGCGATCGGTTTGCTCGTTTTCAATTACTTGAAGAACTTTGTAACGGGAGGAGCGGACGGGTAGTCAGTTGAGGAGAGGTGCGTCAGAGGCGGCTGTCTGGTGGGGAAAAGTGGAGTAGAGAGGAGAGGAGGGTTGATTATAAAATGGCGTGACTTTTAGCGGAGCGTGCATTATTATTCTCAATTTTGTAAAAACAAGTTGTATTTGTGATGAAAAGAATATTCGTTACCATTTTTTTTTAATCTTATACAGTTAAAATAGCAATTCGAAAATCTTAAAAGTTTCTAAGCTTAAATAAATTTCTTATTAAAATTTTTAAAGTTAATATTAGAAACTCATATTTCAGAATTTTATTTTTGAATAGTAATTAAAGGCTTGTAAAAACTGAGAAGTGTACGTAAAAGTACGTTTCCGGTGTAATTATTTTGGAAATGCATAGGTATTCTAATAAAAGAAAAGGTAATGAGCACGTGAGTACTGATGATGTTAATCCCTCTTCGACCCTAAATGTAGATAATATTGTAACGCAAAAGACTGGTGAAGTTATAAGTAAATTTCAAAATAACAATTAATTCCTGATTTCGATCTTAAAAATCGTGATATGATGCTAATTTAAATCTCGTAGACGCAATTGAGGTAGCGTTATGTTTCAGAGTTTTAGTAGCCGAGGATACTGAAGTTCCGATCGGAAGTAGCCTTGTAAGTGTCTACGTGGCCAATCCACCTGCTGGGAACTTGATCACAAAACCTAGACAATACAGTGGTGTATACAAAAAGGCAAGGGCTACATCAAAGTCTGTAATATACGGACTAAACCGATAATTTGAAAGGAGGATGAGAAAGATGATTACCAGAGCGGAGAGGTGCGACGTTGTGACAGAGGTGAGTAAAAATATATTTTTAATAGGAAGCGGTGATAAGGGCGATGTAGAACGTGATGATATAGACGTGGGTAATATGTGTGACAAAGAGTAATTTGGTGAGTAACAGAAATATATCTCGACCCCTGGAGGCATCGAGTAGCCAAAAACGTTCGATAGCAACCTATATGCTATCAATTTTAAACAAAAAATTTGGTCATATTGCGCCTGACTGTAGCACACCGGATAAACGAAATTGCTTTAGATGCGGAAAGCAAGTACATGTCGCCACTAACTGTAAATAGGAATATGTGCCAGATCAAATTTATAAAAATAACGAAAAGAAAGTGCAAGTATTGTTAAATCTTAATGATAACTTTAAAAGTAAATGGAGTATTTATTAATTCTTTTATCAATGCCGGAAGTGAATTAAACGCGATAACTGTTAAGGAAAATTTCCCTCTTCCACATTAAGATGACCAATTGTCAAAACTGGCCAATAAGAAAATATTCACAAACTTAGACTTATTCTCCGAGTATCATCATATTGAAATACATCCAGATTCTATAAATAAGCCGCTTTTGTAACACCGGACGGTTTATATAAATTTTTGAGGGTACCTTTTGGTCTTGAGAATGCACCCGCGGTTTTAATGACCCGCGGGTTATATAAAAAAATTGTACGATGGTGGCGAGTGATAAATTATTTGTTTTATGGATGACATTTCATTATCAACAACTGACGTTTCTGGTGGTTTAAAACTATTAGAAACAGTATTAGGTAAATTACGACAGTGTCAGATGAAACTAAATGTACGGAAATTTTCATTTTTAAAGTCAAGCGTTTCATTTTTAGGACATGAGATTAATAGCGAAGGTATAAAACTAGGTGATCATAAAATAGTGGCACTTTCTAAATTTAAACAACCAAATAATTAACATGAACTGAGGCAATTGATATCACTTTGTATTTTAGAAAGTACCCGTCCGCTCCTCCCGTTACAAAGTTCTTCAAGTAATTGAAAACGAGCAAACCGATCGCTTGGTGGTAAGGAAGTGTTATAATTTCTTACCATCAGAGGAGTTACAACTGCGATCACTTTTTTTTTAAATCTCCAAACCCTACCCTGGTCAAAGAAATTGTAGGCCTCAGGGGAGTAATTTTTCTATTAATTTTTGACCAGTTCGAAGATTGTGTTTTGAAAACTTTTCATAGGTATGGTTAAGTTTTCTAATTTAAAAAATGTCAACACAATCTAGATCACAAGTAATAGAATCACTGCAAGTAATAAGATGTGAGCACTAGCTTTAAGCTACTAGTAACCATGATGTTTATATATTTATTTATTAAAGTGCTCATTGCCAAGTCACTATTTAATCATATAATAAATTATACAAATTAAATTTTCCACATACGGTTACAATTTTTTAATGAGTAACTATTAAATGGACTATCTTGAATTTCACTTGGACTCTACGACATCTCTTAACTTTTTGCAAAGTAAATACTTGGCTTTTTTCATTTAGGTAATATTTTTGTGGGATATATATTTAATACACATCCAAGACCCAGGAACACAGAAAAACTTATTGTCCCTCCTACGGGTTCGAACCCGAGACCTCCGGCTTAAGCGCTGACGCGCTAACCGCTGAGCCACAGAGGCCGTCGAATAATAATTATTAAAGTGTGTATAATAATTATTAAATTATTAAAGTGTGTGCACTTGATGATGCACTACAATTATTGTAGTGCATCATCAAGTGCACACACTTTCAGATTGGATTTTCTCACATTTAACTGCTTTATTAAGCAAATAGCAATCGCTTGTTCCGTTCATTCTTTGTATGAACCGAACCTTTAGAACTAAATATTTTCTTTTATTGTACAGTGTGCACAGTCTGGTAGAGCTTAAAGTTTAAACTGATTTTAACTAGTAAACTGTAACTTTTCCGAAGTGCAATATATTTCAGGGAAAGTAAGATTGAAAAAAAAAAGAATGAGTAAAAAAATATTTCTCGCTTGCTCGCTCTTAACTTATGAAGCATAATTTTATATCATTTATAATTGCAACATTCAACAATTTTATGCATTAGATTTTATTGTGTTTTTTGTGAGGAGCACAAACTTTGCAATAGGGACTCACAGCAGCTGATGTCATCGACATAATCGTTCTCTTGTTTAAAGTTTGTAAGTTTATATATATTTTTTTAAATTTTAAATTTTTAACCGCATTTAAAAACCGCATGCGAAATTTATTTTTATATTAAACCAAAATAGCCAAAGATTTTATTGAAAATCAAAGTATTTTCCGGGATACTGTTCATTTCCAGGCACGTTGTGGGCGGCGCCCGTTTGCCTGCCGTATATCTACGTGTAATATCTACGTGGTTCTGTGGGCTACGGCACGTAACACGTAGGCGAACCGTTCAGAAACAATTTCAGCGCAATTTCTACATCAAACTTAAATAACTGAAGCAGCATAGGCGCATAGGTACACGAAACAATGATTAGAATGAGAGTGGGTTTAGCTTACTGGAAACACGGAAAAAGACTTACGGCCTTAAACTTCCTTGCTTTCTTCTCGTTTTAAACATACTACCTGCATCTAATTATATCTACCTTTTTTATCTGAATACAATGAATTATTGAAGATTCAGATATGCCCTTTCTTTAAATATTAAACAGGACCGTCTCTACGATAGTGCCATTAGCCAAAACAACATAGGCGTCAGTGGGGGAGCTATTTTACCCTGTAGAAGGCCCTGTCCCCTCGTCGGCATCAGTAATATACATATAATACAGTGTAATGTACGTTGCTTATAGGCAAATAATATAATATATTACTAAGTACTACGTAAAGAATCGTCATTTCACCGATTTACACGAATGACATCTCGCGGCTGTGTGGCTGGGCGAATGCGGAGGCGGGCGGGGCGTGAGTTTCTTTATTACAAAAAAATATCTATTTCGTTGAAATTTAGATCATAATTTTCCGTAACTCTATAGATTGGCGCTCGCTTTCCAGCATTTATTCTGCATAGCGGTAGAGCATATGTGCGGCGGACACGTGTCGCTCTCATCAGGGGTCGGGTAGGCACATAAGGCACATTAAACATAACTTTATCCATAATACTTTTACAGTCGTACTTATTTTTACAAACGTCAAACAGAAACATAGCTTGTAATTGTTAACGTCTGTGTTTTAAAATAAACATTTTGTGTTTTCGCAAACAGAAATTATACGATACATACTTAATTTTACACCGATAATCAAAACTCTCATACAAAAATGTATTTGTATTCTCTCATAAGGTCATTATAAACATTATAAAGAGGATTCCAAATTGCAACCGGGTATTCTAACTGAGAGCGTATTAAGGATTTATTTATGTAAATAAAACTAGATGGATCGGTCTAATGGAAGTCTTTGGTTGCTCTCATAACAAATCCAAATATTATAAGAGCTTTATTACAAATATTATTTATATGAGAATCTAAAGTTACTTTACTATTAATTTGAATGCCAAGACCACGAATGGAATGAATTTTTTCGAGAACAGAATCACAAAGAGTGTAACGAAAATCAAAATAATGTAATTTCTTAGTGATCGTAATAGTTTTACATTTACTTAAGCTCAGGGTTAATTTATTTTATAGCAGTAAGATGACAGACGATCTAAATCCTCCTGGAGTTTGAGGTGGTCCTCAGCACACTTAATGGTATGATAAATCTTGAGGTCGTCGGCGTATAACAAAAAGCTGTGTTGAAAACAATCACTAATATCGTTATTAAAGTTTATTTAAACAATAGGGGCCCCAAAATTGAACCTTGTGGAACCCCGGAAGTAACAGTAACTGAATCAGAATGGAATCCATTGATTGACACTGACAATTGACACCTTTTGAGTTCGGATAGACACATATGATAAGAACCACCGCCAGAGATTTCCACGAATACCGTTGAAAGCTAATTTTTCCTACAAAATTCTATGGTAAATCTGTCAAATGTATTCTGGAAGTCAGTGTAGACACAATCAGTTTGAATATTAGCATCTAAATTGTCAAAAAGGTCAGTAAAATAATTAATCATGTTAGTCTGAGCTGAACGCCTTCATACAAAACCATGTTGTTGATCTATAATAATGTTATGAATTGTAATACTAAGGCGGGTCAATAAGTCCGTGACTTTTTGAATTTCTAACCTCCTTACTGAAAAAGCAACACTACTCCTGTCAACAGGCATCTGTCAATTGACTCCTATCAAAATTTGAACTTGCTGCGTCAGGCCGTACAAGCACTAAAGATGCCGAACGTCCTGGACGCCCAGTTGAGGTCTCTACACCCGAAACAATCGAAAAAATTCACGATATGGTATTGGCCGACCGAAGATTGAAAGTGCAAGAGATTGTGGAAGCCATAGGCATCTCGCATGGCTCAGTGGATTCAATTTTGAATGATCACTTGGGCATGAGAAAGCTTTCCGCAAGATGGGTGCCGCGTTTGCTCACAGTCGACCACAAACGCAATCGTGTAACAACTTCACAGGAAGGTTTGGCGTTGTTTAATCACAATATGGAGGAGTTTTTGCGCCGTTTTGTAACCGTGGACGAAACATGGATCCATCACAACACACCAGAGACCAAACAACAGTCAAAACAGTGGGTTTCTAAGGGTGAATCGGCGCCAAAGAAGGTGGGTTTGTCAGCCAATAAAGTTATGGCGACTGTTTTTTGGGATGCACGTGGGATAATCCACATTGACTGTCTTCAAAAGGGAAGAACAATTAATGGGGAATATTATGCCAACTTATTGGACCGCTTCAATGAGAATTTGAAAAAAAAACCGACCTCATTTGGCCAAGAAAAAAGTTCTTTTTCACCAAGACAATGCAAGGGTGCACACATGTGCAGTTGCCATGGCAAAAATCCATGAATTGGGCTATGAATTGCTCCCACATCCACCCTATTCTCAAGATTTGGCTCCGAGTGACTACATCTTGTTCCCAAACCTGAAAAAATGGCTCGGTGGAAAAAGATTTGACTCCAATGATGAAGTCATCTCGCAAACAAAGGCCTATTTTGAGGACCTCGACAAATCATATTTTTTGGAAGGGATAAAAAAATTGGAGAAGCGTTGGACAAAGTGTATAGAGCTCAAGGGGGACTACGTTGAAAAATAAAATGATTTATTTATCAAAAAATCTGTGTTTTATTCCAAAAGTCACGGACTTATTGACCCGCCCTCGCATATATGTTATTAAAAATAAGTCCTTCGAACAGTTTTGCCAGAGTTGACATTATCGAGATTGCACGATAGTTCTCTTAGAGAACTACCGTGTCGATTTCTTCTTTCTTCAAAATTTTTCTTAGAGCCCCCCTTGTGAACTGGTATGATTCTATCGGATTTCAATATTTTAGGACATACTCCTTCAGAAAGACATTTATTGAATAGGAAACATAAAGGTTTATCAATATTTCTTGCTACATTTTTGAGAATAGACCCATTTTCTTAGATTTATTCAATATTTTCAACTCCTTTAAATCGTCATCCTCGTTAATTTTTAAACTAGTTAAGATTACTGCAGCTGGATGTACGCTTAGAAGATCAAGGCTATTCGTATCATAGTTATCAGAAATAGAGGACGGTTCATAGACAGAAAGGAAAAAAGATGAGAATAAATTACAGACTTCAGAAGGTTCATTAGCAGACTTATCCTTACATATGACTGACTAGGGAATACTACCAGAAGTTTTACGATTGGATATAAATGTCCAAAAATATATTGTATCTTTTTTAATATTCTTCTGTACCAAAGAGATACAAGTATTATAATTTTTATTACAATCTTTATTAAAGTAGTGTCTATGTCTGGAGAATTCTAAATAGTCATAGGAATTTATATAATTATACCTTATAAATTTAATCCAGAGACGTGATTTGCTTTTAAAAGTACGTATTAGGCCAGCATTAAACCAGACAGGATAAGATGAGTGCTTTGTAAATTTAGTTGGTATATACATATGTTTTTATGAAACCATATAAAGTTTCATAAAAAGTGTCCACAGCTACTTCTGCCGATTTATTTAGTAACACTTCCTCCCATTGTATTTTGGAAAGTTCCTGATCAATTATACAATAGTCAGCCCTAGAATAGCATAGCTGAGAGCGATTATTACGTGTCAAAGCTAACTATTGACCGGGTGCATTACATCTATCGGTACTAAACTAAATGTAGCCTCCCATAATTTACAATAGCATATGTTGGATAATAACAAGTCTAAAATTCTATTATTTGAGTTTGTGACGTAGTTAAATTGATGACAATCAGCTGTTGACATAAAGTTGATTAGATGAGTAGCAGATAAGTAGGTCGAGCCAGGTAAAATAGGTTCAAGATAACAGCTATTATTAGGAATCCATTGAATATTAGGTAAGTTAAAATCACCTAAAATCATAAATTGCTGTACATTTCAAAGAATCTATTACATAATTACCGTAATCAAAATACTTATATTTCATCATTAGTATTAGGTGGAATATATGCCACCAAAATTAATAGTTTAGTTTCACCCGAGTTTAGGAGCAGCGCTTAGTGATCAACAACAGGCGAGCATCGGCGGGGCGGTCGGCGAGGGGGGCGGACACTCCACCGCCGTGGTTGCGCCCCGAGCGCCCCCGGCCCCGAGCGCCCCCGGCCCCGAGCGCGCGCGGTCCCGATCGCAGCGAAACACTCGATATCGAGAATCAATGAATTCATTATCGAATATATTGCCACGCAGCCAGCAGCCAGGTTTCTGTTTATATAATTATGTCATAGTCATGCAATAACATATTCATGTATAATGTATGCACCTTAGTCCTAATGCTTCGACAGTTTTGAAAGTAAAAAGATAATTTATTATTTGAGGAATCCATTTATGGACAAAATATTAAAATTTAATTATTTACTAATCAATTTTATTTTATAGAACAAATTAAACGAGGAAGTTAAAAATATTACATATTTGGGTAAAGCGGGACAGCATTAATTGTAAACATTATGTTTAAATAGTTTATTATTTATTGGGTAAAGAATATAATTATCCAAAGGGTTTACAGTTATCTCAACAGTAACCAAATATATTAAAAATGCATCATATTCGCATAAAGAGAGATAGCATTTGTATATTTTTTTTTGTACAATTATATTAATTATTATTGTGTAAAGTATACAAAATTTCAAGGGGTTTACAGTTACTATATTTATCAAAAATATTTCATATTCGTATAAAGAGAGATAGCATTTATATATATTCTGTTTAATTATTTTAATTTTTATTGTGTAAAGAATATAAATTCCCATAAGGTTTACCGCTACTATAGTATAGTTAAATAATTGTAATAACTTACGGAATGAGTCTGCCAGACCCAACCAAAAGCGATGAACGGCTACCATTCTGTCACAAATTGCGATAAGAGCGACATAAACATAATATAATAATAATATATTCTTACGACTAGTGTACTTGAGATCAAAACAATAATCAATAATAACATGGTTATGATATGCTAGTGCTAGTTTTCTATACTATACTAGTTTTCTAGGGCTTAAACCTATTGTCATCCAGCGATTCTCGCCGGCTTGCCCGTGATGGTAAGTTGATCAGAAGTGAGGTTTTTTTTGACAGGATATGAAGCTACAAAATTGTCACGTAAAATTTTAGACGTAAAACGTATGATTACGTTTTACAGACGACGTCAAAAGAGCCCCCGTGGGGGACCCGGTGAGCTGCAGTTATGTCGGACGGTTGAACTCGTTGGTTAATCAGCTGTCCTATGTTTACCACTAACGAGACGATGTTTTCACTTCAGCGCTCAGGTAGGTTAGAAATTTCAATGTTGCAGTCCCTCGCCTGCTGCTCCATGGCGGATAACTTATTCTCCATAATAGCCAAAAAATGGATCTAGCGTTTCATTATTCTTCGAGACATGATTTTCCATGTGCTTTAAGCGGGTATCGAAAGTTGTCGATTGGTCACTAAAAATAGACAGCACCGTATCTATATCGGCTATAGATACGGTGCTGTCTATCCATGTTTTAGGCTGGAGTTCTCTTTAATTCGGCAATAGTTAAATTCAAGGATGACAAAAATTTTGATACTTTAGACAGTTCATTGAAAACTACAGTTGTAACGGTGCTAGTTATCGTGTTCATTATTTTTTTTTATTCAAAAAGTTGTGTTAGATTATTATTATTCGCTGAAATCACCAGATCCAAGTCTTGTTCAGTAGAAACCGTACCACGCTTGCAAGTAGTAACGTACTTAATAATAAATTGTTTTTCTGTGTATAAAATAACTATTGTAAGATAATCATAATATCAAAATACTTCCACGGTACTACCGCCTATTAAATAATAATATATAATATTATGATCGTCTATTATATTATTATCTGATACTACAAATTACAATTATTAGTAGGTACGTATCTAACTTTCCGCTTAAAGTAAAAATAAATTTATTGAAACTATTTATCACCAACAATAAACACAATATAAATAGTCTCACATTCAATATTCACATATAAGTTCATAAACACGTATTAGTTTAAACTTTAAGACGAATTATATTTATCACTTCTCACTGCTCAATATAATTTCAAAAACAATAGTTGAACAATAGTTATTACTAACGTAATAACATGATTTTACATCCAAGGACGCGCGGCCGAGGTACCACCGAGCTACTTTTCAAAATTCATTCGTCTCATGACGCACGAGATATTAACTAATAACGGCTTCTCATTGGTGAAAGCTACAAAATTGCGGGTTAATGTCACAGAAAAATAGCCCTTAATTACTTCGAACAGTCATCGGACAAATCTTAAAAATTATATTGTTATTTAGTTGGTCAGCCGGCTATTAAAAACAAGTTTGAATTTCAACTTCATTTCTAACGAGATAAGGTTCCTATGATCTCCCACCATAACTCCGAACATATCGGGTTGTAAAGCGGTCTTTGATTCCAATATTCGTGTCAAAGTTGCAACATGCAGTACATAGATGTCGCTTGAGTCGGTCTACATTGCGTTATCGCTTGTCCGACCTAACTTGTATAAGGTGTTATTGTTTTCCCCATATTAGTCTCGGCTGGATGTCTTCGTGAGGTAATCTGAAATGGAAGGCGACAAGAATGGTGTTCTTTAGACCCTTCACCACTGATATATTTGCTATATTGTAATGACTGCAAATTATAAATATCTACCGAATGAGAGATTAACCTCTTCCTTTTTGAAGTCGATTATAATGTATCGATTCTTCTATACATATTCCCCCTTACTAATAAATAGATTTACACAACGCATAACTTAAACAACGTTGCTGTCTTTGTCTGATGCGTTGGAAAAGTCATTTAACAGACAAAGGCAGCAACGTTGTTTAAGTTATCCATTGTGTAACTATTTTTTAGGTGAGGGGGAATATGTATAAAGAAGAATCGATACATTATAAACAACTTCAAAAGCTATCTTTCATTACGTCACAACTCAGTACTCCTACAGTGACATCACGTCTGCGGAGTCTAGCCTGCCATTAATAAACGGAGCTCAGCGTCTCCACGAGCTCACATTAGTTACCCGGCTCCGGCGGCTACCCGCTGGGGAACTTTTTACCGCCAACCGGGATTTCGCTAAATTAATTATACCTGGGTTAGCTCTAAATATTTGGTACTTTTTACCTTTTTGTTTGCTTTAAATAAAGTTTAAATTAACATGTATATTATATGTAAAGCAGGCTGTATAAAATACACGCCCATCCGTGTTTAAAACTGTTAGAAGTAGGAGATTCTTGTAGGAACTCGAGCGCGTCAGATTTAGAAAGTATATGTGTCCATCATGTATGTGGTAACCAATGTATGAATATCAGTTCATTTGCTTGGTGCTTTAAAAAAGTATCAAAATTTATTTGGACCCTTCAGAATAAGATAGGATGTTAAGTAGGCTTCAAAGCAGCTCCAACTTAAAGTGCTGATGATTTTAATGTAAATTGGATAAGGTCGTAGGGACTTATTTAAAAATAAAAAATAAAGCGCCAAATTGAAATAATTGAGCTACTTAGATATTTCTTTTTGGTCCCAGCTTAATGATCAAGTCCGCCTTATCTTAAATCAAATTAAAGATACTTTTATGCCATTTTCGCTCTTCTAAGTTGAAAGAGCATTATTATTATTATTCATTTGCATCACACAACTGAAATAAAAATCTTTATTAATTATTTTATTCCTATCAACTACTCTACAAAACCAACTAGGTCTCCACAACGTTCAGTACACTATATATACAGTAGCTATGCTATGCTATGTATTACAAGGAGAAAAAAAGAGGTTTTTTTTTTCAAAGTCAACAATTTTTATTCAAAATAGGTATTTTTATACACTTTCTGAACGTCGATCTACATGATGCCTACCACCGGTTCGGGAACTAGCCCGGCGAGAAGAACCGGCGTAAGAAACTCGCGCGGGGCCATCTTTTATCAAAAAGATGGAAAATTGTTCTTTTAAAAATATAAAAAAGGCATATATAACAATGTTATGACTAAAACTACATAACAAGAGTACAATGATATATGTAATTTAGAAGTAGCCTTGCAGAGGGTCACCTCATTCCCAAGACGTGCTATCATTCATAAAATCATTAACTTTATAATAGGCTTTAGCACACAAACGTTCTTTAAATACTTTTTTAAATTTATTGATTGAAAAATTTTGAACGCTTTCTGGGATCTTATTGTATAGGCGTATACACTGGCCTTTAAACGAATTCTTTACTTTACTAAGTCTAGTCACTGGTACATCAAGCTTATGCCTATTATAACCGCCATAGGCCTCGTGTATCCTCCTGTAAAATCATGGTATCTCTCCAATTGAGCCGACCCATTAGTGCCGAGGCATCCTCTGCGTTGTAAGCGGCAGATTAATTTGGCACATTTTTCACATCCTACACTGTATGTTGACGCTCAAATTGAGTTACAATCTACAACAAAACAAGTTGCAATGTTTGTACAATCAGCCGTGAGCGCGACGGCCGACTTTTCCGTTTCCGCGCCAATATTGCATCCCCGGCACTCCCCCAGCACCCCCAGCCCCCCCAGCTCCCCCTTTCCACGAGTGTTCCGGCATTGTCCCCCAGTTGTTCGCGAGTTATTACAGATAACTGGCGACAGCTCCCGGCTTCACTCGTGCAGTCCGCTATTGTTAACGAGTGCATGGGAAACCGAAGTTACTTGCCCCATGTGCGTGCATGCTATGCAGTATGCACCTAATCTACAGAGAGTACATTGTACAACAACGAGCACAATATTTATCTAAATGTATGTGTTTGACTGTTTTTCACGCAAAACAGATCGTTAAATTTGCATATTAGCCACACTGATAACTGCTAGCCTGGATTTAACAAGTAGGCTACTCTTAATCCTACAAAACATACGGTATCGACCTATTCTTTTTTTCAAGTGAAACTACTTTAACGGCGCTGAGTGTGACATTTCAAGGTCGCGTGACGTCACAATTTTGGATATAACGCCATCTCTGTCGGAAGCTACTTATACTTCTTACATAACAACTCAACTTTCTAAAGTACGACTCAATACACAGATATCGCTGGGTGCACATTTTTAGGGTTCCGTAATACATAAGCAAACCCTTATAGTTTCGCTCTGTCCGTCCGTCTGTCTGTCTGTCCGCACTTCTAGCTAGTAATAGATTGTGTATAGATCTCGGTTTAAGCATCTATAATCTCAAATATATGTTTTGAGGGTGGCTCTCCATGCATGTGAAGAGGGGATGATTTTTTTTATTTTATCCCATTATGTGGAGTATCGTTGAATAGGTATTTTAAAATATAAGCAAGGTTTCATACATGACTCTTTTACAAAGTCGACCATTTTCGAGTAATCGGCCTCCAAAGTGGTTTATAAGTTGGCCCCAGGCATTTTTAAACTATGGGAGATAGAAACTTATAAGTTTCCATGCTCATAGATTATGCTAAAAACTATTTAGGAAAAATGATATTCAGCGAAACCGGACAAACACTTTTGAAGTAATTCAAAGAAAACCTACTGCGCGTTGATAGTTACGGAACCCCCTTAGACATGCTCTTGGTTAGGTTATTTCTGAAGTGATGTTATTCAGGTACGATGAGAGTATTTTTGGATATTCAATGATGAATAAAGTCTCACTTCTCCCACGCTCACTCCGTACACGTCGTGACTTTTCCCCATGGAGCTGAGCCGTCGCGAAGTATACGTAGGAGTACATTTAACGGTCTTGTATTAATTTGTTTACATTACAGGTTAAAGCTGAATGCCGGCACATTAGTGGCGCCGGGTATTGCAGACTGCTCATAAATATTAAAGCTCCATCTTTCAGTATGCGATATTGCTGATGGACGTGCTTGCTTTTTTATACAGTACCTACCTGGGAGAGTTTTAGTAGAAACACAAATTAATCCTATCCTGTGAGGATGGGTGGATGGATGGATCTTTGTTACTCTTTCAAGCAAAAACTTCTGAACGGATTTTGAAGAAATTTGGTATGGTAGTAATTGTAAATAAAATACAGTAATTTGGTAGGAGATAGAAACTTGTAAGTTTCCATGCTGATAGATCATTTTAAAAACTCTTTAGGGAAATTATTTTTCGCGCAATCGGACACTAACTTTTGAAGTAATAGGCTAGTTGACAAAATTTGGAAATTTGTTTAAAACTATAGCTTAGCATCTATTTTACCCCAAAAATATATTATTTCAAGAAAAATAGGTATTTTACATTAGTATTTTGGAGTTTTTAGAAATTAACTTGAAATCGACCGCGAAAAAGGCCAAGACTGTCATGGCGTCTTGAATGACGTCACACCTCGCGAAACAGCCGTGTTTGTTTATGACAGTCAATTGTGTTTTTTATTAAATAATGAATTCCTCGTATTATAAATATTGTGTAGTGCCCCAATGTAAAAGTACTCGTACGTAGTTCCTCACTTCGTCTATGAACCCACATTAAGAAGGCTATTGCGTGCTTACAACCACCCTGTGAAGCTACGCAGTCTTCACATTGTACAGAGAGAATACTCTCATCTTCCTCGTCAACAACTAGTGTGCATCTATACAGCTTTGCATGAACTTTGTGCTCAGGACATATTTTGCACTTTACAATACATAATTTGCCATCACGCTTAAGCTGCACATAGCTTACAGCATCATCTCCGTATGAAGCTCGAGATGACCTGAAATTAAAAATGAATTACCTAAGTGAAAGTTATTAAAACTTTGTATTCGCCTACCTCAAAATCAGTTAGGTACGAGTATTTACATTCCACAGTAGGTAAATGTGACTCCCTGATGGGTAACTGCTAATTAAATAAGACTTTGTATGTTATTCACATAATACTTACATAGAAGATTTAACATTGCGGAATTCCGATGAACAAAAGTCGGTGTTCATTGCAAACAATTTGCCAAGCATAAAGGAGTCAATTTTGGGCAAATTACCGCTGTTTGCTTTGTTAAATCCTGATTCCATGGCAAATTATAACTGTCTTTCAATATTAAACTAAAAATTAACTGAATTAATTTAACAATAACTGCTGAAAACTCGAATTATCCTGTTCACTTACGAAAATCACAGCTACAAGTGTTTCGCGAGGCGTGACGTCACGCTTCTCTGATTGGTGTTTAATGTCACGTGATAAAACGCCTCATTATGTCGATTTTATTTTCCAAAAATATTAATAATCTTTTATTATTTTAATAAAAAAGTTGTTTTTTTGTTAACTAATTATCATGGTTAATGATTAGAAACTCTAATCCATCCGATTTATTCTTAGTGGAAACAAGCCTATTCTAAGAAAACCTATTGACAACCCTATCAATGGATAGTTACGGAACCCTCCTTAGACATGTCCTCACATGCTCTTGGTTAGGTTATTTTTTTAACCCGGCGGGATAGTGTGGTGAATAAATTTAAAAGTATGTGGTGGAGTGTGATCCCTCCTAATATGGCTATAAAACTTGTACCATACGAAAAAGCACTATATGTACAGTTGTTTATTGTAGACAAGCTATATTAGGTACTAGGTATGATGTGTGTTTAATCCTCTACGCTTGGCATAACTAATTCACAAAATTACTGACTTTCGTTATGGCTAAATCAAATCGCGAAGTAGGTACCGAGAGTTAGCCTTATTAACTATAGCTGACCCGTTTTTTGAATTTTTTTTTGATGATGATGATGAGGATCCTAAGTTACTCATTATAACATCAGCTATCTGCCAGTGAAAGTCTCGTGAAAATCGTTCGTCGTCGTCGTCGTCGCCGGAACAAACAGACGGACAGACAATTTTTTTTTTTGACAAACTGATTTTTACTGTATAAAAACTTTTAAATGCATTAAGTGATAAGCTGTTAATTTAAAATTACAAACAGACACTTCAATTTTATTTATTTGTATAGACTAGCTTTTACCCGCAGCTCCGCCCGCGTGTATACAGTATTCCACGGGAATACTGTACTTTATCGGGATAAAAAGTAGCCTATGTTTTAATCCAGAGCCTAAACTACTATCATACTCAATTTCATCGAAATCCGTTCAGTAGTTTTTGAATGAAAGAGTAACAAACATCCATCCATCCATCCTCACAAACCTTTACATTTATAATAGTAGTAGAAAGTAGCATGCCTTCACACTTCCCACAGTTATGAGAAAATAGAATATCGTAAAAGTATCATTGTGGTGTGCGGTGTGACAGTTAAATGTGGTCAAACGTTACATCATTCCGATCTATGTACCTACAACATTCCAGGCAGCGCGCGAGTTGTGCCATATAAGACTTAGGTGTGCAGCGAAGCGGTTCTTAAGCGAATTAGGCACAACGCAAGATAGCCAAACAGCTCGTAAGCCCAATAGTTATTTGAAAATGGCGTTTATATAAAGCGCGAATAAGTGGTTCTTTGAATGATGTATACCAACCGTAAAGGTGTAAAATCCAATACTTTCAGTATTAAAACATAATGTTTACCCTATCTGAAGTAAATGCAACGGAGTTAAATAATTATAGAATGTCATCGTCGCTTAGATGGAATTAAAAGCGTCGGACATGACCGATCACAGCGCGAGACCTCCCGAATGCAGTTTTGGTTTCGGCCGTAGTTCCGGCAGGTTTTCCGCGGAAGCCGAACTCTACCTAAACCGAAATCGGACATTCGGTCGGACACTAATTTACGCGGGCGGAGCCGCGGGCAAAAGCTAGTAATATATTATACTACGTATGTTTTAATCCAGAGCCTAAACTACTTCCATACCAAATTTCATCAAAATCCGTTCAGTAGTTTTTGCATCCTCACAAACTTTCACATTTGTAATATAAGATATAATACGAGGGCGGGTCAATAAGTCCGTGACTTTTGGAATAAAACACAAATTTTTTGATAAATAAATCATTTTATTTTTCAACGTAGTATTTTTCAACCCTTGATCTCTATACACTTTGTCCAACGCTTCTCCAATTTTTTTATCCCTTCCAAAAAATATGATTTGTCGATGTCCTCAAAATAGGCCTTTGTTTGCGAGATGACTTCATCATTGGAGTCAAATCTTTTTCCACCGAGCCATTTTTTCAGGTTTGGGAACAAGAAGTAGTCACTCGGAGCCAAATCTGGAGAATAGGGTGGATGTGGGAGCAATTCATAGCCCAATTCATGGATTTTTGCCATGGCAACTGCACATGTGTGCACCCTTGCATTGTCTTGGTGAAAAAGAACTTTTTTCTTGGCAAAATGAGGTCGGTTTTGTTTCAAATCCTCATTGAAGCGGTCCAATAAGATGGCATAATATTCCCCATTAATTGTTCTTCCCTTTTGAAGCTAGTCAATGTGGATTATCCCACGTGCATCCCAAAAAAACAGTCGCCATAACTTTATTGGCTGACAAACCCACCTTGGCCTTCTTTGGCGCCGATTCACCCTTAGAAACCAACTGTTTTGACTGTTGTTTAGTCTCTGGTGTGTTGTGATGGATCCATGTTTCGTCCACGGACTTATTGACCCGCCTTAGTACTAATATGTGAATAATACGATAGCACGCTAATGCTACCAAATTAAATGTCACTTATTTCCCGTGCAATAAAGAAGTATTAGGACGCAATGTCAAAAATTGTGTTGCGGTAGAATTTTATATAAGTAATATTTTATATAATTTGTTTATTAACAGAATAAATTAAATCTGATAGATGACTGCAACTTTCAGCTTAGCATAACATAGCGAAATCATATTTAATTAATATCAATATAATTAAATAATACGAAAACTGCATTATTTTAATTACATTAACTCAATAGTTTATCAGTCATAAATGCATGACAATGGTCGTTGCAAATATGGTTATAGAAGCTAATCCACAAAATGACCACCGACCAGTATTATAATAATATAATTTATGGCTGGATTACGGGAAATTACACAATGGTATGTCGTAAATCAATTAGCAGGCGAAAACATAACGACCAGCCGCGACGCGGGTGCGTGCGCACTGGGCGACCCGCGACGGTGACGCGACGGCGACGCGACGGCGACGCGACGGCGACGCGACACCCGACGGCTGACGCTTACCTACTTTAGGTTAGGACTAATGCCCCTTTTCAATAACCTATATATCTACCACTAACTCTGTTATAAACGTCAAATTTGTATCGCAACAAACCGTCAAATGATTGAATGACGCCGTTTTTAACAAATAGTTACAGATTGGTTATTGAAGATAACCGTAAGACGGCTAAGACTTTTTTGCAATTTTAACATATCGGGAGTCGGGACTGGATCGCAATTGTATTATTGCAGGATTTAGTTAGCAGAATCGACCTTCAGACTCCCAAAACAGGCTGGTTATCGTGTCGCGCTGACTGCTCATTGACCATCAGCGCTGACACCGAAATGTATGAAATGTCCGCGCTTCATAGAATTGCATATATTTAAACCTGTCCGCGCTGACGATCAGCACGCGGTCAGCGCGACACTAAAATCCGCCTAAATCACTGTCTACTACTACCAATTATTATCATACAAAATTTAATTAAAATTAATTCAGTAGTTATTGTGCGAAACAGTATCCACACATGCACACATCTATAGGTACATCCATACATTTTTACAAACTTTCGCGTTTATAATATTATATGTATTAGGTCATTACATATGAAATTGGCGTTTTGTAAAAGAGGAACATAAAGTATTTTTTTTTAAACATTATATATTTATTTAATCAAAGTATATACCATTGCTATCTATGCACTTTTGCCATCTGATAGGTAGTTCATTGATTCCTTTACTAAAACAACCATTCGGACAGGAATCAATAAAATCTTTGAAGGCGCTTTGAGTGCCCCATCGGAGTTGAATTTTTTCGCTTGCAAGAAGTTATCCAAATTTCGAACAAAATGGTAATAAGTTGGAGCAATATCCGGGGAGTACTTAGACATTCCAATTGAAGCTCCTCTAATTTGGTAGCCGTCTGTTGTGCAGTGTGTGGTCTAGCGTTGTCCTGAAGCAGCAGTGGCCTAGCGAATGACCAACCTTGGTTGTTTAGCAGCTAGCTTTTCCATCATGATTTGCAGTTGCTGGCAATAGACATCTGCCGTAATCGTCTGGACAGATATAAGAAAGCTGTAGTGAGCGACACCGGCACTAGTCCACCAAACGCTCGCAAGTAACTTTTTTCGAGTCAATTTTCGCTTAGGGCAGGCTTTGTCTGGTTCGCTAGGGTTCAGCCATTGCGAAGAGCGTTTCCGGTTATCGTACAGGATCCACTTTTCATCACAGGTAATGATCCTGATTGAATCTAAATGATTCATTCGATTTAAAATCCCTTCATTATTGTGCCGGTTGAGTAATGTAACGCAGCAGTCGACGCGCGTTTGTCGGTTTACTGCACTCAATTCATGAGTTTCCTTTTCTCCTTCCCAATTTGCTTCATGTGGATTAAAACAGTTTTATCACTAACACCGCAGCCTTACTTGGACGTGTTTTGCGATCGATCCGCTTCGACAAAAGCCTTCTTCATTATCAACTTTGGTCTCCGGCCGTCAACGGGGCTTGTTCTGCAGGTCGAAATTTCTAGAACGAAAACGTTGGAACCAAAAACGCACTGTTTTCTTTTGCGACACCACCGCCGCCATACACATCATTAATCCTTCGAGCCGTTTCTGCAGCACTGGTGCCACGGTGGAACTCGTACTTACTCGAAAATAATACGATATTTTAAGTTTTCCATTTTGTAAACAGAGTGAAACAAAGAAAACCCAAAAGAGGAAAGAAAATAATACAATATTTCAAGTTTTCCATTTTGTAAACAGTGACGCAAAGAATAAACCAAAAGAAAAAAAACAAATGAATTACGGTGTGAAAAAATGTTTCGAAACACAAATGCATGAGTAAATCGCGGTATAAATTTGAAATTAGAATTCCTAAACAAAGAAGATATATTTGAGATCAAAGTGTACGTACGTGCAAGTACGACAAAACGCCAATTTTCATATGTAAGGACCTAATATTAGGTACCTAAGGATGCTCTGTTTAGAACCAAATTTTTTCTTTGCTTACATTGAGATTAAAGTGGACAGGCGCGTAGTGCGTACTTGAACAGAACTGCAGCTAGTTCTAGTAATTACTAATTAGTAATAACGGGTATTGATCGTATTGACGCCACGCTGATTAAAACTGTCCCGCGCAATTTGTGTAGGTACTGGTATTTTGCCGTATTGTAACGTATAATTTTCATTCAATTCAATAAATCTGCTTAATTACCTGTCCGAGGCACTTGCGTGTTCTGATGCAGATTGTACTATCGAACAAGTTGCCGCTCGACCAGGCATAAGATGAAAATCGCATAGCAGCGCCGTTGAATCGTGCGCACACACACAAACTCGCGTGTAAATACGTAGTTCAGCCACGTCTGCAGTCGTTTCGGTCACTTCCTTTGTGTTAAAATATTTTGAGGTGTCCTAGTCCAAAGGAAAAGTTTTAGAAACTCATCGAGCAGGATCTTTGTCGATATTGTACCTAGGCCATTGATTAATTATTATCTGATCTTGTAAAATTCCCGTGTCTCGATGTTTGTGTAACAATGACAGATTTCCAAAACGGCTTAACCGATTTTTATGAAATTTTGCAGGTGTATCCATTAGATATGAAAATTAGTTGAAAACTAATTTATTTTATATATTATATTTAATTGGTTTTATATCCGTAAATGATAGAGGTAACCCATCCTAATATTTTTTTAATTTATTATGTTCACCTTTCTTTTGACATTAAATGAATTATTCAACAAGAGTCGTCAGGCAGGCGTCGGCCTGCGGCGGCGTCTCACGGGTAGATACTAGATAGAGGTATTTAACAAAAAACTGGCTAAGTGCGAGTCGGACTCGCGCACCAATATGTTTACTTGTGTACGTGTCACTTAATATGTTTTGTTTAATTTTTTTTAAAATACCTATATAAACATCTCCACTTTACGTGTAAGAATATAATATATACTAAGGCGGGTCAATAAGTCTCAAATAAATCTGTCAGTTGACTCCTATCAAAATTTGAACTTGCTGCGTCAGTTAGTTTGTGTTTTACAGCTATCTTTATCAGACTATCCAGTAACTTAAGGAAACAATGGAAAAAAGTGAATTTCGTGTGCTTATTAAAAATTATTTTTTGCGAAAAAAAAACAATACCGAGACTAAGGCTAAGCTTGATAAATACTATGGGGACTCTGCACCATCGATTTCAATGGTAAAAAGTGGTTTACTGAATTTCGTTGTGGCCTTACAAGCACTGAAGATGCCGAACGTCCTGGACGCCCAGTTGAGGTCTCTACACCCGAAATAATCGAAAAAATTCACGATATGGTGTTGGCCGACCGAAGATTGAAAGTGCAAGAGATTGTGGAAGCCATAGGCATCTCGCATAGCTCAGTGGTTTCAATTTTGAATGATCACTTGGGCATGAGAAAGCTTTCCGCAAGATGGGTGCCGCGTTTGCTCACAGCCGACCACAAACGCAATCGTGTAACAACTTCACAGGAAGGTTTGGCGTTGTTTAATCACAATATGGAGGAGTTTTTTAACCGTGGACGAAACATGGATCCATCACAATACACCAGAGACCAAACAACAGTCAAAACAGTGTGTTTCTAAGGGTGAATCGGCGCCAAAGAAGGCCAAGGTGGGTTTGTCAGCCAATAAAGTTATGGCGACTGTTTTTTGGGATGCACGTGGGATAATCCACATTGACTATCTTCAAAAGGGAAGAACAATTAATGGGGAATATTATGCCAACTTATTGGACCGCTTCAATGAGGATTTGAAAAAAAACCGACCTCATTTGGCCAAGAAAAAAGTTCTTTTTCACTAAGACAATGCAAGGGTGCACACATGTGCAGTTGCCATGGCAAAAATCCATGAATTGGGCTATGAATTGCTCCCACATCCACCCTATTCTCAAGATTTAGCTCCGAGTGACTACTTCTTGTTCCCAAACCTCAAAAAATGGCTCGGTGGAAAAAGATTTGACTCCAATGATAAAGTCATCTCGCAAACAAAGGCCTATTTTGAGGCCCTCAACAAATCATATTTTTTGGAAGGGATAAAAAAATTGGAGAAGCGTTGGACAAAGTGTATAGAGCTCAAGGGGGACTACGTTGAAAAATAAAATGATTTATTTATCAAAAAATCTGTGTTTTATTCCAAAAGTCACGGACTTATTGACCCGCCCTCGTATTTAGGTAGGTAGGTACCCCAAAAAAATATATTTTTCATGATTTTATTTAAGCACTTTGTCGACGTACTAAATACACATAATATGCCGAAGACGTACGAACGGACGAACCATAAGGTTTCCGAGACGTAAGCTACGGAACCCTAAACATTACTGTATTCTATCGCCTATGTTTATCAGAGATTCTAATTGTGAAAACTTTTCAAATCGGTCTTGTCAAAGTAGTTTCTTACCTTTCCGAAATGGAAACAAACAAGAAAGAAACAAACAATGCCATAGAGGTAAGACGCGACAGAATTGGCATTCAATATTAGAAGCAAATGTGTTTTTGGAACATATTTTATTTATGTTACAATTATTTTTCCACTGCATTTGCCCTTGACAAAAAAAAAAATTATAATTTTCAACTCATATGAAAAAAATTGATTTAACTGCATGAAATTGTTTAAATAAAAAAATTGTTGCCGTAAGAATTAAAATTTCACACGAATGTAATATAAAAATCTACTTCTCTAATTTCCATGGACTTATGGATATGAATTTTCAACATACGCGATTAATTTGTAATTTTTATAACTACTATACACTATGAGAATATACTTTGTTATTATTATGTCATGTTTTCTCGGCTGCGAGGCAAAAGTGTTTACTCGATGCAAGCTGGCTAAGACCCTATATGATTTGAAGTATTTTTCGAGGAGCTTTTTAGGAAGTTGTAAGTGTTAAGTAGATATTTTTAACGTTATTTCGCGCCGATTTTCTGTGAATCATGTTATTTCTTCACCGAAGCATACTCCCACTGAAAACGTGGAAAAAAATGTAACTTGTTGATTATATAATATTATTTGATATATAACATACTTACTATATGTAATTTGATGTTATGAACAGGGGTGTGTTTGATAGAAACTGTGAGTGGGCGGGACACTTCGCTTGTGACGACGTCGCCGAGCGGGAGGAAGTTTTATGGACTCTATCAGGTATGTTCTGTGCTTGCCAAGCTGCTTCAAGTCAAGCCAACAGACATGCGCGTGAGCCGAGACAAATATTATACATATGTTTAGGTGGACACGGAAAAAAAAATTAAATCTTGCCTTGGTCATCAAAATTTTGTAACTGTAAAAAGATGGATAGTAAAATCTACCTCAGTGGGCCAGGTGATACCTGTCTCGTTATTTTTCAGAGGTATAGAGTATAGACTGCCATAACAAGCCATTCTGGTAGCCGCGAGATTTCGACCGGGCGAGATGTCGCCTAACCCAGATTTACACGCTAGACGAGCGTCTTGACGAACAGAGGTATTTCTCTCTTCCAGATTCCTCAAGATTGGTGTCGCGTAGGTAAAAATGGTGGAGCTTGTAATATAGCTTGTGAATGTAAGTACAGTCCGAACACGTTTGAAATATCAAAAAGTTTCAAGTTTGAAAGAAAAATATACAGGCTGGAGACGACAACACACTTACTTTAAACTACAGTTTATATTTTTAGTTACTTTTTTTTAAAGGTATTTAATCGTTTTTCGTTTCTTCGTTTTTATAAACTATGGTTTAAAGGAACAAAATATCATATCTCTATATTAGGATGTCCCAGAACTTTCGAGTTCGATATTTTTTTACGCATACCCTCTTAAAATGTTCATATTGACCCAAACTAGTCTAGAAAAAAATATTATCGCATTTGATAAACGATAACCCGTGTCGACTTGCGTTTTTAATTTTCCCATGCAAGTTACAAGGCGACAACCCTATGTCCTGCAATTAAATGTTTCATTTGTCGTTTCATACGTAGCTTATTAAAATTTCTTGTGCGCAATTGTTTATTGCGTACCTAAAGATGTCTGTAAAATTCAAGAGTGATAAAAAAATACTGCCTAGCCATCAAATAAATGATGCAAAATTAACCATGTTTTGGCAGTTCTATTTTAAGTATATTTCACATTATTTATGAAGTCAAACTGACTGCCAGTTAAAGAAACCTAATAATAATAAGATTTATATGCTTAATAAGATTATAAAACATATTCTAACAACTTGAAAAAGATTACAATTGATGAAGACTAATCATTTTCAAAGAAACAAAGAGAGCAAGGTCACCCAAACCATTGCTCAGGTGGTTTATACAAAAATTGCGGAGAAAAAAAAACTTATACAAGAAGAAGAAAGAACGTTTACTTCTTGTCCTGTTCTTTATTATTCAATATTTTTTGTCTACACCACCTATACAGCGGTTTCGTTCGAACTGACTACCTTTGTTTCTTTGAAAATAATTTTTCTCTCTTAATTTTCATATTTTGAAAGGATTATGCTGTGCAATATCAAATAATCTTTGACAAAAAAGAGTTATTAGTTATCATTTCTACGTTTTCTGTAAATAAAATGGAATATTCAAAAGATTCAGTCATATAATAACAGATTCTAAGTTCTGGACGCAGCTTGCCAGACGAGATTTTCACGTTTCTATGTACGTATCGAGGACAGAAGCAATCAAAATGTCTTTCAAAACAACTTATCTCAAGTAATCTCAATCTATCAGAAAGGAAACCTGTTACCTAATTATATGTATCGACGAAATTGAAAAGAAGGAAATTTGACAATGTTATTGCTACATTTGACGATAGAGAACAGCTTCTTGTACTTAAAAAACCAGGGAGCTTATCGGGAAAGATCAAGGTAAAGACATCTTAACTGCACTCTTCATAAAAAGTACGTAAATAACGGCTAAACAAAATTAAAATAACGAAGGTCCTTGTTGCGCTGTCGTCAACATAGAAACATTGTATCAGGCCTGTAAAAGCTGACCTAAAGAGATGTTATCCAAACTTGTTGTTATTTATTTATGATTTTTAATAAGTATTCATGTCAGCCTTGTTTTGTTTTGATCCTAATTTACCTCATTTTTGCACTTTTATTGGTTTTGTAGTAGAACAAAATATCAGTACAGAACGCGTTTCTTATGTAAAATTTGCGGCTTAGTCGGCGCGTGTTGCAATCATCCTAGAAGGATAAAAAATCATATTATGCTTTTTTTAGAATTTGAAAAAAATGTGGAGGGTATGCGTTACAAATTTTCAAAAAAATAATTTTTGGCCATATTTGTGACACCCTTGCTCTATAGACATATACAATATAGTACGCCACTATTCGTGTACGGGAACGTAAATGATTAATGATGTGTGAACTGATGAAATTAATGATGAAATGAAGTGAAACCCCTTTAGTGTGACGGGCGTAATTCCACTGTTACACTTTTATTCGTCAGACAGAGTGTCCGCCTTACAACAATTTTGAAGAAGTAATAATGGCGGCTACAGAGACTCCTGCCCCTTTATATTACTTGAAGGTCGTTAGAGCTAGTCAAAATAAACACTTTATATCCGGTATTACAATTAAATTAAATTAACTAAATAGATTTCAATTAAATATAATTCTTATTTTACCAGTTACTAATATTAATTATTATGTGTTTAATTATATTTGATTATTTATATTTAATATAAAATGTATGACTAAATTCTGATGTGACGTCATTGGTCATAACCATCATGTTAACAATAATATAATTTATAATAATCAGTTGATGAATAATTTATTAAATATGAAACCAAATTGATATTAATAATAAACAGAGTAAATGTAAAATATTATACGGATCCGGATGTAGCATCACTGTCGAGACTGAAGTCTGCTAGTGGTTGCTAACATTAGCTGCGTTGACAAGTTAATTTCAAGGTCGCGTCACGTCACGCCAAGATTTTGTGTATAACGCCATCTGTCGGAAGCTACAAATACTTCTTATATAACAAGCTAACTTTCTAAAGTACAGCTCAATACATACTATAATTGTATGTGTGTATTACTTGTGCACAAATTTTAATTTTTCTTTTCTTTTTTGAACTCGTTTTCTTCAGGCACGATGAGTATATTTTTGCATTTTAAGTGATAAATGAAGTTTTACTTCTGCTGGTGTACTCTGTACGTCAAGATTTTTTTCAAAGTCAGTGAACAAATTATAACAATTTGAGGAAAATATTCTTTTTTCTTATTTAGCCTTGCTCGATGACGACATAAGAGATGACACGAAGTGCGCAGTGAAGATATTTCATGATAAAGGGTTTAAGTACTGGACAAAGTATACCCTCAATTGTAAAAAACCTAGAATTGATTTCATAACAAATGAAATATACAAGTAAGTTTTATAAAAACGGACTTAAAGTGTTTCAAAACACTGCATTTTTATTCAAGATTTACTCAGATCCAATTGAATCTAAACGTAAAAAGAGCAACAACAGCGCCCTGTTGTGCTACCGATGTAGTGACAACGTACTGAACCGTGCAATTGAATCTTAATGTAAAAAGCAACAACAGCGCCCTGTTGTGCTACCGATCGCTACCGATGTAGTGACAACGTACTGAACCGTGCAATTGAATCTTAATGTAAACAGCAACAACAGCGCCCTGTTGTGCTACCGATCGCTACCGATATAGTGACAACGTACTGACCGGGTAAGTGAATCTTAATGTAAACAGCAACAACAGCGCCCTGTTGTGCTACCGATCGCTACCGATGTAGTGACAACGTACTGAACCGTGCAATTGAATCTTAATGTAAACAGCAACAACAGCGCCCTGTTGTGCTACCTATTGCTACCGATGTAGTGACAACGTACTGAACCGGGTAATTGAATCTCAATGTAAACATCAACAACAGCGCCCTGTTGTGCTACCGATCGCTACCGATGTAGTGACAACGTACTGACCGGGTAATTGAATCTTAATGTAAACAGCAACAACAGCGCCCTGTTGTGCTACCGATCGCTACCGATGTAGTGACAACGTACTGACCGGGTAATTGAATCTTAATGTAAACAGCAACAACAGCGCCCTGTTGTGCTACCGATCGCTACCGATGTAGTGACAACGTACTGACCGGGTAATTGAATCTTAATGTAAACAGCAACAACAGCGCCCTGTTGTGCTACCGATCGCTACCGATGTAGTGGCAACGTATTGACCGGGTAATTAAGAAATGCAATGACAAATTAATTTGGTGGAATTTAATCTTCTCCTTAACGTTTAGATTGAATTGGATCTGAACGGAGTATATTTGGCGCTCGAGTGTGCAAAAAACCTTGTTTTTTGCACACTCTGCAGTGTTTAAGCCTTCCCTAAGCCGATACGATTATTTTAAGACCAAAATTAGCCAAATCGGTCCAGGCGTACTCGAGTTTTAGCAAGACATTCAAATTGCAATCTATTTTTTTTATATAGGTATAAGAGATTGCACGATGAATAATATGTTTCTGTTCCAGGTGTCCCGGGTTTAAGTTTAATCAATAAAGATATTTTATTTTATTGTTGTTATTATTACGAATATTATAGCAAAAAGTAAGTACCCACCTATCGTTTTTGTAGCTGCTAATGCTATTGTTACTCGTTTATTTAGCATAATATTTTGGTGTGCATTAACCATGTAAGTCGTGTAAGCGGTGTAAGTGAAGATCCTGCTTTTTTGTGTGCTGCTTTCCTTTGGTGTGACAGGCACGATGATGATTCATCTATTCGACCGACGATTCGATTCGACGACCTCTGTGGCTCAGTGGTTCAGCGCGTTGGTGCTTAAGCCGGGGGTCGCGGGTTCGAATCCCGCCGAAGGAACAAAAAGTTTTTCTGTATTCCTGGGTCATGGATGTGTATTAAATATGTGTATAATATAATAAAAATATTAAATATATGTATAGTATAAAAGTATTAAATATACTTCCCGTTTCCTTGTACCTGTAGCACAAGTTCTTCGGATACTTAGCACAGGACCAGATTGACGTGGTGTGAAGTGTCCATAGATATCATTATTTAACTACAATTTGTATGGCATCGAAACAATGCCCCTAGTGGCAAGCAATGATAACTAATTCGATGCCAAACTAATTGTAGCTAAATTCTTATTTATTTATTTAGAAAGGACACCAGCAGCGCATGTATCATACACTCAAGTTACAAATTAGTTTATACAATATTCCTGATACATGCACCTTTATAGGTGACACAACATTGACAAAAGTACAAGTAAACCATAATGTTAACTTGATTATGTAGTAATGAATAGATAGTTGATGATTTAAAATAAGATATATTACAGTTACATAAATTACATGTCATTGGGAGCAAATAATTTACGTTGAATCAATTATTATGCATATTGATTAGAGCGTCAGGAAAATTATACAAATAAATGGATTAATAATGATAGAATTAAATTAAGTTAAACTTAAACTAATTTTAAATACATAGTTACTTAACCTAATTATAAAATAATATGAAACAAAATTTAATGATAATTATTCTTCACGGTGAGTAGCGACAAAAACTCGCACTCAGCACACGGAATAAAAAGTAGAAAACTTTTAGAACCACTGCCCATTCGACACCTCAAGCATTTGAACCACCCATTCGTCCCCCAATATAGTTTATATATACACTTTGAAGAATGCCAAATAGCATCCACAACTTATATTTTAATCTATAAATTAAAAAGCCAATCCTTTTCAATAGCGAGGTCGTAATAAAATGATTCTCTCCTGTGCCAGCTCGGAGACGGTGAATCATTTCACCGTATCGGGCCAATAAAACCCGATGCTCTTTCGTCGTACAATGTCCGGCCCAGCGCGGCGCGGTCGGCGCGGGCAGCGCGGGCGGCGCGGGCGAACTGGCCGCGCGCCAGCGCTTGACTTAATTACTCTACTTATACTTAGCGGGTGTTTGCTCTGCTTGTGCTCTGTGGTGTCTGTTAACAATCTAAAAATTAATCTTAATAAAACTAGGTACATACAATTCAGAATTTATAATAAAATACCGTTACGACTAAAACTAGCATATAGTGATGAAATTATAGATGAAGTGGATGTCAACTTGTTTCTGGGCATTCAAATTGATAAATACTGTAACTGGCATGCACACATAGAAAAAGTTTGTTCAAAACTGAACAGATTCGTATTTGTCTCACGTACCTAGACTAGCGTGGACAGTTAGTATACAAACCGCAATTATGGCCTATCACGGCTACGTCTCATCAGTCCTGCGCTATGGATTGATAATTTGGGGAAATTCTACGCATTTAAATAAGGCATTCATTGTCCAAAAGAAATGCATCCGTGCTATAGCTAAGATTCCACCATATGAGTCATGTAAGCCTTTCTTTAAGCAATTTAACATCATGACACTACCTAGCTTATACATTTTAAAAATTTAATTTTGTTATACACAACAATGACATTTTTACGCAATTAATAGATAAGTACCCGACAAAATATTTAAGAAACTCAAATAGACTGATCATAGTTAAAAAACCAAAAATAACCCTTTTTATAAATAATGCTTATTCAATGTGTGTAAAATATATAATAAGGTGCCTAAACATATAAAACAATTATCTAAAAAACACTCTATTAGAGATATTAAAAAAATGTTAATAAATAAATCTTATTATGACGTGAAAGAATTTTTAATAAGTTAAAATTTAATTATCATTAATAACATTATATTTTTTATATCTATTGACATTTTTTGGAACTCTTGATTTCACATTTTAATTTTTTTTTTTCTTGACATTTTTATAGTAATCTAACAATTGTATTATCAACATTAAATTTTGACATTCTATATATTGACATAATGAATGTTGCTTGTAATTAATACTTAATCATTGACAATTTGATTCTGTTATTAAATGTATCTTAAAGCAATAGGTATGTTATATAATGAAACTATAATCGTGTTAATAATAAATAAAATATTTAGACGTCGTTAACTGCGACAAAATATGCGCACTAATGTAAAAAATGTAACACCTATATGTAACCATATTTTCACCAAATAAAGCATCATTTCATTTCATTTGGAATACAGATACAATTTAATCTAAACGTAAAAAATAAACAATAGCATTCTATAATACAACCAATTCATATGTCACTTGCAGTGTTCCAGAACGTTCGCGACGAATTGTCCAGATCTTATCATATAGAACAATCTATAACCTTCGAGTCGAGGTGTGAACGGGACAGTGCATGTTCAGGACTCTCCATAGTTTTTCTAGTTCTAGTAATTTCCATAAAAGGTTCTAGAAGCTTCTAGAGCTCATCGAAGCGCTGCGACATTTTTGAACGGGCAATTGGCCCACCACACTTACCCACCACTGCAACTCCTGTGTAGCCAGGATCGACAGTGGTAACCAACCGCAAAAACCCCCGGGCACCCCTGAGATCATATCGATCTCAGGGGTGCCCGGGGGACATGCTAAATCTGTCTTGGACTCGCAACGAAATTAATCAGAAGAGTGTAGGAGGAGTAGGAAGTATTCCAGTTTCCCTCCCCAAGCAAAGCGGGAGACAGCAAAAATTGTGATAACAAAAAGTCAGAATTAAAGGGGAAGCACCACGGGAATAACATGTTTTTTTTATGACTACAAGACAGAATGTAATTAAATGTTTTAATTTATAATATGACAATTAATTACAATGCATTTATAATGACAAAAAAGTGTTGCATTGTTTCCAATAGTACTTATGACAAAAACGTTTGAAAGCTCGGAAGTTCTTCGCGCAGCCCACGAGATCTTCATAGTACACAACCCTAGAAACACAATGGACGCTGTTCAACATTTCGATTCTTTCGTCATACCAGAGATCACACTCCCAGAGCATGTGATGAGCAGTTTGTTCGTAAGGGCTACCTTCGGTCGAACACTCGCATAGCGGAGACGAGACTAATGTAAATCCAAAAAATTTCAAAAAGATAGTATTATTATTGATCGCTCTTAAAACTACACCGTTCTAGTTTCGGAGATGTGCTTTTGTTCACTGACTGATTACACTTAACACAATACTTTGATACTGATTTGTTTATTTCACTTTCACTCACCCACTTATCACTTACACTGGCACTAACACTAATACTCGGGTCAATGCTGGTGCGCAGTTGCGCAAACGGAGAGGGTGCCGGCGCGGCTGGCGCAGCTTGCACCGCCAGCGCCGGCCCCGCTGACCGCGGCTCGACCGGGGATAGTGCGGTCGGCGCGGCTGGCGCAGCTCGCACCGCCAGCGCCGGCCCCGCTGACCGCTGCCGATGGGCGCACCACAGGCCCACTGCTGCTGCTAAAGCTACTGCTGCTAAACAGTATATGGCGGCGTAGTGGTGAATGTCGTGTGACGACAACTCCGTCTCCATTTGCTCCGAAGCTGCTTTCATCTGCTTGATGCGCTCCCCGAGCGCAAGCAGGGAGTGGTTGTAGCTCCCGCTTTCTTCGCGCGTAATGGGGGGCAACGATATGTTGATCAAGTGATTTAAGGGTGCGATTTCTGGTGCATAAACTACCGGCTCGTTATGAATTATATTAGAAAGCTATTTGTGTGAATTAATTGTAATAGTCGCGCTCTTAATCGTGCATTCGTCCCACAAAGTGATGACGTTGGCGCCAGTCACCTGTTCGCTGGAAACTTGATCCTTGCATATGAAACGTAGTGTACAATGACCGCAACAATTTATTAAGAATGTATTTGTTTTAATAGGTGTCCATGCCGTCTGGCACTCGCTAAGTGTCGTCTTACACACGTGACTTTGTTTAACTTTGATACACAGGTTGCCGTCCGACTGTCTTTGGTAGACGGGCATTTGTAATGCACAAAGGTACGCATTACTTGATGTGTATAGAAAACATTTATCAAAGTCGTTGTCAGATATTGGTATAAAAGTATCTTTTCTGAAATTCATAGCGACGTGCTTGGCTATAGGTATTACGCTGACCATAGAATTACCCATCAATTGTGGCAGGGGAAACATCGTGTAAGCTTCATAGCTTTCCTTATTGATGAGGGGAATTTCAATTTCAAAAATAAAACATTGCTGTGTCATTCTTACTTTAACTGTCATTATTTTATAAATTGACGATAGCTCGGCTTGTAAGTTGGTGACTGGTAACGCTACGTCCTTGGGCAGCTGCCCACTAATTGTGTTGAGCTCGCTAAGTAGCTGGGAAGGGCTGAGAAGATGGACGTTAAATTGTTTCATATTTGTAATGGTATCGAGTAATGCATCTTGGATTCCTTTTAAACTGGAGAGTATATTATTAGCGATGATGATTGTTAAAATATAATCGTTGGCTGCTTGTGTTTCGCTTATTTCCATCCGTAAAATAGATGTTGTTATGTCTAAATTGTTTAGATGCTGATTAAACATTTTCTGCTGATTCTCCATTGTTCCTTCTATTCTCTGCAGTAAGCTATTTTCTGCTTCTATAACTGACGTTTGATTTTTCCAAAGCCCTAATAAATGTTTTTGATTGTTTGTAACTAAAGTAAGACGCCAAACAATGAATTCGCTACGTAGCCGATCCCATTGATAAGTCCTCGTCGCGTGCGCCGCGGCGCGTCAAAATGTTGATTCAGCAACATACGGTCATAGAACTTTAGCTCGTCGCAGCCGTGATGTAATTGAAGTAATACGATATTACAGTGGCTATATAATTGTTTGTAAGAGGCGCACATATTTTCTAAATTATCGATGTAATCATCGAGCGTTTTAGAACCTTTCCAATATGGTTTCATATTGTAGTAGGCGATTAATTATCATCTGTTCTCTATAAAATGCATGGTGCCCAGTTTATTAAAGAATATGCGTTTATCGTCACTTATTCTTGTAACATTAAAGGGATTGCTTAGAGTCGCGTTAACCGCTGACGTAAACATTAAAATAAGCAAAGTAAATAAGGATAAAAATTGTATGTTGAATATTTTGTTCGGAACATGCTTATGTCTGTTCCGAGGCGACGCCCTGGGTTGGTTTTGCAGATTTTGCTGATGTTCGCTATTTACTGGTAAAACAGAGTGTTTAACTATAGGTCGTTTTATTATGCCGCTTTTTGTTTTCACGCTTACGACCCTGATGAATCCGTCAACTCCAGGATGTAATTCAATTACACGCCCGAGTGCCCAGTTTCCTGGTGGTAGGCAAGCGTCGTGAATGATGACATTGTCATTTACTTGGATGTTAGGTTTAGCTGCTTTCCACTTTCTCCTGGTGGACAGTTGTGTTAAATATTCTGTACGCCATCGTTTCCAATTAATATCGTCGAATATTTTCTGCGTTAACTGCCATCTTGTTCTCTCGTCTCTCTCAGTCTCAATTATCGTTAGGATAGGTCCGCTTGCTAAAAAGTGAGAAGGTGTTAGGTACTCTAAATCGTCAGGATTTTCCGATAAAGGACATAGTGGTATTGAATTGAGACAAGCTTCTAATTGAGAGAGGAGGGTGGTGAATTCTTCATAGGTGAGTTTCTGTTCACCAAGAACTCGGTGCAAGTGGTACTTCAGGCTTTTAACTGCTGCTTCCCATAATCCTCCCGCACTCGGCCAAGAAGGAGCGTTGAAATGCCACTCAATTTGCATTTCGCTAAGGTCGCTATAGAATTGCTTAGTTAAGATAGATTTCAGGTCGACCAATTCTCTATCTCAGATCTTGCTAGCTCCTACGAAGTTCGTTCCATTGTCGCTGTAAATGTGACGAGGACTACCTCTTCGTGCTGATAAACGACGTAAAGCTGCTAGGAATGTAGACGATGATAAGTCGGACACCAATTCTAAATGGACAGCTTTTGTGACCATACATACGAATACAGCCACATATCCTTTCGTAGTTTTGATGCCGCGACCTTTGCTAGATTTTACGTGTACAAATCCCGTAAAGTCCACCCCAGTATGATAAAACGGTCTAGTAGGGTTTATTCTAGCTCCGGGCAAATCTCCCATCATTTGTGCTTGCTTGACTGGCTTATGTCTTCTACATTTTACAAACTGATGTAAACGCTTTTTGACTGCTCTATTACCACCGATAATCCAGTATTGCTGATGTAACCAAGATAGTGTCAGTCTAGCTCCTCCGTGATACGTTGCTTTGTGCGCTAGGTCTATTAATAAATTTGTTAAATGGCTGCTGTGTGGCATAATAAAATGATGTTTCATATCATAAGGCAAATTGCTATTCTTGAGTCTACCTCGGACTCTTAATAGACTCTGGTCTTTGCCTGAAGCGCCGCGACAGCTGCGCTTCAGGCAAATTCCATGCTGTTAAACGTTTTACAAAAGGAATTTGAAATATCCATAACATATTATATTACAAAGTGAAAACTTTGCATGATATACCGAAATATATCTTGCAAAGTAAAAACTTTTCATTATATCACGAAATTAATTTACATAGCATGACATCGGCGTGTACTGTGCTAATACCCAACTGTATAGCAATGCACAAGCCGTCTCTGGAGTTCGGCGTATGAATTTGTAAAACTATTGCCTTTCTGGTCAATTCTCTAACAAATTTACTATGAAAAATGTAATAAAATCCAAGTGCAGATTGTCCGATTGTCTTCCCATTATAACTAAGCCGGTGAATGTCGAGGGGTTATGGGGTCGTTTCGGCCCGATAGCCTATAAACCGTTTCCATTTTGTGCCGTAAAATGTATTATTAAACATTAACCGTTGTTTTTCTGCAACTGATCGAATAACAATTTCTTATATTGCTATAAAACTTTTATGTCTTACCTGTAGTGTGCCTGTAGTTTATGTGTTTTCAATGTGTCGAGACGTTTTCGATATATTTCGTAGTAATGGCTCTATTATAAATTAAAGTAATCGCTGTATTTCGTTATCGAATCTCGAGCAAAGTGCGAGACGGACTCGCGTACTGAGGGTTCCGAACAAACTTTGAGTTAAATAGTTCGTTTATTTATCATGAGTCTCGAAGGTTTTCAATATTTTATACTTAAAAGGTGTAAGAATCCCGCAGTGAGACAACATATACTAAGACTGAAGCCTATACTGCGAATTGAACAGCCTTCAGAAAGGAGTATAGTCATTAGTCAGTCTTCATCACAATCAGTTGTATGGTCGCAGCCCCAGATCTCAAATTTTTTTAAGGTGAGGAAAAAACTAAAAAATAGCGCTCCCGCCCACTTAGATTTCTTTTTACCTATATCATCGTTATATTTCAGCTATCAGATGTCCACTAATTGATTGACATTTGGACATAGGCCTTCCGGAAATAATACGCCTTTCCCCTGTATATTAAATTGTAATGTATCAAAAATATACAATAAGATCCAAAGTATACGTCAGTGACGTAGTGAGCCTCAGCCCCATATCAAAAAAATTTTGAGGCTCTCCCAGCCCAAGGGTTAAAATTCACAAAAGGGAGAAAATTGTTGGCATTGAATTTGAATGAAAGTAATGATTTTTTTTTAACATTTTTTAGTATCAATCTGAAACAATGGCAAGCAAGCGAAGCGAGCGAGCCGAAATTTTCGAATATTTTGTTTTAGGAAGGATCGAAATTTTTAAATGATCTAAAATTTAGTTATGTTAAAATGTTTTAAAATGTTTTAAAATTTAGTTACTAAATTTTAGATGTCATCTACGAATTTTCACACGATGAAAATGATTAAATGAAATTAATCTTGGTATTAAAATCATTAGCTGAGTGGTGCGGGCCAGATAGTTTTAAAAATATAATACCGGTTCCAAGTTATTAAAACATAATAATATTATTAAGTATTCTACAAAACTTACAGTAAAATATAGTTACTAAATATAATCACAAAATTTTTGAGTAATTTTTAGTTTTGGAAACCTCGAAATTTTGAAAAAAAAAAAATGACTGCTCATCAAATCTCAACAGCGGAGTATTGCGAGAGTAACACGTTTAAAATACTGAATAGTAATAAATTTACAAAGGAAAGGAGAAAATACACATGATATTTTTTTTATTATTTTTTATTTATATATTTATACCACATGAAAATTAAGTTACATACAGTCTGAAATAATAATATAATGCATAAGTTTTCTACGTGTTTTTCAAGTATCTATGTTCATGGGCTTTATTAATGATATTATTATGATTTTTTTATAAGTTATATAATAAGTTTAATAATTTTTTATATTATAAGTTTTTTTATAATAAGTACGGGCTAAGAGTGAGACTGTGTAGTTTTACGATTTTTTTTCTGATACACGTTCGGGGCCCCTTGTAGCCCGGGGGCGCTATATAATTGATGCGGCTGATACAGCGGTAGCTACGCCCCAGATACATGGAACTAAATACGTAAATATAGTATTTAATTTATATATCTTCGATTATATTTTGCGTAATGAATAAACTAAAATACGCAACAAAAATCGGCCACCTACTGGCGTATCGACAGATGTGCCCAATGTAGATTTCTAAAAAGCTTGTGGTTTAAAATACAGTAGGTATGGAAAGGTGTTATTTTTAAAGGATTATTGTAAAACAGTATATCCTTTACGTAGAATACAAGAAATTTCACATTTGAATGACATTTTTTAATTATCACACGCAATATTTGTTTGTAAAGTGTGAATTTGGCCGCCCTTTGAACTTGCCGCCCGGAGCATGGGCCCTGTCTGGCTCGCCTCTAATTCCGGGGCTGTATATTTGTAGGCCCTGAGGAAGCGAAAGTGGAAGGCCTTGATGGCGGCCAGTATGTAGGAGAACTCCTCCTCGGCGTGCAGGATGGTGGTGCGGAAGTGGTTTGTCCCCGCCAGTTGTCCGAACCCCGAGCCCGGAACCACGCATACGCCTGGAATAAAAATAGCAAAAAATAGAAAAAACCGTAACCCTAGGTCTACACGCTAGCAACCGCTAGGCAAAACACTTGTCAAACAAGCAAATCCATTTATTTCTCTCCAGTTCCATTAATTTATCTGCAGGTATAAATTAATTATTAGCTTTATGTATTACTTAAGTAGTACAATATTGAGTCCTTTGGCTATCTGTTCGCTTATATATTTTCAATAACTCAACGGATTCTAATGCAGTAGGTATTCAGCAACAGGGAAAGTGATTCAAGATGAAGGTTTATATGTAAGTACATAATACATTGCACCTACGACGAGTCTAGGTATAATTTTTGTGGGTTGAACAACAGCTACAATTTCAAATATTATTTAACATATTTTTTTTATCGCTAACATTTAGTAAATGATAGATATTAAAATATATGAAAATTGATAATTTCATGTGTTAACAGAAGTTGTTCGCAACTTAAATGTTTGTACCTACTCTATGTTCTGTACTTAGTTTTGGTTGTTCAGTTCACTTCAATAGCGTGCGATGAAAACGTCACTCGATTCAATTTAATTAAATTCAACTATTTACCAACTTGTAATTTTTGTTAAGATTCTTCAAACTCGATTAAAATATGATTAAAGTATTCACTTTAAACATTCGTTTTAACTATGGTTCTGAATTTAGCTCTGTAGGAGCTTAAAAAATAATAATTAGTAGATAATATGTTTTTTTTATCAAATCTAATAGTTAATTGCATTTTTCAATTTAAATTATATTGCGTTATTTTATTTTCTTAATTGTTTGTGGTTTTCACTCTGTAGATCGATTTTGCTAGTAAAATCTTACAAAAATACAGTTTTAATGCAGTATCGATATTATGTTAGACGTCAAACCAACGTCAATCGCGTTTTGATTGGTAAGAACTTCAAAATGATTTTATGATATCAAGACGATTCATTTATAATTCATTAAAAGGAAATTTAAAGTCTAAGTTAAATGCCAGAATTGGAATTCTGTTCCCCGGCCTCCCTCAACTAATAATACATACATCTCACTTCGCGACTTCTTCAATGATGCTAGGGAACAATAGGGGTAGTTAAGGTGGCATCACACTCACCGGTCTCCTCTAGCAGCTGCAGGCAGTAGAGCTCGTCCGGCACCAGCCCGCGCTTGGCCGCCGCGCGTATGGCAAACGCCGGCAGATCGATACGGGGGAACGCGAACATCGAGCCCTGAAAAAGTGTGTAAAACTATAATATTATTAATATAACAATTGCAAAGCAGTAATACGGGGACCGGAAACAGGAAGTATATTTGTACTTTAATAATATACACATCCATGACCCAGGAAAACAGAAAAACCTTTTGTTTCTTCGGCGGGATTCGAACACGCGACCCCCGGCTTGAGCACCAAAGCGCTCAACCACTGAGCCACAGAGGTCGTCAAAGCGCTTTATGTGCCTTATCCTACTTTACCAGCAGTTTTAATTGGTACGTCTAGTGTTCGTCGTTTCTCCCACCTCTATTACGTTGCAGGAGAAGCCCGGCAGCTCGTTAAAGGCGAGCGCGGCGTCCGCAGCGCGCTGCTGCAGCAAGCACCGCACGCTGCGCCGCTCGCGCGCCCACGTGGCGTAGGACGGGGACCCCGGCGCGGGTGGCTTCACCTATAAACACGATTTTATTATGACAATATTACAGTACAACTACTTTCTTAATGACCCTCGGCGGTCATCGAATTACTATGGCAGTGAGTAGTGGCAGAAGATGTTTGGAAGATTATTTTTAACATTAAGAACGTAGTAGCTCTTTAAAGGGTACTTCGAACTAGGAGGTGGGAGGTATGTATGAGATTGGGCAGACTAGTTCTATTAGGTAGTTCTATATGATCCGGAATTCGGAAGGCCGCGGAAAATTCAGAGCATCGATAAAGAACTCTGTGCTATTACAATTGAGCTGAAAGTCGAACACAGAAGTGTCGAGTCAAATGTCAATGTCATATATATGACAGCTCCGACACTTGAAACTTCGATTTTCAACTCTTTTGTATTAGCGCAGAGTTATATTTTCAATGCTCTGAATTTTCCCAGGCCGCGGATTCCGGATCATATCTTTTAACAATAAGTCGTCCGTCGAATTAGATAAAACAGATTAAATTATTTTCTACGAAAATAATATAAAAGTAAATAGCTAAACAGCTCGATAGATCGAGATTAGAATTCCTGTCAGTATCAGGGAGTACTCCGATTTTAAAATATTCAGTTTTCGAAAACAATTTCACAAGGATATCAGAAATACATGAAACATTTAGTTATAGACTGGCCAAGTCCGTACATGACACAGTAACAACTGTGAAATAAGCGAATGTACATTTTCCAATTCGAAAACTACTCCGCCGCTCCACCGGGAAATTGTGTGAAGCCACGACTCGTCGCACCATAACCGGAGACCTGCGTCCTACCGTATCCTACGAAGTTGTATCGCGTCCTATCTGAATCCTAGCGAGTCCCACCGCTGCTACGCGGCTACAATCAGTAGTGTTGTCAACACGTCAAATCAACATTATCTTCTTAGATTGTTTCCATGCTAAGCTTTAAGCGTGTTAGAATGAAAATGAGAATAAAGGAGCTTGTTAGCACCCCTAAAACAAAACACGACGCGTGATATATAATATTATAGTGTCGCGCCGCCGCGGCCGGTAAAGTTAGCTCGATAGATTTGTTAGGGATGCCAGACGTCCCGTATATTCCGGATCGTCCCTTATGTAAGGTATTATTTAAAACGTCCCGCCGGACAAGCTTTGTTCTGTAAATCGAGCTATCTAAGATTAATTAATATAAGCAATGTGAGCTCGGGCGCCCTAAAATAATCGAAGTATGCTAAAAGTCAGTAATTTATTTTGTTTTTTTTTTGTCCCGGGAAATTTTTTTTGGCTTATAATATACATTTGTCCTTATAGGCTGAAAAAAAATCTGTCGATTAAGCTAGGGGAACTGGACTACGTTATGTGTAGGTCTGCGGTCATTGCCACGGATTAGGCATACCTATGCCTAACGATTAATTGTAGTTTATATATTTATTCAAATTAGCGGCTTTATATACGTATTTATAAATTTTATAATAATTCTATTTTCTAGGTTCTCACCACGCAGTCAAGCACACACTGTCCCAGCACGTTCGAGCACTGCCCGACGGCGCGCGTGGCGATAAACGTGCCGAGCACGCGCGGCGCGATGCGACATAGCTCGACAAACGCCGCGCGCGCGCCGCACTCGGCCGCCCAGCCCTTGGATGACGTCACGAAGCTCGCCAGCTCCATGTTGCAGTACGGCGTGCCCATCCCGTGCATCACCTACCAGGAACACATAGCAGGTTAGTAGTAAATCAATTAAATTAAAGATTACTCGAACCGCATGCATAATGTACTACATGTCCTGCGGCGTCTTCTACAAACAGGACAGAAACAACATTGTAATACTCCAACTAATTTGAGGATAATATTATAATCTGTAGCGTGTGTAACCGTAGCATAGGTACGTGGAATACGTAGCATTCATAATAATACTATTTTAATTTTACGATTTGTGACCAAATTCAATGCAAATCCTATTTAATAAACTCAGTTCGTTTAATTTAAAAGCAAGAGAAGAGACGGCTTAGTTTAAAATATAAATTCTTGATAAATTCACTAACAACGTTAAAAAAAGTAAACGCAAATTAAAAAGCGTAGTGCATTCATAGAACAAGCTGGGCCGGATCGGGGTCACTCATTTTGTAGGTCAATGTTTCGCTTTCAACAACTTCGCAATTCGCACAGAAACGGCAAGTCTTCAGCTCCCGCGTTCGAATATAATGTCTGCGGAAAATGAGCGGGCAACTAGAAATTCCGCTGGAAAATAAATAATTTTGTTTCATCTCTGTAAAGAAAACTAAATGCGCGCACAACCTTAAATTGTTCGACTAATGGTGCCGCGGAACTTTGTTCACTATTTATATAATATTGACTATTTGTTGTTATTTGGTCAGTTGGGACTTGGGTCTTTAAGCAATCTTTGTTTCGTCGTCACATATTTCCCAAAAGACAATAGCAACGTAGTTTTAATGTATAATATTGTGTCTATATGACCACGCGGCGGCCGCGCTGAGACTACACGAAAGCCTCACCTGCTTTCATTCATAGCGAATTGAGCTCTTTCGGCTCCAACGTACAAATTAATAACAATCACCCAACATACTGCGCGACAGCCGCGCGGTAAACACGCGGCTGACCGCGCGGTGATTACGCGGTTGCCACGCGATTAGGTAGTTGTTATGAATCTGTATTCTGTACGTTGTGGCTTAGTCGTTAAAGCTCAATTTCCTATGAATGAAAATAGGTGCTCAGCCTTCGTGCAATCACCGCGCGGCTGACGCATGGTCACCGCGCAATCATCGCGCGGTCATATAAACGCGACCTACAAGAAAACCGTGTTTATTTTTGCAACACAATATCCACCATACATATTGAAACCAAGTTGCTAATGTCTTTCAGGAATCGTCGTTTATAGTCATTATTAATCTGAGGTTATACATACATCGTCTGTCACTTCCATAGAAAAACAAAGATTGCCGAGAGACATTAAACAAGTGGTCGTGCTGGTGGTTACAAACAGTAGGTAGTCACTTTGCTTAGGATCGAAGATTGCGTGCTTGGTCAGACAATAATAATATTATTATACTGTTACCTTCTTAAAAGAGTAGAACTCCTTAGAGACGATGTTCTCCTGGTATACCTCGTCAGCCAGTATGAACAGGTTGCGCTCGTACGCGAACCGCACGATGTCCTCAATGTTCTCTCGAGACAGCACCTACGGGCAAATGATCATGATGAACGTCTATTTACGTATGTGTTTAGTACAGATACGGGGTGAATTTTTCAACTGTGTAGGCCGATTTTGATACAAACTAAACCTGCATCATTCGATGTTTGACAATTCCATCTCACCCAACAGTAATCGAACCGACTGATTTGTGAAAAATAATGCACATTTATGTATGTACGAGGGCGGGTCAATAAGTCCGTGACTTTTGGAATAAAGCACAGATTTTTTGATAAATAAATCATTTTATTTTTCAACGTAGTCCCCCTTGAGCTCTATACACTTTGTCCAACGCTTCTCCAATTTTTTTATCCCTTCCAAAAAATATGATTTGTCGAGGTCCTCAAAATAAGCCTTTGTTTGCGAGATGACTTCATCATTGGAGTCAAATCTTTTTCCACCGAGCCATTTTTTCAGGTTTAGGAACAAGAAGTAGTCACTCGGAGCCAAATCTGGAGAATAGGGTGGATGTGGGAGCAATTCATAGCCCAATTCATGGATTTTTGCCATGGCAACTGCACATGTGTGCATTGTCTTGGTGAAAAAGAACTTTTTTCTTGGCCAAATGAGGTCGGTTTTTTTTCAAATCCTCATTGAAGCGGTCCAATAAGTTGGCATAATATTCCCCATTAAATGTTCTTCCCTTTTGAAGATAGTCAATGTGGATTATCCCACGTGCATCCCAAAAAACAGTCGCCAGAACTTTATTGGCTGACAAACCCACCTTGGCCTTCTTTGGCGCCGATTCACCCTTAGAAACCCACTGTTTTGACTGTTGTTTGGTCTCTGGTGTGTTGTGATGGATCCATGTTTCGTCCACGGTTACAAAACGGCGCAAAAACTCCTCCATATTGTGATTAAACAACGCCAAACCTTCCTGTGAAGTTGTTACACGATTGCGTTTGTGGTCGACTTGCGGAAAGCTTTCTCATGCCCAAGTGATCATTCAAAATTGAAACCACTGAGCCATGCGAGATGCCTATGGCTTCCACAATCTCTTGCACTTTCAATCTCGGCCAACACCATATCGTGAATTTTTTCGATTGTTTCGGGTGTAGCGACCTCAACTGGGCGTCCAGGACGTTCGGCATATTCAGTGCTTGTACGGCCACAACGAAATTCAGTAAACCACTTTTTTACCATTGAAATCGATGGTGCAGAGTCCCCATAGTATTTATCAAGCTTAGCCTTGATCTCGGTAACGGTTTTTTTTTCGCAAAAAATAATGCTTAATAAGCACACGAAATTCACTTTTTTCCATTGTTTCCTTAAGTTACTGGATAGTCTGATAAAGATAGCTGTAAAACACAAACTAACTGACGCAGCAAGTTCAAATTTTGATAGGAGTCAACTGAAAGATGCCTGTTGACAGGAGTAGTGTTGCTTTTTCAGTAAGGAGGTTAGAAATTCAAAAAGTCACTGACTTATTGACCCGCCTTAGTATTATTATACCATTCGGTAGTGTTGCTAATAATAAGTAATAAGAAACAAATTCTGGAAAGTAATTACATGCGGAATACTAAAGGAAAGGTTTCTTTTTTAGGATTCCGTAATTCACGGTACCGTCCAAACGGTTAGCGCTAGAAAGATGAAACTTTTCTTTGGGGTACTTCTCTACACGTAAAGTGGGGATGGTTTTTTTCTCGCATCTATCACATAGTGTGGGGTTTCATTAGATAGGTCTTCTAAAAACATTGAGAGTTTGGTAAAACAATTTTTTCATTTAGGTATCCGTTTGCGCGATATTCAATTAAATTTTTTGTTAAAATTGTTTCTATTTAATATTTCTGACATTCCAATTGTGGGTAGATTTAAATTTGTGTCAAAGCAGCGGGGCACGTCATCGCTTGTCTTACTAGTTAGTACGTTCGGAGTAGCCGCGCGAGTAGCGTGTTCTGGTTTTGGCTCTAGGCTCTGATTCCGGGCTGCCGAAAATTGTGTTTGCTTCGCGTTATTTCTCGGCTTTTGGATTATGTTTTTGTACCGTTTTCGTGTCGCTTAGCAGATGATGTTAGATGCCGTGCTACATCGCGATGTGTTATTTCGGATACAAATAGTGTAAGCCCGTGTTTGACTGTGCCGTGAAATTAAGTGTCGTGTTGCGCGGACAGCGTTTGGTACACGAATTCCAAAGGTACGTACAGCGACCCTTGTTTGACTAAGGCCCTTTACACACTGCGACTTTTAGCATCGATGCAGTCGCGCGTTTTTTAAACGCGCGTTAGCATCGCGACACCAGCAATGAACAGATTTTTGCATCGATGCTGTCGCGCGTTAATATCGATGCAGTCGCGCGACTGCATCGATGCTAACGCGCGTTTGTATCGATACAGTCGCGCGACTGCATCGATGCTAAAACGCGATAGTATCGATACAGTAGCGCGTTAGCATCGATACACACACGCGGCAGCATCGATGCAGACGCGAGTTAGCTTCGATGCAGAATTGCAGACGCGGGGGTATAGTATAGTCACTCACGTCACGCCTCACGCTCTGTGTTGACGTCCGTCCGCTCGCGTATTTTTTTTTTACTTTTTCATAATGGAACTGTTTGACACAGAACCTTTTATTTCTGCAATTGAAAATAGGCCAGGAATTTGGAATTCACATCTACCTGACTATTCCAATAAAGTGGAAAAAAGTAAGGCTTGGGAAGAAATATGCCACATATTTTGTGCTGGTTTTGGTGATAAAACAAGAAAAGAAAAAGCACTTGAAGGTTAGTAATTCTTTAATGGTTGTTATATAAATATATAAAATTGTGTAAAACACAACAAGCTTTTACTATATCGACACTGAAGTCAACTGAGACGTTCAACGGTTGATTAAAAATTTTAAACTTATTACTTAATATTCCGAATGAACATTCAATAAAACGTCTTGCGCGCGTTAAACGATAGTTGTAAATTCTCTTTTCTCGTGACAAATTTCGACCAGCGTACGGTCTCTGAATATGTTCAGATAGACCAAAGCCTTCATCTCCAACAAACGAATATGGTATAGGAATTCCGTTATTACTTATTGGTGTTGGTGGTGGCATGTTATAGTTTCCCTGCCGAATTTTATTCATCCATGTACTGCACTGATGTATTGTCGAGTCTGAACTTTTCCCATAACATCCAACATCTATATCAATGAAACGGTAATTTGCATCACATATTGCTAGCAAAACAATAGAGTGGTAGTGTTTATAATTAAAATATTCTGAACCATTATGATGTGGTTTTATTATCCTTATGTGTTTCCCATCAATTGCGCCAATTAAATTTGGGAAATTTGCGTATGTCCTGAATCCTTGCGCGGTATACAAATGTGATTCTTTAGTTGGTTCTGGCATAGAAATGTCTTTTAATTTATCCCAAATCACTTTGACAATTTCACGAACTATATTGCGTGCAGTCGAAACCCCGCATTTGAATGCCGAATCGTAATGAAGGTCTGAAAAATAACAGCCAGTTGCTAAGTACCTGAAAAAAATAATTAAACATATTATATATATATATATATATATATATATATATATATATATATATACACAACGTGTATATTATACCTACTTAAGTATTTGTAAAACATTTTTTTAGCTGTACAGCTACAAAAGAAGTGGAAAAGCATCAAAGATTGCTACAACAGGGTAAAGGCAAAAGTCAGAAACATTTCAAGTGGAAATGCAAGCAAGAAAACCCTATGTGTATCATAAAATTTTGTCCTTTTTAGACCCAATAAATGAAATAAGGCCACCAATTCCTACTCCTGATCGTGACGACTCTGCCGAACTTTTAACAATCAAATTATCCACCTCAAAAGTTAAACGATGTGAAGACCCGCAAGAAAAGTTGTTTGAGGTTTTAACTGACAATCTGAAAAAAATTAATGCAGCAAAAGAAAGCAAGGATGAAAATCCAGACAAACTGTTTTTGTTATCATTGTTTCCTCACTTTACTGCAATTAAAGATGAGTATAAATTAGACGCCCAGGCAGATATGATTAATTTAATTCGAAAGTATAAAAACATGGGGCACAATTCTAGATGGAACCGGAATCGGACTACGATATGTCCACCTCGACTCCCTTTAATACTTATGGTTATCAAACTTACCAACCAACTACTACAACTGCAACGACATCAAATATAAGTGCTGCTAGCACTTCATCGCAATCGCAAGACTTGCATTATGATTCTCCCTCTAATAATTCCGAAATTATAATGGATATATACGATCAAATCAGTCCGAAAGATGACTAAGTAATAACCGTTTAATAATTAATGTTGATTAGTTATGTATATATATATATGCAAAAATCTGTAATAATAATGTTAAATTAATCTTAGATAGTAATTTTGTTACATGAGAAAGAATATATAGTAAATATATTCTAAATTATATAGTAAATAAATTCTAGTATATAGTAAATGAAAGAATATTAATCAATATATATTATAAAAAAATTAATCAAAAATATTTGTAGTTTTTTTTTACATACCTCAAAGTTAAAAGTAAACGTTCTTCAGCTGATATGCACGGTCTCAGTTGTGTACGTTGGCGAATTAGCTCTGGTTTCACAATGGTAAGAAGTTCTTGAAATGTTGAATATGACATTCGATAACAATTTAAAAACTTATTTTTATGGTTTATTAGTTTATTAAATGTTGATACATAATGACCACATGTTGATCTTTCACTTGTAAATGGGTGGACCCAATACTTCCTCTGTTTGCATTTACGTTTCTTTTTTAAAAGTAATAATATAGAGAGCGTGGTTAAAACAGTTTCAAACGAACTCATCGCGCTATGGCAGTCAACGAATGACTGATTAAAATACGTTTCGCGTCGTGTCTCACGTTAGCATCGATGCAGTCGCGATGCTAACGCGATATAGCATCGATGCTGCATCGCGATTGCATCGATACTGCATCACTACAATTCAATGGCCAGCTTCTGCATCGCGACTGTATCGCGATAGTATCGCGACTGTATCGATGCTAAAAGTAGCGCAAGTGTGTAAAGGTGGACCATTTGCGACTGCATCGATGCTGCATCGCGATAGCATCGCGACTGCATCGCTGCTAAAAGTCGCAGTGTGTAAAGGGCCATATACTCGATTCAGGATGCAATTTCATCAAATTTCAAATTAATGTATATTTATTTTGTTGCGCCATAAATAAATGACATTTAAATTAGTAGCATTAGGGTCAATTCACACCGAAACGGCAACGGAGCGGCCAACAGCATGTCTGTCATATAATTTTAAACTAAAAAACTTTTATCTTCATTACTATAATACATAGTATTATTATTATCGCTTTAGAAAATGGGAACGTTCCGCGGGCGCTAGCGACCGTCAGCGGCCGCGGCCGTGAGCGTGAGCAGCGGTGATTGTCGGCGGCCGTGAGCAGCGGTGGTTGTCTCAAGCTTAACTGTGTTTTATAGACATGAAGATGCTCCGCAGCCGTTTCAGTGTGAATTGACCCTTATCCCTGATCTCTTTTTTTATTATAAGATTTCATTTTCCCCTTTATTTTGAGTTTCTTTCCAAAGAATTTCTAAAGTTTTACCGAAACTAAGAAGCTCTGACTATAAAAACTTAATCGTTTTCAGAAGAACATGAATTATACGAAGTAAATGAAGTATCAACGGTATAAAGTCGAGTTTAATCAAGTCGTAGCCGTTCAATCTAAAACGTCTGTTGAACTAAACAATTGAAAACGGTTCTGTAATCAACAATATTTACATAAACAGAATGAATGCATAAACAAACGAATAATATCCTTCAATCCCGGATCTAAATCGGCCCATTTTAACAACAATAGGAATAAGGCAAAGATCTGGAGAATAGATTTACTGAACTAGTTCAGAGGGAAATTGAATATTCTTACAAACATGGCTTGAGTCCATACAATATGTCGATTGTGGTTGAACTAGATACTATAGTCTATCGCAGTGTTCCCCGACTGCCGGGTCGCGACCCGGTACCGGGCCATAAAAATAAAATACCGGGTCGCAACATTCCCACCTTGTTTTGAAAACAATACCTACTATAAATCGACGCATATTTAATATTCCTAAGCGGTAATAAAACATTTTTACAATTAATTAATTTGTAATATTTGTTTTGGCTTATGTTTAAAAGTATTAAGTGAGCCACGAAGGGACAGTGTGAAAATTACCGGGCCATGGCGGAACGATGTTTGGGAAACACTGCTCTAGCGTATTCAAAGAATACACAGTAGAAAGTGTAGTATGTATGGATGTTTGTTTGTTTCTTTGTTTGTATGTTTGTTTTCATTGAATAGGTTCCCAAGCTACTTGACAAATTATGACGAAATTTGGCCTTTGCCTTGCCTTAGGAATTAGGATATACTATATATACTTTGAATTGCAGCAAAATGTGCGGTTCTGCGCGATTTCTTTTTGCGCGCACTAAGTCGCGGGCGACCTCTCAACTCTACTTATGTTACACTTGACCTCACTTTACTGGTGTTGCCCGCGCCGGGACTGAAAATCTCACGGAAACCGTACATTTTGCCGCGCTAAAAAGTAACTATAATTATGTTAACTACATGATCCCAATTCCATCAAAATCGGCCCAAGAATTTCGTATTCAATGCACACAGACAAACAAACATATCAAATCTTCACTCTTCATAATATAAGTATAGAAGTGTATAATATAAGTGTATATACTTTATACTCCACTCCTATATAAACTTTTTAACCGACTTCCAAAAAAAAGGAGGCGGTTATACGTTCGTACGCTGTATGTATTATTATTATTATTTTATAATCTGAGACTCCACTCATGTAATCTTACTCACGTCGGATTATCTGGACGTACAATCGAATAAAAAAAATAATAAAAATATTATGATAGGGATGTAAAAGCTGTTAATGTCACTACTCACTACTTACTACTCACTACTCACTACTCACTACTCACTACTCACTACTGACTACTCACTACTCACTACTCACTTATCTTTTTACCAAACACCACAGTAACTGCTTAAAAGTTCGCAAGTTGTGGCACCATCTCAAATTAGGCTCGTTCTAAACATTTTGATAACCCCAAAAAAGTTGTGATCATACCTCCATGGTTATATCTAGACTAATTCTGGAGAGCTTCACCTGGAGATATCACACTATGGTCTATTTCCGTTATGTTTGCAGTGAGACACCAGTGCGAATGTCGATATTTTTCAGCATTAAACACATTGGCCATTAAGGAAATCATTGTGACATTTTGAAGTTCAGAAAGATGTAGGGTTGGTTTTAAAACTAGGTTCTAGTTTTTAGTACCTGTCCAGTGGGGTTTCCAGGGTTGATAATAACCAGCACTCTCACGTGGCACTCCGCCTGGGCCCAGCTGCGCTCCAGCTCGCACAGCGGCAGGGACCACCCGTGGGCCTCGTCCAGGTAGTAGGGCACCTGGACCAGGCCCAGCTCGGAGAGGGTGCCGGAGAACAGCGGGTACTGGGGGATCGGAATCATCACGCCTGGGGGAAGTAACAACAAAAATATAAACTCTTAACCTTTCAATTTATCCTAGTAGCTTGGAGATTAAGATCCTTATTATTTTTTTAATGGAACTACCGAAGTATAATATAATAGGCATGTTGCCTAAAAAATATTTTTTTCATCTATTCGTTGTTAGACAACATGCTTATAAACAATCTAGAACCCATTTTCGTATATCTTAAAAAATAACGAAGATACAAATAATTTAAATTTACAATATGAAAGAGAGCGATATATCGGCCTCTGACGTCACAAGTTGCACCCGCCATACATATGTCATTACAAAATGTATGTCGGTAGCTACTTGTGACGTAACAAATTGTTTTGCCAGAAAGAGATACGCAATACTTTTTATTTGCTTATAATTTTTAATCGCGTCAATCTAAATACCTATTTCTTTCAGATTTATGTATCTTTAATCAACAATTTTAAAATTTAATTTATAACAATGTATTATTCCACACTAGGCAACATTCCTACTTCGAATGAATTCAGTAATTTGTGCTGCTACTATGTAAGTACAGGTAGGGCATATTGTTACGATCATTCTGACACACGGTCGATTTTGCACAGTTCGGTTGACACCTTTAATTCGTTACGATAAAATAGATGTGCCGTGTGTAGCAGGCTTAAGACCGCTGAATAATATTCAAATTCATCGATATACATGCTTCATACTAATGGAAGTCCACCTTCCCACGAGCTTTTTTAATGGTCGCGATAAAAAAACAGGACTGTAAATAGAAATACGCTATGACAATAAAGCTGAAAATCGTGTATAGCTGTTAAATCTGACATTTGACACTTGACACGTTGATTTTCAGCTCTATTGTATTGGACAGAGTTATATTAACAGTGCAGTTTTTTCTGTCGCGACCACAAACAAACTCTCGTGGGTGCGAGGTCTTACACAGCTTACACTTAGGCGAATCAGTTCCTAAAGCTCTTTTTTCCTAGGATAGCGGTGCCGTCATCATCATTAACAGCCATAGGACGTCCACTGCTGGACATAGGCCTCCCCCAAAGATTTTCACAACGAACGGTCCCGGGCCACCCGCAACCAACGGCGGCCCGCGACCTTCATAAGGTCATCGGTCCACCTAGAGGGAGGCCGTCCAACGCTGCGCTTTCCAGTTCGTGGTATCCACTCTAGAACCTTTACTCCCCAGCGGTTATCAGTTCTACGAGCGATGTGGCCTGCCCATTGCCACTTCAACTTGCTGATTCTGCGAGCTATGTCGGTTACTCCAGTTCGTCTGCGAATCTCCTCGTTGCGGATTCTGTCACGCAGAGAAACCCCGAGCATAGCTCTCTCCATCGCTCTTTGAGTGACTTTGAGCTTATTTAAGAGGCCAACAGTGAGGGACCACGTTGCACATCCATAAAACATCACTGGCAATACGCACTGTTCAAAGACCTTTGTCTTTAGGCACTGAGGTATTTCGGACTCGAAGACGCTGCGTAGTTTCCCGAACGCTGCCCATCCGAGTTGGATTCGTCGTTGGACCTCACTGTCGAAGTTGGACTTGCCTAATCGGACTGTCTGTCCCAGGTAGACATATTCGTCAACAACTTCGATTTTAGAGTTCCCAACAAATACTGGAGCGGGTACAACATGGGCATTAGACATAATTTTCGTATTGTCCATGTTCATTTTTAGACCCACTCGTTGGGAAGCTCTATCGAGGTCACTGAGCATGGCGCTAAGGTCTTCCAGCGATTGTGCCATTATGACTATATCGTCAGCAAACCGAAGGTGAGTGATATATTCGCCATTTATGTTGATGCCGTATCCTTCCCAGTCTAGGAGTTTAAAAACATCTTCCAATGCTGTGGTGAAGAGTTTAGGAGAGATGACATCTCCCTGCCTTACACCTCTCTGCAATTGGATAGGTTTCGTACTTCCATTCTGTACTCGGACCGATATGGTGGCATTGTTATATAAACACTTCAACACTTCTATATAGCGATAATCAATGTGGCACCGCTGAAGAGACTGAAGCACCGCCCAGGTTTCGATCGAATCGAAGGCTTTCTCATAGTCCACATACGCCATACAGAGCGGACGATTATATTCCTCCAATTTCTCTATAATCTGGCGGAGTGAGGATGTGGTCTATGGTACTATAGCCTTTTCGGAAACCGGCTTGTTCGGGTGGCTGGAAGTCGTCGATCCTGCGCGCGAGAAGGTTCGTGATAACCCTCGAGAACAATTTGTAGATATGGCTCAAGAGCGAGATCGGTCTGTAGTTCTTCAACAAGGTATTGTCTCCTTTTTTGAAGAACAGCACCACAACGCCCCTGCACCATGCCTCAGGTGTGGCGCCTTCGTGTATGACGGAATTGAACAGTTTCTGGAGGACTTTGAGTACCGGTTTTCCACCCGCTCTCAGAAGTTCTGTCGTAATTCCGTCTTCACCTGGCGCCTTGTTGTTCTTAAGCTGTTTGAGGGCCATCCTAATCTCGTACAGGCCGAAGTCCGGAATATCCTCGGTATAGTGTCGAGTTAGCTTGGCTCTTGGATCTTTAGCCGTGCTGATAACAGGTGTCCATGTCGATGTCTACAACTGTCCATAGAACTCTTTATCTCCTCCAAAATCTCTGGAATCGACGAGATGATCTTGCCTTGATCGGTCTTTAGCTTCGTTATCTGGCTTTGTCCGAAAGACAGTTTGTTTGCGAACACTTTAGAGCCCTTGTTTCGCTCAATCGTTTCCTCAATACATCTACGATTGAAGGAGCGTATATCGTGTCGCATTGCCTTGGTTATCTGTCTATTAATCCGTCTATATTCTGATATATCAGCTGAAGACTGCAATCTCATTTCTCGCCTTTGCGCCATGAGTTCCAGAGTTCCATCGGAGAGCTTTTAAGTTCTACTTTGGCATCGGGTCTTATAGAATTTCGACCCAATCGCATAGACAGCTTCCACAAACCTGTTGTTTATATCGTCCACAGATTCATTCGAAGGCATTCGAAGCTATCCTACAAAATGGCGTCTTTACATAGATATGGTCATTCACCGCTGTATTACGGCCGCTACATGACAGCAACGCTATCCTAGGAAAACAGAGCTTAAGCAGTAAGCCCTAAACACTATCGTCAGCTAGCTATACTGCTAATATATCTATTGGCAAGGGACAATGTGGGTTCTATCACTCGTGCCAGGACTCCAGAAAACATCGAGAAAAATTTCAGAGTAGCATAAAAGTTTGTTTGATTATAACGTTCGAGCCAAGTACGACGGATTACTAACGTTTATAAACATTAAGTTTTCCGTTGAAAATTAACAACCATAGGACTATAATAGGCCCCATAAGGCATGGGTGTGTCACGCACCTGGCGCTCTTTCGGCCACGTCCTGCACGAACAACGTGAGTATGGACTTGATGAGATCGGACGCGCCGGAGCCGAGGTACACGTCCTCGGGCGAGGCTGGCACCCCGTCCCGTGCGGTGAGGTACTGCGCCACGTGACGGCGTACTACGGTGAGGCCGGCCGTTGGCGAGTACGCGCCCACTGAGCCTTGCCTGTGGAAATAAAGTACGGATAAGGCTGGTTTCAGAGTCGCGTTGACGGGCCGAAATATATAAAATCTATTTCAGCCTGTCAGCGCTGGCAGTCAGCGTGATTTTGAAACCAGCCTAAGGCCTTCGTTCCCACCAGCGGTTTCTCCGTCAGATTTTCGGCTCTACTGTATAAGGCTGGGAGTATATTGTCCGAAATCCGTAGTAATCCATAATTCTATTTTCAGCGCTCTAAAATTTCCCCAGCCTTACAGATTCCGGACACTGTAGTCCCAGCCTAAGCGCAGAATTCTATTTACAGTGCTGTTATAGTCACACCGACGGAAAAAACCGCTCGTGGGAATGAGGTCTAAGCCGGAAAATTTTGAAAGAGATATAGATAGGTACATTATCTGTACATATTATGTGCTCGTATTTAAAACTATGTTTGGTTACAAAAATCAGTTGTTACTTGTAACCCTGGCACTATCTATATAATGTGTGGGAAATTTTTCAACGGGTTTGGTTCTACGAATACTTGAATTAAAATGCATTCTCATAAACTTTCTCATATTTAATAGGATAATATCAAAGACTTTGATCGTATTCCAAACGGCTGCACTGCAGGTGTAGCGAGTTAGCGACTGACGCTTCAAAGCGACTGTATCGTAGCTTACCGCGCACCCTATTCACTATTCATTTTAAGTCTAGAACCATTTTATACAGGCCAGTTTATGTTCTCCAATCACAGCGAAGTGCGACGCCGACCATTGGATTCGGCTTACTTTTTACCTTCTATTTTCTTAGAACCTCGACTAAAACAATCAATATACTAAGGCGGGTCATTAAGTCCGTGACTTTAATTTAATGGTTTATATTCTAGCATTATTTCACATTATGAACCGAAATAACACAAATGTACTAAGGCGGGTCAATAAGTCCATGACTTTTTGAATTTCTAACTTCCTTACTGAAAAAGCAACACTAATCCTATCAACAGGCATCTGTCAGTTGACTCTTATCAAAATTTGAACTTGCTGCGTTAGTTTGTGTTTTACAGCTATCTTTATCAGACTATCCAGTAACTTAAGGAAAAAATGGAAAAAAGTGAATTTCATGTGCTTATTAAGCATTATTTTTTGCGAAAAAAAACCACTACCGAGACCAAGGCTAAGCTTGATAAATACTATGGGGACTCTGCACCATCGATTTCAATGGTAAAAAAGTGGTTTACTGAATTTCGTTGTGGCCGTACAAGCACTGAAGATGCCGAACGTCCTGGACGCCCAGTTGAGGTCTCTACACCCGAAACAATCGAAAAAATTCACGATATGGTGTTGGCCGACCGAAGATTGAAAGTGCAAGAGATTGTGGAAGCCATAGGCATCTCGCATGGCTCAGTGGTTTCAATTTTGAATGATCACTTGGGCATGAGAAAGCTTTCCGCAAGTCGACCACAAACGCAATCGTGTAACAACTTCACAGGAAGGTTTGGCGTTGTTTAATCACAATATGGAGGAGTTTTTTAACCGTGGACGAAACATGGATCCATCACAATGCACCAGAGACCAAACAACAGTCAAAACAGTGTGTTTCTAAGGGTGAATCGGCGATAAAGAAGACCAAGGTGGGTTTGTCAGCCAATAAAGTTATGGCGACTGTTTTTTGGGATGCACGTGGGATAATCCACATTGACTATCTTCAAAAGGGAAGAACAATTAATGGGGAATATTATGCCAACTTGTTGGACCGCTTCAATTTGAAAAAAAACCGACCTCATTTGGCCAAGAAAAAAGTTCTTTTTCACCAAGACAATGCAGCCGGAACCGTGACCACTCGGGATCGTCGCGCAGTACCACCTCCTCTAGGTCAAACTCGCGTACGACCTCGGACCGTGCGCTCCATTACCTTTCCGCCGAATCCAGCTTGAGCGGAACGGACACCGCTCGCCCCGGACCGTCTTCGGCATTCTCGCGGGGCGGTACTAATACCCCCCCGCCCCAATGCCTTCCGACGGCGGCCCGCAGCGAGTCAGGGCCCCCGCACCGCCCAGCCGAAAAAGGTTCGGCCTCTCCGCCGCGCTCCACGCGTCGCCCCACGGAGGTGTGTGCGCCTAGCCACCCTCCGGCTCCCAAAGTAGCACAAGACCCCGCGCAGGCCCGTCAGCCGCGCGGACCGCTAGCCGTGCCTCTTTCGCCGGCATCGCCCCCAAGCGAGGATCGTATCCCGGCGCCGCAAGTTTTGCCGCCGGCCCACTTGCCGTCTGACATGCCTCCGCCCGCTGTACCGCCTGCCGCACCCCCTGTGCAGGCCACCAAGCGCACCCGTCCGGTAGTAGCCTCTGCCGTATCACCTCCGGCGAAGCGCATAGACCGCCAGGTGACCTATGCTGAGGTAAGTGCCGCCGCCCCTTCTACTGCTGCCCCGCAGTCCTCGGCTCCTACACAGACGCCGATGGACACGGTAAGCGCCCCACCAGATGCTCCTGCAGCACCGGCGTGCGCTTCCCCGCCGCCGCCGCCTACCCCACGATACCCGCCCTTGGTCGTCGAAAAACTAGACGACTGGGTGAGGCATTTCCGCCGCCTCCGCGAAATTCTGGGGTACGCCCCACATGCCAAACCGTACGGGAACGGGGTCCGTTTCTCTCCCCATAGTGAAGGTGAATACAGGGCCCTACAGAGATACCTCACCGAGCTAGAGAAGACCGAGAACATTAGTTGGTTCTCATACTCATTGCCCCAAGAACGAGCTATTAAGGTAGGTATCAGAGGCCTACCCAATTGCACCAGACCTGACGATATCATCGCCGGACTCGCCGAGCTCGGGTACGCAGCGGAGTACGTATCGAAAGTGTCGGCGAGGCCGGAAAATCCCGGCTGTATCTTTTTTGCCCTTATCACCAGGGCACCGGATGTCGTACCCGGCATATACAAGATAAACGAAATCTTAAATATGCCGGGCATTAAAATAGAAGCCTGGAGGGGCAGGAAGAGCCCCGCTCAATGCCACCGCTGTCAGCAATTCCGGCACTCGAGCCAAAACTGCCACCGCAGGTTGGCATGTGTTCGATGTGCCGGAGAGCACCGCGCGCACGACTGCCCCCGACCTAGTTCTGAGGAGCCCACTTGCGCTAACTGCAAGGGGGCCCCGCGAATAGCCGACACTGTCCGGTGTACCGCAAGGAGGCGCGGAACAAGCACGCAGGTACAGTGGCCCGCACTGGATTTCCCCGCACAAGACGAGACCCGCCCATCCCGGAGCAAGAGGTCCCGCCCCCCCCACCCACTGCCACCTCTCTCATGGCCGAGGCAAACGACCCCACTCCGCGGATCGCCCCTGCCCCTGCCTCTCAAACTGTCCCTGCCACTCAGCCTCCCAAGAGTAAGAGGAAAAGGAAGCCGCGGCAAAGGAGGAAAGCGACCACAACATCTGCCGCTGCCACCACCGCCACCGATGCCACCGACTCTGAACTTGAGCCGCTCGCGCTCCCCTTACCGCCACAAACTAGCCTGGTGGCGCCGCCAATGCCCCAGCGCGTCCCACGCCCCCCGCGCACCCCTCGCGCATCTAGCGTCCCACAGTCGACCACTATTATTACCGAAGTGGTCGAGGCGGCTACGGCGCCCTCAGACCCTGCGGCTGTCACTGCCCAGCCCTCTACTGGCGTGCCGCGCCCCCAACGCCGCGCCCGCAGAGAGGCCCCCTACCTCCACTGCCGAGCTTCTCCACTCTCTGTTCTCCCTGGCTATGAGTATCTACACAAAAATTCAAGCCGGGGAGGACATTTTTACCACTCTTTTACAGGCCCTCCCTGAAGGAGCCGCTTTAGTAACTCAACTAATTTCTAAATGGCTACCCAACCCTCGCGACTAAACATAGTCCATTGGAATGCCCGGGGGGTCCGAGGCAAGGCAACACTTCTTCGTTACCTTCTCCAAGCACACGAAGTAGATGTTGCCTTACTCAGTGAGACCCATTTGTCTCCCCAGGACCGCCTGTCCATCCCGGGCTTTCATATCTACCGTCAGGACTACCTGGGAGGTGGATCTGTGTGTCGAGGTCTCGCCGTCCTCGTTGGCAGGCGACTCCTCCACCAACTCCTCCCCGCTCCTTCGGTGACCTCGCTCTACGCCCTCGGTGTAGAGTTGATGCTCGGCACGCACCGGACGCGTATTTACGCGTGTTACAAACACCCGGGTTCGCGTTTAGATATCTCCGACATCCACGGGCTCCTATCAGAGGATCCCACTGTGATTGCCGGAGATCTAAACTGCAAGCACCCGGGTTGGGGCTCTCGCACGTCAAACGCGGACGGAAACCGTCTGTTCGTGGATTCCGAGCGCGTAGGATATTCCGTAGTGGGCACCTATGCCCCCACGCACTACCCCGACTGTCCGACCTACACCCCTGACGTCCTTGACATAGCGATCACCCATCGCCTCCCTGGTGATTTCCAGCAAGATGTTCTGGACGAGGCGCTCGACTCGGACCACCTTCCAGTGCTGGCCACCATAAGAGCTGCTCCCTCCAGCATCCCCCCGCTGCCCCCCCGCCCGGTCTACGACTGGGAGGTCTTCGCCCTGCAATTGCACGGCTCCACGCCCAACTTTCCGGTGGTCTCTGTGGACGATGTAGAGTGCATGACACAGCAGATCACCGCCGCAATCACTTCTGCGATGGAGGCGGCCACTCAGCAGTCTCCCAGTTCCCAACCTAAAAGACCTCCACTGCCACGCCACATAACCGAGCTGATTTCTAATAAGAAGAAGCTTCGGCGGCGTTGGCAGCTTAACAGATGTCCGAGGCTCAAAAACGAGCTGAACCGCCTCACCGCAGAGGTGAAGCAGGCACTGCAGGACCACAACGCGGCCTTGTGGACGCGGCGCATCACGGACGCAGGTGAGGACTGGACCTCCCTGCACCGTACCTGTCGCAGTCTCACCGGTGCAACCGTTCCAATCAGACCCCTGATCCACCCAGATGGCAACCCAAGGTATAGAGCTGAGGACCGTGCCGAGATCCACGCCGACCACCTGGAGAGGCAGTTCTCGCCTCTACCGACGACGGCGACCGACCATGTAGCCAAGGTATCCGAGGAGGTAAGAATGTTCCTAGATTCCCCCCTCTCCCCCCTTGAACGTCCAAACTTTTCCTTCTCCCCTAGAGAGGTCAAAAAGATCCTCGCCCGCCTCAAGCCCCGCAAGGCCCCCGGTGCTGACGGGATTACCAACGCAGCCTTGCGCCACCTGCCTTTTAGGACTGTGGCCGCCCTTACCCGCCTTTTCAATGGCATCGTGAGGACAAGCCACTTCCCTGACACCTGGAAGATGGGGCTCATTATCACCATCCCCAAGCCCCATAAAAACTTGAGACGGGCAGAGGGCTGTCGCCCTATAACCCTTCTCTCCACCTTATCTAAATCCTTTGAAATCCTGCTCCTCAAACATCTTTCTCCCTTTCTTTCTCCTCGGCGGGAACAGTTCGGATTCCGCTCCCAACTGAGCACAACCCTACAGCTGGTCCGCGTGGTGCACCTCCTCACAGATGCTACCAATAGGAAAGCCTCTGGAGTGGCTGTCTTTTTGGACATGGAGAAGGCCTTTGACAGTGTGTGGCACGAAGGCCTAATCCACAAATTCCTGCAGGCAAATGTCCCCAGCCACATGGTAAGACTCCTCTCTTCTTATCTCTCGGGCCGGACCTTCAGGGTCAAGGTCGACGGGGTCCTCTCGGAGGAACGCCCCATCACCGCAGGCGTCCCGCAGGGTGGTGTGTTGTCGCCCAGCCTCTACAACTTTTACGCCAGCGATGTGCCCACTGACGCTGGCACTACCGCGGCTTTGTATGCTGACGACACCGCCTTTATCTGCACCTCCCAAAACTTAGCTCATGCATCCACGAAGCTCCAGAGGACCCTCGACCTTCTTCCGGCATGGCTGAGCAAATGGCGACTCTCCGTCAATCCCGGTAAGTCCCAGGCGCTCGCTGTCACCCGCAAGAGGGGATACCCGCCCGCCCTGAAGATAGGAGAGAAGGAGATCCCATGGGGTAAGACTGCCAAATACCTCGGCGTTAAAATTGATCGGCGGCTGACCATGCACCCCCAGTGCGATGCCGCGGTTGCTAGCGCCAGAGCCGCAGCAGCCAAACTGTCGCCGGTCTATTCAGCTCCCCAGGTCCCGCTCAATATGAGGCTGGGCCTGTTTAAGACATACATCCGCTCACGCCTCACGTACGCGGCCCCTGCGTGGCACCACCTGCTCGCTGCGTCCTTACAGAAAAAGATGCAGCACCTGCAGAATCGAGTGTTGCGCCGCATCGTTGGAGCGCCGCGGTACGTGAGGACTTCCACCATAAACAGGGACCTTCAAATAACGAGCGTGGAAGCTTTTTGTTCCAGGCTCACCACTACCCTGTTCCAGCGAGCTGATGCCTCGGACCTGGTTGAGCTTGCCGACTTGGCGCCGTGGCACGCCCGCCCGCCTGACCGCAGACTTCTGCCCCGTGACGCCATCAGTACTGGGGACCCCGCAGAGCCACGCCGCTTGCCGCCTCGCCCCCGAAGAGAAGGCGCCTCGGCGCGTTAGCGCGCTCTACGCCTCGACCACCGCTGGATCGCTTTCCCCCGCACCCTATCCCCGCGCCGGTAAATTAAATACCGATGCGCATTTCTTGTACTCGCCCGGTGCTCGACGAGTGGCAGCCCTAGTGCCACTCTTGTAGACACCGTGGCGCTGTCTTTCCCCCCCGACATCAAAAGTCTGGGGTTCGGGATAAATATTTTTCCCCCCTCCTTTCCCCAGGTCGGTTGTGTCCGCAGTCCGATAAAATGCGGAGTGTGTGGGAGCGGCACCACACGCGTTTCCTTGGTCTCCGGACCGGGACCCCACGCTCCGCCGGAGTCGACTGCCGGTCTTGGCCGCCCTCGGCCGTCGCCTTTCGTCATCCTAGCACCTCGGGTTTACCCCGCGTTCTGTCGCGGGGGGTCATCCCTCAAAACGGACGTCTTGCGCCCAGTACTAGTACTGGGCGCGTCCTCTTTAAAAAAATAAAAATTAAGAAAACCACTTGTAGAGGGGCATAGCCCCTGGTCAGGTTTTCCGCTGTAAGGCCCTTTTCAGGGGCCCGGCGAGAGAAGACGCCTTCTTCTCAATTCAATTCAGACAATGCAAGGGTGCACACATGTGCAGTTGCCATGGCAAAAATCCATGAATTGGGTTATGAATTGCTCCCACAACCACCCTATTCTCCAGATTTGGCTCCGAGTGACTACTTCTTGTTCCCAAACCTGAAAAAATGGCTCGGTGGAAAAAGATTTGACTCCAATGATGAAGTCATCTCGCAAACAAAGGCCTATTTTGAGGACCTCGACAAATCATATTTTTTGGAAGGGATAAAAAAATTAGAGAAGCGTTGGACAAAGTGTATAGAGCTCAAGGGGGACTACGTTGAAAAATAAAATGATTTATTTATCAAAAAATCTGTGTTTTATTCCAAAAGTCACGGACTTATTGACCCGCCCTCGTATACAGAGTGAATTTTTCAAATAGCCACGGTAGGTGAAATCCGAAACCATAAGGAAAAGTGAAAAATGTTGATAAGGAAGTTAAGTTTGCCGTATGTCATTATACTTTCTAGAATTTGTTCCTTATTAGCGCCACTATCAAGTGGTGTAGTAAAACGCGTGGGATTTATTTGCGACCTATTTTGGAAAAAATATTTAAAATCAAATTCAGAATAAAATTTACCAAATTGTCATTGTATTGCGCGGGAAATAAGTGAAATTTAAATCGGTAGCGGTGACATTTAGGTTGTACACACTAATGTCGTTTTCGACTGGGAACCTTGGGTTCGGCGCAAACGGGCCGCAAACGACCGCGACCAGCGATGGCCACGATACTTATTCATATTATAAAGACCCGCCGCACACGTAGCCGGTCGCGGCAGACGGCAACTCCATATGTTTTGTTGCTCGTCTGCACAAAACCAAAATACTTTCAGTACGTTCGTTCGGAAAAAGCAATTGCTGTCGACTATCGGATTTCATCAGCGACTAAAAACAATGCTAATCAGCGTTGGCATGCGAATGGAACGGAGCACCATACGCGTGACGAGTGAATGTATGAACGAGTGAACTAGTGAGCGAGGACCGAGTCGATGACGTACTTGAAATTGTTTGTCGTAGATCAATATAAAGGGTTAACTCGACGTAGATCTCTTAAGGGGTTGTAGTTATCGTCATTTCAGATACTTTCGTCGACGAAACTAATATTCTAAAAAAAATATTTTTTATTTTTCAAGATTCTTGACTTCTAAGATTTAAAAACTATTGGCGAAATTTTTCTCCTCTCTTGTCCCTTTTTTATAATTTGTGCTTTCAAATTATTTGTTTTTACAGTTGTTATGTAGCTACATAGCTAATTAGCTGTATTATCATTCTTAATATTATTATTCCCGATATAACTATGAAAACTGTAGCTGCCTATTGGTCCTGCGTATCCAGATTCCACCGCTTACGATCCACGCTACAGAGTGAGACGCACTGAGAAGTATTATCCGTCTCACTCGCACGATCCACGTCACCAGAGACAGAGACTCGGTGTCGTCCATCTCACTCCTACATCGGCGCGCACCTTGTCATTGGTCACAAGAATATAATATATTATAAGCTCACTATTCTGATTAAATATTCTATTCTATTCTATCTTCACATTCCTATACCGAATATTGGAGTTTTATTTCGCCTTTAGAAAAGTAGTAAATTACGCCGCTACATTGGTGACCCCGAGCAAGAAACATAGGAATCAAGAAGCAAGAACCATGTCAGAGGGAAGCGAAACCACTCAAGCCCACGAGAAGATTACCCCCGGCTGCACCGATCCTCCGCAAGAAACCCACGAACTCGGTTCCATCGCCCTAAGCCTGCGTGTACCACCATTCTGGCGCGATCGTCCCAGATTATGGTTCATCAGCTTCGAAGCCGCAACATACGACCTGAAGAAGAGCCAAGCCCAACTTTCCCAGATGGTAATCGCCCAGCTTGACAAACAAGACGTCGAACAGATAGCCGACCTTCTCTACAGTCCGCCAGCCCAGAACCAGTACAAAATCCTCAAAGAACGCCTAATCTCCGTCTACGAAGAAAGCGAAGGACGTCAGTTTCAAAAACTATTACAAGAAATGGAACTAGGAGACCAAAGGCCCACTCAATTACTTCGTCGCATGCGAAATCTCGCGCGAGACAAAGTTCCCGACTCAACATTACGCCTCATGTGGATGAATCATCTCCCCGCACACGTCCGCTCCGTACTTGTAGTAAGCGACACTATCAGCAAGACCGCCGCACTCGACGAACTAGCACTTCTCGCTGACAAAATGCTTGAACAAAATCAAGAAATCTCCGCCGTCGCGTCAACACCGTGTTCATCGTCATCCGCACCTACGAGCCGAGATCCAGAACTTCTAGAAGTCATAAAACAATTAACAAATGAAATCGCCGAGCTCAAGTCATCGCAAAATCACTACAGGGGGCGCTCGCCGTACAGATCGAGCCGTTCTTATCGCCTGGACTCACGCGGTAGAGACGGCAAACCACAACGTCTGCCCTCTCGCTCTTGCGAACGGTTTAGCACTCCGTCGCCGTACTGCTACTATCATCGTCGCTTCGGAATCAACGCAAGAAAATGTACAACTCCGTGCACATTTAATGAAGAAAACAAGTCGGAAAACTAAAGAGAACGTTAGCAGCGGCGGAACCTAACGTATCAAGCAAATCCTACCGACTTTTTACCACTGACAAGAGAACAAGGCTTCAATTTTTGGTTGACACTGGCGCTAATATTAGTGTCATACCGAGAACAAAAGGATCTACAGTGCAATCTCTGCCATTCAAGTTATACGCCGCTAACAACACAACAATAGCAACATACGGAGAAAAAACGCTCGAACTCGATCTCAACTTACGAAGACCGTACAAGTGGAAATTCGTCGTAGCAGACGTCACAAAACCAATCCTTGGCGCAGATTTTCTCAATTTTCACAATCTAATAGTCGATTTAAAAAACCGTCGACTGATAGACAACATCACTAACCTCACCGTGCCAGCTCCAGCGACAAACTCGAAGATACCTACCATAAGAAGCATCGACCAGCATCAGTCTTACCACGACATCCTGGCCGACTATCCTGGTACAACTCGTCTGTCTGCCATGAAGCTCAACAACAAGCACAACGTAGAACATGTCATAGAAACGACTGGACAACCTATATATTGCCGTACAAGACCACTACCGCCACACAGATACAACGACGTGAGAAACGAATTCATCAACATGATGCAACAAGGATTATGCCGGCCAAGCAAAAGTCCTTGGGCCAGCCCACTGCACGTCGTACCAAAGAAAAATGGCGATCTTCGCATCTGTGGCGACTACCGTCGACTAAATTCAGTCACTATAGCCGACCGATACCCCATTCCACGACTACGTGACTTCACCAACCAGCTATCTTCAAAGGTCATTTTCTCTACAATTGACCTCAACCGCGCGTACCAGCAAATACCCATCTCAGAAAAGGACATCGAGAAAACAGCCATCACAACGCCGTTCGGACTCTTCGAATTTCCTCGAATGTGTCCCGGACTCAGAAACGCCGGTCAAACCTTTCAAAGGTTTATTCATGAAGTACTCCGAGGACTCGACTACGCATTTCCATTCATCGATGACGTCATATTAGCCTCCGAAAACGAACATCAACATCGCCAACAGCTACGCGAAGTACTACAGCGATTCGGAGAATACGGCATTACCATAAACCCGTCTAAATGTGTTTTTGGTCAGCCACAAGTCAAGTTTCTTGGATATACAGTTTCCCAAGAAGGTATCAAGCCACCGGAAGACAAAATTCAAGCCATAATCGACTACCCAAAACCTTCCACCATAGAAGAACTCCGACGTTTTCTCGGTATGCTCAATTATTATCGAGAAAACATACCAAAAGCTGCAGCCATTCAAGCCCCGCTCAACTCATTTCTGCACAACTGCAAGAAAAAGGAAAAGACAATAATTCAGTGGATCGTTGCTGCAGAGAGCCCAAAACCGGGTGCTGCGCAGAATCGCGGGCGCACCGTGGTACGTCCGCAACGCCACCATCTCTAGAGACCTCAGGGTGGAGAGCGTGGAGGCCTTTGTGGCCCAGCTCTCCGCGAAGCTGTTCGCGCGAGCGGATGCCTCGCGCCTGGTTGAGCTGACCGACCTGGCGCCGTGGCATGCCCGCCCGCCGGACCGCCACCGCCTGCCGAGGGATGCCGTCCCCCCGGAGGACCCAGCGGAGCCTGCAGCCCGCCCCACCGCCCCCGAAGAGGAGGAGCCCAGGCGCAATGATGCGCCATACCTAACGCACTGATGCGCACCGGCGCACCGCGCCATCACCATCGCGGGATCGTATCCCCCCCCCTACCTTTCCCTTCACCGGCAAACCAAATGCCGGTGAACCTTCTCTTACCGCGTCCGGGGCCTGACGAGTGGCAGCCCTATTGCCACCCCGTCGTCCCCGGGGCGTACCTTTCCCCCCCCCCCCCCCCCCCCGACATAAAAAGTCGGGGCCCGGAAGTTTTACCCTTTTCCCTTTCCCCCAGGTCGCTTGCGTCCACGGTCCGGCAAAACGCGGCGTGTGAGGGAGTGGTCCCACACACGTTTTCTCGGCCCCCGGGTCGGGACCCCCACGCGCCGCTTGGAGCCGACCGCCGGTCTTGGTTGGGCCTGGATTGGTCGATCGTCACTCCCTCGTCATTGTTGGTTGCCCACCCCCATGGGTTTACCCCGCGTTCTGCCGCGGGGGGTCTTCCCCTGAAAACTAAGAGACTCATGCGCCCAGTACTAGTACTGGGCTTAGCCCCTGGTATCGGTTAGCCCGCCGTAAGGCCCTTTTCAGGGGCCCGGCGTCGAGCTGAGAAGAGTCTCCTTCTCTAACAAGGTCAGTGGACCGAAGAGGCAAATCGAGCTTTCATGAAATGCAAACAAAGCATTCAAGAAGCCGCCATACTCGCGCACCCACATCATTCTGCCTCACTCGCACTCATGTGTGACGCATCTGATACATGCGCAGGAGCTGTCCTACAACAACACATAAACAATCAATGGCAAGCACTTGGATATTTTTCGAAGAAATTTTCCGACGCTCAAACCAAGTACAGCGCATTTGACCGCGAGCTCACCGCAATCTACATGGCTGTGAAACAGTTCCGGAAAATATTCGAAGGAAGACATCTCATCATATATACGGACCACAAACCTCTCACATACGCCTTCACGAAGATCAATAGCAACAACGAAGTAGCGCGACGAACGCGACAAATATTATTCATCGCCGAATTCACGACGGACATTCGACACATCAGTGGAGCCGACAACATCGTAGCTGTCAAGTACACAAAAACAAGTGCTCCTATATTAATTCAATTAAAAAATATTTAAAACTGTAATAAAAACTCTAAATTGTATAGAAAAGTGCTGATAACCTAATAAGTGTCATTATATATTGTTTTCTGCAAGAAATAATTATTGGAAGACTAAACAGCTGTAAGTACAAGAATTACAAGAAGTACTAGTACTAAACATACATTTCGGTACTAAAAAAGTGTAAAAAAACCATTAAATATACTTAGAAGCAATCCTGAACACCTAACATCCAGTGCTACAACAATCACTTGATTAATTCAAATTCATCAATTAATATATTGATCATCCCTTTATACAATTAAAATATACCATTTAAAGAAGGTATTATTTGATTAAATTTAAATAAACAACTAATTTCGAGACCAAATTGACCAAATTGAGACATGGATTCTCCTTACTTAAAGAATATTACCTATAGAAAATCGAACTTGAGAAAAGCTACATCCGAACAAAATTTGATTTTTAATATAACAGCTGATGATGATTCCTTTTCCACCTCTGTATCAGATTTATCAACAGAAAGTCAACCAAATGTTACACAGAATACTTTGGAGGTTATAAATCTAAAATCTACAATAGAAAAATTACAAATGGAACTTACCTCAGCACACAATGAAATTGAAAATTTAAATTTGGAGTTAAAAGATTTGAAAAATCAGTTGGAAGTATGCAAAAAAAAGTATTCTATCTTAAAATCCGTCGCAGAAAGTCAAGATTTTACACCTAGGAAATCACTCAGCACATCGAAATCAAGTAAAATATTAAAAACACACACAAAATCATCAAGCTCGTTAACGCCACTCAAAATAAAACCTAAAAACTCAACTTTGTCACATATTAATATTCAAGATTTAACTGAAAATAATTATTTATTACGCAAAAAAACGACGGAATCGCCGATCGCTACAAACAACTACATTGCGTTCCAAGGACGGGACAACACTGAAGGGCACTTAAGACAGAATAATATGATTTATGTATTAGGCGATCAACAAATGACCAGCTTATCAGTAGGCATTCATAACAAGCTTCGCAATTCAAAAGACTTTTACAATGCCTATTATAGTGTACATGGATTCGTTAAGCCTTATGCTACAGGGTATAAGATATTACAACATTGTAATTTTACTTGTGTGAATCGAATTTATTAACAAAAAATAGCATAGTTATTATTGGTATTGGTAGCAATGACAAGAATCCCTATAAACTGTTTACTGATATTTGTAATATCCTTGGCAAACTACAAAATGTGCAAGTGTTTATAGTAGGAGTAAAATATAATCGTTATCTTAATACTCATTTTCTCAATAATACAATTTATTCAATAGTTAAGAATTATGAAAACTGTTATTATATTCATCCTGACATAAACCCTATTGTAAATTCAACGTATAATTATAATTATGAGTATCTCTTCTTACGTAAAATATGGTCAGAAATTAAGTGTATATTAATTAAAAACGTATATTTTAATAATTATCAACAAAGCAAAAATGATGTACTACAATTAAAACAAAATAAAAAATCTGAGATATGTATTGTTGGAGATCAATATACAAAAGGTCTTAGTAACGTAATACAAAAATATAGGCAAAATACGTGGAACGATAAATATTCGGTAATAGGTATTATAAAACAAAATGCCACTTACTCACAGATGTTTAACATAAGTAATGAATCAGCAAAAATGTTTACAAAATTAGACTATGTCGTTCTGGCTGCGAGTGTTAACAAAAGGAACTTGAATTCTTTTATATCTGGTATCACTTATACGCTCCCAAAATTAGCTCAAACAAATGTACTTATAGTTCCATATTGTGTAAATAGTAAAAACTTAATGTCAGACTATACTATTCAAACTAAATTAGCATCAACTTTTCAAGATTTCCCTAGTGTGAAGGTTATTAATATTGGCTACAGCTTACATCAAAAATCATTGTTAAATAAAATAAGTGAAAAAATAAATCTCGAAATAGATAGCAAAGATTATGAGAAAATATTTATATCCGGATTTAAGCAACAAATTAATAATAACCTTAGTAGAAGTCTTAAGCTTAAGAAAACAATTCCGGACTACTTCAGTCAGAACATTAACAGTAGGTTTAACAAAAACAATTACAACTTAATAACAAACAGTACATGCAAAAAAAAATAATAATAACAGACTATTTCAAAAAAATATCACCTAAAAATGTTACAAATATAGATCACTCTTTTTTATAAATAATGGAAACTTAATTATATTTCATCAAAATATTGCCGGAATCTTAAATAAATTGGACATATTACAGATTGCGTTAAAAACAGTTTTACAGTCAAAAGTAGGTTCTGTAGACATTATTTGCTTAAGTGAAACATTTGATGAAAAATTCAGAAAAAAATTTACAACTGCCGAATTATGAAGTTGCAGCTTACTTTTCGAGGAATAATAAAAAAAGGGGTGGATCTTGCATACTAGTTAAAAAAGGACTACAGTTTAAAAACCTACACATAAGTGAAAAATTTGCTAAGGAACGCGTCTTTGAATGTTGCGGAATAGAATTACCTTGCTATATACAATAATAATATGTATATACAGGGTGCCTAAAGAAGACATTAACTTTTTTCTAAGTAGCTTGGATTCTCTGATAATAGAGTGCAGCCGTCTAAATAATAAAAAGATAATTATATGTGGTGACTGGAATATCGATGTAATGAAAGAGTCAAACGAACATAAAGAATTAAGGTCCGTACTACTAAATCACAACCTACAAGCTAATATAAACCTACCTACTCGGGGTCGGTCCAGCATAGATTTAATTGTGAGCAACTTAAAATCATACAAAGCAGACGTTCACCACTTGGCTCTTTCTGACCATGAAACTGGGCAGACAATTACATTTCCGGTACATAATAAAAATAAAAAATTAAAGGCTAGCTATTACTTTACCAAACGGCGCGACTTTAATACAGACAACATTACAAAATTTTTGAATTACATGGCCTCGTTAACATTTAATGATGTATTTAATATAACAGATTGTGAAGAAAGTTTTAATAATTTTTTTGATATTTTTGTACTTTTATATGATCTTTGCTTTCCCTGGATAAATGTAAAAATCAATAATAAGCCGATAAAAATGGGTTGGCTTACGAAAGGCATAAAAAAATCTTGTGCGGTAAAACGTATTTTATATTTTAAATATAGATATGATGCTGTGAATAAAAACGAATTATTAAAAAAATACAATAAATATTCTAGCATCTTAAAACACTGTATTAATACATCTAAAACAAAAAACAATAGTAAGCTTTTAAAAATGTCAAAAAACAAGTGCAAAGCCACATGGGCATTAATAAAAAATGATATTGATGGCAGAAGCACACGTAATAATATTGACAATATACAAGTAGGTGATAAAATATACACAGAAATAACTGACATTGCAAAATTGTTTAATAAATACTACATTGACATAACAAATAATAATAATAATAAGAATCCGATTGACATGCTTATTAATAATAGAAATGACATTTTAATTAACAATGAATCAAATTCAATGTACCTATCTCCCTTAATTCCCAATGACATCTACAAAATTATTAATTCTCTGAATAATACTCAATCGACTGGATATGACCATATTAACACCAAGATTATAAAGTTGTCTGCAAAGTATATCTGTTACCCCCTTTGTCATCTAGTTAATTTATCCTTTGAACAAGGTCATTTTCCAACTGCGTTAAAAGTATCTGTAGTTAGACCTCTATTTAAAAAAGGCGAGAAGAATAATATGTGTAATTTTAGACCAGTTACATTAATACCAGTTATTTCAAAAATTTTCGAAAAGGCTATGCAATCTAAGTTAGTGCAATATTTAAATTCAAGAAATCTATTTAGCAAACAACAATTGGGCTTTACAAAAGGTAGCTCCACAACACTGGCCTGTTTTTCACTAATAAAACAAGTAACAGAGGCAATTGACAAAAGGTTATCTGTAGCAGCAGTATTCCTTGATATGAGTAAAGCTTTCGATTTTGTTAATCATGAACGCCTATTAGATAAATTAAATAGATATGGTATAAGGGGGAATGCACATAAATGGTTTGAATCGTATCTAAAAGACAGAAAGCAATGTACTGAAATAACAAATATTATAAGCAATAGAGAAATTTCTTATAGATGTGAATACAGAATCAATAGTTGCGGTGTACCACAAGGGAGTATTTTGGGTCCAAACTTATTTATAATATATATAAATGATTTGCCAAAAATTTTAAAACATGAGGGCATCATGTTCGCTGACGATACTACATTGCTAATAAAATCCTGTAAACAATATTTAAATGACGAGATTGAAAATGAAATTAAAAATGTGACGAAATGGTTGTATTGTAATAATTTACAGGTCAATCTAGAAAAAACTAAAATAATAAAATTTTATAAATCGACTAAAAATAATGACAAACATTTAGAAATAAAAGTAAGCCCTATTAAATGCGTACCTTCTACTAAATTTCTAGGATTTATTTTAGATAGTAACTTAAATTGGAAAGATCACATAGATAATGTTTGTAATAAACTTAATAGGTTTGTATTTGCTCTGAGGAGGATAAAAAATATTGTTTCACTAGATGCCGATGTAACAGCCTATCATGGATACGTTTCTTCAACATTAAGATATGGTTTAGTATTGTGGGGAAATTCAGTAGATTTAAACAAAGCATTCTTAATACAAAAAAAATGTATCAGAGCTATGGCAGGAGCTGATAGACTAGCACATTGTAGACCTCTTTTTAGAAAGTTTAAAATACTTCCTCTTGCTAGTCTATATATATTAGAATCGTGCCTATTTATTAAAAAATATACTGCGTTATTTGAAGATCAGAATTATAAACAAAATGCCAGATGTAAAAGAACCAGTAGTAAAAATATTACTATTCCAACACAGCGGTTAACAATTCATAGCAAGAACGCATATTGTATGACTATTAAAATATACAATAATATACCCAATAGAATTAAAAATAATAATACTACATGCAATAAATTTAAAAACGAACTATTCACCTGGTTATTAGATAAAAGCTACTACACAACACAAGAGTTCTTTAATGATGTTATAGTTACCAAAAAATTCAAAAATATGTTTTAAATATTTATTTTATTCTGTTTTAAATTCTTTTATTTTATTTTCTATATCTACATATTACAAATAAAATGACATAAATAATAATAATTGATTTGACATTGCTATAATAATTATTACTTAATTAATATAAGTTATTAAATATGATGATTTTGACATATTATAAATATTATTTTGATTTTATGGTGATGAAGACAGATTTTAACTTTTGACTTATGAAAGGTTTTGGTGATATGATATAATTATTACAAATATTGTTTAAAAGTTTTTAATTTGCGTGATCTTTATTTATATTGTAAATATTTCCACGCCCTAGAGGCAGAAATTGTGACCTATATTGTATAACAACATCCTTGTATTACCAATTTCTTGGAAAATAAAAATAATTCTAATTCTAATTCTAGCCGACGCACTATCACGAGTCGATGCGATATCATTTCCCACTTCGGTCGACTACAATGAACTCGCCACCGCGCAAGAAAAGGACAGCGCTATACAAGACCTGATGAAACAACATCTCCACATAAAGAAAATTAGCCTGCCGACATCGCAGAGGCAAATATACTGCGAATGTTCGACTTCACGCATTCGTCCATACGTACCAGAAGAACTTCGTAGAAAAGCATTCAACGCCGTCCACGAACTCAGTCATCCTGGTATACGAACGACACGCAAATTAATACAAGACCGTTTCTTTTGGCCTGCAATGAACATAGATGTCGGAAAATGGGCGAAAGCATGCACAGAATGTCAAAAAGCGAAGATACAGCGACACACTTCAAGTACTGTATCTACTTTCCCGCCTTCAACAGATCGTTTCTCTCACTTGCACATCGATATCGTCGGACCTCTTCCCACTTCACCCGACGGGAAGCGCTATCTCATTACCATGGTAGACCGAGCTACCAGATGGCCCGAAGCAACGCCAGTAGAAGAAATATCAGCAGAAACTACAGCGAAGACACTTTACGAAAATTGGATATCCCGTTTTGGATGCCCAACCAAGATTACTTCGGATCAAGGAAGGCAATTTGAAAGTCAACTTTTCGTTGCTCTCACACAAATACGAGGCGCTGAAAAAACAAGAACTACAGCCTACCACCCTCAGAGTAACGGCCTAGTGAAGCCTGCCTACACCATAAACGAAGACCAAGAGGGACAACAACGAGACGACGTGAAACAATCGCGAACCGGGCGAATCATCAGAGCTCCGGTACGTTTCACTTGAAGGGGAGTCCTGTAGCTGCCTATTGGTCCTGCGTATCCAGATACCACCGCTTACGATCCACGCTACAGAGTGAGACGCACATAGAAGTATTATCCGTCTCACTCGCACGATCCACGTCACCAGAGACAGAGACTCGGTGTCGTCCATCTCACTCCTACATCGGCGCGCACCTTGTCATTGGTCACAAGAATATGACATACACCAGCGTGAATCAATACCCTCTAATATAATATATTATAAGCTCACTATTCTGATTAAATATCAACATGGATCGTCCTGTCTCCCGTGCGTGTTAGTGCGTTCCCGCTTACTCCGCGTCGTAGTGTCTCGCTCACTCCGCGGTAGTGTCGTCCCGCTCTAAACGTGTCGAGTAGCCGCGCTCACTCCACGCCCGTGCCGACCCGGCCCAGTGCAGTGCCGATAAACTCCACATAGCGATCGTCAATGCACTCCTTATTCGTAAGAATAACGAGTGGATTGTCGCCTTGCTGAGGAGTTGCCCTGCCCTTTGCCTCCCGTTGGAACTCATTCCAGCGTTGGGTCACGGGGAGCCAGCCTCCTCTAAGTTTTAATTACCGTGCAAGTACGTACACTTTTGTGACTACTTTGACACTTAATTCGTGTTCGTGTTTAGTGTCCTACCTGTGTTGTGTGATTACCTTTTAATTGTTATTGTTCGTGTTCGTGTTCATGTTGTACAGTGTCACAGTACAGTCCTGTGTTATTATAAACATGTCCCCCATGTTACACGGTGAACACTAAATAGTGCCCCGATACCATGGCCGACCGCGGTTCGCGGCCGCATAGCCGCGACCGCCCTAGCCATTCCCGCGCCAGCTCAGTTGCGTCGCGCAGCGGACCCTCACCCCGGCGCCCCACGCGCCGCACTGCGGAGACGAGTGCCCCGCGCCCTCCGCCTACACCATCTTCAGTGAGCCAACAGCTCGCCTCCTCCGCCTCGCCGGCCTCGCCGCCGGAAGAGGATCGAAGAGGGGTAGGTGTTCCTGTTCCGAGGGCCCCCGTGCCGGCCCCCTCGTCGAGCAGCATGCCCCCGCCCCCTGCCCCTCCAGCGCAGGTAACCAAACGGCAGCGGCAAGAGGTGTCCTCTGACATCTCGCCGCCTGCCAAGCGTGCCGATCGCCCGGCCACCTACGCCGCAGCGACCACCGCCCCCGCACCGTCCAGATCTCCCGTGGCCCCTACATCGCGGGCCCCCTCGCCGATGGAGGCAACCACGGTAACCACCGCCCCTCCCACAGCGAACGCGACCTCTCCGCCGCCGAAAGCACCCCCCAGATGTCCCCCACTTATAGTGGAGAAACTGGAGGATTGGATCGGCCACTTCCGCCGCCTCAGGGACCTCCTGGGGCACCCCCCCCACGCGAAGCCGCTAGGTCTGGGGGTTAAGTTCTCCCCACGCAGCGAGAACGAGTACAGGTGCGTGCAGCGGTACCTGTCTGACCTGAGCAAGTCCACTCAGGTCAGCTGGTACTCATACGCGCTACCACAGGACCGAGGATTAAAGGTAGGTATACACGGCCTACCTTTTTATACGCCCACCGAGGAGATAGCAGCGGATCTCACCACCAAGGGCTTCGTAGTCGAGCACGTGTCCCGGATCCTTGCCAGAAGGGACCATCCCGGGTGCTCCGACTTCGTCCTGCTGAGACGCACCCCGAACCTGGTACCAGGCATCTACCAGGTAACGGAGATTTTAAATATGCCGGACATCAAGGTGGAGGCCTGGCGTGGGAAGAGTGGCCCCGCCCAATGCCACAGATGCCAACAGTTTCGGCACTCGAGTGCAAACTGTCACCTCAAGATGGCGTGCGTCAGATGCGGCGAGGAGCACGCCGCCTCTGACTGCCCCCGACCTACAACTGACCAGCCCACTTGCATTAATTGCAAGGGGCCCCACCCTGCAAACAGTCGTAACTGCCCGGTCTTCTGTCGGGAGGCCAGGAACCGCCACGCGGGCCCTATCGCCCGCACAACCCGGACCACAAAACGGGTACGAACGAATCGGGTAAGTGACGCCCCCACCATCTCCGAGAGAGAGGTCCCCCCGCCGCCGCCCTCCGCCACTTCTCTAATGGCGGAGGCCAATGACCCCACCCCCCGTCCCGCCGCATCCGCCGCTCCCCCCTCTTCGGCCCGGAAACAGCGGAAACGGACTAGGACTAGGACCAAGAAGAGGGCCAAATCCGGTGCGACCTCAAATGCCGCCACGGACTCGGAGTACGAGCCCCTCGCCCTCCCCCTCCTCTCTGTTGTAGCAGCACCACCGGTGGTCGAGGCCATCCTATCGCCCCCCCCCCTACCGCAGCGTACCCCGCGCCCCCCGCGCCCTTCGCGCACCAAACGTGCTGTCCAGCCGGTCACCAAACCTGAGGTGACCGAGCTCGCCACTGAGCCTGCAAACCCGGCGATCACTACCGCCATTTTGCCCCCTCGTGTCCCCCCTTCTTCTCGTCGCCGAGAGTCCCCCAGGACCACGGCCCAGCTTTTACAAGCCCTGCTCTCCCTGGCCTTAGATATGTTTAATAAAATTCTAGCCGGGGATGATATTTTACAGACCCTCCTTAAGGCCCTCCCTGAGGGGGCCTCCCTCTTCGCTTTCTTGATTTCCCAATGGCTTCCCACGCCCCAGTTTCGCTAAAAGTAGTCCACTGGAACGTCCGGGGGGTCCGCGGCAAGGTGGCCCCGATTCGCCACCTCCTTCGGGAGTACGAGGTGGACGTCGCCTTGCTGAGTGAGACCCTCCTGTCCCCTCAGGACCGCTTCAGTGCCCCCGGCTATTTTGTATACCGCCAGGACTTTCTGGGGGGTGAGCGAGCCAGCAGAGGCCTAGCCGTTCTGGTCGGCAGGAAACTTCTGCACCAACTCCTACACCCCCCCTCAGTTTCATCACTGTACGCCCTTGGAGTAGAGGTACTCCTCGGGTCGCACCGCACGCACATTTATGCCTGCTACAAACATCCGGGGTCGCGTTTAGACATCTCCGACATCCACAGGCTCCTATCAGAAGAGCCGACTGTGATTGAGCCGGAGATCTGAACTGCAAGCACCCCGGATGGGGATCTCGTGCTCCCAACTCGGACGGGAACCGGCTGCTCGCCGACTCAGAGCGAGTCGGGTACTCGGTGGTGGGAACATACTCCCCCACCCACTATCCCGAAAACCGGTACACACCTGATGTCCTCGACGTTGCTATCACCCACCAACTCCCGGGTGACCTCCACTAGGAGGTCCTCGATGTGGCCTGTAGGAGCTGCTTACTCAACTACACCTTTTGATGATATTGATAAGTAAAAGTCCTTGATATGATATTGATATTTATTAATGGCTCTGACCATCTTCCGGTCTTAGCCATTATACGCGCTACTCCCGCTAGCGATCCCCCCCTTCCCCCCTACCCAGTCCGCGACTGGGACGCTTTTTCATTGCAGCTGCACGAGTCCACGCCTAACTTTCCGGTTGACTCTGCAGAGACCGTCGAGTCTATGACGCTGCAGATCACCGAGGCGATAACAGCTGCAATAAACGCGGCAACCCAGCCGCCCACCCGCCGCCAATTCAAGCGGCCCCCGCTCCCTCGCCACATTGCAGACCTCTTGGCGGAGAAAAAGCGTCTGCGTAAGACATGGCAACGCACACGCTGCCCCACGCAGAAGGCGCAGCTCAATCGCCTTACTGCACAGGCAAAAGCCGCGATCGAGGACCTACATGCCATTTAATGGACTCGTCGGATACAGGAGGCCGGAGAGGACTGGCCCTCCCTTCACCGGTTTTGCCGCACCCTTACCCGTGCCACTGCCCCCGTCCGCCCCCTGCTCCACCCGGACGGCAACCACAGGTACCGTGCAGAGGACAGAGCAGACATCCATGCCGAACACTTAGAACGCCAATTCTCGCCGCTGCCCACGACCGCAACGGAACACGCCCAAATGGTAACCGAGGAGGTAAAGGCTTTACTACTTTCCCCCCCCTCCCCCCCAAATTTCTCCTTCTCTCCGAGGATGGTCCAAAGGACCCTCTCCCACCTGAAACCCAGAAAGGCCCCCGGTGCAGACGGAATTCCTAATTCCGCCCTCCGACACCTACCCTTTAGGACGGTGGCCGCCCTCACCCGCCTGTACAACGGCATTGTTAGGACCGGCCACTTCCCCTCCACTTGGAAGATGGGACTGATAATAACCGTCCCCAAGCCCCATAAAAACCTGAGGCTGGCCGAGGGCTACCGGCCTATAACCCTCCTATCTACCCTATCCAAGGTCTTTGAGATCCTGTTCCTCAAACACCTTTCCCCCCACCTCCCTCCTCGTGTGGAGCAATTTGGTTTCAGGTCCCAGCTGAGTACCACCCTCCAGCTGGTACGCGTGATCCACCATCTCTCCGTTGCGGCAAACAAGAAGGAAGCTTCGGTCGCCGTTTTCCTGGATATGGAAAAGGCGTTCGATAGTGTTTGGCATGAGGGCCTGCTCTGCAAGCTCATCCGAGCCAACGTACCTCCCCCCATGGTAAGGCTTGTGGCCTCTTTCCTCTCCGGCAGGTGTCCTTCAAGGTGCGCGTGGACGGAGTCCTCTCCGCCGAGCGCCCCATTACCGCTGGCGTGCCCCAAGGTAGCGTGCTCTCCCCAGCGCTGTGCAACCTGTACGCCAGCGACGTGCCCACACACCCTGGCACCATCGCGGCGCTCTACGCCGATGACACGGCCTACATCGCCAGCTCCCTAAACAGGGACCACGCCGTTACAAAGCTTCAGAGGACGCTGGACCTACTCCCGGACAGGCTGAGCAAATGGCGACTATCTGTCAACGCAGGCAAGTCCCAGGCGCTCGCCATCTCCACGAGAACAGGTTTTCCGGCTCCTCTGAAGATCGGAGACGCCGCGATTCCGTGGGGTAAGACGGCGAAATATCTCGGGGTCATTATTGACCGCCGACTATCCATGGCCCCCCAGTGCTCAGCGGCGGTGTCGAAGGCGAACTCGGCAGTAGCCCAGCTGCGTCCGGCCTACGCGTCCCCGCAGATCCCCCTGAGGATGCGCAAAGCCCTCTATCGGACGTACGTACGGTCCCGCCTGACGTACGCGGCACCCGCGTGGCACCACCTGCTCTCTGCACCCCAGAAAGGGTTGCTGCAGAGAGCCCAAAACCGGGTGCTGCGCCGAATTGCGGACGCACCGTGGTACGTCCGCAACACCACCATCGCGAGGGACCTCAGGGTGGAGAGCGTGGAGGCCTTTGTGGCCCAGCTCTCCGCGAAGCTGTTTGCGCGGGCGGATGCCTCGCGCCTGGTCGAGTTGACCGACCTGGCGCCGTGGCATGCCCGCCCGCCGGACCGCCACCGCCTGCCGAGGGATGCCGTCCCTCCGGAGGACCCAGCGGAGCCACACAGCCCGCCTCGCCGCCCCCGAAGAGGAGGAGCCCAGGCGTAATGATGCGCCGCACCTAGCGCATTGATGCGCTCCGGCGCAACCGCGCCACTACCACTTGCGGGATTGTTTTCCCCCCACCCTACCCCCCTTTCGCCGGCAAACCAGATGCCGGCGAAACCGGTCTAAAACGCGTCCGGGGCCTGACGAGTGGCAGCCCTATTGCCACCCCGTCGTCCCCGGGGCGTACCTTCCCCCCCCGACATAAAAAGTCGGGGCCCGGAAGTTTACCCTTTTCCCCTTTTCCCCAGGTCGCTTGGTTCCGCGGTCCTCACGGCGTGTGAGGGAGTGGACCCATACACGTTTCCCGACCCCCGGGTCCGGACCCCCACGCGCCGTTTGGAGCCGACCGTCGGTCTTGGTTGGGCCTGGATTGGCACATCGTCACTCTTTTGTTTTGGTTGTTGCCCTCCCATGGGTTTACCCCGCGTTCTGCCGCGGGGGGTCTTCCCTCAAAACCTAGAGACTCATGCGCCCAGTACTAGTACTGTGCGCGTCTTCCCACCCCAATTAGAGGGGATAGCCCCTGGTATTTGGTTAGGTCCGCCGTAAGGCCCTTTTCAGGGGCCCGGCGTCGAGGTGAGAAGAGTCTCCTTCTCTAACAAAAATCAAATATCATTCTGCTCTCGGACACCGTCCGATGAACAGCTCCGCTCGTTCCGATCGTTGCCGTCGTTCTCGCATTTTGCGCTCTCGCGTGTGCTACCGTTCCAGAAAGTGTACCACCTGAAGAAGGAAGACCGAAGAAAGAAGACTCAAGAGTCAAGCCTCAAGAGTCAAGACTCAAGAAAGAAGAGTACAAGGCGCCACCCAACCGCCTTTGCCGCCCGACCCGTGCCGTACCGTGTCTCGCGCCGCGCCGCGACCGCCGCCTACCGGACGATTCGTGCGACCGCTCGCATCGTCCGTCTCGCTCTTTTGTGCGAGCCTTCTGCTCGCACACCCGCCGCGTGCTTATCGCCGCGTTAGGACGAGCGTGCGACCGGTCGCATCGTCTGTCTCGTTTTTAGCGCGAGCCTTCTGCTCGCGCTCCGCCGCGTCTCGTTCGCGAACACTAGCGCCCTTGTGTTAGTGTAAGGTTAGTGAGTGAGTTCCAGCCGCCCCAGGAACAATTGTAAGTACCGTGACACGTTTAGGCACACTACACGAGGAGATTTTCCTCCCTACACACCTTCCCTCCCGGTCGCCGGGAGGGGCTGTACCCCCAATAATAATTTAAGAGAGCAGAACCCCACTCCCGGGATAAACATTCTAATCATGTCTGACGCCATGATCAGAAAGTTCCTGGAGTTTTTAAAATTAGAAGTCCCCGACGTAGCGTCCAAGTGGGAATGCTTCGTGCGCATGCACGAAGCTGACTCACCGGCGTCGCCCGATAGCGACGTCCCTTTAATTCCGGCCGACAATGAATCCCCATCATCTCCTTCAGAGATGTCTTGCTCAGAGCAAGAAGACGACCGTAGCGAAGGGGAGTTCACTACGGTCCAACATAAAAAGACGAAGAAGAGGAAGCGTCCAGAGGGCACCTCCTCTCCAGTCTTAAGCTCCCCGACCAAGTCGGTCATTAAGAATAGGAAAACCGTGCAGGCTCATGGCTCCGCGGCCCCTACTACCTCATCGGCCCCTCTGGCCTCCAAGGCCCCTCTGGCTTCCCAGGCCCCTCCGGCCTCCCAGGTCCCCCGAACCTCGCAGGCCCCTCCGGCCCCCCAGGCCCTTTCGGCACCCCAGGCCCCTCAGGCCTCCCAGGCCCCTCAGGCCTCTCAGGCCCCTCAGGCCGTCCGTTCTAAAATGCCTCCTCCTGTAATCATACAGGAGAAGGCAAAATGGAACCTCATCTCTGCAGCGATTAACGAGCAAAAGCTACGTTACTCGTCTGCACACACAACCCCCATCGGCATTAAGGTGCAGGTAAAAACCTCGGAAGACCACCGCCTCCTCACCGCGTTCCTACGTAACAAAAACATAGGATACCATACTTACGCCCTTGAAGACGAGCGCCTTCTGCGCGTCGTCATTACAGGTGTCGATAAGTGCCTCTCAACAAAAGAGGTACTCATGGACATCAAGTCCCAAGGCTATCCCGCCTTAGAGGTACATCGTATGTACCACCCCATCAAAAAACACGAGTACAATATGGTACTCGTAACCCTCCCCCTTACGCCAGAGGGCAAGGATATCTTTAATATCCGAGCCATCTGCTACATTACGGGCATCATTGTAGAGCCCCCCCGTAAAAGGGGCATCCCTGGCCAGTGCCACCGATGCCAACTCTACGGGCACTCGGCACGGAATTGCCAAGCTAGGCCGCGTTGCGTCAAGTGCCTCGGTGACCACGGCACCTCTGACTGCCCCCGCAAGAGCCCAGCTGAGGAGTCCGAACCCCCCAGCTGTGTTCTCTGCAAGTCCCAAGGACACCCCGCCAATTACAGAGGGTGCAAAAAAGCACCCAAAGTTAAAAAACGCGTTGCACCACAGACGAAAGGTGCCCCCCCCCAAAAAAAAGAGATTCGTCCCTGCCCCCCTACCCTCCCAATCTGCATGGTTCAAGCCCGCGCAGAACAGTAGGTTGGAGCCAGCGGCTTTCCCCGCTCTCCCCAGCAAGGCCATGCCCTCCGCGCCCAAAGCGCCTAAGGCCACTCCCCCTCCGACTCCCAGCATCACTGCAGACCTCTCTTTCGTCCAGCAGTTCCTAAGCAACGTCGGGCCTATTGACCCGATGGAGCTTTCTATTTTAGCGACAAAGCTAAAAGGATCGGCCACAGACCGCATCCAAGCTTTGTCAGACCATCAGGTCTTGATCCGTCAGATAAAGGCTCTCTCCACAAACGGTATCTAATGGAGCCTTCGGGAAGGACAAAGCCGCACTCGTTACGCGTAGTGTCGTTCAACACGAACGTCATTAGGAATAACATAAGCGAAATTCGCGATTTTGTAAGCAGCCAAAATGTCGATATTCTTCTAGTGCAGGAGACGTTTTTAAAACCTAGTATTAGGAGCCCAAAAATAGCTAACTACAAAATAATCAGAAATGATAGAACTCGATCCCGACTCGGAGGCACTCTTATCTACTATAAAAAATCATTACATTGTATTCCCTTAGAGCCACCGCCATTGTTAAGTTTAGAAACATCTGTTTGTCATATTAGCATGTCCGGTCACGGACCCATTGTTATAGTTAGCGCGTACCTGGCATGTAACAATGAACTACATTCCAGCGACCTGCAGGCGCTATTCAATTTAGGCAACGCTGTCATCATTGCCGGCGACTTAAATTGTAAACACACTGAGTGGGGCAATATAATAACAATAAGAACGGCTCAATCCTTTGTAGCTTAACCGACACATTAAATTTTGCTCTTTTAGCTCCCACGGACCCCACTCGCTATGACACCAATGAAAACATCAACGGCGTCATACGCAATCCTAGTACTATAGACATAGCTCTAGTTAAAAATGTGTCCCTAAATATCTATATTGAGACTCTCCACGAGCTTAACTCGGACCACAGACCGGTTGTGATTACACTTGGTAGTCTTAACCCCAATAATTGCAGTACTAGGAAGATAGTAGATTATAAATCACTAGCGGAGAACATCAAAGTCCTCCAATCTAGTCACTTAGATAAAATCCCCGATATTATAGATAGTAGAGACAGCCATAGAGGCCGCCTCCCACTTGACCGATCACCTGGTAGCGACCATAGAGAGATCATCTAGGGAGGTGCCAACGACCCCCAAGGGCCGTTGGCCCCTCCCTGAGGACATAAGGGAGTCCATCAGACTCCGAAATGCGGCTAAGCGCACATATGATCGCTACCCGTCGGAAGAGTGGAGGAAAGCCCTCCGTCACTACGAGAGGGAAGCTAAGTTTAAGATCAAACAACACAAAGCCGAGAGTTGGGATCGACTTCTTAGTGATTTAGAACCGTCTCACGTGGCATACTGGCCACTCGCGAGGGCCCACAAAAACGACACGGAGTGCGATATACCTCCGTTAGACAGACCAAACCGTCCTCCTGCATTCGAAGACATAGACAAGGCCGAGCGCCTAGCTGATAACTTCGAACAACAGTGCCGGCCGAGTACTCTCCCGATTGATCCCGTGCACCTTAGCTTAGTGAATAGCGAGGTCGACAGCCGACTCTCGAGGCCACCTGATGTAGATAGGGTGAGGATGGTGGACTCGGAGGAGGTCAGTGACATTATTAAGTGTATGAAAGCCGAAAAGGCCCCAGGCCTCGACGGTATTTCAAACAAAACACTTAAAATGTTACCATCCGAGCTTATTCAACTCCTAGTGAACATCTTTAACGCCCTCTTAGTAGGATGTTCATTCCCAGACATTTGGAAAGTAGCTATTGTCATAGGTATCCACAAACCGGGGAAACCCCGGAAGGTGCCTGGTAGTTACCGTCCAATAAGTCTCATTAGCTCCCTCGGTAAAGTCTACGAAAGAGTTATCAAAAGGCGCCTCAATGAGGTCATATCCGACAAAAAACTCCTTCCAGACGAGCAGTTCGCCTTCCGCGAAATGCACAGTTGTCCCGCTCAAGTACACCGCTTAGCGTACATAATATCTAGCAAAAACGACAGGAAGACGACATGCGCCGTATTCTTTGACATTGCAAAAGCTTTTGATAAAATTTGGCATAACGGACTGTTATACAAACTCTATCAAATGGAAATACCTGATTATCTTGTTCTACTGATTAGTAACTTTTTAAAAAACCGTAAATTTCATTTCCGCGTTGAAGGCGCACTGTCGTCGCCAAGATATATGGAGGCGGGAGTGCCGCAGGGCTCGGTCCTCTCGCCCTCCCTATATAACCTGTATACTAGTGACATCCCCAAACACGCTAAGGTGCAATTAGCTATGTTCGCGGACGATACAGCCCTTTATTATTCCCACATACGAGCCTGTACCGCGTCAAAAGCCCTCCAGGAGTCAGTTACCGCTCTCGGTAACTGGTTCTCCAAATGGAGAATAGAAGTCAATCCCGACAAAAGTCACGCCATCCAATTCGATATTAAAAGTGCAATGAGGCGTACTTGCCCCCGTAAACTTATGAGCCCTATAAGCCTGCACGGCAACATAATCCCACAGGTCACTCAGGTGAAATATTTAGGCGTAGTACTAAACAAGTCGATGTCGTTTTCGAGTCACATTAGTAACACATTACGAAAAGCGAAATTTGTACTCTACAAATTATATCCGCTACTTAATTCGCGAAGCAAAATGTCCCTAAGACATAAGCTTACATTGTATAAAGTTTGCATTAGAACGATACTCACTTATGCGTGCGTCTCTTTCGCACAGATAAGCGAGTCTCAACTGGACCGTTTGCAAAGACTCCAAAACCGGTTTCTACGCATAGCAACAGGCGCCCCCTGGTACATGCGTAACATCGACTTGCATAGGGACTGCGAAATCGTCACCATTAAAGCCTATATCAAGGAACTCGTAGAGAGATTCTTTGATAAAGGCAAAAATCACCCAAACCCCCTTATCAAAAATGCACTAGACTATGACCACGACGCACAGACCTTCCGACACCCGTACAAACGGCCTAAGCATATCTTAGCCGATCCCGTTGACCCGATCACAAAACACGTAACGTACTGTGTACAGTTACGTAAACACAAAACACACACACCCGCGAGATTAGTATCGCACCGGGGTCGACGCCGGCGCCTACCCCGAGGTCCCACATCCGACACGACAACACGTACAGACATACAGACCGACCCTAACATGGGACCGGACCCGAACCCGAGTTCGAGTTCGCATCCTAGTAGACTAGGTACACTACTAAATAATGCCCGCGACCGCGATATTGATATAGAGAGCTCTACCAATACCGCGAACCTGATCGACATTAGGACTTACGCGCGCGAGTCATCCCGACCGTACGCGGAAGGGGAGAGGGACTCTCAGTACCGATAACGATAAAAACGAGAGCTCCTCTATCGCGACAACTCGCACGCCGCTAGCTTCTGCTACCGCGCGCGAGCATACTCACTCATCAGCGAGTGAGGAAGGGGTCGGACCCCTCAGCAGGAGAGACCCGCGTCTCCCCTGTCATAATAATAGCTCACATCCGTAGCTGTCCCCAAAATCCGGTCTGAACATCACCCGGGTGATGTTAGGGAGGGTCAAACCCTCCCATCGACTCTAACCAAATTAAACTAGCCACCAGGCTAGTTATAGTCCGACTTAGCTACAGCGGTCTTAACCCGACCCTTAGCATAGACCCGTTCGAAAAAAAAAAAAAAAAAAAACTGATTAAATATTCTATTCTATCTTCACATTCCTATACCGAATATTGGAGTTTTATTTCGCCTTTAGAAAAGTAGTAAATTACGCCGCTACAAAACTAAGTGGTAGTAGAAGATTAAAAATTAAAAAAATAATTTTCTTCCTGCGAAGTATTTTTTTCTTGATAAAATATATGGCAGTTTTTTACAGATACGTCAAATAAATGTGGGTTTTATTATATTAAGGTATGAACGGGTCGTGAACTAAACTCTGTTCAGAACTATAAAAAGCTACCAATTTCAATGTCACTCATTTACCGCGTAATAAAGAAATACAGTACTTACGAATTTAATATTTTTGCTAACTGTTTAATAGTTTTTCGAAATTAAATTGAATCTGAATATTGAACAGAGTACAGTGAATCAGTGAACTAGTGAACGAGAGCGAGAACCGAGGACCGAGTTACATGACATCCGGACGGATTGATTGCTAGAGCTGATTGTATTGCGGCATTGCCGGAATGCTTACCGTTGTTAAGATTGCAAGTGCGTGGCTAATACAACACTAAGCTAAGTCGCTGAGCTATGTTACTAAGCCTACTGAGTAGCATTTAATTAGGACTTAAGTCGCTTTTCAAACTGACTAGATATGAGCTAGCTGCTGTTGTTCGAATGTATATTAGTGAATGTCATTGCTTAGATAATTTCATAATAATAGACGTTGACAAAATAAGTAATTCGAAAGATAGATTTCGAGAGACCCGTTGACTTTATGCGCGTAAAAGGAAATCCCGTACATTTAGCCGCGATAAAAAGTAGCCCATGTCCCCCCCCGCGGTCCACTCCCTACCGAAGTTCTACAAAAGCGGTCTCGTAGTTTCGGAGCCTATTCACTGCAAACGATCAAATCCTTTGCTCTTTAAGTTAAGGTAAGCACTAGATGGTGCCAGCGACCTCGTGCGCGCAAAAGTTAATCTCGCGAAAGTCGTACATTCTTCCGCGGTAAAAAGTAGCCTATATCCCCCGTGGTCTACTCTATATCTCTGCTAAATTTCATCAAAATCGATCTAGTGGTTTTGGAGCCTATTCAATGCAAACAAACAAACTTTTCCTCTACGTAATATTAGTGTAGTGTAGAGATAATAAGAAGTTCAAAAGATCTACCGCCTCCATTTATTTATCATGAATCTGACAGTCAGAACTATAGAGTATAGGGTAGGGGATACGATGTAGGAACAGAAAAGGAAAAAAAAATATGCAAATAAATTGTGTAGCGTGCATTCATGCAAATGGCAATTATTATGTATTATTATGTATTAGGTTGTATGTTGTGTTGTATCGTGTTGTATGTTGTATGGTGTTGTATGTTGTTGTATGGTGTTGTACGGGGGTTCGGTAATGTCACGACATGCAGACGTTATCCATCACTCAGCTTCGAAGTGAACTCAGAAGTGTTTTTTAGCAAATAAGGTGACGTGCAGAAATTTATTTTATGTCGAAAATGTTGTTGAACGAAGAGTTTTATTCTTATTTCACAATATACTTAATAAAAGATTGTTTTACTTAACGTAAATTATACATTTAAAGTAACAGCTTATATGAATACTTATCGTCGAATAAAAAATGTTGTTTCTTTGCTAACAGTACCAGAGAATAGATTGCGGGAAGCGTCCTCCGCGCTTCGAACAGGGTATTGTAAATACCTACTTATTATGGAAAATAAATAAATTCTACAGTCGTTATTTATTTTGTTTAACAGTATTTACTTTTTCTGTTCTGTTAAATCAAATCAAAATCATTTATTCTCCACATAGGTCACTTATGAACGTCAAGATTGTTAGAACACGATGCAATTGACAATTACCTAATTTATTCGCTAATTAAGTAGGAAAATGGGAACTAGGCCAACAGTGAAATTTGAAAATGACAAATTAGAAGTTGCAACTTGTAAAACTCAAATTATACAAGTCGGAATGTGAAATAAATTACATAGTAATAGTGATTTCAAAATACTCCACAATCTCCCAATAAAATCACGTCAACATTCGACACAAATAATTACAACCGTCAGTGTTGTTCGGCCGCACGAATTTGTAATAATTCCCGCCACACATTGTTATACCTGCGCTAACTCAATAACCTGGACATTAACGCGTGAATTATCGCAACAAAATATCAAGGCGGTCATTATCGCACCGTTTGAGTTTATTATCTGTCGTCTGATAAACACGCGAAATAAAGGCCTGAAACGAGGCTACGAAATAAAGGTCAATTCATACTAGCGCAGAGACGGCGCGGCGGAGCGAAATTCTATGTAATACTTGCAGCAAAGGTTATGGTCCAAAATTCATACTGAAAAATCCCAGAGTCAACAGCAATGAAATGTTTGCGAATAGGTTCACTTTAAATACCTAATATTGGATGTCACCAAAAGGGCAACCCTGGAATATGCCGGGTGTAGAAGTTGCGGCTCGTATGTGGTTCCTGAGTAGCGCGTTTAATCAACCAAACGAACTTCTCACTTCTCAAATCTACTGTAACATTAGCACAGTCTCAACATTTAAATTTATAACACAATCAGTTTATGTGAAGGTGTGTAAACTATTTGAAATCTGTCCCTGGCTGGCCTGGCCTGGCACTTGTGAGTTGTGATGACGCAGCACGCCGACGTGATAGCGATGGTTACGCAGCGGTTTTGTTATATTAATTCTGCCGCTCGCCGTAGCGCCCTCACGACACGCCCTAGCGCCCTGAGTCCTGACGACCTAGCGCTCCGCCGCCCTACGCCCTGACGCCGTATATCGCTAGGGCGCCATATGGCACACGTCTTTATAAGCAGATCGAGAAATATCATAAGGATATAGAATACGATATCTCACGGAATATTAGAACGAGCATATTGTTATGTCGAGAATCGAGATGGAATAATATCAATCGATTTATAATAGGTCTTTACCTATGAAATTGCCTTTCTGCAGTACTGGCCATTTCAAATCAAAATAATTTTTGATTGGCTAAGAAAAAAAAAACATGGAACTCTTTTTCCAAAAGTAGTCATTTGTTTATTGATAAGTGTTACATTTTCATCGCATTTCAATCTTTTTCGTCATATGGATACGTTAAAAATTCGAGTAATTATGGAATATGAGTACCGTCGTGGCAGCAACGCGGCACAAGCGGCACGCAACATCAACGACGTTTACGGAGCTAACACTACAAACCAACGCACCACCTGTAATTGGTTTGCTCGCTTCCGTTCTGGAAATTTCGACCTGAAAAATGAACCTCGCGGTCGTCCGAAAACTTTGGTCGACAATGACGAATTAAAGGCGATTGTGGAAGCTACGGCTGAATTAGCAGCAGCTTTCGACGTTAGAATCAAAACAATATTCGTCCATTTGCGTTAAATTGGCAAGGTAAAAAAGCTTCACAAATGGGTGCCCCACGAACTCAATGATCGTCAGCGCGAAGTACGCGTCGAGACATGCCTTGCACTGCTCAACAGACACACAAATGAAGGAATTTTGAACCGCTGTTACCTGCGATGAAAAATGGATTCTGTTTGATAACCGTAAGTGCTCAGCAACTTGGTTGGATACTGGTTGAGCAGCTAAGCAATGTCCTAAACGAAAACTTACCCCTAGAAAAGTGATGGTCACTGTTTGGTGGTCTAGTTAGTGGCCGGTGTAATTCATCACAGCTTCTTACCAAACGGGGTGAGCATTACTGCAGATGTGTACTGTGAAGAACTGAACACAATGATGGAGAAGCTGGCACATCTCCAACCAGCATTGGTCAATCGCTCGTCTCCGCACGACAACGCGCGACCTTATACTGCACGGCAGACGGTCTCCAAGTTGCAAGAACTGTGGTTGGAAGCTCTCCGTCATCCGCCCTACTCACCAGATCTTGCGCCTACAGACTACTACTTTTTCCAGAATTTGGATAACTTCTTGGCGGGAAAAAAAATTCAATAGCCGAGAGGCAGTACAAAATGTCTTTGAAAAATTTGTTGCCTCCCGTCCAGTTGATTTCTTTAAGAAGAGCATCAATAAACTGCCACTGCGTTGGCAAAGATGGATTAATTTTATAGGTTAACCTAATATTTATTTATCTGCAAGTTTATACTATTAAATTAAATATATAATAATATTAATTTATACGGAAATTTGATATTAAATTCGTATGTTTATACGAACATTCGTTGACTAGACGAGTGGTTATAGGCTAGACGAAATATTATTTTTTTATTACACAAGTGAATAGTACTCCTAAATATGAGTAAATTCTCAGAGAAAACAGTATGTATATAAAAATCAATATTAACATAGGTACAGCGATTTGCTTACAAAATTCGGCAAGTCTCGTGAAAACGCTCTCCATACTAAAGTCGTACCTAGCTGTGACGTCACGCCTAGTATTTTTGAATGTATGAAGTATATTATAATTATGATATACATATTTTACGTGTATGAAGTATACGGCCGCAGGAACATATTTGTAAATATCTCCGAAATTTGTGCGTTTAACTTCATACTTACTTTAATGAATGTTTTTGTATTTGATTTAAGTAAACTAATTATGTAGGTTTTTATTTAGTTTTGTAAAAAAATGAAACCTTTTTGAATTTTTTGATGTATGTAATTATTACTAAACTACACATATTTTTTACGTTTATCGGGTAGTAACCTATTCTGTACCATATGACTGTACCATATTCTTGGCAAAAAAAATTCTGTATATATATTGATAAAACTAAATATTGGACCTGTAGTAAGACAAGGACCTAGTATATAAAAATATTGCCAGGCCGCAAACGAGCAGACGGGTTCTACCGATAGTGCGTCTGAGCACCGCCCATGGACATCCGCAGCAGGAGTCGACATCCCGAGGAGTCTTTATATTTATATATAGATATTTTTAACCCCAACACTACTAGGCGGTGCCCTACTCGGTAAAACTACACAAACGGTATTTTACGCCGGGTTATTGCGAGGTCGTATTGCCACTCCGGTCAACCTGGCTGGTGAAATCCCGAAGCATATCTCTCAGGTACCCTCACGCACTTGGCTAAACGAGTCTTGGTATGTCATTTCCAACAGTGAACAGGCGAACTTTCAATACGTCAAGTCGTTAAACGTTGAGTGATTCAAGTTTAATCAACTATCAGTCTACTCATTTCATTGGATGTCGGCGTATTATGAACGACCAAGGTGTTGCATTGGCAGGCTAATTTTACATTAAAGTACATCGCCCAATCGACTTGATCAGTTCGAAGGTTGGCTGTTTGGAGTATGGTCATTACAGAAGAAACTTTTTTAGGTTTATATGGCTAAAAATAATTTATCAATTGTTCGGTTTATAGAGCGAGTTGAAAATCAACGGAGCAAACAAAACAATTGAGAATAACAGCGAAGTTTGAAGGCGGTGCCATAAAATCAAAATTAAATGAAGGCCGAGCGTAAACAAATGTTTGTAATGGATAAATTAGAGCGAAGCGTCGGCCAATATTGACCGACAAATACTCGATAAAATCAACAAGGCTGCCGTAACTCGGTTACCCGACCCAACGCTACCCGACGCTATCCGACGCTACCCGACGCTACCCGGCGCTACCCGACGCTACCCGATGAAGCCGTAACCGTAAACTTACCTCAGCCGTAAGCGTACGGTCGCTCTGTAAACGGGTGTACCACTTGGCAAACTTATGACTATGGCAATAAAGTTCACAAGTGGTACACCGGCTTGTGGACCGTACGTGAGAGGGTCGATTCTGCTTATTAATATAATACTAGCTGACCCGGCGAAATCCGTACCGCCATATTTTTAGACGTCTCACAGTCTTCTGTCTAATTCCCACACTCACTTTTTGGAGATTTTTAAATATTTGCCATCATTTTTTTACGATCTTGTCGTCGATACGATTATCGTCTCGATACGATTTTGTTAAAACAGTAAAATGGTATTCTCATAAACATCAAACGCACGAAATCTACCGCGATGCGAACATTATAAGACTAAAACTTAACTTTAGGTTGATCAAACCGCTTAATCAGGCAAAACTGAAATTTCACTTTGTCATTTGCAGCTCTTCTCCCTCTATAAGTTGAGGCTTATAACTGACTTTGCGTGGCGATGCCATTCTCTATGAAAAATTTACCCTAATTATTATTTAACACTGGATGTTGCCAGCGACTTCGTGCGCGCTAAATGAAATCTAGCGGGAACCGTACATGTTTCCGGGATAAAAAGTAGCCTATATATAAAACTCGGTTCGGTTGTTAGTCTGTCCCGCTCGCGCGCGCATGATATGCCACCTATGCGAAAGAGTCAGCGCTGTAATCGAACCGAGATTCCATGTGCAATAATTGGGACCCTGAGCAGAGAATAGTTAGTGCGGAGCGTCTGTCAAGTATTGTGTAGGAAGTAGGAAGTAACTCACGTGCAGTCATCAAGTATTTCCTTAACTCGCTCTTTGACGTCATCGGGTATATCCGGACAGGACATGAGCGCCGGACAGGCCGCCACGGCCAGCACCTGCAAATTGTAACCGGACATACAGTTATTACCATTATACGAATACTAGTTTGCGCGTAAAACTGATCATTTTGCTACAAAAAACTAACGCACATGCTATTAAAAGTGGGCTTATCAAGAACAATTGATAACAACGTATTCGTAAAATTTCGAATGAGAACTGTATGAAAATTATGATAGCGCCTATACAACTTTTATTCGTTAATGATACGAATACGTTGTTGTCAATTGTTCAAGCTTCAAGTTCAAGCCCACAGGACATAAACTAGGTGCGAGGAAAATCGCAAAATCTTTCACGTTTATTGAACAAAGTTTTAAAGAGATAGATAAATTGAAGTCCAATCTCGAAGAAAATGGTAATTAGTCAGTATTGAGATGGCTCCAGACCACGATAATTGTGAGGAAGATCCGGCAGCCAATTTTGTCCTCCGAGCTCCGGTGACTCAACTCACAAAAGACTGAGGTTATTATCTCTGAAGTTAAAATTCTATTCATATTTTATTTTATAAGATAAATTTACAGTGAAAGTTAAAACTAGCTACTTTTTGAAGAGTTAGTTTTAGGATTATTGTATTCTAAAAATCGGTGTCGTGTTCGTAAATGAAAATTATTTACACTTTGAAACTCGTATAATTATATACATAGTAAACTATATACATTATAGAGTATGGAAGGTCATATGAAGCCGATATTCAAAGGTTTAATATTAGGTCATTACATATGAAATTGTCGTTTTGTAGAAGAGGAACATAAAGTCAATTTTTTTAAACATAATATATTTATTTACTAAAGGTATATTATACCATTGCTATCTATGCACTTTTGCCATCTCATAGGTAGTTCATTGATTCCTTTACATAAAAAAACCATTCGGACAGGAATCAATAAAATCTTTAAAGGCGCTTTGGATTGCCTCATCGGAGTTGAATTTTTCCCCTTGCAAGAAGTTATCCAAATTTCGAAAAAAATGGTAATCTGTTGGAGCAAGGTCCGGGGACCACGGTGGATGTCTTAGACATTCCAATTGAAGCTCCTCTAATTTGGCCGTCTAGCGTTGTCCTGAAGCAGCAGTGGCCTAGAGCGAATGACCAACCTCGGTTGTTTAGCAGCTAGCTTTTCCATCATGATTTGTAGTCGCTGGCAATAGACATCTGCCGTAATCGTCTGGCCAGATTTGAGAAAGCTGTAGTTAACGACACCGGCACTAGTCCATCAAACGCTCACAAGTAACTTTTTTTGAGTCAATTTTCGCTTGGGGCAGACTTTGGCTTTGGTTTCCGATTATCGTACAGGATGCACTTTTCATCACAGGTAATGATTCGATTTAAAATCCCTTTATTATTGTGCCGGTTGAGTAATGTAACGCAGCAGTCGACGCGCGTTTGTCGGTTTGCTGCACTCAATTCATGAGTTTCCTTTTCTCCTTCCCAATTTGATTCATGTGGATTAAAACAGTTTTATCACTAACACCGCAGCCTTACTTGGACGTGTTTTGCGATGGAGCCGCTTCCACAATAGCCTTCAATTCTTCATTATTAACTTTGATCTCCGGCCGACCACGAGGCTTATTCTGTAGGTCGAAATTTCCAGAACGAAAACGTTGGAACCAAAAACGCACTGTGTTGTTTTCTTTTGCGACACCGCCGCCATACACATCATTAAACCTTCGAGCCGTTTCTGCAGCACTGGTGCCACGGTGGAACTCGTACTCGAAAATAATACTATATTTCAAGTTTTCCATTTTGTAAACAGAGTGACGCAAAGAAAAAACCAAAAGAGGAAAAAACAAATGAATCACGGTTTTCGAAACACAAATGCATGAGTAAACAGTGGTATAAATTTGAAATTGGTATATCAATATATATATGTATTTGTGATCAAAGTGGCCAGTACGACAAAACGCCAATTTCATATGTAAGGACCTGATATTAGAGCGAAATCTTTTTACCCCTTTTTGCAAAAAATATTAATATTATTAATTTTTTTACGGAGGAGTATGAAATTTGGCACAGTTTAAGATCACGTTAGAAAGGTGTGCAGTAAGCTAATATTTATTAATATATATTCGATTAAAAAATATTGGCAGTTATAGGGACTGCCGATAGAAGGGAAAAAATAAAAAATAACTATAGAAAAAGAAATAAAAAGAATAATAATATTTCGTCTGACCGAGATTCGAACCCGAGACCAATTGGTTAACAACGCAAAATCCAAGCGCTTACGTAACTGCGTTACGCGTATCTGACAATTATATTTGTATTACACGACGAAAGAAAAAAAATGACAAACTAAGATTCCTTCCTTATGCCGTCGGCATACTGGTCAAGTCGGAGGTAAAATAATTTTTAACGAAATTTCAACAAATGTGACGCGAATCCATAAAATTTTCACCAGTCAAAAAGTGCCCAACGCGGCTAAAGCAGTTTTCACTGCAAAAATAAAGATACACTACCTCACTCACATAACCATGCATTTGTTTATGGTTTGTGAGGTTTGAAACAATTGGCAACCTTTCTTTCACATTCCATAGACAACATACATAAAACTTTTAATTGACTATATGTTCTAATAAAAAAGGATTGTGTGGTTTTATGAAACCACGGTAAAAGTGAAACTTAATAACAATAAAATGCGCTTCTTGTGTCTTCGCGTGAACTACATAACGAGTTAAATGCGGTCTTTATCAATATACCGACTGTTTATGCATTATATTTTAAGTTAATTTTCTTAAGGAACTTTGGTTCTCATATGGCATACTAGATGGCGCTGATTTGCCGCTAGATCACGCTATAGGTAAAGCGAACCTATTTGCATAATATTTTTGGGTTGTAAACCAATCAAGAAAAGGATTGTGTGGTTTTATGAAACCACGGTAAAAGTGAAACTTAATAACAAAATAGCGTGGAGCACTGGCACAAATGAGTACTAGTCTATACACTACACGGTCAGCTGATGCGAACTATAGGCGCCGCCATATTGGCCTCGGCTGCTCTGACGAGCGCCTTTCACCTTATCCCTACTCCGCGGCCGACCGTCACGCGACATGCAACACACAGACGAAAAAGTTTGAGACGATGTAATAAAAGTTTCACTTTAAAAATGAATAAAATAAGAATTATGTTCGAGTTTCGACGGCCAGGCGACCTCTAGCTAAAGTAAATTAACACGAGGCGTATGAGTTACGACAGGATTCTAGGAGAATATTATATATAAGAATTTTGTGAATTATGATTTATAATTTATATATTCACCGAAGAGTATTTTTCTTTCGTTACTAATGATGTATTGTAGAGCTTACCTGTCTCACAAAGGTGAATGGCTTCTGACCCAGCGCGTGGCAGTCCCCGATGTTGGCGCGGACCACTCGCGAGAACGGCTTCACCACACCCTGGAACATAAATATCATAAATGTACTATAAGCTAGACTAGTAAACTAAGGCAAGGCATTAAGCCCACCTTTGTACTAATTTTATGCATAAAGTACAATAAATAGAAATAAATAAACGAAACAATTTTAATGGTCGCATGTCGTCGCATCTCTAAAATTTCAAATAATAATTCTTAAAAATCATTCTCTAAAATTTTGAACCCCCGTCCTTATAACAATGTTATGTTATTTGTTTATTTAGAAATTTGTGTATCTGTCTGACATTGCTAAATGCGAGTAGGTTATGTAAATTTATAACTCTTACTTAGTATATTAAGCCGCGTCTGTTTATAATAAAGCACCAGGGACACATAGCCGAGCAAGAGTTGCAAGTAAACAAGTCGGAGCGAGTTGTGTAAGCACACGGTCTTGCCGTAGTTAATTATACTGGCGGATAACTGAGCACTTAACTGTAGTTCAACTTTAACAAGCCGCGGATCATAGCAGGTAATATGAACATCAGCTCTAACTGGCAGTTTAACTTCGCAGTTATGATCATGACGCTATCACCACTCTGCAGTGCGCTAGTCATAAGTATTACAGCTTATAATCAAAATTATCTAAATTTCCAAACGTTCTAAATAATAAAAAATACTTCCTTAGTAAGAAAATATTTTTTATTTCGGTTACGGCCCGCGGTTTCGCTAGCATAAATAAAGTATCCCGTGGGATTTTTCGTGTCAAAACAGCTTCCTTTAATTGGTTTAGTGTGAACACAGCTTATGAGTCAATACTCAATAGTCCATTTGTACGCACGATTCGCTGCCTTCTTAATTCGAATAGACTATAAAATATTTTCACAATTTTCTTATATATGTCGGATAGCTTATTCGGAAGTTTTGTTTCTGATTACTTTATATCCAGCGACAGAGACAAAACATGCAAATATGAAATAAGCAATCTGACTCGTATCAGTAGATTGCGGAAATATAGAGTTAAGGGCTCCTTCTTCCTCAAATACCGTTTTTAAAATTAATACGAATCAGTATAAAATAGTCGCAAAATTCTGAAAAAAATATATGTTTTAGTTGAGGATCTAGCAGAGTGAAGTTCGCTTTCATTTTCAAAATCAGATGAAGTTAGCTCGATAGAAAAAAAATCCTAAGTTGTTTCTTTTTAAATTTTATTTTCAATACTATGCCTAAAATAATAAATTTATTGACCTAATTTTTATACCAGCCTTTATATAAATTATTGATCTAGCGAAAATCGCTAAAATGGATGTTGTAGTGTTATTTTCCCAAATATGATGTCTTAATACCTACAAAATGAGCGTGCGCCGCGACTTTGCGGGCTTCGTTAGTCGCGTGGTGGCGCTCACGGACGACGGACTTGCGCCACTCTCTACGGTCTACCTGACGTGCGACGTGTAGTGGTTATTTCGATAATAAACTGCAATATAGATCACGAGACTGAGATTGTGACGACGCAATGGCTAACAAACACAATAAACGAAAAAAGTCATTACGAGTTATATCAAGAACAAACAGGACCAATGCATTAAAAAGAAATGGAAAGTAAGTACATTACTTGCACGTACATGTTTATTCATTTAATTATTTATTGTTTCTTATTTATTATGTAGGAGTAGGAATCTATCTTTTTCTCTCAAAATATTGCTTAGGTACTTTACTTCTTGTGTTACTTACTACGCACTTCGTTCGTTCTTATTTGAGAATGTACTATTTAGGTATTTTATTTCTATTTTATTTATTGTCTTCCTACCCGAAGTTCCTTGCCGTAAAACATTACCACGGAAATATTATCTATATACTGTGACATTAAGAAATCATCCAGTGCCACAGTATAAAAGGAAGTAGTATAACCATAGAAAAAAATATTATTTAAAATTTAAATAAACTAGTTGCTTTTGAAATAAAAAAACTTTGCCGTAATCGTAATCAGATATAGTGTACCGAAATCTACACGACCATAATATTTTACAATAGTTAGTAGGTACTAAGATTATTTTTAAAAAGATTGTTACATGTTATACGTAGATATCTCATCGTGCTACCAATATTTTTCAATTGTAATGATTTTTCTTTTCAATAATTTCAGCGCATTGAGACCTGGTACTAAAATAGATGCTTTGACATCAAATACAGGCATCGATGAGCATTCTATTGGTGTTTTTGCCTCCCCCGCCTCAATTTTATGAAAATATATTCAACTGTTTCTACTGTTTTATTATTTGTATGTGTCACCGTAAAATTGTAAAATCCGTTAGATTGTAATATAACTAGAGATATTATAATATGTCGACAGATTGTCAAATAAAAATGTCTCCGTATAATTTTACGCATTATTTTTTCTTGTAATAATTATTATGAAAAACTAAAAAAATATGGCGGCACGGTGTACATGCCGTTTAAGTATGCAAACAAATTAAAAAGCACATATTTTGTTGTCACATTGAAAAGAACCACCATGGCCATAGATTTACTACGTAACAGATAGTAACTTAAACTTAAACCGTACAAGATACTCCCTTACTGAAACGCTTTGTTGGCATAAAATTTATAAATGATTTTTGATTTTTTTAGAGAAATGAAATACGGCGATAAATCAAATTCTATTGTGGACCATGACACTGTCAGTCTAGCAAGTGGATTTGAGGATACTGAGTAAGTTTCATCAGTACAATGCACCGCATATGAATGCGGTGCATTGTACTTATGTATATGTCCGTATAGCTGGCCTCAATTATTTTATGTGTTACAAAAAATCTAAAGTCGCTTATTGTTGCAGAAAAACTAGTCAAGATGAACCTCTTCTCGTAGAGTCTGAATAAAATCAAGAACACGAGTTTCAACCAGTGTCAGGAAGACGCATCATTGATATCAATTACTTGTTTAGTCAGTTACAAGAAAAAGCACGTCACAACAATTTATTTGACTGCAAATTGGGAAATTTCCAGCTAATTAGTGAAAAAAGGATTGGTCTTCTGTCCGTATTTAAATTTGAATGCAATATGTGCAAACAACTTTGCCTTATAAAATCTGAAAATACTGACACAGATATAAATGCGAATATTGCGGCTACCACTGGTATATTAGCATCAGGAATTGGTTACTCGCAATTGGAAGAGCTTTTTTCCGCCATGAATATTCACATATTTTCTAAGAATCTTTACAATAAACTGCAGGAACAAGTTTACGATAGTTTTGAAATTACAGCAGCCGAATCTATGAAATCTGCTGCTGAAGAAGAAAAAGAGGTAGCTATCGCAGAAGGTCGCACCAAAAATGGTATACCAGTAATTGATGTTTTCGTCGACGCTTCTTGGTGTGCTCGATCTTACGGATCAAACTATAAGGCTGCGTCTGGAACTGCAGCAATTATTGGAAGAAGAACCGGCAAAATTATTTTCCTAGCAGTCAAAAATAGATATTGTCTTGTGTGCGCTCGTGCAGAAAACAAGAATTCTCCACCTAACGAGCACAAGTGTTACAAAAATTTTAATAGTTAATCATGTTCTATGGAAGGCGAAATAATAACTGAAGGGTTTCAACAATCTATTCCAATGTATGGCATTATTTATAAAAGAATGATTGCAGATGGTGATGCCTCGACATATTCGAAGGTGTTAAAAGCAGATCCATATAAATCCCAGAATATTACAGTGGAAAAAATAGAATGTAAAAATCACATTCTGCGAAATCTGCGCAAAAAATTGCAAAGTTTAATTACAGAGACAAAATTTCCCCTGACTCATAGAAAAACTTTGACTAACCTAAAAGTAATGTCCATGAGAAAAGCAATAGTCAGATCAATTGAACACCATAATACATCAGAAAATACGAAAGATTTAGCTATAAAGATGCTTCATAATGATATTATCAATTCTATATCACATGCATACGGAGATCACAGAATGTGTCAGGATTTTAACTGTGATAAAGAAAAAGTTTTTTGTGATGGGTTGAAATCTATTAAAAATTCAACATTTATTTTCCGCCTTAACTCAATAATTTCAAACGTAGCTGCAAAATCACGAAGTTTAGTAGAAAATGTAAATACGAATATTGTTGAATGCTTCAACAATGTCATAGCAAAATTTATAGGCGGTAAACGCATTAATTTTGCCTTGAAACAAGGCTACCAAGGGAGGGTCTCTGCTGCGGTGGTATCGTTTAATGACAAGGCAGCAATATCGCATGTGTTTAAAACATTGATGAATAAAAGTCAGTCAGCAACAGGTCTAGCGGGAAGGGCAGAAGTTGTGGCAGCAGCAAACCCTGTGGCAGTAGAAGACCCAGCAGGGTTGATGGAATTTGTGACAGCAGCAGGCCATGTGGCAGCAGAAGACCCAGCAAGATTGGTGGAATTTTTGGCAACAGCAGACCCTGTGACAGGAGCAGGCCAAGCAGGATCGGTGGAAGTTCTAGCAGCAACAAGCCCATCAGTATTGGCGGAAGATGTGGCAAAATTAGGGCCAGCCGGATTAGCAGAAGTTGTGGAAAGGAAAAGAAAAAGAGAGAGGATCCAGAAAAGAAAAAGCAGTTTAAAAAATTCAAAGCTAATCAAAAAATTCAGGAGAGTGACAGAATGAAAACAGAAACAAAATGATTATGGCCCTGCTAGTACTGATCCAGATATGTCTCAATTTGATCTAGAAATAGCTAAAAAAGAATTTCTTAAAAATTTAAAATCTCTTACTTCTGACAGAGATGCAATCGAGCGCAATACAATATTACAAAGAGACAGTAGTGAATGGTTGGAAATTCGTAAAAACCTAATTACTGCCTCTAATTTTGGCCCTGTTTGCAAAAGACAAGCATCAAAGGACACCGCACCGCTGGTAAAAAATATATTATATAAATCAAATATATGTCATGTTGCATCCATTGCCCATGGTATTGAAAATGAGCAGCAAGCGTTGCAGAAAATTCAACAGCAAAAAAATGTGTCTATTGAGCCCTGTGGACTGTTTATTGATAAAGATTTCCCATTTATTGGTGCTACGCCAGACGGGCTCATTGGAAATGATGTTCTAGTTGAAGTAAAATGTCCCTTTTCGGCGTCAAAAATTGGCTTGAGAAAAGCTATAGCAGAAAATAAAATCCAGATATTAAAATATAATAAAAAGACACATACTGTAACAATCAACAAGAAAAGTAATTGGTATTTTCAAGTGCAAGGACAACTGCATGTAACAGGGCGACGGCAATGTCTATTTGGTATTTATGCAGGAGAAAAAGAACCAGTACACATCGAAAGTATTGAAAAGATGACGAATTCTGGAAATCAAAGATGGAGTCCAAATTATCACATTTTTACCATAAATGTCTACTGCCAGAAATTATCAATCCCAGACATACTCGTGGTATGCCTATACGGAGTCTTACACTTGAAGAATACGAATCCACGGAAAGTAAAGAAAATGAGAAACCTTTATCGGACAACATTCCTAATTTACAATCAGGTCCTACTTCGTTACCCACGGAGCAGTGCCATGAGGAGCTTGCCCTTACTCCTGATAAAAATACATGTGAAACTTTGGGTAAAAATATGAATACATCGGTCGAAGAAAATGGGTCTGGACTTAGCACTAGAAATCTAAATTTTTATGAATATTAATTAAAAAGGAGTACTTAATTGTAACACTTATTGAATCAAAAATAAATTTTTAATTATCAACAAAACAATTGTGTTTGTTTTATTTATTGTTTGTATTGTATATATGTCACCGTAAAATTGTAAAAGCCGTTAGATTGTAATATTAACTACTAGAGAGATTATAAAAACTCGGCAGATTGTCAAATACAAATTTCTTCTTACACACACACACACATTATTTTTCGTTATATGGTAATATTTACCGTAACGATTGATTAAACGGCATGTTCCCCGTGCCGCCATATTTGTTTGCTTTTTCATAATAATAATTATAACGAAAAATAATGCGTACAAATGTAAGGAAAGTGTTTTATTTTACAATCTGTTGAGTTTTTATAATACCTCTAGCAATATTACAATCTAACGGATTTTACAATTTTACGGTAACATATACAGAATGTAACAACAGTTAGTGATAATACTTTAAGGTTAGTATGTGTTCCTTATATAGAGTTTACTGTAAAAATAGCAGCGCTGAAAGCGAAAATTTTATTTTGTGATTTGTATGGGCAAGCGCCCCAGCGACACACAATATGAGCTTCCCTTTACAAATCACAAAAAAATCGGTTTCGCTGCTACTTTGCCAGTTGACTCTATATAAATGATACATACACACCCTAAAGTATTATCACTTATTTTTGTTACATTCTGTATATATGATACCACAAAATCTCCTATAATCATCATCATCTCTCTATATCAAAAAGTGTAGTAAGAGTAGAGTAGGTACGTACATGTTTACGGTATAAGCTTACCAAACTTTCGTTTAAATATACTAAATAAAAATAGTCTATTAACCTAAACTTACCTTGCCTACTGCATTATTTTATACTGTGGCGCTCTCGCTTAGCGCCAAAGGTCGCCGGAGTTCATATCCAAACGGCTCCCGCGTAACGCGGACGAAGTCGCTAGGGCGCGTAAAATACCTAAAGCTTCGGAGGAAGTTCATTGTAATAATTTTGATTTTAAAAGAATAATTTTCCATCTTTTTGGTAAAAGATGGCCCCAGACGAGTTTCTTGCCGGCTCTTCTCGCTGGGTTAGTTCCCGAACCGGTGGTAGGCATCACGTAGTAACGACGTTCAAAAAGAGTATTTAAAAATACCAATTTTGAATAAAAATTTTTTTATTTGATTTGATTTGATTTGAAGGAGCTCTTAATAAATAGCCACAAAAAGTCGAGTTTGTTTAGCTTTTCTGAATGCATATTTAATTATTCTAGACCTCTGAGACACTGAATGTAGTTTACATTGTCAGGATTTATATTACTCCTCACATCGCTTAACAATGCGAGTAAAAATACGAACAAGACGGAATTTGTGTCGTGCTTTTGTAAACGTGGCCACTGTAATGTGACCTCAGTAGCTAACATAATGTAAGCTACAGAGGACAAACTTATACTGGTATTCATTTGCATACTAACTATTCTTAACTAACGTATTATACCTTTCTAGTTTCTCCATAACTTTAATTCCTATGCAATCATCATCATCGTTGCGTCATCTACGACTACACAGAAGTTTGGCGGCCAGTATGCTGAAGGTTTTTTTATTATTTAAAACTAGCTGGTGCCCGCGTTTGCGTAGAACTAATGGAAACAGAATCTTATTTTCTTAATCGGAACCTCACGATAAAAGTTTTCCTAAGTTACTCCTTATAACATCAGCTATGCGCCAGTAAAAGCCCCGTGAAAAATAGGTCCAACCGTTTCAGAGATTAGGAACCGGAACAAACAGACAGATAGACAGAAAGACGGACCGAATTAAAAAAATAAATATTGCATGGGTTGTAATTTGCATCTATTTACCACGTCGACAAAGTGGTAAAATAAAATCACGAAAAATATTTTATTTGGGACGCACGTGTAGTGGGGATGATTTTGTTTCCTCGCGTCTGGTGGTATCATTAGAAACTATAAACATTGAGAAGTTGCTAAGACGATTTTTTTTATTTAGGTTTGCGTTGGCGAGATACTCAACTTTAAAGCGAATTATTTTGTTAAAATAGCCCCCTCCCCCTACCCCTCTAAAAGTTAAACCGCTGGCTCAAAAAATCTGAAAAAATTGATGATGATAGTCCATGTAATGAAATTTGAAGGAAAACTATAACGGCTTATATTACTTCACTAGCTGCTGCCCGCGGCTCCGTCACTCCCACGTGAATACCTACGTTACTTTTTCGAGATAAAAAGTATCCTATGTTTTAATCCAGAGCTTAAACTAGCATTTCATCGAAATTCGTTTAGTAGTTTTCGCGTGAAAGAGTAACAAACATCGATCCATCCATCCATCCACACAAGCTTTCACATTTATAATAGTAGTAGGATAGTTCAGGAGTTATAAATACATAACTTTTAAAACTCGCTTAACTGGAAAACTTGTTTCTTCAGTGATTGCCGCCTTTCAATGTTACGAAATTGTATAGTGATTCTTTGACCCCAAGAAAATTTCAAAACTTATTTAATATTCACAAGACAAAGTAATCAATCACACTTTATTGAAAAACTTCTTAATTGTAATCTTTTGTTGTTTAATTTAGTGTCCAATTGAAAGTTTATAGCTTGGGGCGCGACGTGACGTAGACTGGGACAGCGCGGCGTGACAACGTGACGCAGTAGGACCAAGTGACGTGCCGTGGGCGTTTTGACGCGCGGTGACGCCAGCGACAAGGTGAGTCAGCATGACACACGGCGGGATGACGTGACGCAACATGGGGACGAGAAGGCTTCACGTCAAGAGCAGGCGAGGATTGATAATTGGCTTTGGCTTATATATTATAAATTCTTGGATCCAGTTTCACAATCAGCAAAAGATAGAGTTATTCAAGGGGAAGGTTTATATCGTCGGCGTAAAGGAGAACTAAATAACTGCGATTTTCGTCAAATTGACTTTTTACATGACCATTTTCATTACATCCAAACAATTCCGCATATTTTGGCCTGACAAACATTTTCATATTCCTTTCCTGTCCAAAGTTATAGGGTTTTTAAGTTTAAACTGGAACATTAAGTATGTTCAAAACTTACACTACACCAAAGAAGAAAAAGTAAATAACTCAATCAATAAATGAATAACGATAGGTTGAGCATTGCAAGAAGTACATAAAATTAATTGTTTAATTTTGATTCGGCTCATAATGCTGTATTATATATTATAATATTATCGAAGTTCAAGGAAAACTAAATAACTCGAGTTCTTTTTTCGCACATATTGGATTCTAATGCTTTGTGCTCTTTTCGTACTTCAATTTATGAATAATTTCTGTTAACGACTTATAAAACTAGTTAATATTTTTTAAACAAAGCTTTTATACATAATAATCCAATAATCATTAACAAATTATTTGAAATAGTTTTGGTTCAATTAAGCAGATAATTTTTATATTCTAAATGTAAGGAGGTAAGTTTTTATATTCGCGGACACACAGGTTAAAAACAAATGAACCAAATTACTTTTCCTTTATACACACACCGGCATATTTAGCGGAACATAAAATAAAGGTTTGATATCAGTATCATATAAGGTTGCTGGCTGGTTTATACGTCATTTAATTTAAAATGAAATATTTTCATTTCAAGAAAACAACTGAACATCACATTTTATGTCATTGTTTTAATTTTATTCAAATACACCTTATCTGGAGCGAACTTCGAGTATTTCTTCCTTCTGAGTTTGATTTAAAATTTCATTGAAATACTGTTTTTTGTTAGTTTTTTTTTAATCGCGTATCTTTTTAGAGTTGAGGACTGAATTATGCCTGACTTAGCCCCAACAGAGATTGCCAGGGCACTCAAAATGCGAAGAAATGGTCAAACCTCTGTAGGTTTGACCATTGGTCAGAAATTGGTCAGAAACTGGTCGACGAAGATCTCTTTGGATATCACTCTGTAGTGATATCCAAAGATCTTCGTCGACCAGTTTCAACGATCCATCGCAGTATCGAACGGTTCAGGGAGACCGGTACTTATGTGAGAAAAGCAGGACAAGGCAGAAAAAGACGCACTTCGAGTAGCGATGATCGTTTCATTCGGCTTCGTGTACGTAGGAACCCCCGTTTGACGGCCGTCCAAGCCCGACATGAGTTAGAAGCAGTGCGGAGTGTAACCGTAAGTGAGCGTACGGTACGAAGAAGGTTCGAAGAAGCTGGTTTGGGTTCATTTGTGCCCGCCAAGGCTCCAAGGCTCGAGGTAAATCATCGTAGAAACAGGTTAACTTTTGCTCAGGAACATCGACTTTGGAACGCGGACAAATGGGGTAAGGTATTGTTTAGTGATAAGTGCAGAATTCTCTTATATCAAATTGACAGCAGGCAAAGAATATACAGACGCAAAGGAGAACGATACATTCAGACAAATTTTTAAACTACAGTTGCATACGGTGGTGGATCAATAATGGTTTGGACGGGCATTTGTTTGGGAGCTCGCACAGACTTGGTAGTGATTGAGAGAGGGAGTCTGACAGCAGACCGCTATATCAGAGAAGTTTTAGAAGAAAATGTCGTACCGTTTGCCCCATATATCGGTGATAATTTTGTTTTTATGCAGGATAATGCTCGGAAGCATTCCGCTCGGGTAACTCAAGCTTATCTTAATGATATGAATATCAGTGTTATGGAGTGGCCGGCGAGATCACCGGATATGAACCCAATAGAGCACGTTTGGGACTTGCTGAAAAGAAAAGTTAAGTCCAGAATTCCAGCTCCTGCCAACGTGGGTGAACTGCGAATCGCCGTAGTTGAGGAATGGCGGAGACTATCCCAGGAGACCATCGATAACATCATTCTCAGTATGCCTAGACGGGTAGAAACTTTAATAAGAGCACGTGGAGGAAATACGCGATATTATTCACCATTTTTCTAATTTAATTAATTGTTATTTTAATATTAATTTTCACTTTTCCCGGTTACATGAAAAGTTCAAAAATGTACCATTTTTCACAAATAGCCTTTACTCGCAAAATCTGTTATTAATGTGATCTCATTTTAAGTAAAACAAATGAAACTTTAAATAACAAAAGAAGTGTAGTAAGTAGATTTTAAAATAAAACCATATTTTTATAATTATGGACCTTTTTTTGTGTTTCGCTAAATATCTGTGTATAGTTTTCTTTATCTAGAAGACGAATTTATTCTTTAGATTTTTTAAAGAACCAATCATATTTTCGGAAAAAGGTGATTTGTCTTTCTCTCGAAAAATCCTCGAATTTTCCTACTTGTTCTTTTTAACGGTAGATTTTTTGATCCCACAGATTTTTTAAAAAAAAATTTGTGCTATTTAATAATAGCTAGGGGTTAAATATTGACTAAAGAACAGGTGGTTTAAAATATCAAAGCCAATTTTATACATGTCAGCTCACGCAATGCGGCCCTTGTGAATGGGAATGATTGTCATGCAAAAGCAGCTAAACTTTCGTCAATTTCAGGGAGTTTTTATATAAATTACTTTCTTCTATTCTATTCTAGTAAATCATGGTCATAAAAACCTTTGGCTTTGTAATCCACAATCATAATTCGATTTGCGGCTCAACTACAGACGTCAGGAGCTGATTTTTTTGCTTTGGACATTTCGATCGACTGTAATTTAAAGATTAGTAGCATCCGATAACAATAAAAACCTGTATTTATTCAAAATATAAGTCGGAAAATAATATCCCAGAGTCCCAATGATCCTAATTCCAACCATTCATCATCATTCCGCGAATACAGAAACTAACCTTCGTATCTTTTCTCGAAGCATTTCGTGGGTTTTTCATGCCCTCATAGCGTAGTCAGTTAGGTTAGAAGCGGATTTTTGGTTTATTATGAGTCATTACTGACGTGATTAAAACTCTAAAATTTCAAAATAATCATGTTTTCAGTTTACGAGATGTTTAGTGGGAGTACTCACCGTTAGCATAATTTAAAGCATATTTTTTATCAAACTTCATATTCGATGTCATACTAGGCTACATCTAGTTGCGTAATTAGAGCGAAAATTATCAAAAGCCAAAACGAAAAAAAAAATTTAGATTTTTTTTATTTGCGGTTTCGCAAACTAGCAACATTTATGGAAATAAGTGCCTTTGTTCCCTATTTCAGTAAAATCTACATTTTAAAAGTTATTTATTTCATAGTACTTTATCCATAGTATACATAAGTATAGTCACGTTTTAGATCGTGTGAGGGCCGGGCCGGTTCGACCGGATAAATACCACGGTTCCACAGAAAACCGGCAAAATATAACTTTGGTTCAAAGCAGCTGAGTTTCATATTCAAAATATGTATGTTGAAGTTGACGAACTTAATAAGTGGAGTTATTTGCCCTTCATTTATTCTGTTATATGCATTAGACTCCTACACCTACACCAGGTATAGGAAAACTACATAAATATCCTAGAACAGTGGCCTAGCTGCAACATATTTACAATATAGTGTTGTGGCAAAATTAGATAACTTCGTTTGTTATTTTTTTATACTTCATGAGAGATATTTTTTACGCATATAATAAAAGGTATAGATATCTAAATAAAATTACCGACGGTAAAATTGTCTCTTATTTGTAAATAACACCAAAAAATAAGCAAAAAAACACTAATTTTATATATATATATATATATATATATATATATATATATTTTACGCGATTATCTCGAAACTAGAAATTTGGAGTCATTTAGTTTTCCTTCTACGCCGACGATATGTCTAATACCTACATTGCACCCGTGCAAACGGGGCGGGTCGCTAGTTTTACTATAAATGAGAGCATATCAACAAATTTAAACAGGTACTAGGTACAAGTGAAACAACCATAACTTAAATATAGCGTAGCTAAATATTAAACATTCATAAAATAATTTATACTTCTAAGGGTCAGTTCACACCGCGACGATGCGCGACGCTGCATTTTAAAGATAATAATAAATAATAATAATAATAATAATAATCTTTATTGACATAATTGTTAAGATAGATATTGAAAATGAACTTCATTCACTACACAAAAAGATACAAGTTTCATATGACATCCGTCATACGGTGCACATGAACATTCCAACTCCTACAAATTACAATGAAACGTACCTATCTTCTAAAAATGAACTTTATAAATTATTATAAAGTTCATTTTTTTAAATAACTATCTTTAAAGTGCAGTATCGCATTGCGTATCGTTTAATTTCGGTATGAGTTGACCCTAAGACATGATCATTACTTAAATTCATACTTAAGATGTCACATAACAGTATAATTATGTTGCTGTGTACAAGCTACAAGCCACAAGCCACAAGCCACAAGCCACGAGCGGTGGATATAGTATATGTTGTGTACCCCGCACCCTCTTGAAAAACACAATAAACACGGCTGACGTCCTGGCGGGTGTCGCCGAGTGTCGCCGAGTATCGCCTAATGTCGTCCGCGCTGAATACGGCCCATAACTCAGAACTTTCGAGTTATAAAGGCGTGTGCACACTTGGCAAGCAAAATATATCGGGATAAAATGTAGCCTATGTGTTAATCCAGAGCTCAAACTACCACCATCTTTAAACCACTACCAAATTTCATCAAAATCCGTTCAGTAGTTTTTGCGTGAAAGAGTACCAAACATCCATCCATGCATCCATCCATACATCCTCACAAACTTTCACATTTATAATATTAGTAGCAGTACGGCTACACTACACATCGTGTCACTAGTCAACAGTCGACACAGTAGGCCAGTTTCGTCTATCAAATTCTCGAATCGAAAAAATCGATATTTTGTTATTTATATAGTTTCTATCGTAAGAAATACGAATACAACACTATTTTGTTATATAAATATGCGACTTATTTCTAATTTCGAAAATAAAACTGTAGTTTAATTATCTGTAGGTATGTCACGTGACCTAAAACGCCAGCCGCCATATTTTTCTTGTAAGTGACGTCATAAGAACATAATCAAATCGAATAAACAACAGCGAAAGTTTAATCTTAAGTTCATGCGCTACACACGCACATAATATGACATTTATTTGTTTCTGTTCTTATACAAAGGCGGGTCAATAAGTCCGTGACTTTTTGAATTTCTAAGCTCCTTACTGAAAAAGCAACACTACTCCTGTCAACAGGCATCTGTCAGTTGACTCCTATCAAAATTTGAACTTGCTGCGTCAGTTAGTTTGTGTTTTACAGTTATCTTTATCAGACTATCCAGTAACTTGACGAAACAATGGAAAAAAGTGAATTTCGTGTGCTTATTAAGCATTATTTTTTGCGAAAAAAAACCATTACCGAGACCAAGGCTAAGCTTGATAAATACTATGGGGATTCTGCACCATCGATTTCAATGGTAAAAAAGTGGTTACTGAATTTCGTTGTGGCCGTACAAGCACTGAAGATGCCGAACGTCCTGGACGCCCAGTTGAGGTCTCTACACCCGAAACAATCGAAAAAATTCACGATATGGTGTTGGCCGACCGAAGATTAAAAGTGCAAGAGATTGTGGAAGCCATAGGCATCTCGCATGGCTCAGTGGTTTCAATTTTGAATGATCACTTGGGCATGAGAAAGCTTTCCGCAAGATGGGTGCCGCGTTTGCTCACAGTCGACCACAAACGCAATCGTGTAACAACTTCACAGGAAGGTTTGGCGTTGTTTAATCACAATATGGAGAAGTTTTTTAACCGTGGACGAAACATGGATCCATCACAACACACCAGAGACCAAACAACAGCCAAAACAGTGTGTTTTTAAGGGTGAATCGGCGCCAAAGAAGGCCAAGGTGGGTTTGTCAGCCAATAAAGTTATGGCGACTGTTTTTTGGGATGCACGTGGGATAATCCACATTGACTATCTTCAAAAGGGAAGAACAATTAATGGGGAATATTATGCCAACTTATTGGACCGCTTCAATGAGGATTTGAAAACAAAACCGACCTCATTTGGCCAAGAAAAAAGTTCTTTTTCACCAAGACAATGCAAGGGTGCACACATGTGCAGTTGCCATGGCAAAAATCCATGAATTGGGCTATGAATTGCTCCCACATCCACCCTATTCTCAAGATTTGGCTCCGAGTGACTACTTCTTGTTCCCAAACCTGAAAAAATGGCTCGGTGGAAAAAGATTTGACTCCAATGATGAAGTCATCTCGCAAACAAAGGCCTATTTTGAGGACCTCGACAAATCATATTTTTTGGAAGGGATAAAAAAATTGGAGAAGCGTTGGACAAAGTGTATAGAGCTCAAGGGGGACTACGTTGAAAAATAAAATGATTTATTTATCAAAAAATCTGTGTTTTATTCCAAAAGTCACGGACTTATTGACCCGCCCTCGTATGATAATGGTGGCTGTCGTTTTGGCGCAAACATTTATCGTTTTAAATTTTAATCATTTTTTCTTTGCATAAAGAGATAAGTATATATTATTTCCAGGAAATAAAAATACTAGTTGACTAACGAATCGATATGAACATTTTAAAACATATTTGAAAAAAATGTAGAATAGCCTATTGTTCGCTAATCAAAAATGTAGCTTAGATCCCAGAAGGCCGTGTCGCCAAGTACGTATGAACTTAAGGGTATGCCTACTGGACTACCAGTAGCTCCACCATTATGTTTGCAAAACGTTATATTATGAGTGTCGCTCATCTGTGTGTCGCTCAACTTTGTGTCGCTTGGTGAAGCCACCAATTTAACGCTATATATACCTACAATGTATTAGCGGTCATGGTGTCCTAGTAGGCGAAGGTCCCAATCCTCTTCCCCCCGCCCCCCTAACACCAGAGCTGCAGCCAGACCGCGGTATTATCGATGGGCTATAAAGCCCCATTATGGGCCGAGGTGCCGGCTAATGTCTTTTGTTACGATTCGATTACACGGAACTTTTTGAATAAGCCGCATTTAGCCGTCGTAGTACTCACTAGTGCGTCTTATATTTCAACAATAGGATTATAATCGATAAAATTATGACGTTTTTCACATTTAGGTTTTCACTGACTTAGTCCATTGATTAAGCGCCTAAGTCTAGTAGTCAGTATATTACCTGGAATCCGTAAGGCCGGGGAAAACAGAGCACTGAAAATAGAATTCGAACACACGAGTGTCAAGTCAAATGTCCTATTAAATGAAATGTAAAACTCTGACATTCCTAATGCAGTGAGCTGCAGTACGTGTGTAAGTGTACTAAATGGTTATAATATTATAATGATAACTAGCTTTTGCCCGCGACTTCGCCGCAATGGGTATAAAAACGGGACCCTATCTGCTATCACCTCGACGCGACGTGCGAGACCGCTTGATATATATTTTTCGCGCTTGAATATATATCTTACTACATCTTCTAAATATAAGATATTCATTTAAACTGTATGGTTTAAAAGGCTAAGGATCATACTGTATCCGTCTAAGTAGCTTCTGGAAATACCATACATAATAATAAGTATGAACTGGGCACGGGCAGCTAGTTTTATGAAGTTCTGTTATTTTCCTCGCTAGAGAGCTTCCGATAAACGCGGGCGATCGCTGCTCATCTTAAAGTGCTCTAGGGCGAAGCGCGGTCTTTGACGCGCTATTTATAATAACACGCCACCGATTTTAATGATCTAAGCATACATAGGGACAGACTAAATCGACTTTGTTATATACTATGTAGTGATATTTCATCGTAGAAACCAATATTTAAACGACTTCCAAAAAGGAGGCGGTTATACGTTCGGCTGTATATTTTTTTTTTGTATGTTCAGCGACTAATCTGCCGTCCGCCGCCGATTTTTAAAACCCTTTTTTCTATATAATATAGGGTATACTCCCAAATTGTTTTTTTTTTAAATATCAAAGTGGTGACATGATGATGAGGAATCGAGGGAACTCCTCGAAATTTATATGGTGATTTTACTTTTTCAGAAGTAGTCTAAGCATATGCTACCAAAAAGTAAGATTTTGCTTCAAAGTATACCCTGGATCCAAAAGTACTGAACAGAACTCCTGACTCCTTATAGATACATGTTTGGGTATTCGGCGTTCTTTACAGAACTGCAAGCATATGCCACTATGTCAATTACATTAATAATCATCATCACCATCATTATAGCACCATACATCATCACATTATGATGATATGATACATACTTCTAAAAGTATTTTGTGTGGACCTATTTGCTAAATTCTTTTGTTGTTATAAAGGGTATAATTTCAAATTGGTATCTTAGTTTCTGACATCAAAATTATGAAGATTTAGTAGAGAAATAGTTAAAATTATATCCCAATTTAAAAGGGGAATTATACATAGTTGGTAGGGCTTACCGCGGGTCGAGTATATACGAACATAATATTATCTATTAAACCATAATGATTCAGTTTTGGAAACGGTATATTAAATGTAGAATTTGTAGCAGTTACAAATATAAAATGAATTCCATAAATGCATTAGTATTGGAATGTTGAAGTAACTTTAATGTGTTAACGTAGACGTGTTAAGCATGAAGTGTGTTCTCAGTTCCGGCGCGGGCGCCGGGCGGTCAGTGGCAGTTAAACTAACTGGAGCCGTTAACTACCTAGTAACTATTCAATAAGCAGACTACTGCCGACCTATTGCCATAATATTATTAGATTTCGAACGTCAAAAACTTGATGACGAAATATTTTGAATCATAAATGATTTTCCAGACTGCTTGCAGATTATAGCTAATATTGGACATTTAGAGTATCATAGTAGCCCAAATATGTCGTTTGGTAAACTGTTTAAATTAATAAAACATAAATTTGATACTATTTGCACCTCTAAGATAGTGAGGACAAACAATAAAAGTAAATTCAGCGAATGGGCAACAGCAGGTATTTTAAAAAGTAGATTAAAATTGTATGAACTTTATAATGAAAGAACAATGAATCAAAGTGAAGAATTTAAAAATAATGTAAGGTTATATTCAAAAACATTTAAGCAAGTTTGCTCAGCAGCAAAATCTCTTCACATTAGAAATAAAATTAGGAATTCGAAAATTAAGATTAAAACAACTTGGCAAATCATTGCAAATGAAACTGGAAGAGTCACCAGCCGCAACACATATTTTAAATTGAATATAGATAGTAAAATAATTAAAACCGACAGTGAAGTTGCAACTGCTTTTGATAAATTCTTTGCTGACATTCCAGTTTCAACTACCAAAAATTTGTATGCCTCTCCTGCTGACGCTGAATTACTTCTTAAAGATAATGTAAAATAGTGTGAAATCGTGTGAATTTGAAGAGTGTGAATTTAGATTTAAAGAAATAGCACCGCAAGACATTACTAAAAATTTTAATTTATTAAATATTAAGAATACTGCAGATTTATGGGGCCTATCTATGAAAGTTATTAAATCTATAATCGATATTATCGAACCTTACTTAGCAACTATTTTTAATGATTGTATAAAAAGTGGCGTATTTCCTGATCTAATGACACATAGTAAAGTTTTACCTCTCTTTAAGTCTGGTAATAAGTCGGATCCATCTAACTTCCGACCTATATCTATTTTACCAACACTAAGTAAAATAGATGAAAAAATAATACTTACTCAGTTACTAGCACACTTTTATATAAATAACATTTTACATAATAAACAATTTGGTTTTACGAAGGGTCGCTCTACAACAGATGCTGGCGTTGATCTGATTAGTTATATTTTTGATGCTTGGAAGGGGTCGAAGTATGCTCTAGGAGTTTTTTGCGACCGCTCTAAGGCATTTGATTGCGTGCAGCACACAACGTTGATCAGGAAACTATGCCACTATGGAGTAAGGGAACCAGCACTCGTCCTCTTAAAATCCTATTTATCAAATAGGACTCAGAGGGTTGAGATAAATGGAAAAAGATCCACAGGTACCAAAATTGATATGGGGTCCCACAAGGATCCATTTTAGGACCCTTTCTCTTTTTGGTCTATATAAATGACCTACCATACCTTATTAATGGAAAAAACGGGATAGTCTTATTTGCCGATGACACGTCGCTTACTTTTAATATTAATCGCCAAAACTCAGGCTAGGACGAAGTAAATAATGCTTTCTCAAAAATAGCACACTGGTTTAGTGTTAACAATCTTTCGTTAAATAGCAAAAAAACTAAATGTATAAAGTTCACGTTGCCAAATGTAAGGCAAACTGAAACCAATGTTCTATTGAATGGAAAAGGTATGGAACTAGTAGATACAGCTATCTTTTTAGGTATAACTTTAGACGCAAAACAACAGTGGGGCCCTCATATTGCTGGGTTGGCCGACAGACTCAGTTCATCAGCATTTGCAGTAAGTAAGATAAGACAATTTTCAGACGAAAACAAAGCAAGACTATATTTTAGTTACTTCCACAGTATAATGTCCTATGGCATTCTACTGTGGGGAAATGCTGCCGATATATATACTTGTATATTTGTATATTTGTGCTGCAGAAGCGAGCTGTTCGGGCAATCTACAATCTGGCCCCCAACACGTCATTAAGAGAGAAGTTTAAAGAAACTGGAATCTTAACTGTAGCTTCTCAGTATGTTCTATCAAATGTATTTTATGTGAAAAATTTTTTTAAACCTATTCAAAAAGAAAAGTGACAACCACAATAGAAATACCCGAAATAAGCATAAGCTTGATGTACCAGTGACTAGACTTAGTAAAGTAAAGAATTCGTTTAAAGACCAGTGTATACGCCTATACAATAAGATCCCAGAAAGCGTTCAAAAATTTTCAATCAATAAATTTAAAAAAGTAGTTAAAGAATGATTGTGTGCTAAAGCCTATTATAAAGTTAATGATTTTATGAATGATAGCACACCTTGGGAATATGGTGACCCTCTCCAAGGCTACTTCTAAATTACATATATTATTGTACTCTTGTTATGTAGTTTTAGTCATAACATTGTTATAATATATGCCTTTTTTATATTTTAAAAGAACAATTTTCCATATTTTTGATAAAAGATGGCCCCGCGCGAGTTTTTTACGCCGGTTCTTCTCGCCGGGCTAGTTCCCGAGCCGGTGGTAGGCATCATGTTGATCAACGTTCAGAAAGTGTATAAAAATACCTATTTTGAATAAAAATTTTTGACTTTGACTTTGACTTTGCGACCGTTTTCACATTACGCAATACCGATATCCGAAACGCTCTCATGACTTTAGCCTGAGTGAGTTTATACAATATAGGCGTTTTTCAAAAAAGGTGGACACTACCAAAATGTGGTGTCGAAATCTACTACCACTATATATCAAATCTAAACCGATTTGGTATAAAGGATGACAAAGACATGTTTCATACCTTCATACAATTAAAACATATCCCTTTCTTTCTCATGTCTATGTATTTTATCGGCCCGATATCCGATATCGTATCGCATAATGGGAAAACGCTCTTAAGCTATTGTGTTGTCAAAATATATTAAGTGTAGTATTATTAGTAACACACTGCAAAATTTACATTGTTTATTCAGTTATAGGCAGTTTTCCAAAGCAGAAAGTAATATTATGTTAATGTTATGGGCTTCTATGAAAAATTACAAGATGGGTCGATTTTTTCAACGTAAGTGGAAGTTGGAATAATCCCGATCGATATGTTTCAGTGGGGTGCCTCCATTATTTCCATCAAGTAGTAGGTGCTTTAGGTAGCTGTGATACAGCAGGTAGCAGCCATCGACATGACACGCTGATCGCAAACAAACGGCGCTCATTGGGATCGTGCGATAGAGCCGCGTGTCTCCCGTATACACAGCAGGTTCGGTGCAAACGGGCCACCGAAAATCGCTATCGGTCGCCACCGCTACACAATAATTTTGATTTTGAGTTCTTCAATATTCTTAAGTATCTATCATTAAAAAATAAAAATCCTACAGTAAAACAAGATTTCATTTTAACCAAGAAGCTATTATAATTACATGTTTCGAAATATTGTGTTTACTATATTGAATAAATAATTAATTTCGCATTTCAAATGAGCATTAATAAATACTTCTAAATATATTATTCACACTTAAGATAATAAACACGATATTTTATTATTTCTTTTCTAATGTCATCGTGCCTATTGTCGCCGAATCGTCACAGCTAACTTTTCGTCTTACATTTTGACGCCTTTCGCCACTATAATAGCTTACACGTGGTAGCACAGATAACTAAATAGTTACTACGTAAGCGGTAGTGCGGTAGCCGGAAGCCGGTAGCCGGTATGACATCACAAAGTGTATAGCAATTGTGTAGCACTAGTGGCCGGTGGCCGGGGCACCGGTAGCCCGTTTGCCCCGTACCTTATACGTAACTTTAGTCGGAGGAGTATTATCTTGGCGTAGAAATTGGCCTACTTTTTGGCAACCAGCGGGAGATGGGATCGAGAACATTTTAATGGAAATAAATGCACGTTCGATATTATATCACAATATGGTGCCGTGACTGTGTAATATGATCGATATATTATAATTTAATATCCAGTAAGCAACGCCGAAACATTTTTATTTAAATGTGTAGTTTACATTAGAAGTAAGTACGTATTTTACTTAGATCACAGATGGATGGTTAGATGGATGGATGTTTGTGACTCTTTCACGCTAAAACTACTAAACGGATTTCGGTGAAATTTGGAACGGTAGTAGTTTGAACTCTGAATTAACACATAGGCTATTTTTATCCCGAATAAGTACAGTATTCCCGTGTAATACTGTATTTTCTTTTCTCTTTCACACACCAACTACTATTTGTGATAATGGATACATGTTTATAGATCATTTACGCAAAATCTACTAATCAGATTTTAATGACAATTATTATCTCTCTCTCTCTGTATGTCTGTCTGTCTGTCCGTGCTTCTATCTTCTATAATTATGAATATAAATGGATGAAATTTGGTAAAGTTATAGATTGTGTATTGATCTCAGTTTTGGAATCATAAAATAGTAATTATATTATATTTTAGTTCACATGTATGGAGAGCCACCCGCTCTCATTCTACTCCATTATGTCGCGTATCGTTGAATAGATCTTTTAAAATAAAAGCATGGTTTGCTACATGACGTTTTTACAACGTTGACCATTTTCGAGTAATTGGCCTCCAAAGTGGTTTATAAGTTGGTCCCCCTGGCATTTCTAAACTATGGGAGATAGAAACTTGTAAGTTTCCACGCTGATGAATCATACTAAAAACTCTTTAGAAAAATTATTTTGAGCGAAATCGGACAATAACTTTTGAAGAAATTCAACAAAATCCTATTGCGCGTTGATAGTGACGTAACCCGTCATCATGTCAATCGTCAATCAATCGATGTCAAAAGTCATCAATCGTCATCGTCAATGTCGCTCGTGCTTGTTACTTGCCTAGCCTAGCCTATTGAAATAGTTAGCCACGAAACATAAATCTATGTCTACTCGAGTCCCAAGCTATTCCATCCCCTGTTGTTTATATGCTATATAAACAAACACAATAAAAAACAAAAACAATATATATAGCCTTCGCATGAAATACGAAAACCCGAAAAGTTTCAGGCGATAGGAGGATTGGAGATATAAAATTTATGAGTCTATTAAGTCCAGACTATTTAATAATTTTATAATTGAATTATTTATTCGTGAATAACCTTGGTTTTTTATTATGTTATACAATAGAGAATATTAATTAATGTATAAAATACAGACCATATTAAATTTGATATAACGTATTTTTTTTTAACGTGTAAATGGTACACATTGTCACCACTGCAAGTCCTGTGTAGCCAGGATCGACAACTGTAGCGAAGCTACATTTTATTGTAGTTAAAATCGCTAATAACGACGCTGCTAGCGTGATTTATTAACTATTATTTCTAGTTATGATGGCTAAGTTATACTAGACACCTGACGCCATCTATTGGCAAACGTTTCTAACTAGCTAAAGCTTTTACTCCAATAGGCTACTTGACCCTTTTTATTTTATCGTAAACGATTAATAATTCTTCCGTTACCCCAAAAAAATATCGTATATTATTTTAAACCCATAAAAACCCACAAAACTTTAATTTAAAATACGCGTTGTTTTCCGATAGATCTAGAAAGTCATACTAGTAGTAAACAATCACTTGATACGAGGGCGGGTCAATAAGTCCGTGACTTTTGGAAAAAAACACAGATTTTTTGATAAATAATTCATTTTATTTTTCAACGTAGTCCCCCTTGAGCTCTATACACTTTGTCCAACGCTTCTCCAATTTTTTTATCCCTTCCAAAAAATATGATTTGTCGAGCCACCGAGCCATTTTTTCAGGTTTGGGAACAAGAAGTAGTCACTCGGAGCCAAATCTGGAGAATAGGGTGGATGTGGGAGCAATTCATAGCCCAATTCATAGATTTTTGCCATGGCAACTGCACATGTGTGCACCCTTGCATTGTCTTGGTGAAAAAGAACTTTTTTCTTGGCCAAATGAGGTCGGTTTTTTTTCAAATCCTCATTGAAGCGGTCCAATAATTTGGCATAATATTCCCCATTAATTGTTCTTCCCTTTTGAAGATAGTCAATGTGGATTATCCCACGTGCATCCAAAAAAACAGTCGCCATAACTTTATTGCCTGACAAACCCACCTTGGCCTTCTTTGGCGCCGATTCACCCTTAGAAACCTACTGTTTTGACTGTTGTTTGGTCTCTGGTGTGTTGTGATGAATCCATGTTTCGTCCACGGTTACAAAACGGCGCAAAAACTCCTCCATATTGTGATTAAACAACGCCAAAACCTTCCTGTGAAGTTGTTACACGATTGCGTTTGTGGTCGACTTGCGGAAAGCTTTCTCATGCCCAAGTGATCATTCAAAATTGAAACCACTGAGCCATGCGAGATGCCTATGGCTTCCACAATCTCTTGCACTTTCAATCTTCGGTCGGCCAACACCATATCGTGAATTTTTTCGATTGTTTCGGGTGTAGAGACCTCAACTGGGCGTCCAGGACGTTCGGCATCTTCAGTGCTTGTACGGCCACAACGAAATTCAGTAAACCACTTTTTTACCATTGAAATCGATGGTGCAGAGTCCCCATAGTATTTATCAAGCTTAGCCTTGGTCTCGGTAATGGTTTTTTTTCGCAAAAAATAATGCTTAATAAGCACACGAAATTCACTTTTTTCCATTGTTTCCTTAAGTTACTGGATAGTCTGATAAAGATAGCTGTAAAACACAAACTAACTGACGCAGCAAGTTCAAATTTTGATAGGAGTCAACTGACAGATGCCTGTTGACAGGAGTAGTGTTGCTTTTTCAGTAAGGAGGTTAGAAATTCAAAAAGTCACGGACTTATTGACCCGCCTTAGTAGCTCAGTGCAATATGGAGTATTTGTCAACTATGGTAAGTGACGTTTGTTTGTTTACTTTTACTATGACGTCATCATGGCCGATCGCACAATGCGCAGATAGTGTTTACGTTAGTTCAAATAAAAAATAAAAAAATATATTTTTAAATTAAGTTTATTTAAGTTATTTTGTTTCATGTTTTCACTATATTATGTTTTCCTAAGCCAAGTACTAAATGAAATACTCATTCAATGTATGAAAGTAAGTACAAGTCAAGTTGCCTGTTGTTCGATTCGTTTATCAATTATATCTTTCGTTTTACATCATTAAAAGATAACCTTGGAAAATATTATTCTTAAAAACTAAATAAAGTGCAGTAAAATAACATTATTGTTTAATCAAATGGAAAAAAAAAATTATTTGGACTTTGACTACTTGGACTTTGGACTAAAATAAATTAAAAATTAATACTAAAAAAAGTAGACCTATCTACAAATATGATTATCTCTAAATATATCTATAATTAGAAAAACTTCCCCAGGTCGTCCCCATCTGGCAGAGTACCTAGCAAACTGATAACATTGCCTCGTTGGATAGCAATGGCTATCTGTTGTGCCAGGTAGTTCCCGGCTCGGGTGGATTCAATAAGCTTTTTTGATATTTCTTTTAAAAAAGCTTATGTGCGCCCGGACACTATGCTCCTAGGGTATCCATCCCAAACGGTTCAAATATGAGGTGTCCGCTAAGGTTTCATACTGGCGCCGTTTGAGGTTCTCTGCTTGGTTTACAGCCGCGCCCGCACAGTTTGAGGTGCCTTGGACCTGGGACGGAGCAAGAGTATTGACACAATTGACAGGCGTCCTTGGCCTCGCACACAAAAGGAATAATTAAGGGTCAGGATGAGCGCTCTAATATTTTCAAAATCACTGCGTTTTTTGCGTGGACTGAGGACAAGAAAGCCGGTAAGGCTACGTCAGACGTTTGTCGAATGTCTAGGCCACCGAACCTTACCGGAAGCGTTGCTTGAGTCCATGGGCGGTGATCAAAATTTATATTAAGAATGGAAGAAAGCGTATATTTTATGGTGTCGTCTAAACGTTTGAGGAGTTGGGGGAACTTCCAAAGTTGGCAACGTTGCAAAAAGTTGGAACAAATAAGCAATATCGAATTAAGGTAAAAGCCACGTGACAGTAATTTGGAGAAGGCGGTCTAAAGTTTCACTAAAATTTTGTAATTTATTGTTTGTAAAATCCGGAAGGGAATCATCTAGAATAGGGATATAGAACGTAAGAGAACAATTGAACGTTTTTCGATAACTGATATTTGTGGGGCTACTTCTCTGAACCTGGATATAATGGCTTCTCTGTCCTGACTATTATCACGAACAAAAAGTTCACATTTCCCAAAGTTCAATTCTGGGCCGATTTTGGAACGCATGGATTAGTTTACGAAAGTCAGAGAGTACAGTAGATGCATTGCTTCAAGGGTCACATCACCCAAATAACAAACGTTGAATTTTGAATTTAGAAGTTCGATGGCCGGGTGTATGGCAAGACTGAAAATTGCCAGCAATTTTTTTTATGCCCCTAAAGGGTCGCCCTGTTGGCAGCTAACTTCTGATAAGATGAGATGATTTTTATAAATAAGTTTCATGGGCTCCTTAAAGCATTGAAGCATTACCCGGCAAAAATTTTTATCTATCAAATGGATAGATAATAATATATTTTTCTTTTCAGATGTGGACTAGTATCATACCGCTAGTTGTCATTTGAAAAAAAAACAATACTATAAAAGACACGTCGCGTAATGACATTCCCTATCAGCGGTTTAAAAATAATCCAGTTGTTCTTCGTTCAAGGTATTAATTACGTAGTATAGCTGCATTCTCTTTGGTTCAAGGTGTAACTATATTATTTTCATTTCTCATACTCGGAAAGTAGTGTTGTTTTGATCTGATTATTGGGTGGAAGATGCTGCTTTCCTTTCATAGGGAGGGAAAAACTCATACAAATTCATTCCGGCCCGATGGTCTTCAAAACTTCAAAAATAGAACTGCTGTCAGCTGTGAAGAGTTTTATGTAAAAAAAAAACTATTAAAAAATGACATGACTTTCTAAACAGCCAGTGTGAATTTAGCGCAAATTTCTTTGAGCGGAATAAGCCGCGAGTGCCGCGACAATTACGCGGTGAGCGGCAAGTTCCATATTTAAAATTTTAAAAGTCAACACAAATTGGCGGGATACTAAAATCTGTTATGTATGTATCTGTAACGGACTTTTGTGCTAAGATTTGAATTGAATATTAAAAATAAGTTCAAGCGAAATATTGACACCAGATTCCATTACAGACGAGGCAAATTGTGTCATAGAAATTTTTTTGCCAAAATATCAAAAGAAAGATATATAAATACATACAATGATTTTATGAAGTGGCGAGAGACAAGAATATAAAATCGTTTTCCGAAAGTGTATTTCTTACATATATTAATGGACTATGTAGCAAATTACAGCCTTCAACGGTATGAAGCCGATATTCATTGCTCAAGAGTACACTTAATATAAAACACAATGTAGATTTGAAAAAAAATCATAATTTAACAGCATTTTTGAAAAGACAGTCGCAGGGGTTCAAGAGTAAGAAATCTAAAGTTTTCACATCTCATGAGGTGGATTTATTTTTAAATGATGCTCCTGACGAGATATATTTGGCAGTGAAGGTAAATTTACCGAAGTATTTATGGATTTATTCTAAATATGAACGTATTTATTACACAAACACTAAAATAATTACATGTTTTTCACAGGTTGTATTGATACTCGGTATAAGCGGCGCTTGCAGAAGCAGTGAACTCACAAATTTGACAATTAACGACATTGAAAGTCAAGGCGATTTATTATTAGTAAAACTGACTAAGACAAAGACACATATTGAGCGCTCGTTTATAGTAAAAGAAGAGTTTACACAAATAGTAAAGAAATATCAAAAAATGAGACCTAGTGATGTAAAAACGGACCGCTTTTTTCTCAACTATCAGAAGGGAAAATGCAATAAACAAGTGATCGGTTAAAATAAAATCTCAGGTATGCCGAATCAGATAGCAACATATGTATTTTAATTTACCAAACTGTGAGCAGTATACCGGACACTGTTTTAGACGAACTTCAGCGACACTTTTAGCCGATTCTGGGGCAAACATGACTACGTTAAAAAGACATGGAGGCTGGAAATCCAGTACAGTCGCCGAAGGCTACATAGAGGATTAAGTCCAAAATAAAACTAAAATTTTAACCAAATTAACCGAAACTATAAAAATACGCCCCAATTCGCCTCTGCCGACAACTTCCAGGGAGTGTCCGCGATGGAGGATGAAGACGATGGATTCGTCTGATAAAATACCAGAGTCTCCTACTTTTACAGAGATCCAGAACAGCCAAATTTCTCAAAATATATCAAACAACATAAATATTCCAAACAAAAATGTAACTTTTAATTTCACGAATTGTCCTAATTTGACCATTAATTTTAAATAGGCACTACTAATATATTATTATCAATAAATAGTTTAGATAAACAACTAGTTTTATTTTCCTCATATTCTAAATGAAAAGTAGAGTATTTGCCACGGGTAAAAGAATCAATTCCTACTCGGACTATAGTCTAACTACCTCGGGAATTGATTCTTTTCAACCCTAGGCTAACAATCTACTATTCTTTTCCCGTTTTTACGGTGAGTTTCAATATCTGTGTTGTGAAATTTTATTAGGATAATCAAGCTTATATTAAATCATTCAATCTTTTTCACGTAAATCATCTGTTTGTAAAAATTAATTGTCTTGAACACGTGCACACTATAAATTTCATCCTGTTTGATTTTGTATTGTTATTTTAGGCTGATTGTATGCATATTGCAAGTGTTTCGCAAATGGTGTTTTAAATAAATAAATAAGAATTTATTTCAGATAATTATAAAATCCATAATGTTAGTAAACACATATTGCACTTAAAAATCTATGTTAGTAAGCTAATTAAGAAAATAGTTAGGCACTGAACTGAGACTCAATTCTTATAACATGCACTGCAATCTAATGTCTCACCAGACCGTCTGAAGTATCCGTCAAAACCCTTAGAATGCTGTTATTACTACTTCTGGCACGTTGCATCAACGACGCGACTCTTTTTCTTACTATGGCACTACAGCCGTCAGGCATGTGCGCATTTCTGCAAACCTAGTATCTGTAGTCCTAACAACATTCTAAAAACATTAATATATTGTACTCGAAGAGCATTGATCGCACGTTGGGTATAGGATTCCCATAGATTGCAGGTGTAAAAGGACTGGCAGTAAATAAAGTCACTTTTACCTCTGCAGTGCACCTTACAAATCTATGAGCTACCATGTTTCCACGTACAGCCATTCGCTTCGCTCCCTCTCAATGTCTACATGGTCAACAAGATTATCCGTGACCCAACGACCCAGGTATTTAAATTTGTGAACTCTTGCTAGCTGAGCCTTATTTAAAAACACGGGTGGTATTGTACTAACTTTGTGCTCACGAGGTTGAAACACTAGTAGTTCACTTTCTTTTTAATTATACCTGAGTCCTTGAGCTGCGGTATACTCTTCACACTTTTTGAGCAACTTTCTAAGTCCACTAATTGAGGGACTAAGCAACACCATGCCATCAGCATAACTTATGTTGTTTATCATTATCTCGCCAATTGAACAACCGACATTGGTGTTGCTGAGTTCTTCAATCAATTTATTTATGTACAGATTAAATAGACGAGGGGATGTTAGTCCACCTTGTCGCACTCCACACTTTAATATGTACTCATCAGAGAGAGCCCCAGACCAATTCACAACATTAACTTGGTTATGGTACAATAACCAAGTTAATGTTGTGAAGTGCTCTGGTATAATCAAAAATATTTATTATCTCGTGTGGAAGATCCGTCTTAGTTTTTCACTTACACCACAATACCTCATAAGACACCATGTCGAAAGCATGTCAGTATAATAACTGACAGCCTGCTTGATAGACAAGATTGCAGTTTATTTCAAGTGGGCATCATGCAACTTAAGATGTTTGTCTAGATGTTGATCAAGCAGACCGTCTAGGACCTTGGCAATCGTTGTAGCTAGTGATATGGCCCATAATTAGATTTATTGGAGGGATCTCCAGATTCATTTTTGATTATGGTACAACCATCGTCTTCGTACATTCACCAGGCAAATAAGAGTGCCTAACGCACAGGGCGAAAAACAAAGAGACTACCCTAGCCAAATGTATGTCTCAAATGCTCAATGCTAATTCCGTGATGTCCTGGGGATTTACCCTTCGTCATATTTCGTATATTGTTGGACACTTCTTTCGCAGTAAAACCTACTGGGTGAGCAGATATAAGGCTGGACACGCGGATATCAGCCTCGAGCACCCGAGACACACAGTCTGGCCTGGGTATGAGCTCTACCCTAAAGTTTTCCTTAAACATGTTGGCAATTCCAGCTGGTTCCTGAATGCCTTCAATATTGAGAGGAATGAACGGCCTTGGATTGAGCTTATTAGTTTGCCTCCAAAAACAATTAAAATTTTGATAAGTGTGATGTGATGCCAGAATATCCATTTTATTTTATCTTGATTTTTCTGACGAAAAGCCAAGCGACATTTTTTCATAAATTTGACCCGAGAGAGGTTTCTCATGGGACAACCAAACATAATAGTTTTAATCTGCTTATACTTTGTATCTGTAATGGACACACAATCCATGGTTTTGATCAGAGGTGGATAAAACCATGTGATTGTGGGTCCACACCTTCACACGCTGGGATAGATTTTTCTAGGGAGCTATATTCCGGATACATCGCACCGCTAGCTACATCCCAGTTACTTCACTGCTTGGGCTTTCACTTCGCCCTCTGAGTTCTACGCTTTAGACGGAGGACTGTCTGGCCTGTCACGCGCTGCCCGCCTCTGGACGACCTGCAACGTGACGAGTACCTAACCTGAACACAACACTGTAAGTGCTACCTGTAGTTGGCTCCCCGCGCCACGTGATGTTCACCATCTCCGGATCCAGCTAAGTGCCGTGTGGTTTAAAAGCCCCTCCGTTTCCCAAAGACACTAGAGGCTAAATCAGATCTTACGGCTTTTTGTCCACGACTCTCATCTAGTCGTTTTTTTTAAATAAATCTTGTTACGTTGGTAGACTGTTGTTTTTTATTAAATATACCCGTACCCAACCAACCACAAAAATCCTTTGGTATGATCTCAGGCGTGCCCTAGGGACATGCTAAATCTGTCTTAGGACCCGCAACGAAATAGGGTAAGAGGAGGTTGTATAATTTTTTCCCATATATCATTTTATCCCACTATGATGACTATAATAACAACTAGCTGTTGCCAAATTTCATCAAAATCGATCCAGCGGTTTTAAGATCTATTTAATACATCTTCCCTCTTTATTATATTAGTGTACGATTAGCTACTAGCTTTTGCCCGCTGCTCCGCTTGCGTATGTACGGGAGTCGGGAAGCAAAAAAGCAGCCTATGTCTTAATCCAGAGGCTAAGCTGCTACCATACCTAATTACATTAAAATCCGTTTAGAAGTTTTTGCGTAAAGAAATAACAAACATCTATCCATCCATCCTCACTAACTTTCATATTTATAATAGTAGTAGGATATTGCTATCTACTTGGGTCCATCTAATAACCGTCAATCTCGCTCCGTGGCCCTGCCAGGGACATTTAGGTTTTTTACAGTGATGTAGAGCGTCGGTAACTTTTATTATTTTCCTTATGTTTTATGTGCTATTTTGTGGATTCTACTTGTCTCTAACTCTCTACCGTTATGAAGTTAGTATTACATTATTGAATAATCGGTGGTCCTACTGAAAACATAACAACTCAGCTTTCCTTTAATTAGTGGAACACCGAACACAGCTTAAACCGTTTTGAGCTGCGGCGAGCATTATACCCGTGGACATACAGGGAGTATGTACCCCCCACAATACCTTGAGGGAGGGGGAGGGACAATACCTCGCCCTGGGGGAGGGGGAAGAGCCTGGTAGTGGGTAGCCATGAGGCACCAAGAATTCCTGTGTGGTTAGCGAATTGTGAACATCCGTGAGCATTACGAGCTTACAAATTAGTACGATAATAGGGAGCGAAAATAATTAATGTACTTACCCATAAAAAAATTGTAAACTGACGAAAGTGTCCATATGAAAATACTTAAATTTAAGTTCACATCACACAATGTTATGTATGTTTATTCTTACAAAAATAATAAAAACGCCCAAGTGCAAGTCGGACTCGCGCACGGTTTTGTACGATACCAATAGTTTACATGTTTATTGTTTACTTTTTATTTACTTATCTTCAACCGACTTCCAAAACACAGGAGGAGGTTATCAATTCGTGTGTTTTTTTTTTGTATATCTGTTATGCGATTACCGATTTTCGAAAATATTTTTTTTTTATTTTAAAGAGTTGATTCCCAAGTTGATCCCATTGTCACCAAATGGTAGACCTCGTGATGGGATCCATGAGGAATCAAGAGAAATCCTCAAAATGTATAGAGATACCTGTAGTGATTTTGACTTTTTTTTAGTAACTCGAGCATATGTTACCAATTATTAATTTTAAACAAAAAATTAAAACCGACTTTCAAACTAAAAATTTCCGTTTTAAGTTTGGCTATAATTTTAACTATTTCTCTAGTCAATCTTCATAATTTTGAAGTCGGTACCAGCCCGAATAACATCCTGATAAAGCACTGAACGGCACTCCTCAGCCTTTGAAGATACATGTTTGGAAATTTCAGCATTGTTTATTAAACTGCAAGAATATATCACTATTAAATAACCATCATCACCACCACCATCATCACAAAATACATCATAATATTATGTTGATATAGGTATTTCTCATAGTTTTTTAAACTGATGTCGATTTATTTGAACATTCACAGCTACCAAAAAGTAAAATGTTGTGCCAAGGTATACCTTGGATCCAAAAGGACTGAACAGAACTCCTCAGTCTTTAAAAATATATGTTTGGGAATTTCAGCATTGCTTTAAGAACTGCAAGCATATGTTCCTATTAAATATCATCATGAACACCACCATCATCACACCATACATAATCATATGATGAAAGATTAAAGATACGCGTTTGGAAATTTCGGAATTGTTTAAAGAACTGTTGTGAAGATGTATGCGAAAGGTCTACGATGTCAGACGTCTACTTCCAAAGTCTTCAAAAAATTTTAAAGTCGAAACGTCCGATGGAGATACCTTCTTCAAAAAGTTTGTGCAGTTCAAAGTGATTTGCAGGAACAAGAAAGCCAATCATAGTTATTCATCACACGTGGTTCTGGAAGTGGAAAGTCCTTCGTCTTGAAATTATTCGTGAACATAATATCGAACGGTGTCGTGCACCTACAGTTGACATATTGGTCAATGCTAAATTTGTTGAGGTTGAATATTAACTAGGAGTAGCTGCATATCAAATATCTGGCAAATACCAAACAAAAATAAGACAATGCTATAATATAATAATGCTAGTTAAGTTTTCTAAAACTTTTTTTTATTTCCGCGCAACTTTTCCTGTCAACAACACAAAAAAGATTTATGAAAATTGGTCCAGCAATTCATGCCATGAATGACTATGGAATAAATATAATTTTGATACAAAACTATAACGAGACTACGCAAATTATATCACCTATGATACCCGGTCTATTATTACGAATCTATTGACCACCTCATTTATTAAAATCGAACCAGTAGTTAAGGCGCCACGGTGGCACAAACATACATACATACATAGACTGCCAAAATATTACCCTTCATTTTGGCTTCGCCGTAGTCGTCGCCGTAGAATTAAAAAGGGATTAATTTTTATTTAAATATATAAGATAATCACTAACTACGAACTAATCTGAGACACGGGGCCAGCCGATTCAACATTAGGCAGTTTCTCAATTGACTAAACATTTTATTTTTGAAATCGTGAGGGTGGGACCTCTTGCTCCAACTAACTTCATGGAGGTTTATTGTGCGTAAGTGCTGTTGAGAACACAATATTATGTTTATATTAGGTCATTACATATGAAATCGGCGTTTTGTAAAGCATGAAAATAAAGTCGAAGTTTATTTAATCAAAGTATATACCATTGCTATCTATGCACTTCCGCCATCTCATAGGTAGTTCATTGATCACTAAAAAAACCATTCGGACAGGAATAAATAAAATCTTTGAAGACGCTTCGGACTGCCCCATCGGAGTTGAATTTTTTCTCTTGCAAGAAGTTTTTCCTGAAGCGTTGTCCTGAAGCAGCAGTGACCTAGAGCGAATGACCAACCTCGGTTGTTTAGCAGCTAGCTTTTCCATCATGATTTGCAGTTGCTAGCAATAGACATCTGCCGTAATCGTCTGGCCAGATTTAAGAAACGCAGTCCACCAAATGCTCACAAGTAACATTTTTGGGTCAATTTTCGCTTGGGGCAGGCTTTGGCTGGTTTCCCAGGGTTCAGCCATTGCGATGAACGACGAAAATTTCCGATTATCGTACAGACTCCTCTTTTCATCACAGGTAATGATTCGATTTAAAATCCCTACAATAATATATAGCTAATGCAACGCAGCAGTGGATGCGCGTTTGTCGGTTTGCTGCACTCAATTCATAAGGTACCCTTACCTTATGAATTGAATATACCTTTCAAGCTTTTTCACCTTCCCAATTTTCTTCAAGTGTATTAAAACAGTATATCACTAACACCGCAGCCTTCAGCTAACTCGGACGTGGTTTGCGATGGAGCCGCTTCCACAATAGCCTTCAATTCTTCATTATCAACTTTGATCTCCGGCCGTCCACGGCCAAAAGTAGCCTCAGCTTTATAGTAGAATGGTAATCTGTGCGTTGTTTACGAATTGGTCTCGAATTCGAATCCCGGTCAGATTAATATTTTTGTGCTTCTTTTTATTTCCTTTCTCTTATATTTTTATTTATTTTTAAATATTATATCGTCCTACTAAAACTCCGAGCAAGGCTCGGTCTCCCAGGTACTGGTAAATAATATTATAATATCACTAACAATAATAAAATAAATAAATATTTAAAAAATATAGAAACCGACTTCCAAAGTAAAAGCAATAACATTCTTAAAAAACTACTAAATAGTATGAAATAATTATTATTGTCGAAAGAGTTCCCCTTTTAATTTCTGCTAAAATGTAACTATTTCTCTACACAATCTTTTTTTTTGAAGTCGGTACCAGCTCAAACAATTATATAAATCCTTTTATCAACAAGTTTTATTTCCATCCTTTTTTGTGCATTTTACCACGGAATTGAGTTACGAAATAATTAAAATTTTAGCAGAATTTAAAAGGGGAATTGTTTAGAAAATCAGTTTTATTTCATACTTTTCTGTGCATTTTACTTTGGTTTATTTTTTTTGTTTAATTGTCTTTGGCGTAATGGTTATAGGTTCGGCTATATATATATATAGCTATATATACGAGCTATATACATCCGCCATTTTGAAAACTCAAAATAAATAGATTTTTTGTAATTAACGTCCACTTAAACCTAGAAAAGGACGCCTAGATTCGTTTTATCAAAAATAAATGTCTGCTATCTTTTAAATTCAAAATGAATATCATTTTTGTATTCAGCACCCCTAAAAACATCGAAGACGACACCCATATCAATTTTACAGAAAAATAAATATTCGCCATTATGAAATTTCAAAATGAATCAAATCAAATTATTTATTTGCAGAATAGGTACATATAAATGGATGTTACTACTTTTAATAGAGGTACAACTTATTCTAACCCGTGTGAGGCATTCAAATGTCATTGTCATAATATTATAAGTTACACATTTCAATTATTGATTTTATCGTAATAATGATTCTATTACATTACGCATTGATATTTTATTACATTTATATTTTTATTACAATTATTTATCTATTCTATTTGTTCTGTGCGTTATTCAACATTTTGGTCAATTAAAAATTCATTTATGTTATAATAAGCTTTTCTAATCAATATTGCTTTGTCCTTTTAAGTATTTGTGAAGTCACTATTTCTAATATGTCCATTGGTAATTTATTATACAATTGAAATTGATATTCCTAGATAGCTTTTACACAGCAAAGCTGTTTTTACCGGAGGATAACAGATTCGATGTTTGTTTCTGATACTTTTAAATCTATCATAGTCTTTAATTTACGTTTTATAAACATTATTGTTTCAAGGATATACAAATAGGGGAATGTTAGTAATTCTATTTTTATAAAGTAAGGTTTACAGCTGTCACTTCTTTTTATTTTGCACATTGCCCGCAAACATTTTTTTTTGAGCTTTAAATACCGAGTCTTTATTTGTAGAGTTACCCTAGAACATAATCCCGTAGCGCAGTACCGATTCGACTTGAGCGTGATATGCACTGACTAAGGTCGGTATGCTTACAATTTTTAGCAGCATGTATAGTGCATATGACATTTTGTTAATTTTACTACAAATGTAGCTGCAATGGTCTTTCCAATTTAATTGGTTGTCAACAAGTAGACCTAGAAATTTTGCAACATCAACCGTTTCAATTTTTATATTCATATATATTGTCTATAATTTTGTTTTCATGCTTATACGTTTTAAAGTACATCAGATACGTTTTGTCAAGAATTATTTTTAGATTGTTTTTATAAAGCCATTCAATAATTTTGTCTATTGATTTCATAATGTCTGAATTTAAATTATCATTTTTTATACCCTAGTAGAGTACTGTTCTATCGTTGGCAAATAGTACTATTTGTTGGTCAATTGCTTTTGGCAGGTCATTTATATACACAAGGAACAGACCTGGTCCTAACACACTACCTTGTGGGATACCGATCGTTACTAGCTGTGCCTGTGACGTGTAACAAATTTCTTTGTTAGTAGAGGAGCATATTATTTTAATTTGCGTGATTTGTTTCCTATTATGGAGATATGATTTCATTAAGTCAAGTATGTTTCTTCTTATTCCGTAGTCGCATAGTATGCCAGTTAAAATGTCAATGTCATGTCATGTCAAATGTCAAGTCAAAAGCTTTCGTCAGCTCCATATATAACGCACACATGTTATTCTTTAAATTTAAAATTTTTGTAAAATAGTTTTTATAAACTCGTGGATCGCGTCATTTATCGATTTGTTTCTTATAAATCCTATTTTCTCCTTACATATTATATTATATTATATTATATTATATTATATTATATTATATTATATTATATTATATTATATTATATTATATTATATTATATTATATTATATTATATTATATTATATTATATTATATTATATTATATTAAGCAAAATAGTTGTATAGATTATTATTTATTAATTTTTCGTAAATTTTAGAAAACACTGGTACTAAAGGTCTATAATTTTTTAAATTTTCTACATCTTCTTTTTTAAAGATAGGTGTAATTATCGTAGTTTTTCGTCTATCTGGATAGAATTCGTTTTCGACTGATATATTGTAGAGATAACATAAAACTGGTGATACGATAAACGAAACTTTTTTGATAATTTTTGTTGATACACCATCATACCCTACACTTTTCGTATTTTTTAAAGACTGTATTGTACGATGTATATCAAAAGGTGTGGTGGGTGGCATGAACATAGAGTTAGGCTAGTTTGGTTTAGGTTGCATGTTATATTTTGTTTGTTTTTTATGTATGTAGGAATTATTTGTGCAACATGTGCTGAAGTAATTATTAAAAGCTGTGGCTTATACCCTATGGGGTTGTAATTACACGTGGCGTCGTTTAGGTTCATTGTTCTTATTTTTTTATTACTGCCCACATTGTTTATGATTTGTTTTGCGAATTTTTAATCAGATAATCTTTTTGTGCTTTCTGTGTCTGTTTTATAAATTTTTTAAGCCTGAGCGAATACTCCTTCAAGTACTGTTTTGTTACGTTACGTTTATTACAATACTGCAATAAAAGGTACCTTTTTTGCCTGCTGCATTTACGTATTCCCTTTGTAATATAATCTAAATGTAATCTAAAAATAAATGGATTTTTTGTTTGTATGAATTTTAATTTTTACTATGGGAAAGCACAGTATGTAAAAAAGTGTAAATAAATCATGAAATTCATCTAAAGCTTTGTTAGCGTCATTACAGTTGTATATATTATAAAAGGACAATGAATTTAGGTAGTTCGTGAATTTTACAATATTTTCTTTATTGTTATCCCGCTACTCTACGTACCAATGTTTAATGTGGGAGAATTTATTCACCGCGCAAGTCAATAATTGGGCAGTATGATCGGAAAGTGCTAGTTCTCTAACTTGGCATTTGAATTTTTTGAAGTTACAGATAACATACAAGTATTACTAGAGACTCTAGTTACTTCGTTTAATGCCAGAGTAAAATTATATGTTTGCAGTAAGTGTTTAAATTCATCCGATTGTTTCGACTTTTTTAATATTTAATAAAATCTTCACAAATAATAATCATTTTATGCTTATAGGCAATTTTTTGTAATAGAATATCTAAATTTTCAAGAAAACCGTAATAAGCTGATTCATTCATACTTGGCGACCTATATACATATACATACTATAATAAAGTTTTGTTCGCAAAGCTCTATGCCACAACACTTTATATTTTGTTTACTCATATTTTTAATGTCCGTAATTTCCTTAAATGTAAGATTATTATTTACTATCACACAGGAGCCTCCACGTCTTTTTCCACGAGTAGAGTAAGAAATGAATGAATGAATGACTGAATGAATGAATGAATGAATGAATGAATGAATGAAAAACTCTTTATTGCACCAAAAACAAATAGGACACACAGAACATAGAAAAACTAAAAAGCACAAAAGGCGGTCTTATCGCTACAAGTGATTTCTGGCAGACAACCTCTAAGTAAGTAGGCAGCCTATAATTAGCTAACTGTAGTAATTCGATGTCATCAGCAGTCATATTGTATTCCGTAATACATATTATGTCAACTTTTTTATTCAATGAGTCTAAAGCAACAGTCAGTAGGTCTGATTTATTTAAGAGTATAACTATTATTTTTTTTGTGTCTTTGATTAAGTTCATGTCTGTTTGGTTTTTCGCAGCTGTCTCATACGGTTTGAGTCTATTTGGGCAAAGGGTTTTTTCCGTACTTGAATGGGCTTCTTTAATATAATTATCAGTACCTGTCTTTATCTCTAGTTCTGAGGGATTTTTAAATTTACCGGGGCTCTCTGTTTTGTCAAAATTAATTATTTTATTATTTGTTTCACTTTTTCTTTGCCTTATTGATGTAACTTCGATACTGCAGGATCTATTCTGATCGTATATTTTATTTATTTTTCCTTTACGCACATTAGGTGTGATATAATTACTTTATTTAAATTTTTTTATACATTTCTATGATTTTATATCTTCTGTCCAGTTCGTTTTTTAAGGACATAATCTCTAAAGCTTAGTTTTCGATTTCGTTATTAGCAGTAAGAAGATCGTTTGACAGTTGCTCAATTATTTTGGTGTGTTCTGCACATTCAGTATCGCAGTCATTTAGTGATGTGTTGGGCAAACTATTCATTGAAGAGTCGAATATTATTGATTGTTCGATATCCCTATCTAATAGGGAAGTCGATATATTAATGTCCTTTTCTTACGATGGGTAATAAATTCAGTGTCTGCGTATGTCTCCATTGTGTTTAGTGTTTTAGTTGCACAACAATATTTTTGTCTTTATTAGGTTGGTACTGAAGCCACCTCTATTTCCAATTAAGTTTTCCATCGCCATCTGTTCATGGGTTGAATTTATTAGAAAACGTAGCTCTGGTCGTGGCTCTGGTCTCAGATACGAAACGTGTATTGGGTTATGTTGGACCGGTGCAGGAACTGTTGAACCACCAAAATACTGACGATTCTACGTGAAATTATCTATTATTTACTACTTGTTTGATGACCGTTAGTATTCTGATGTGTAGTAGTTATAGTATGTATAGTAGTATATGTGATATTCACTTGCTTGAAATTTGAACCAGGGATAAAATATTTTAATACCTTCGTTCACAAAATTCACAAAAATTTGTTTTAAAACAATTTCATTACTTTGTTTTGATTGTTTATTTATTTATATTGACTTTTTATATTAATTTAAGTTTTAAAATCACTATTTATAATTAATCTTATCCACTTATGGGATTTAGTTTCGATTTTATATGTTTCACAAAGTCACTATTGTTTATGGTATTTCTTTTCACTTTATAATAATTTATATTTGTTGCTAACACTTATGCAGCTGAGTCAGGCCTTCAACTTAACACAGTTTAGTTTTCACATGCGAATTTAAGGGCTAACTATTTTTACTGAAAAATATATACGGAGCCGATCTGTTTACTTTGATGGCAGAGCCATCTCCATAAAGAGAACCCACAAAGAAATTAATGAATTTTTGTAATCAGCACCCCCAGAAACCTATAAAAGAACACCCATATTAATTTTCATAAAATGAAACATGTCCGCCATCTTGGAATTTCAAAATTAATGTCATTTTCGTATCCAGCACCTCCAAAAACCTGGTAAACGACACCCATATCAATTTTACGAAAAATAAATATCCACCATTTTGAAATTTCAATTTTTTTTTTGTGATTAACACCCCGCGAAACCAAGAAAAACTAAAACTTAACGTTTTTTGTAAGTGCGCCCGTTTTGCTGCTTATTATGTTTAAATTTGAATTATGATGTAGGCATCAGGGAAAATAAATATATGTACCTATTCTTAAATTAAAAGTATACTCTCAAATAGTCGCCAAGATGGTTATTTGCTCGCCGAAATAATATCTGTCTGCCAGTTTGAAATATTCAGTGGACAAAACTGGTATCAATTAGTCGCCAGATTTGGAATTTTTGTTCCTTACATTCTTTCGCCAACTTGGTAATTTAGTTGTTTGTTGTTTATTGTTTATTTCCAAAACTTTTTTACACATAATATACCGATTCTATGTTACAATTTACTTAAGACTAGGATTTTTATAAGAAAACAGTTTGCAGCGGCTTTGCACTAAGCACAGCTTGTGTCGCAAAAACCAGATAATGAGATACCAATCAACTTGCTCGGATACAATATTACTACCACTAAATCTAAGTTATTTTTATTATTAAACTAATATGTATAAAATAAGGTTTGTTAAAGTACCTGTGTGTCTGTGTGTGCTGTGTATGTGTGTTGTTTATGTGTGAAAGTGTTATGTGTGTGTGTGTGAGAATGTTGTGTGTAAGCGGCTCATGGCAATAAGAGTTCAGTTTCTATGTAGTCTAAACCTAACAGCCAGTCCTCCAAAATTTTCATTGCTTGCCTAACTGTAGACTTAATAAAGGCCGGAACTTTTTTACATACTTCATTATACAGGTAAGGTATTAGGAAGGGTGCGTGGCGTTGTGCAAATGTCGTACGTACTTGAGGAATTGGAATTTTGAAAACTCTGCGGTCAAGAAGGGAATTATACTGTGGGGAGTTTATGATAATTTTGTGCTGGAAGGTCTGCCACCTTGCCTCTTAAGATATAAATTTGTCTAACACGCAAGACTTTGCTTTCTTTATAGAGTAGGTTGGTTGAGTATCGAAAAGGCCTTTTCAACATAACTTTAAGGACAGACCTTTGTGCACGCTCGAGCTGTATTAGTTTTGATTTAGCTGCTGGCTTTTATTGCATAAATGAGTGTAGATTTACAGAGAGCTTTGTATACGGTCTTTAAAACTTCCTGATTTGCCGAATGTCTAAGGTTTTTCATTATGAAAGTCATCTTGCGTACGCGAGAAGCAGTTAAAGAGATATGCTGGCTGAATGAAAGGTTTTCGTCTATGTGTATGCCTAAATATTTAACGTTTTCCACGCGCTGCAAGGAAGGACAAGAACATGACAAATAATTAGATTTACAGGAGTGCATTTTTAGCGAGAGGGACAAAGGAGGTTTTGAAGAAGAAGTTATATGAAAGGCGACATATTTGGTTTTATGTACATTAAGCGTGAGTAGATTTGAGTTAAGCCACTTAGAAGCTGTACCGAGACCTTTTTCGGCATGGCCAAAGACTTCCTCCCAAGTGTTACCACGGAAAATTAATGCGGTATCATCTGCATAGCAGACAATGTCCGCTCCATCTAACCGCAGATCCAGAAGATCGTTCAAGTATAACAAGAACAGAGTAGGACCGAGAATACTACCTTGGGGAACTCCAAAGTTTATTGACAGAGAGTTGCTCACGGTACCGATAGACTTAATATATTGTAGCCGATCGGATAGATAGCTACGAAACCAAGATAAAGGTACACCTCTTACACCGAGGGATTCTAGTTTGCTAAGAAGGATTGGGATCGAAACCGTGTCGAAAGCCTTGGCAAGATCTAAAAAAACCCCAAGACAGTATTTCTTTTGATCTAAAGCAGATGATATTATATCACTTAAAAGCATTGTCGCATCCTCGGTCGACTTATTACGCTGAAAGCAAAACTGTTTCTTAGAGATGACCTTATGTGATTCTAAAAAACTAGTCAGACATTTATTTATAATTTTCTCAAGTAGCTTGGAGAAAATACATAACAACGACATAGGCCGATAATTGTTAGGACTATATTTGCAACCGTCCTTGTGCAAGAGAGTAATAGCCGCCGTTTTCCATTTAGCGGGAAAGACTCCTGTTAAAAGGCTCAAGTTATAAATATGCGTAAGGGGGGTGAGGATAGCAGTTCCAACATGTTTAATTAATCGGGGACATATTTGATCTGATCCAGGAGAACTATCTATGTTTAAATCCGATATCAAACTGTGAATTTCCTGTGGGTCTGTGGGGGTAAAAAATAATGAGTCAGAAATTGATCGCGTAGGTTTAAAATTTTTTGCTTAGTTCTTTTCAGTCGTATCAAGATTTTTGAGTATTGTATTAGCCAAATTTGAGCCAACGTGTGTAAAATATTCATTACATTTATTTAATGAGCTTACAGGGTCTGCCTCAATGAAATTTAAGGCATTTGCTTCACTTTTCTTGTCGGCTATGTGACATTTTTTTTTAATGGAAGACCATAGTTTCTTGGGATTACCCTTGATGAGTTCGAGCATTTGTGATTCATAAGCAATTTTCAAATTTCGTTGGAGGTTAAAAAGAAAATTTCTATACCTTTTGTACGTGAGTTCTGCTATTTTATTATTAGGATCTTTTCTCCATTTAATGTGTAGCTTGTCGCGATTTCTTTGACACCTTATGAGTCCTGGGGTGATCCAGGGATGAATGTTAAACTTACTACGACTAATGCGGACTGATTTTGAATGTTTGTCAACAGATGCTCTTAATATATGATAAAAATTTTCAGTGGCCTGCTCAACATTACCACTAGTAATAACAGAGGTCCAGTCAGCGGAATTGAGATCCTCTAAGATCCCAACATAATTAATTTTAACTCGAGTTCTCTGCTGTGGTCTCTTGTTTATTTTGAGTGAAGTTAACAGTATACATAATTCATGATCTGTTATATTTGAGTTTGCTACTATGCCTGTAGTGTGGGTAAGTAAGTTTGTGAACAGGTAGTCGAGACAGGATGAACCTCTTGTGGGGAGAGTAATAGCTGGCAGAAACTTATGAGTACAAAGCATACATAGGTATTCTGCGCAGCTCTCATCTAATGGTATAGACAGAGTATTTATATTTATGTCACCGCCCAGTATGAGAATCCTTGTGCTGTTTATTTGCAGTAAGTTACCAGTGATGTCAAAAACCGGTCAATGCATCTAAACGAGGGCGAACTATATATACCTAGAACGACTATTCTATCATCCAGAGTGACTTGTAAGCAATTGCAATCATCACAGTCTGGTTCACAAGATGAGACGTTCCATTTATCCGATACATAGATGACGACACCTCCGTTTTTATTAATATATTTTGATGTTCTAAAAGACGCATATCCTGGGATCAGAGGAACGATAGTATCTTCTGTAAGAAAACATTCAATTAATATGATTACATCTAATTAAAAATTTAAACGTTTAAGAGTCACTAAAAAGGAGTCAAAGTTCTGGTTAATACTTCTAATATTAAGTGTCAGGCATAGGAAATCATGATCTTTAGATAACAATAATTCTTCTAAGTTATCTAACCTTTCACATGTAATTGTTAACGATTGATCAATTTCATCCGATAGATCCATTACTGTAAATAATTTTTAAAATTATAATATCTACGACATATTGTTTGAGAACGAATGTGGAATAGAGATTTTTTAGAGGTTTGAGATTGGAAGCTGTATATAGCATGAACATGTGATTTGAGGTGATCAGCTGAAAACATTAATAAAGGAAAAAGCCACAGTATGTGTTTTGAGCTTATATTACGGGGAGATAATATGGTTATGAATAGTAGATGAGTAGCTGGGATGTGTAGTGTGACTAATTGTGGTGTGTGAATCAGCGCAAATTGTGAGCAAATATGAAATACAAAAACAAAGTACAGAAAAGAAAGACTTAATCTACGAATCCCTTGAGTTTACAGGAGTTCCAACAATACTGTCCAGGTCTGCCAAGGACATAATACGCTTAGCTTCTTTGCCATCAGATCTTCTAACAAAGATATTGCCGTTGCGGGTCCAGCAGTATCGAAAGTTAAATTGCTTACATTGTTCCTTGGCCGCACGAAAAATATCTCTATTTGCTTTAGTTAATCTTTCGTTCCAATAAATTTTTGAAGAACTACCATCCGATTTGCCAGACGTAGTTACATTTTTACGAGATCTAGCAGCTTTGATGAGTTCATCTCGCTTGCAGCGGCGTAACAACCTAAGCACGATGATACCGGGGAGCCTAGATTGGGGGGCTCTGTGATCCATCATTTTCTCCTTTGTTCCTAGGAGTAATGCGGTGTACCGAGTCTATGTCGCCTTCGGTTAGCTGGATGCCTATCTTATTTGCTGCGAGCCCCACAATGTGCTGGAGATTATCATTTACTTGCTCTGGAATACCCGCGATTTCTAATTCATTCCTCAGGTAATATTGGTCTTGGGAGGCCTTGGAAGATTGAGATTGGAGGCTTGTTACCAATGATTTCAGGTCATTTTAATCAGTCAATTTCTTTTTCAGCAGTATCCAGCCTTTCGGAGAACACCTGCACCTTATCGTTAATATTTTTAGAGATTAGTGAAATTTCCTCCTTTATTTCAAGGTTCTGCTTTTTTAGCTCTCCGACCTCGTCCCTTAGCAGGCGGAGTTCTGCCACTAGTTACGTAATATCACTACAGTGTTGCGGAGTTGCAGTTTCAGCTGATGGCTTGTAACGGTGGCTACCTCGCGTCAAGGTTATGTTGGTAGCGCTAGCGCCTCCTGCTGATTGCGTCTCGGTTAGTGCTGAACGCACCGGTGTACCAGAGTTGTCTCCCTTAGGACGAGAGCAGTTGCAGGTAGGGCAGGTCCAGTCCTTTTTTGCGCGCGTCAGACATTTTATCAAAGCTACCCTTCGCTAGACTTAAGCATATTATATCGTAGACCTCCTTGCAAGCTGAGCACTTCATGTAAAAAGGATCTTTAATGCATTTTCTACAAGCTGCACACGAGCTTGACATGTTTGTAGGTGGATATAAGGGTTTTAGGGTCTTCACAAAAACCAAAAACTGCTCGAGTTAAAGTAATTGTCGGATACCTTGTTTCATCGACCCAATAATAGATGGCGCTAGTTGGTGGTTTAGTGGTAAACTGTTACAGTTTTTGTGCACCAAATGAAGATGGCGCTGCTTGAAGTATTTCTTGAGTTTATTAGATCTTTGTTTTTCTCTTCTTGGTTAATAATAAGTCGTATGAGGGTAAGACCCTCAGTTTTCTCTTCTTGGTTAATAATAAGTCGTATGAGGGTAAGACCCTCAGTTTGCTTTGATTCGACTTATTATTATGGTGATAATCGGAGATAAACTTGATTATTACAGTGTTATTAGTGCCGATCGAAGCCAGTAATTATTCACAAAACACACCTCACGGTCTTAGATATTACATAGACACAAAAGTTTGGAACTTCTGCTAGGAGAAATCACTTTTTTATATTTTATTTACGGAGCTTAACCAAATACAACCGCACAAGTTAACCGAGCCCGAAGAATCAATATAGTATTAATATAGTATTCCATATTCAGTCTTTTCACATCCAAAATTTGATTGATTTGTCGCAAGTTTAAATACATGCCATAGTTTTGAGTCAATTCACCTTCCTACATCTCTCACATGCAGATCAGTGAACTGACCCAAGACTGCAGAGTCTAGCCTCCCTGCTAACATTTCCAGGATGCTGTTGCTGCTTCCCCTCATACTTTGTACCACAGACCATGTTACCTTCTCATGGTGGTATAAAAATCATCTACATGCGTATCTGCAAACATGAGGCACTATACCGGGGTAACCGCACCGGAGCCCTGAAAATGTTATTATATTGCACTCTAAGTGCATTGTAAGTCTTCTGTTTGAAACTGACCCATAGACCATTCGTCTAAAAACTTGACAGTATGCTTTAAATAGTGTGAGTGTAACGTCCAATGTACAGCGAGGAAACCTCCTTTATTTGGAAGTCGGTTAATAACATAACTACGTCCTTATACAAACAAACAATATTTTAAAGGACTCACGTTCAAATTGGCTGGTACTGTACCTTCTTAAAAAATAAGAAGATTGTGTTGAGAAATAGTTACATTGTAGCAGAATTATAAGGGGAGCTCTTTCGACATTTAGAATTATTTCATAATTTTTGTACGAAGTTTTCCAAGTAAGCGCATTTTACAAGTTAAGTTAGTTCGGTTCCGAGACGGAATTTTTCCGTCCGTGTTCCGTAGTTCAACTACGGAACCCTAAAAAGTTTGGCTATTGGAATTTGGAGATAATAAAAAATACGCTTCGATAGTAAAACTTGTACATTTAAAATCGTTGTTAAAGTACTAATATGCGGAGAAATTGAATTTAACATTACCAATACCATTTCACTATTTCATAAATTTGAGTTTTTTCTAAATATTATGTTGATTATGATTCTGAACTATAAAATTATAGTAAACTGTAAAAACTCCAACAGTTTTAACCAGCGGGAGTCAACAAGCTAAGCGCTCCTTCAGCCGCACGCCGCACGCCGCACGCCGTACGCCGTAGTGCGAAATAAAAATCTCTTTTAAAATGAAAATTGAGAAGCAATATTTTCGTGCCTTAAAATATCTACAAAGTGCAAACTACTCATTAGTTTTTTGTACAGCGTGAATTACGTACATACTCTTTTTAGTTTAATACTTTTGCTTAGATACAATATACATATTATTATAATGTATAATAGTTATATATAGATTATAAATTATAATACTAGCAACAATATTCGTTTAATCGTTTTACGCGCCACCTACGATATACCTATTTAATAATATTTAAATTTTGTTTCAAAATTGAACTCATTCATCACTGAATAAGTTAATTTGAAACTAAATTTATATAAAAAAATATATTTATGAACTCCACTTCCACTTTAAATTATTTAATTTAAAGATAATTTTATCTCATATCATATTATGTTCAATGTAGAGAAAATAGCTTAAGTCACTGGACGAAACAAAATGAATAGTGATTATAAAACTCTACCTTCTGTAACTCCCGTTCAATCTGCGCGGCTCTCTCCGCGATGGGGCCACGCACTGCGTATTGTATATTCAGCAGTTTCTGGTTCATATTGTCTTCTGTGAGGCACTTCTGCTTCATCTTGGTAGCTAGATTCACAGTGGATACTAGGCTCCCAGATACCTCGAGAGAACTACGGGTCTTAAAAGTTTACTTGGCTCGCACAATAAGGGAATCGCGTGGAGCAAAGCTTCGATTTTAATAAGAAATTAAGTAGGTATTTCACTAAATTATTTTACTTTTATTGATTAACTTTATGACAAGACTCGACTGTAGAACCGTCGCCGGTACGGGCGTATATGAAATGCTCTAGTAGTTGTGTTTCGTAATAACTTATATTGTGTCGCTCGCGCGGGCCTTCCCTGCGATTTCCATATCTTGTGTCTTGTGATCAGATCGTTAAGTAGTAAGATCCCCGCGAATGCAAATCAATAATAACTACAGTTTTTATTCGAATACGGCAAAGGCAATTAAACGAAAAATTAAACCGACTTCCAAAGTAAAAATGCACAAAAAAGTATTACTTAAATAAAATTTTCTAAATAATTCCCCTTTTAAATTCGGCTAAAATTTTAACTATTTCTCTACTCAAGCTTCATAATTTTGAAGTCCTCTTAGTAGTTTTTGAGATTATCGCGAACATACAGACAGACAGACTCAGCGGGCAACTTAAATCCTACTAATATTATAAATGTGAAAGTTTGTGAAGATGGATGTATGGATGAATGTTTGTTACTCTTTCACGCATTTTTTTTTGAACGGATTTTGATTTGACGGAGCAAGGAAATCGCATTTTGATGAAATTTGGTATGGTAGTAGTTTAAGCTCTGGTATAAACATAGGCTAGTTTTTATCCCGCAAAAGTAGTCTTCCCGCGGGATACCCATTAGTATATTTATTTACGCGAGCAGAGCAGCGGCAAACAGCTAGTTTATAATACATTTTAGACAAAAGGTGGAAATTATGCGTACTGACCCGCTCATGCTAGTTACGCACGACCTAAGGCTGGGACCATATTGTCCGGAATCCGGTTAGCCGGGAAAAATTCAGAGCATTGAAAACAGAACTCTGCGCTAATAAGCTGAAAATCAAAGTATCGAGTGTCAAACTATCATAATATATGATATTAATATATGACTCGACACTTGTGTGTTCGATTTCCAGCTCTATTGTAGTAACGCAGAGTTCTATTTTTAGCGTGCTGAATTTTTTCCGGCCTTCCGGATTCCGGATCATATAGTCCCAGCCTTATCTCTGGCATACGTATGGCACACGTATTTCTCATTTGACTAAAGCATCCACTAAGGAAGGATTTTTCAAAATTCACCCTCCCAAGGTGGTGAAATAGGGGATAAAAGTTTGTATGAAATTTTTATATTCCTTGGATATATTCGCATGAAATTTCGTATGAATTGAGTACGGAAAAATAATGATTTACGTATTTTACCGTTTTTCATTATTCAACCCCTAAGAAAATAAAATAGCGGATGAAAGTTTTAAATTATTATAAAGATATCGTTTAAAACCCCATTTCACGCGGGAGAAGCTGCGGGCAAATGCTATTTATATTTTTTGCAGTCACTATTAAACTCTAAAACTTTTCTCTCTCTGTCTATTGAGTTCATCTCTCATCTCTCATCTCTCATCGTTTCTCAAAAATGATTTCGTTCGCCCGTTTTTTTCGACTCATTTTGCAAATTCGACCACCACGGAAAAGACCTATGCTTAATATGCCTATGCCTAATGCCTATACCAATGAAGCCTATGACACTCAGAAATAATGCGACTTTCTATTGGTACAAGAATTTTAAAAATAGGTTGAAGTAGATCCAGAGATTAATAATAATAATAATAAACATTTATTTGACACAATGAGACATTACACCACAAATAAAACAAAGACTTACATACAAAAGTCATAAAAACAGGACAGAAAAACAACTCAAAATAAAAACATAAAAATTACGTACCATGAGTTGGAGTAGGTACGCAAGAGATACTATTATGGATAGGAAGGTAGGTACTAAGGCGGATCAATAAGTCCGTGACTTTTTGAATTTCTAACCTCCTTACTGAAAAAGCAACACTACCCCTGTCAACAGGCATCTGTCAGTTGACTCCTATCAAAATTTGAACTTGCTGCGTCAGTTAGTTTGTGTTTTACAGCTATCTTTATCAGACTATCCAGTAACTTAAGGAAACAATGGAAAATTCATGTGCAGTGAATTTCATGTGCTTATTAAGCATTATTTTTTGCGAAAAAAAACCATTACCGAGACCAAGGCTAAGCTTGATAAATACTATGAGGACTCTGCACCATCGATTTCAATGGTAAAAAAGTGGTTTACTGAATTTCGTTGTGGCCGTACAAGCACTGAAGATGCCGAACGTCCTGGACGCCCAGTTGAGGTCTCTACACCCGAAACAATCGAAAAAATTCACGATATGGTGTTGGCCGACCGAAGATTGAAAGTGCAAGAGATTGTGAAAGCCATAAGCATCTCGCATGGCTCAGTGGTTTCAATTTTGAATGATCACTTGGGCATGAGAAAGCTTTCCGCAAGTCGACCACAAACGCAATCGTGTAACAACTTCACAGGAAGGTTTGGCGTTGTTTAATCACAATATGGAGAAGTTTTTGCGCCGTTTTGTAACCGTGGACGAAACATGGATCCATCACAACACACCAGAGACCAAACAACAGTCAAAATAGTGGGTTTCTAAGGGTGAATCGGCGCCAAAGAAGGCCAAGGTGGGTTTGTCAGCCAATAAAGTTCTGGCGACTGTTTTTTGGGATGCACGTGGGATAATCCACATTGACTATCTTCAAAAGGGAAGAACAATTAATGGGGAATATTATGCCAACTTATTGGATCGCTTCAATGAGGATTTGAAAAAAAACCGACCTCATTTGGCCAAGAAAAAAGTTCTTTTTCACCAAGACAATGCACACATGTGCAGTTGCCATGGCAAAAATCCATGAATTGGGCTATGAATTGCTCCCACATCCACCCTATTCTCCAGATTTGGCTCCGAGTGACTACTTCTTGTTCCCAAACCTGAAAAAATGGCTCGGTGGAAAAAGATTTGACTCCAATGATGAAGTCATCTCGCAAACAAAGGCCTATTTTGAGGACCTCGACAAATCATATTTTTTGGAAGGGATAAAAAAATTGGAGAAGCGTTGGACAAAGTGTATAGAGCTCAAGGGGGACTACGTTGAAAAATAAAATGATTTATTTATCAAAAAATCTGTGTTTTATTCCAAAAGTCACGGACTTATTGACCCGCCCTTGTAGTGTAATGCCTAACCGTCAAAAAGGAGACCGCTCAGGCGTATCACTGCGGCGTAACTCCACAGTGCCTGGTATTATGCGGTTCCATATTGTTGTCGTTTGATGGACAGATTTAATACACTCAGCAACAGCACATAAACAGTTACATAATATATACATAAACGATTAACGAGATAATGATAATAATAATATATATTATGGGTTATAAAATACAATAGATAACAGTGTGAGTCATTGCTATGGACAATGCAGCGATCACGCCACCCGCGCCGTTCGCACTCACCTCACACACCTCCCTAGTCCCATAAGCTATAGTTAAGTTGCAAGGGGCAGATCCCGCGTGGCTAGGCGCCATACTTGTTCATAGCAACTATCACGAGATAAACAATACGAACAGAAAATGTACAATACATAATACATATATATTAATACTAGCGCTGTAAAAGGATTAAATAGTAAGTATTTTTATACATTTAGTTGTGATCTTTATCAATATTGTGCATAATTAGACTACATAAAATAATAGTATATATTTATATTTTAGGTGTGTTCTACATAGGTAATATCATTATTCGTTCGCTGTCGCACATTAATGACAATTGAGAAGTAGGTACCTGACCTTTAAGACTACAGGCTCCCTAGCCCCTGTAGACCGCCATGCGTCGGCTCGTACCCGAACGGCAAGTAACGTCATAGTTAAGTAGTACTTATAGTAAATTAAGTACATCATTAAATAATTATAATATATATTAAAATTAGGTTATGTCATAATAATATTAGGAATTTAATTAATTAAAGGATAAAAAAAATAATAATAATGGAATAGTACTAATAATAATAATATTAAATAAAAATAAAAATAAAAATTTATATAGGGTAAGGTTGTTCTCGTAGCAAAAAAGATTTAAATTTTAATTTAAAGTAATTTATTGTTTTCAGAGCACGCAACTCCGGCGGTAGAAGGTTGTTCCAGATTTTACTGGCCAGGTATCTGAAGCTACCTCTGAACATGGAAGTGTGATGGAGTGGAGTAATTAGTAAATAAGCCGATCCCCTAGTAGTCATTGTCAGGTTTTTGTCGCATGCCCACTGTAATTTGTCATAAAGGTAGGCCGGTATTTTAAATTTAATTACTATAAATAAAAGAGTAGCAAAGCGTAATTGTCTGCGACCATCCATTTTGAGCCACCGTAGATTGTTTATATAAGGCGTCACGTGAGCACGCGGAGGGATGTCGCAGCAATACCTACTGCACGCATTCTGTACCTTTTGAATGAGGCTTTTAGACCGTGCAAGCAAACAGGGACCTATCACCGCGTCTGCGTAGTTTAAGTTTGAGAGCACCAGAGATTCACAGAGAGTTCGTCGTAACGATTGTGGTATAAAATTTCTTATCTTATACAGTAGCTTTACTCTGTAGAAGCACCGACTGACAGCTGTAATAACATGCTTTTCAAATCTGAGTCCCTCGTCCATCAGCACCCCTAAGTTGCGTGCTTCTGTTACTCTTTCAATTTTATAATTTCTAATACGTATAAGTGGCTGGGTGAACGCTACTTTTTGGACCTGGTATTTTGTACCCAATATCATATATTTTGATTTATTAGGGTTGAGCACAAGGGATTTTGTATAAGACCACTCACAAATCAATCAAATCAAATCAAATCAAATTTTTTTTATTCAAAATTGGTATTTTTCAATACTCTTTTTGAACGTCGTTACTACGTGATGCCTACCACCGGTTCGGGAACTAACCCAGCAAGAAGAGCCGGCAAGAAACTCGTCTGGGGCCATCTTTTACCAAAAAGATGGAAAATTATTCTTTTAAAATCAAAATTATTACAATGTTTGCTTATGTCTATGTAACAAATAATAACATAAGATAAGGATAAGGAGCCACCATATTCCCAAGGTGTGCCGTCTTGAATGAAGTCATTAATTTTATAATACGCTTTGGCCAGGCGCGCCAGGTCATCGTTAAGCTTGCCTACAGCCTCTCTATTATTACACAGCTTAAAGTTTATGTACAGCTGGATATCATCGGCGTATATGTGGTATTTACAATGCAGGATATACCTGGTGATATCGGCACAGTACAGTGCAAAGAGGCGGGGGCCAATCACGGATCCTTGGGGAAGGATCCCTCTATTTACCCTACATGGGTTGGAGCGTATTAGCGTCCCGTTATACTTTTTTAACTCGACTATTTGAGACCGGTTATCTAAGTAGTCCGAGAACCAGGCGATAGCATCTGCTTCGAAACCGTAAAATTTTAATTTTGCCAGTAGTAATGGTATATTAATTGTGTCAAAAGCGCGCGAAAAATCCAGCAGCACCAAAATAGTGACCTCGCCCGTGTCTTGTGATGAGATGATATTATCCACAACATCCATCAACGCAGTTGTCGTGCTATGTTGGCTACGGAAACCAGACTGCACTGTAGGTAGTATTTTATTGTCTTCTAAAAAGACCTATGCCCTAAGATTAGCCCTTACAATCTCGGTAACTCACAAATTACCTACCTAATACCAAAGTGCCACTTTATAATATTGAAGTAATATAATAGTAATGAAGAATAAATAGTGAAAAAACAAATATCACGGGAACCGTACATTTTTCCGCAATAAAAAGTAGCCCCTGTTATAATCCAGAGTCTACACTACTACCATACCAAATTTCATCATATATAAAACTTGAGAGGTGTCAAGGGACACCCGGATGGAACGAAGTTCCTTTCGATTAATTAGTGAAGGAATTGTAATGTTTTTTTTTTTTTTTAAGTTATAATAATATTTTTTTTATTATTAACAAATATAATGTAATATAAACTTAATCAGTAGGCTCAATTTTAGTAATTCTAAATAAAAATAATTCTTTAAAAATATGGGGGATTTTAAGGAAATACAACATTTTCCTGAAGTTTGCTGTTTATCATTACTTCCCAGATATTGTTCCTTACTAGCAACACTATGAAATGGTGCAATAATATAGGATATGTTTAAACTTTTTTTTAACCTTTATTAACCTTTTATCTCCCATGGTTTTTTTGTCATACAACAAAATGACACACTTTTCAAGCCATATCATTTGATATACTTACGTCTTGTAGTGCTACAGTAATGGGGACGGGCTCCATAGGAAAAACTTGAGAGGTGTCAAGGGACACTCGGATGGAACGAAGTTCCTTTCGATTAATTAGTGAAGGAATTTTAATATTATTATTTTTTTAAGTTATAATATTTTTTTTATTATTAACAAATATAATGTAATATAAAGTTAATCAGTAGGCTCAATTTTATTAATAATTGAGAGAGAGAGAGAGAAATAGACAGAGAAACATGCGCATGCCGCACGGCTTACAACTATAGCAAAACGTGTCGTTACAGTCTTAATTTTTTCCGTCTAGCCCCCTTTCGCAACACGCGATAAGGAACTTCGTTCCAATAAAAAATATATAGGTTAAATATACATATAACCTATATATTTTTGCATTTTCATCGCATTTCAAACTTTTTCGTCATCATGGATACGTTAAAAATTCGAGTAATTATGGAATATGACTACCGTCGTGGCAGCAACGCGGCACAAGCGGCACGCAACATCAACGACGCTTACGGAGCTAACACTACAAACCAACGCACCACCTGTTATTGGTTTGCTCGCTTCCGTTCTGGAAATTTCGACCTGAAAAATGAACCTCGCGGTCGTCCGAAGACTTTGGTCAACAATGACGAATTAAAGGCGATTGTGGAAGCTAATGATACACAATCTACGGCTGAATTAGCAGTAGCTTTCGACGTTAGCGTCAAAACAATATTGGTCCATTTGCGTCAAATTGGCAAGGTAAAAAAGCTTGACAAATGGGTGCCCCACGAACTCAATGATCGCCAGAGCGAAGTACGCGTCGAGACGTGCCTTGCACAGCAGTGCAAGGCACAGGGGTTGAGCACAACAGACACACAAATGAAGGAATTTTGAACTGCATTGTTACCTGCGATGAAAAATGGATTCTGTTTGATAACCGCAAGTGCTCAGCAAGTTGATTGGATCCTGGTTCAGCACCTAAACAAAGCCCTATACGAAAACTTACCCCTAGAAAAGTGATGGTCCTGTTTGCGCGTCTAGCGCCGGTGTGATTCATCACAGCTTCTTACCAAACGGGGTGAGCATTACTGCAGATGTGTACTGTGAAGAACTGAACACAATGATGGAGAAGCTGACACATCTCCAACCAGCATTGGTCAATCGCTCGTCTCCGCTGCTCCTGCACGACAACGCGCGACCTCATACTGCACAGCAGACGGTCTCCAAGTTGCAAGAACTGGGGTTGGAAGCTCTCCGTCATCCACCCTACCAGCTGCCGCCAGTCCAGCTGATTTCTTTAAGAAGGGCATCAATAAACTGCCACGTGCATTGATTGCATGGGTGATTACTTCGATTAATACAAATAAAAAATACATTTAAAAAAATAACCGTTTAAATTTTTTCATACAAAACGACAATTTCATAGGTAAGACCTAATATATCTATACAAGGCTAACGATAGCCCTCGAGAAGTTGAGTTGCATCGAGCCAAATGCTGCAGAGCATTTTTATAATGAGATACTATTACACATGCTATAAATGAAATTAAAGAAGCAAATATAGCAGGTATTTTAGAGGTACCAAAATGAACGGGGAAAAGATTATTTTCATACAGTTTTCTGATGACATAGCTGCCGTTGCTGAGAACAGAAAACAACTACAAAAACTCCTTTATCAGATGAACACAATCTTTCTAAATATGGAATGAACATTAATTTTTCTAAAACAAAATATCTTGTAGGAGATAGAGGACAGAGTGACTATGGACATCTAATGATTAATAATAGACACAATAGAGAGAGTTAATTAATTCAGATATCTAGGAAGTATTATAAGTGTTGACTCCAGATGTACTGCGGAAATTACCGCTAGAATTACAATAGCCAAGACAGAATTCAATAAAAAGAAACATCAAATATAAAAATTAAACTAAAAAAGCAACTAATAAAACCATAATATTCTTGAGTTTAGCTATACAGGGTGACCTGAAATTCGATACATTCCTTTGAAAGGTAGAAAGTAGACCTCATTTACAGTAATATTTTTCATGGCATCCCCTATCCGAAAGTTGATATTTACAAAGTTGCATTTTTCTTAAAAGAAAATTCTGTTTCATGTCTCATAATGAAAAATTCTCGCTTAGCAAACTAAGGATATATATATACTATAGGAACAAATCCCTATTTATTACTTTAAAATATTATTTGACTCATTGACGGTTAAAATACATAAAAAAAATCACTAAAAAGACAAACATTTTTAAAAATACGTCATGTCAAAGTCAAATAGTCGAAAATAAAAAAAAAAATTTGAAATTTCAATAATTTTGTAAATATCAACTTTCGGATAGGGGATGCCATGAAAAATATTACTGTAAATGAGGTCTACTTTCTGTCTTTCAAAGGATTGTATCGAATTTCAGGTCACCCTGTATATGATAGCGAGTCCTCGACAATGAAAAGTACGGATATGGCAAGATTAGAAGCGTTCGAAATGTGGTGCTGGAGAAGGATCCAACGGAAAAGTTGGAGGGAAAAGAATACTAAGGAAGACTTCTTTATTAGATGATAGGAGAAAAGAGAAACATATTAAAAACTTTAGAAAATAGAAGAGGAAAGATGATTGGGCATCTCATAAAACATGACACATTCATATGAGGACAATATTAGAAGGAAAGATAAAAGGAAAGAGGGGTAGGAGAAGGCCAAGGAATTACTATGTTAGTCAACTTGTAGAAAATTTCATGTCCTATAGAGAGCTGAAGGTACTTGTGGAGGATAATCATATTCATAATCATAATCTTTATTTTCTATAATATGGTAACAAAATTGGTCTTAGTTTAATTTAGTAAATTTTTAGAACACATATTCTGCTAAATGCGTGCAAATTTTAGTAGTTTAAGATTTAAATACAATTTTATAATATCAAAGTTAGGTTAGGCATACAGCACTGGTTACATTTAATTACAATTAATAATAATGAAAAATTAAATTAACTATGAGGTACATTATGCATTAATTCATTAAAAGTTCATAAGATTAAATTGTTAAATAGAAACATGTCAGAATATTTTAATTAAATATAAATTGAGTCAAACTTAATCCTTTTGTACAAATATTATAATAAAAGAGATATTAGATTGTCAACATTGTAAATCAGTAAAATTAAATTAATCTAAATTCAAAGTACATTACAAGTAATAAAAAATTAATGATCATCAGATAAAAAGTCATTTATAGAGTAACAGCATTTCAAAGCAAATTTTTTTAAAATTTAGTTTTAAAATGATTAATATTGAGGTCTCTAATATGTTTTAGTATTTTGTTATAAATTTTTGGGCCCCTACAGAAAATACTCTTTGTCATTAATTATTTTTTACATGTACGCATAGTTTGTCACCATGACGTTTCTTATTACATTATCTGATAACCGCGGATAGAGATGCGAATTACATTTTACAAATAATGCAGCCTCAAGTAAATATAAAAAAGGAAGTGTCAGAAGCCGGTGTTGCTTAAATACAGGCTGGCAACTATCGGTACTTTTAATTTTAAAGATAGAGAAAAGTGGCGATTTATCAATTTTAGCTAAATTAGTTTTGAAATAACTATCGTAAAAAAACTTGCAGATTCCAATCTTCTTCTCATAAGCGACAAATATGAACGTCTTAAATGTGACGGGTGGACGACCCAAACCGAACCTACCAGAATTTTAGATACATTAAAAATTTCACATTTTCTCACAGATTTCGTTAAGGTTTTTTGTCTACCTGAGAGACTTATAAAGCCAAACATATACAGATATTTAATATTGTACACCACTTCCATTTCGATGATTATAAGGTCAATGAGTGCCTCACTTTAGTCTTGGCTACCGATATTTCAATTCGTCAACATACCGTTAAGTATGACAAAAGCTTTTTGTAATAGGTCACTTTTTTGCATAACACTACTGCAAGTGTTGTATAACACAAATTCATCCGCGTATTGAGATACACCTAAATTTGTTGGAGCCTTACAAATATCAATTGTTGCAATATTAAACAATTAAGGTGACAGTGAACCATCTTTAGCTAGACCTTTATTCGTACATAACTATAGCGTTATCTTTATTTTTTATTAAAGTATTTAATTTAATACTGTATATATTCTATTATCCAGTAGTAACAAAAATCCAATCAGATATTGTATTGTAAGCTTTCGATTTTGAACAAATTTCCACAGGTATTAACATATTGTTGAACCAAGGATTAAACGTAAGGAAACTATATCAATATTCCTAAAACCAACTATTAGGTCATTACATATGAAATTGGCGTTTTGTAAAGGAGGAACGTAAAGTCGATTTTTGACTTGATAACGTCTTATAAATCGATGGAGCCGGCTGCACGCACAAAAAAACATGACTCATGCGTTACCTGTTACCCGTTATCGTTACCAAGTACCAGCGTTAGCTCGCATTGCCTTTACCTCATTATTGTTGTTGTTGTTGTTGTTGTTGTTGTTGTTATTGTTGTTGTTGTTGTTGTTGTTGTTGACGTTGTCAAGTTCAACTATCGTCAGTAAACCGACATTACAGACAACCGGTATGTTTTTTTTAAACATAATATATTTATTTAATCAAAGTATTTACCATTGCTATCTATGCACTTTTGCCACCTCATAGGTAAATCATTGATTCCTTTACTTAAAAAACCATTCGGACTGGAATCAATAAAATCTTTCAAGGCCCTTTGGACTGCCCCATCGGAGTTGAATTTTTTTACTTGCAAGAAGTTATCCAAATTACGAAAAAAATGGTAATCTGTTAGAGCAAGGTCCGGGGAGTACGGTGTATGTCTTAGACATTCCAATTGAAGCTCCTCTAATTTGGTAGCAGTCTGTTGTGCAGTGTGTGGGTCTAGCGTTGTCTTGAAGCAGCAGTGATCTAGAGCGAATGACCAACCTCGGTTCTTTAGCAGCTAGCTTTTCCATCATTATTTGCAGTTGCTGGCAATAGACATCTGCCGTAATCGTCTGACCAGATTTAAGAAAGATGCAGTGATCGACACCGGCACTAGTCCACCAAACGCTCACAAGTAACTTTTTTTGAGTCAATTTTCGCTTGGGCAGGCTTTGCCTGGTCGCCAGGGTTCAGCCATTGCGATGAGCGTTTCCGATTCAGTATCCACTTTTCCCCACAGGTTGATTCGACTTATAATCCATTCATTATTGTTTGATTCGATTTACAATCAATTCTTCATTATCAAATCTGGTCCAAATTGTCCAGAAGAATGACGCAAAGAAAAAACCAAAAGAGAAAAAAACAAATTAATTACGGGTTTCGAAACACAAATGCATGATTAAATGGCGGTATAAAGAAGGACCATATGTAAGGACTTAATAGAAGGTTATTATTAAATTTTTGATTATAATACAAATCATCTAGTAATTTTGTATGTGACAGCCAATCCACTTTGTTAAATTGTCTTTTATAAAATTAATTGTAAAATATTTAAAGTTTTTGTCCTAACAACAGTAGAGATTTTAACCACACGATGATCACTTCTTAAGCTTTCATATAGAACTTTGAATCGAAATTCAATAGCTAAAGGATACAAAAACAACATTGGTTGAATATTGTTGCAGGACATCATCGACCAGTTTTACACGAGCAGGAGTACCGTCGTTTAACGTAATAAACCACTAATGCGTCGATTTGTAGGCCTCGACTATCTGTTTTTCGTGACCAATTTAATTAAATAATGATGAGCATTTAAGTTACAACTATTACAGCGTTACCTCTAGCTCTTCTAATGTCAAAATCTATTCCCAATCAATACAAGTCGATGCCTAAGTATAAACCACTCAATCAAGCATTTTATTACTTTATGTACCTTAACTTTTATAGAAACCTCTCTTAAGAAAATGATCTCCTTAAATTGCATTAATAGTTCCCAAAATGTAACATGTTCTTCATTCTTTTTTTTTCATATTATTTTTTTGTAGTATAATTTCTTCCGTCCCTACTTAATAGGTACTGTCACTTTTATCTCTTGATTCTCTAACTTTGTCTATTGTTTTTACTTTTAGCTATTCATTTTCTTTGACAATACTTTCTTCCATTATAACATTTTCTTGACATATCTCATAGGTTCTACTTCTTTTATTATTTACTTTCGGAAATTAGTTAAACTTTTTAAAAAAAAATATCGGAGGTACGAGAGGGCGCCACCGCTACTACTGTTCACATCAACTCTAATACTACTGTTTTAAGTCACGAAATTCAGTCTCAGTTCATCTAAATCACTAGATGGTAGCAAAAACCCCCAGAAAAAAGTGCAGTTCGCGAGTGAAAGTGAAAGGCCCAGTCCATAACAATAAAAGTTTTAAGTGAACTCTCAAACGGATTTTTTTCTACCCCCCGTCAGTAAAAATTGTGACAAATAAACTATTGCGTGGATAAAGAAAGTGGATAATATTAGTTGTTTTTAAAGACACTCTATGTACAAAGTGTGGGACTATAAGTGAATAACAAAAAAGTAAAAAAAAAACATTTACCGAAATTTGTCGATTAATTAATCAATAACGAGACTACTAGCGACATCTATTAGTAACTGATGAAAACTACTTGTAACATGGAAGACATTATGAAGTTATTAAAATCAATACAGATGGAGCTAGTAGATCAAAAGAAAGAAATTAAGGACATGGAATCAAATATTATGAACAGTATAAACAAGAATAACGACGTTCAAAAAGAGTATTTAAAAATACCAATTTTGAATAAAAAATATTTGATTTGATTTGATTTGAATATAAGCGAGAATTTCAATAAAATTGAAGAAAAGACAATTAAAAGATAAAACTCAAAATCATGAAAAAAATTTAGACAATATGGAGTGTATTATTAGAAAAAAAACTGGTACTTTGATACCGAAGAGGGCGAAAAATCCTATGAGGAATTGGAAAATAAAATAATAATAGTGGCAACTGACATAAATGTTACCAGTGACCGGCAGGAACTTGAATCTGTCCGAAGGCTGGGAAAAAAAATCAAAGAAACCGAGGCCGGTTAGAGTAACATTCAATACCTTAGGAAAAAAAATAAAACTACTGCAAAATAAGAAACTCTTACAAAATAGCCCCAAAAAATACTACAGAAAAGAAGCCAGCTACGGGAAGAAGTGCAAAAATATAGTGATGAAGGAATAAAAGCCATCATTAAGTACGATAAATTAATAATTTTGAGTGACCAAAACTCTAACAGAAAACTAAATGAACAACAACAATATTCGAAGAAACGAAATTTATGTATCGCTCCAGAAAATAGTAAGTAAAGCCAAGAATATCAAGCAACAAAGAAAAATAAAATTACTGACTTCATGAGACATACAAAACCCCTTGAAATTCTTACAGATAATGATATACCTACAACCAGTGCCTAGTAAGCAACGGAGTCCCCTCTACCACCTCAAAACTCAACCCGGCTGGTCAACGTGGGTGAGAAGAATACTAACTATTCCTCTTTTGACTACAACCCTCCAAGCAAAAATAATTTAAAAATTACTAAAAATAAATTTGTACGAAGCTCTATATTTTAACATACAATGTCAGAACACTCTTAACATATGAACGCTTGATAGAGCTAAACTAGTATATATCAGATATTAAATATTATATAATCGAATTGGCTGAGACAAGACGACTGGGACATAAAATAGTAGAGTACGAAAATTATATACTTTGTCACACAGGACAGACGCCAGGTTTATATGGAGTAGGTTTTATAATTAAAAAATGCTATAAAGACAATGTAGAGAGTTATATTGGTCTCACTGATAGAGTCGCCGTCCTAAACATGAAATTTGAAAGAACCCGACTATCAATCATACAAGTCTACGCCCCTACATAAAAATCAAATACAGATTCGTCTGTATTTGATTTTTATGTAGGGAAAGCTTCTATAGCACATTTAATAAAGCTATCTAAATATCCTTCATAGACTTGGTTTTGATTGGATTGGATTGGATTGGATTGGATTGGATTTAACAAAACCGAACGGTTACGGCGAGAGAAACGAGAGAGAACAAAGATTAATAGAATTTGCATCATAAAACAATTTTAAACACATTTTTTAAGACAAAGCTAAATAGGAGATGTACATGGATATCTCCTGATAAAAAGTATAAAAATGAGATTGACTTGATTTTGTCAAATCGCCCGCATATGTTCCAAAATATAGAAGTACTAAATGTTAACTATCCTTCAGATCATAGACCTGTTATAGCTACGATAGCCCTTACACATTCAAAGAAAAGTCGCATAAAATACAGTAACAATCAGAAGAAAACTATTACAAAGGAAAAATACATCTCAAAATTTAATAAATACCTGACTGAAATGCTGGACACAGCGCCAAATAAATCAGTTCAAACTTACTACGACTACATTATTATATCAATCAATAGAAGTCTTCAATCAATCCAAAACGAAAATAAAACAAATATTTCTCATAAAATTCTGTCAGAGCGCACACTACAAGTAATGAAAAGACGAAGAGAACTGCAAAGTATACAAAACAAATCTAGAGCGATAAAAAACGAGATCTCTGCCCTCTACAAGCTAATAAGTAAATATATAAAAAAAGTCTACTCAAATTACAGGTATAACACTATCGAAAAACATATTACACTAACAGTATACAAAGAAATCTTACAAAGACCTCAGAACGAGCAAGTCGTGGATTGACGGCCTAAAACAAGGCAAAAAAATCATTAACAACCGCAAGGACATCACCAACATTCCAACATACTTTTATAAGAACCTTTATAGTACGTAGGAAGAGAGTAGAGTACACATGGACCAACGCACAGACTACATTGACAGAAACTCATTAGTACCTCTACTAATTAGCTAGGAGTTGAAAAACAATACATCAGTGTAATCAAGAGTATATACAATGATAGCAAGAGTAGGGTAAAACTTGAGAAAGCCGGGCCTTGGTTTCCGGTCAAAAGAGGAGTGAGATAAGGCGACCCCTATTCTCCTATGCTATTTATAGCAACACTATTATAGTAAATTATTAACAAGCTTAATTGGAGAGGTCTAGGTATAAGAATAAAAGAAGACTACCTAAGCCACTTGCAGTTTTCAGACGACATTATCCTCCTATCCGAATCAGGACTTCAAATTCAACACATTATAGAGTCACTCAACCGTGCTAGTAAAACAGTGGGCTTAGATATGAATTTATCCAAAACAATGTTATTGACAAACAGCATAAAGAAAAAAATATCTGTGGGATCCGAGCCCCTGAAATATACAGACGCCTATATCTACCTGGGTAAACAAATTAGCTTTACCAAAAAAGTAATGATCAAGAAGTAGAACGCATGACACAATTAACGTGGAATAAATACTGAGCAATGAAGGAGATATTTAAGAGCAGCATGCCAACAAAAATAAAACTAAAGTCCTTAATTCGTGCCTTATACCGTGCCTAACATATGCATCCCAAACATGGAAATTCAACATTCAAATAATAAAAATAATAATCTCATGCCAGTGTGGAACAGAGCGCAGTATGTTAAATATTAAAAAATCCAAAAAGTGAACCATTCAAAAATAAGAGGCATCACCAAAGCAAAGGACGCTCTGGTTCACGCGCGCTCTTTGAAATGGAAGTGGACCGGACATGTGGCACGTCTACAGGACCAGAGATGGACAAATAGAGTAACCACATGGGAAGGTCCGCAGGGCAAAAGAAGAACTGAAGAACTGGTAGACCTGTAACTAGATGGGACGACGATCTGAAAAAAATAGCCGGCCACAAGTGGGTTCCAGTAGCCCAATCTAGAGATGACTGGTAATCCTAGGCCTTTACCCGTAGAGGGGTACTTGCAGATTAAAAACAAGTTTTAATTTAATATATATCTACTTATCAACTTGTAAAGTATTGTATTGTATTTTCTTTTTTTATATAACAGTTTTTTCTTTTATATTATATTTGTAAACTGCAGTGAAATAAAAGGCTTTTTATTTATTTTATTTTATTTTTTATTATATATTTCATAGGTTCTGCTTCTTTCATCATTTACTTTTCTGTTATTGTCCTGATGAACAGCAGCTCTAACTTTTAATTTGCTAGCGTAAGATGGTAACTCATTTGTCATATTGCACTGCTTCTGACAATAGTATTATGGATTCTTCTAAAGATTCATTGCTGGTTAGATTTATTGTATTTCTGCTCGTATTAGTATATTTATAATCATGTATGAAATTTGACTACTAAAATTACTGTTTTTTTTATTTGACAACAAAAGTATTTTACATAAGAAATTAGTTAAACTTTTTAAAATTTATTGGAGGTTCTGTCAAGTATTGAGCGCCGGTTTGTTTACGAAACTTTTGTTTCCATTTGACGGTTTTTTCTGTTCTTATTTTTGTATTTGATTGTTTATTTATAAGTATATATTTTGTGCCGTCTTGATACAACTGGTAAGTGTTTGTTTTACGAGTTTAATGTGTTTTTAAATCATGGAGAGTAATGAACCCCCAGACCCCTCGCCTCCTGACAAAAACCTAACTGCTGATGATTTTTCATACTCCCCTGTCAACTCTGCTCCTCTTTATTCCTTCACTGCACTAGAAACTTCCATTAGAAAAAGAAACCTCACTACATCCAATGAACATCCTACCAAACAGAAGAAACTAGTAAACTAGAAAACGTCGGTATCATTATAAAGAAAGATTCTTTATAATGATACCGACAAACGCCCCTTTATCAATTTCTATTCTGTGACATGAACATGTCACAGAATAGAAATTGATCCATCAGCTAACACTACCAATTCCAACATCAATTCCTAAAAAAAATAATTTAAACGTATTCTAAATTTTGGCGTCAAACGATTCGGACGCAATAGGGTGTCGGTAGAATTTAAATCCCCCAAAGATGCCAACACATTTTTGACTCACTCATCTCTTGTTCAAAATGGCTTTAGTACATCTATCCCAACTTATAATATCGCGCGCATGGGTGTTGTCCGCGATGTTCCTACTGATTGATCTCTGGAGGAAATTGTTAGCAATCTCGAGGTCTCCTTAGGTTGTGGAAAAATTATTGAGGCAGGCAGAATAAACAGGAAAGTGATTGTGAACAGTTCCCCAGAGTGGCATCCTACCCAATCGGTAATACTGACATTTGACGGATAAACCCTACCAACTCGAGTTTTTTGTTGTTACACGTCCCTTCCATATAGCTGTATGAGATATTTCCATAGATCTGTATATATATCCGACCATCGAATGTTTTAATTGCTGTCGTTTTGGACACACCAAGAGTTAATGCAGATCTAAGCCCAGATGCTACAAATGCTCTCAAGATCACAGTGGTGAGGGATGCCTGACCTCAGAAGATAAATCTGTTTGTCTTCACTGCTCCGGGAGTCATTTTGCTGTGAGTAAGAGTTGCCCTGAATATTTGAAACAGATGGAGATAAAAACAATCATGGCAGAGCGTAACATATTTTATGAGGAGGCCTCTAAATCCTTCCCACCCTTATATAGATCTTACGCCGATGTCTCCACATATAGTACCATTCCTCAACATAAGTCCCTCACACCAACTATTCCCTCATTGGACTTAAATCGAAAAACTCCTACATCCTACAAAAAAACCGTCTTTATTTCCCGGAAGCCTCGACTTGTCCAAGCGCCAGGATATGATAAACAAGATCAGAATACTATTTTAAATGATTTTAGAATCCCTGAATCCCAAAATAGCTACGCCCTCACAGACATAGAAAATAAAATAGACAATAATTCTAATATTAACGACCAACTTGTGAATCTTTTAATTAATTTTATTAGTAAAAAAGACTTCATAACAGACCACGTTGCCCATAAACTTACTCAATCTTAAATAATTTCAATGGATCCTCTCAAGTTCTTCAGTGGGATGCCAGGAGTATTCAGAATAAGAAACACGAACTTATACACTTAGCTAACAATCTTACGCCTTCTGTAATCTGCATATCAGAAACATGGTTAAATCCTAATCAAAATTTAAAAGTCAGGAACACAGCAGAAAAGACTTTTAATAGAAACATGACCGAAACTAATTTGATACACTACCGAAGAATTGTAGCTATGTCAAAACGTTTGTTTAGTAAAAAGAAATTCCTCAACTGGCGTCAATTATGTGCATCCCTCTCCCCATGTACTGGTTCCAGCAAAGTTTGGAGTCAAATAAATAGATTCCGTCGTGGTTGTTCTCCCACGAATTCTCCACGTATCTCTTATGAGTTAAACCGCAGGTTCGCGGTTGAAGTTTGATGGAATACACACAGCTCTAAGTAAAATTATATTTAATAATAGTAAAACCACAAAATAAGTACATAATTACATATATTATTGATCTAGAAGTTATAGTGAACATTTATATAATAAAGTTTAATGTATATATACTAAGGCGGGTCAATAAGTCCGTGACTTTTTGAATTTCTAACCTCCTTACTGAAAAAGCAACACTACTCCTGTCAACAGGCATCTGTCAGTTGACTCCTATCAAAATTTGAACTTGCTGCGTCAGTTAGTTTGTGTTTTACAGCTATCTTTATCAGACTATCCAGTAACTTAAGGAAACAATGGAAAAAAGTGAATTTCGTGTGCTTATTAAGCATTATTTTTTGCGAAAAAAAACCATTACCGAGACCAAGGCTAAGCTTGATAAATACTATGGGGACTCTGCACCATCGATTTCAATGGTAAAAAAGTGGTTTACTGAATGTCGTTGTGGCCATACAAGCACTGAAGATGCCGAACGTCCTGGACGCCCAGTTGAGGTCTCTACACCCGAAACAATCGAAAAAATTCACGATATGGTGTTGGCCGACCGAAGATTGAAAGTGCAAGAGATTGTGGAAGCCATAGGCATCTCGCATGGCTCAGTGGTTTCAATTTTGAATGATCACTTGGGCATGAGAAAGCTTTCCGCAAGATGGGTGCCGCGTTTGCTCACAGTCGACCACAAACGCAATCGTGTAACAACTTCACAGGAAGGTTTGGCTTTGTTTAATCACAATATGGAGGAGTTTTTGCGCCGTTTTGTAACCGTGGACGAAACATGGATCCATCACAACACACCAGAGACCAAACAACAGTCAAAACAGTGGGTTTCTAAGGGTGAATCGGCGCCAAAGAAGGCCAAGGTGGGTTTGTCAGCCAATAAAGTTATGGCGACTGTTTTTTGGGATGCACGTGGGATAATCCACATTGACTATCTTCAAAAGGGAAGAACAATTAATGGGAAATATTATGCCAACTTATTGGACCGCTTCAATGAGGATTTGAAAAAAAACCGACCTCATTTGGCCAAGAAAAAAGTTCTTTTTCACCAAGACAATGCAAGGGTGCACACATGTTTAGTTGCCATGGCAAAAATCCATGAATTGGGCTATGAATTGCTCCCACATCCATCCTATTCTCCAGATTTGGCTCCGAGTGACTACTTCTTGTTCCCAAACCTGAAAAAATGGCTCGGTGGAAAAAGATTTGACTCTAATGATGAAGTCATCTCGCAAACAAAGGCCTACTTTGAGGACCTCGACAAATCATATTTTTTGGAAGGGATAAAAAAATTGGAGAAGCGTTGGACAAAGTGTATAGAGCTCAAGGGGGACTACGTTGAAAAATAAAATGATTTATTTATCAAAAAATCTGTGTTATATTCCAAAAGTCACGGACTTATTGACCCGCCCTCGTATATATATATATATATATATATATATCCTAATATATATAATCCTAATTATTTAGGATATTCAAAACTAAAGATAAAAATAATTCAGATAACATAGGAAATAATACTGAGACTAACAGAAACAAAATAACTTATTATTTTAAAAAGGCATCTAAAAATGGTAATAACTCTAAATACAGCATACCAAATAATATGACAAACACTCAAAACAAAAAAAATAAAATCACATACTATTTTAAAGATATTATTGACGGAAATACATCAGGCAAAACTAATACAATAACTAAGAATACTTTTTTATATCTAATAACAAATGTCATAACCTAACCTTGTTTCATCAGAATATAGCGGGAATTTTGAATAAGTTGGACATTTTTCAAAAAAATCTAGATAATGTACTAAGGCCAAATCTTGGTGCTGTGCAAATAATATGTCTAACAGAAACGTTCATGAAAAAAGGCTGCGAAGGCAGCCTAAAGATATTTAACTACAAACTAGCTAGTTACTTCTCACTTAGTACGCAAAAACGGGGTGGATCTTGTATTTTACTAAAAAAAGGTTTAAAATATAATGTACTTGATATAACTAAAAAATTGGCTAAAGAACGTGAATTCGAGTGTTGCGGTATTGAATTGCTTGATTACAACGTTATAATTACTTGTATTTATAGAACGCCAAACTCAAACGCTAAGATCTTTATTAACTCTCTGGATCTATTACTAACACATTTAAATAATAAAAAGAACAAAAAAATTATCACTTGCGGTGATTGGAACATTAATGTACTAAAGGAATCAAATGATACAAAAGATTTAAAAAATACTCTTCTCAACCATAATATGGAAATAAATATAAACTTACCGACACGAGGCCTATCTGCTATAGATCAAATAGCTAGTAACATCACCAGGTACAAAACAGATTTACATCATCTGGCTCTCTCTGACCATGAGACGGGCCAATCAATAGCATTTACAGTTGATGACAATACAAACACATAAGTAAATAATATTAACTACTACTTCATAAGAAAACGGGACTTTAGTAAGGATAACATTCGCAAATTTTTAAAATGTCTCCATTCCATAAGCTTTACAGAAGTTTATAACCATACGAAATGTGAAAAGGCATTTAGATCATTTTATGAATTATACGACTTGTTCTACAAATTATGTTTTCCGGAAATAAATGTAAAAATTACCATGAGTTCGACACAAAAGCGTTGGCTAACAAAAGGTATAAAAAAATCGTGTGTTGTAAAAAGAAACCTTTATCTTAAATATACCCACGAAGCCCTTCATAAAAATTATATGAGGAAAAAATACCTAAACTACACTAAAATTTTACAACAATGTATAAATACAGCACATAAGAAATATAACAGTCACTACATAAATATATCAAAAAATAAATGCAAAGCAACGTGGGCAATAATTAATAGAAATTTTTACAGTAAAAATAATAAACAAAACATTGAATTAATAAAACATAAAAATACGCTATATACAAAACCTTTGGACATTGTAGAATTATTTAATAACTATTACATTGACATACAAAATCGAATAAAAGAAAATAATAATAATTTAAATAATAAAAACTATAAACATCCAAAGTATAATAATGACGTTCCTAAAAATAACCAACTTAACACTATATATCTATCTCCACTAGTACCTAATGACATTTACAAAATAATAAATTCCTTAAATAATAGCGGATATGATGACATTAACACAAAAAGTTTAAAACTGTCTGCAAGATATATATGTGCACCGATATCCCACATTATAAACCTGTCGTTTGAACAAGGATATTTCCCAAGTCAAATGAAACAGTCAATTGTAAAACCCATTTATAAAAAAGGAGATATAACAGATATGTCAAACTATCGGCCGATTACGTTGATACCTGTGATTTCTAAAATATTTGAGAGGGCTATACAAATTAAATTAGCGTCGAATTTAAATCATAAAAATATATTAAATAAACAACAATTCGATTTTACCAAAGGTAGTTCAACAGCCCTGGTGTGCTTTTCCCTTGTAAAACAAGTAACAGAAACACTTAACAAAAATGAAAATATAGCAGCCGTCTTTTTAGATATGAGCAAAGCCTTTGATCTTGTCAACCATGATCTACTCTTAAAAAAAATATAGGAATACGGGATAAGAGGCAACGCGCTTAACTGGTTTCAGTTATATCTGGAAAATAGGTCACAATGTACAGAAGTCACGAATATCGTCAAACATTACGCAATCAGACATCGATCTAGTTATAAAATAAATAAAAATGGCGTTTAAAAGAATATTAGTAAAGTGGTTGCAGGACAAATGTTTTTATAGTAATAAGGAATATTTTGAATATTTAAATAATGTAAAAAAATTTGACATTAAATTATTACAAATAAAAATATAAAAAATGTACCTATGTATTAAATTGAATAATTGAATTGTATTAGTTGACATTACCATAATAATTGTGCTTATTGTTTTAATTAATAATTAATTTATTTTGATGTGACCTTTAAATGCCTATTATCAATATAAGTTACTCTGAATTCTAATATGTTACTTTTAAATGATTTAAAATAATTTATATATTATGCATTAAAAGAACTCAATAATCTGAATATTTCCACACCTCTAATCTTTTTGAGCACTCTTAAGAATGCCTAATTTTAAGTGTACCTCGTGTGAAAAGTTCCTCAGCTTCGCGGAAAGCGCCAAGTGCTCCAAATGCACAGGGACGTTTCATCGCGGCTGTGCTAAAGGTTTCGACCCCAAAAGCACAAATAAATGGTCATGCCGCACTTGCACAACACCACCCATTAAACATAACACATCCAACACCACTAGTAGTGAAAGTACACCAAACGTCTCCTTTCTCGACGCAAACGTGGGTACATCGTCACCGAATCAGCTGGCGAAAGAAATGAGACTACTCCGGGAGGTTATCACCACTGTATGTACTGAGATGAAGTCTCTGAGGGATGAAGTCATTAAGTTGAATACGGTCATCAACGATGTCAACAAACGCGTGGATACCGTCGAACAACGTGTGGCCGCGGTGATGGAGAAGCTCAACGCGCACGCGAGTGACCGCGCACAAGACCCGGCGGTTACTGAACTCACCGATATAATCGATCGGCTGAAAACCGAGCTGAACGATCGCGAGCAGGAAAGCCTGTTCAACGACATCCAGATTGCCGGCCTCTCTGAGACTCCAGGAGAGAGCGTCTCACACTTGGTGGGCTTAATTACAAAAAAAATAGGCATCGACATCAAAGAGCACGATATTGTTACTGTTGTGCGCAAGGGAGTCAAAAGAGCAGCCACCGTGGATGGAGACCACCAGAAACCCAGGACGAGGACCTAGTCCGGTTAGCGAGGAGAGCGGTGCGCGACAGCATCTTGAGGGCGGCTCGTGTGCGGCGTGAGTTGGATACTGCAGGTGTCCTAGAAGGCCAGCCGCGGCGTATATACCTTAACGAGCACCTAACGAGATGCAACCGCGCTCTGTTCTATAGGGCCCGCGAGGAGGGTCGTCGACACAGCTGGCGGTATGTCTGGACCCGCAGAGGCTAAATATTCGTACGTCGTGAGCCAGGTACCACAGTACATAGAATCAGAACTGACCGCGACCTAGATCGAATTTTTGGTACTGGCACTGTTGGTCAGTCAGAGTAACGTACTTCTGTGTTATACTTGTATTTGTACCAATAACAGTACTTAAGCCACATCTGTCTGTTGCATATTTTAATTGTAAAAACATTTATGTGTTAAAAATGTGCTTTTTAATTGCATATCCTCATCGTAATACTGTGTTTGTGTTTTGTTATATATCTGTCGCATATTTAAATTGCAAAAATATTATTTTAATTGTCTTTTCTATTTGTATTTTAACAATGTGTACATACTATCATTTTAATACCGCATCTGTGGTTCATGTGTCAAGGCTATATTATGGAGGTTACGGTGGTGTACTGCTTGCTGAACTCTTTGACAAATGCATATTATGGTTATTTAGCCCATAATGACACAAAATTGTTATTGTGTAGATGCAAGGACTTAACACGCTAAGCAAACATGCATTAAAATATATACACATATTTATATAATTGTTTTGTAATTTTTTTAACATTATATTATCCTCTACGTCAATCACCATTATGTCACTATATTTTCATAATAAACAATTTTATGCTTGTATTTGCTTGCTAAATATAATTATTTTTAATGTGCATATATTGATTAAAACTAAAAATGATTAATTCTAAAAATATGAAATTGGCTTTATGAACCCTGGATCTTTAGGCTCCAAGCATGATGCGTTTCTAGTCAATAGTCAATATTCAATAGTCAAATTATTTATTCAAAATGGGTTCTTACAACACTTTTTGACGTCAATTAACAATTTTGTTTTTCACCCTTCGATTTCGATTTCGACCCACCCCTTTTATTATTATTATACATTAACATGGTCTTTATACTAATTTACATTTTTGTACATATTTTAAGTCATCTTTATATTTATTTAACATATTATATTATAAAGCCAGTATGCGGAAGCAGAGTGCAGGTTTAGCTTACACCCATACATCTTTGTCGTCAATATATTCTTGTATTTTATCAAAAGCTTTGGAAATTAAAACTCCTTTAACTTGTTGCCTAAACTTAGTCTCAGTAAGGTTAGTTACACTAGTTGGTATTTTATTATAAAACCTAACACAGTTACCTATAAATGATTTTTTAGTTTTGCTTAATCTATATGTTGGAATCTGAAGCTTATTCTTATTTCTAGTGTTACGATCATGATGATCACATTTCCTATTAAAGAGAGTTATGTTTTTTCTGGTGTACATAATGACCTCGTATATGTACAATGATTGTAGAGTGAGTATCTTTACTTCCTTGAATAGTTCTCTAGTCTAGTCTAGTCTCGCTAGTCTTTATTTTGAATATTGCTCGCACTGCCCTTTTTTGGAGAATAAATATGGAACCAAAGTCTGCAGCTGATCCCCATAATAATAGTCCGTAAGACATTACACTATGAATATATGAGTAATAAACTAATCTAGCTGTGTCAACATCTGTGAGTTGACGAATTTTCCGAACGGCATAGGCAGTGGAACTTAATTTATCAGACAGAAACTCAACATGCTGACCCCACTGCAGCCCAGCATCCAATCTAATTCTCAGAAAAGTTGTCACTTTTTCTAACTCAATTCTAACGTTATCTATTTTAATTAACGAATTTACTTGTTTAACATTAGAAGACGAGAATCTCGTACATTTAGTTTTGTTTGGGTTTAAAACTAGATTATTTGTATTAAACCAGGCGTGAACTTTACTCAATGTGTTATTTACCTGTACTAGTTCACTATTCTTACGACCAACTTTAAATAACAGTGATGTATCGTCAGCAAATAAGACAGCCTCAGCATACCTATTCATCATAATCTGCCCTGGTAATCGATATAGCAGTAGGTCAGAAAAGGCGGTTTCGAAAAAAGCGCGCGCAAATTTTTTGACACAATTTAAGCGTTTGTGATAAAATTATACACTCGATTTTTATGTTCTATATGTCAAAAGAAAGGGAAATATGTGTTCTTTACAGTAAAATAACATTGTTTTAACATTTTTAATAGGGTTGTCGTAAATCATTACACATCGTGTCTTCATTACCATATTCTTAACTAATTTTAATCAATATTTAGGTAAGAGGGCAGTAACTGTCATAGATACTGCACACTTGTTTAGTATTATTTCATACTGCTATATTGCTTACAGAATTCAAAACAATAAATTTAAATTACTACTTAATACAGCAGTAAAGAAGCATTATACTGCCCTTTACCTTAGATTTTAAATATATTTTGGCTATTTTACTATAGAGTACAGAACGTTACTGCTTTTTAGAGTAGTATTTTAAGTAAGGTGTTTTCAGAATTTCTTGAGCAGTATTACTGTAAATAGTAGGAAAAATAAACAAAAACTAGTTTTATTCATTAAATGTAATAAGATCCTCAATTATATTGGTTCTTGTTATTTGACATAACGCTATAAACAAATAAACTATAACTAATAAAAAACAAAACTTCTTTAAAAATATAATTATTTATAATATCTTCTAAAACATAATCAGACAAATCGCATATCACATAATGTTACTGGTTTCTAGGCACAAAATTATTCTTACAATTTAACTTTCGCTGTAATTGTAAAACATAATTAATGAGATCAATAGTCTTAGTTGTAATTATTTGGCATAACACTTATATACTTAATTAAAAACCGAAAATGTCTTTATAACATACTTACTATCAAAACCTTAAACTTTATCAGATAAAATATCACCTTTTTGGTACGTTTTTGGTACAAAATTACTCTTAATCACTAATACAAAACAAAAGTAGCTAACTTCAAAGAGCTTTTTAACATAAAATAATGTCTATAAAATAAAAAAATATAAAAGTTAAGGCACGTAAACATGTAGGTATTTTAATTTAAAATACGCCCTGTTCCAGTTTTAACGATAATTAAAAATATTATTCATCACTTTATTTCACCGACTTCATCTTCCTCGATTGCCAAGTTTTCAACATTATTAACAAACAAATTTTCCCAAAAAAATCTACGATTAACAGGCATTAACGGACACAAGTTTTGAATTATCTGCTTTTTCCTTCCGTCCGTTCCGTCATCAATTCCTCTTTCAATAATTCTGTGATCAGGATAAGCTATTTCTTTTAATTTAAAGAATTTCACCTGTAAAAAGCTTAATAATCAGAATGTTTCGTCTTTATGGCTAATCTTGTAATGAATATCAAAACTCCCTCTGATAACTTATACAGCAACTAGGTCTATCAAGTATACCCTGGGCTGAGAATTTCGGAGCCTATGCTGAGATAATTTATCTTGAAACTGGAAGAGGTCGGTTACGTTTATTTTTTTAACAGTAACATTTTTCGTACAAGTTACGACACAATTGACATAATCATTAAAATCATAAACCTTCCTTTGCTTTTGTAGAGACTTTTTAACCAAATGATGGAAACTATCTGACAACTAAACAAACTAACTAGCTGACATAAATGTGTGCCCAGGTTCTAGATATTTTATTAATATCTTCTCTGCAGTGATTTCATTGCTATTTATCATTTGTACTAAGAATGTCATAAACGCCCAATTCTTGATAAGTGAAGAACAGTTATCAGTCCATATAACTATATTCCTGTCATCGCGTCGTTCCAAAAGAAAAACACGAAAAGCAGAGACAATATATTCTTGTTTTCATCCCGATATTATTTCATTCCACAAAATAGCTACCGGTTTCTGTATATCTGTGAATTTGCTTAAAGGCACAAAGACGTCGCGTACCTAGTAGCGCAGTAACTACCACTTACTGCTCTATTGATTTACAAAATTATTAAATTATTTCTTTCATCTTTTGCCATGTTATAAAAGCAGTAAGGGAAGATACTGTGTTTATATTAATATGTATTTATGAGACATTAATTATAATTACTATCTTAAAGAGCAGTACAGCTCTATACTGTAGATTTAAGTATTAAAATTCATTTTGTTACTTGGTTAATACTAACGTAAAGAGCAGTATGTCAGAAATTTACTGCTCTTTGTTAAGAAATATGTGAATACTAATGAAAATGACAGTATGTCAATGAAATACTGCTCTTTTACGTAGTTAACTAAATTATTTTACCGTTCTTACTGCTCTTCATCAAAAAAGAAAATGCATTTCTTATATACGTAGATGTATGAAACCTAGATAGGAAGAAAGCTCGTTTGACGTACATTCACAATCACTAATTTAAAAAAAATGGCCACCTTGTCTTACTGCCCTCTCGATTACCACGGCAGATATATGGTAGGTCGTTTATATATACAGGAAATAAGAAAGGGCCTAGTATTGAACCCTGAGGTACTCCGATTTCAACGTATGACCCGGATGACATTACACCATCAATAGATACCTTTTGGATTCTATTAGAGAGATAAGACATAATGAGGTCTAACGTATGATCACAAATGCCATAGAATTTAAGCTTCGATGTAAGAATATTGTGATCACCACAGTCAAATGCTTTGGAAAGATCACAGAATATTCCTATAACATCTTGCGATCTTTCCCAAGCGTCAAGTATTACTGATATTAATTTAGCACCTGCAGAAGTTGTTGATTTTCCTTTAGTAAATCCATACTGACGATCATGAAATATTTTAAACTTATTAAAATGCATTTCTAATTGAATAAGCATTAATTTTTCAAAAATTTTACTTAATGATGGTAAAATAGAGACAGGTCTGTAATTATTTGGATTTGTCTTACATCCTGACTTGATCAAAGGTATTATTTTACTGACTTTCATTAATTCCGGAAAAGTTCCATTTTCGACACAATAATTGAATACCTTTGCTAACATTGGTGCAATGGTATCTATAATAGATGCTAGTACTCTGACTGATATACCCCACATGTCTTCTGTATTCTTTATTTGGATCATCTTAAACGCCTTTTTTACATCATTATCATTAATTGTCTTAAATTTAAATTCTTCTTCTATTGAAATGACTACATTACTTTTTAAGTAATTTAACGCTTTATGAGTTGATGGTGCGAGCCCTCTAGTAATATTCTGTGTTACATGGGCAAAGTAATTTTCAAAATGCTGAGCTACTTCGAATTTGTCATAAACCAGTGCGTCATTAATTTTTAGAGTTATTGTTTCACTATTGTATTTATTTCTGCCCGTCTCTGTATTTATGGCTTTCCATGTTTCTTTTATTTTGTTTTTTGATTTTAATATATTATTTCGGATTCTATTAGATTTAGCTTGAATCGAGCATTTTTTAAAGATTTTAGAGTAGGTATAGTCTGACATTATTAATAAATGATTTATCTTAACAATAAGATTTTCTGTTATAAAGTTCATAAAGTGTGTCTCTACTTTTCCTTAGCCCTGTAGTAGCCTAGTCATTGAAAACGGGTTTACCTATTGTTATTTGGCGTTTTGTAAATATATGATTAAATTCTTTTAAAATATTTTCGAAAAGAGTATTAAGCAATACATTAGGGTCATTATCAGGTGTAATAATATATGGTAGGATGCTATCTATTTTTCCCTTAAATAGCATCATTCTAGTCTCTGTTATATGCCTTACTTGAATCTTTACAGATCTATTATTTAATTTCCTTTCTAGTTTTATGATTTGTCCTTTATGGTCAGATAGCACACCACTTATAACATTCTTATTTAAAACGTTACAATTTGTCATAAAGTTATCAATACATGTTGCAGATGTAGGAGTGATCCGTGTTGGTTCTTTAAATAAGTATTCAAGGTTAAAAGACTTAAATAAAGATAAAAAATTACTTTTATATGTAGATTCTACTAAAATGTCAACGTTAAAGTCTCCACAGACTACAAGTTTTTTACAATCAAATATTTTATTTAAAATGTCCTCCATTATAGTCGAAAATTTATTAATGTCTTAATAATTTTCAAAATTTAAGTGTCTATAAACACATAAAAATAAGTAGTCATCTATTTCTGCCCATGCTATCTTATATACTCGCTCCACCGAAAAGTTTACTATGTCATTACGTTGTTTATATTTAATTCCATTTTTAATTAAAATTAAATATCCTCCTCCTTCCGCGCTAACCCTATTAAACACACTGGCTATCTTGAAACCATTAATATTAAATTGCATTTTACTATGTTTGAGCCAAGTTTCTGTAATACATAATACATCTATTTCATATTTATCTATTAGAAGTTCAATGTCAAGTATTTTGCCAGAGAAGCGGTTAACATTCTGGTGTACTATTGTTAAACAATTTTTATAGTGCTTCTCTTTTGTCTCACTTAACAGTTTAAACTCTGAATATTTTGCATATTCGTCTTGTTACAAAAGTCTTCGTCATTGATAATACCAATTAAAGTCGGTATTACCACAATATTATTAATATTAAATGCTAACAAGTATATTCTTTAGCACTTTAAACCCATCAATTATTTCCTGTTTAGTCAATTTTAAGCTATTACCACAAAATATTATAATTGTGGTTTGTGAGTCAGTGTTACAATTTTGTATGTCTTTAATTATATCCACGTAAGAACATCCTGGCTTGCAATAGTTTATTACCTGACCCTTTACATGATTATTTAGCAATGTTCCAACCTGACCTTTTCCTATAGAGTCCGAAAAAACTAGATTTCTTGTTGGTAAATTGCTATTTTTATGAGAGATACACGACAACCTCCGATTTAGACTTTCCGAGGGCAATGACTTTTCGCTAGAGTACATTGTATTGCATGAACAAGATTGTGTATTTACTATAGAATCGAAACGACTATTATATCGACCTAAGTCTACTATTTCAGTCAAGGAGCCTATATATGCTTTTATTTCTTTTTGCGCGCGCTCATATTTATGCGACACATTTCTCAGCGAGTCCTCTAAGGACAAGATATTCAAATTTAGTTGTTGTGTCTCCCTCTCATAATCGCGCAAGCACTGGTTAAGTTTGTTTTCTAAATATTTTGTTTGATTAATCAAGGTTATATTATTTTTTCGCAGTTGTGTAATATTTAGCCAGTGTTTCTGCTTTCTATATAATCTATTTGTTTTAAAGATAAATTTATTAATTTTAACGTATTTCTTATTTCTATTGCTTCCTTTGATTACCACACTAGGGCTGTCTTCACTATTTATGCATTTCTTTAGAGTCATCGTTGTAGATGGAGAGCACGTCAAGTCTATGTAGTGTACAGTATTGATTTGGAGTTCGTTTGGAGAGTGTGTGTTTATCAACTCATTAAATAAGCTTTGTGTGTCTTCCTTCTTTGAGTTGTTTATTTGGGACTGCAGTTCACTTATTATATCGTGAGCTTCACGTAGTTCACTTTCTGATGTTTTAATACGGTGCAAATCTTGCTCGTGTGAAGTACTACATTCGTCAAATGAGTTTACAATAATTTGTAGTTTATCGCGCTGGTCCTGGATATCCATTAGTTGAATATGAAGTTCACTAAGTTCATTTTTTAATTGAGAGTTTTTAGTTATTACGTTTTTTATTTCGACTTTGCCTTCTTCTCTTTCTTGAACTATTTTGTCACATAATTCTTTCGAATGTTTTAGTTCAAGGAGAACACGTTGCAACTTGTTGTCTTCCTCACGGGCTAGAGCTCTCCGGGTCATCATGTCCCTCTGGTGTGTTTAAATTTGAGTCTCCGTGCGAAAGGATAAACTGTCAGCTGCTGCAGTGTGAATAATATTTACTTTAAGTACCGAAAACTAATAATAATGTAGGCACAAAAAGTGTACTAATATACTTGGATTCGAACCCAGGACTTTGTCACTGTCAGCCCAGTATCACACTGTGCTAACCAGACTTAAATTCTTTGGGCGAATATATTCATCTTATGTTTCGGAAATGTTCAGTTGACGGTTTTTATTTGAATTTGAAATGTCCTTTATGTGTACTTGTTCGAATGTTCTTTGTTTCACTGTTTATTTCACTTTCGATTTAAACTTGTATATGTCACTATGTTTTTCTTGATTGAGTTAAGTTTGGGTTATTTAGCACTGATTTATTGTTATTAAATTAAAATTTATTCACTTTTGTGTCAATATTGTTCTTGTTACTTGTACTTTTTTGTATCACTTAATATTTCTTAGTTCTTGGATATTTTAAGATAACAATATATCATATTTATTATCACTTTATCTTCAATTTTTTTCACTTTCTACTAAATAATTCAAGAAATAACTAATTAATTCGATTTTTTATCAAGAGCTCAGCGTAAGCAGGTGCTATCAGGTCGAGCGCCATCTCATAGGCTCTCCCGCGGTGGTGGCGTAGGTTTCTACATTAGGAAAGGTCTGAACGCACAGACAGTTAAACATAATACAGTAACACCGAACGTTGAACAAATGTGTATTTCAATAAAAACAAGGAAAGCTTATCTTTGTAGGGACGGCGTACCGACCTCCCTGGCTGTCTTTTAACCTTTTTACAGACGCACTAACACATACAATTAGTAGTCTAACAGGGTACGACTTTTTGTAACTCGTAGGCGACTTTAACATTAATTATTTTAACACCAACACAGTGCATTACAGAATATTATGCGATTTTTTGTCAACACACAGATTGCGTCAGTGTACAACCGAGGCTACACATTTCACTGCGGACACGGAAACCCTGCTCGACCTAGTCTGCACAAACGCAGACCTGGATCGAGTCGTGGTTGACTACCTACCCGACCTCAGTGGCCACGCGTTTATAACATTTCGAACCAACCTACAAAAAACAAAGACCTATGCTAAAAAAATTACCTATGGAGGTTTAAAAGATATTGCGAGAGAATGATTTCGAATATCTCATGAACACTATAGATACTACTTTGAACAATTAACTAGTGTTAACGACATAGTGAATATTTTTAATAATAGTATTCAAGTGGGCATTTGATTTATTGGCACCCGTCAAAACTATTTATGTTAAGGATAGGCAGCACCAGTGGGTCACATACAAAATCAAACAAATGATGAAGTGTCGAGACGAGGCGCATAAACGCACGTACTACTAAAAACGAGTCGCATATTCGCTTTTATAAGGATCTTAAGTGCGAAGTGTCCTGTGCGCTTATTAGAGAAAAGTCAGCATACTTTAATACGTAAATTAACGCTAATATTAAGTCACCACAACTAATGTGGAAGCACATCAAGGAAAATATTAATGCACATGAACCTAAATCTGACTTAATTTTACCTAATCACCTATTCGACCCCGACCTTATTAGTACCTTTTTTTGGACGTTCCAGGCACTAGTTCAGTGCCCCAGTCAACGTTTGCCTATTTTAATAACAACTTATTAAGCTTGTCAAAATTTAATTTCTCTACGGTTAGCAACAGTGACGTGCAAAATATTATAAATACTTTAAAATCCAACGCGGTGGGTGCTGATGGCATAAACTTAGACATGCTGTCTATGGCTTTTCATTTTCCAGCTTGTCTAAGTGTTACAACTTAAATAATTAACATCATCACAAACACACACATCTCTTCCAACTGGCACTTTTCCTGAGTCGTGGCACTTGGCGATCGTTAAACCGTTGCCAAAAAAAGTAAACCTATCTGAACTAAGGGACCTTAGACCAATAAGCATATTGTCATGTATGGCTAAAATATTAGAATTGGTAATTCATGGCCAAATGAGTAGGTTTTTGGAAGAAAATCAAATACTACCTACAAGTGCAGTCTGGTTTCTGGAGCCAACATAACACGACAACTGCGTTGATAGATGTTGTGGATAATATCATCTCATCACAAGACACGGGCGAGATCACTATTTTGGTGCTGCTGGACTTTTCGCGCGCTTTTGACACAATATACCATTACTACTGGCAAAATTAAAATTTTACGGTTTCAAAGTAGATGCTATCGCTTGGTTCTCGGACTTACAAACTCCCTTGTGCTCAACCCTAACAAATCAAAATATATGATATTAAGTACAAAATACCAGGTCCAAAAAGTAGCTGTCACCCAGCCACTTATACGTATTAGGAACGATATAATTGAAAGAGTAACAAAAACACGCAACTTAGGAGTGCTGATGGACGAGGGACTCAGATTTGTAAAGCGTGTCATTACAGCTGTCAGTCGGTGGTTCTACAGAGTAAAGCTACTGTATAAGATAAAAAAATTATACCACAGTCGTTACGACGAACTCTCTGTGAATCTCTGGTGCTCTCAAACTTAAACTACGCAGACGCGGTGATAGGTCCCTCTTTGCTTGCACGGTCTAAAAGCCTCATTCAAAAGGTACAGAATGCGTGCAGTAGGCATTGCTGCGACACCCCTTCGTGACACTTTGTGCTCACGTGACACCTTATATAAACAATCTACGGTGGCTCAAAATGGTTGGTCGCAGACAATTACACTTTGCTACTGTTTTATTTGGAGTCATTAAATTTAAAACACTGGCCTACCTTTATGACAAATTACAGTGGGCATGGGAAAAAACCTGACAATTACCACTAGGGAATCGGCTTATTTACTAATTACTCCACTTCATCGCACTTCCATGTTCAGAGGTAGATACCTGGTCAGTAAAATCTGGAACAACCTTCTACCGCCGGAGTTGCGTGCTCTGAAAACAATAAATTATTTTAAATTAAAATTTAATTCTCTTTTGCTACGAGAATAACTTTCCTCTATATATTTTTTTTTATTTATACTCGGCGCGGCGAACCTTGATCCCTATGACACTGAAAGTTAATGTCACGACATAACATTGTGGTGGCGTCACTATTAAGTTAGGATCATATTAAGGCGTCTAAAAATGCCATTTATAAATTTTACGTAGCTTTATGCCATTACAATGATATTCCCTTAGTCTACTACTTGTTGCACATGTTAAAGATCCTTCAAAACTTTTTGCCCGTGAACACCAAGATTTTCCTTGTCCAGACACTCATTTTTCCTATCCTCGACTACGCTGATTTCTGCTACTTGGACATCAACGAAGAGCTGTTAACAAAACTGGAACGTTTACAGAATCTTTGTATCCGTTTTGTGTGTGGACTGAGAAAATTTGATCACATATCAGCCTTTCGATTGAAGCTCAAGTGGCTCCCTATCCAACTTCGACGTAACTCCCACATCCTCTGTCTACCTTATAACATTTTGTATAATCCCCTATCTCCTTCCTATCTTCTCGATCGATTTAACTTTTCTCGACCCATCGATATCCCTTGTAGGTCTAAACTTAGAACAAATCTTTCCCTCCCATCCCATTGCTCCAACTTCTACTCCTACTCCTTCACCGTTCATGCAGTCAGATTGTGGAACTCGCTTCCCCACACCGTTCGTGACAGTCCTAACATTATTGTATTTAAAAGACGTCTGAAAGAGCACTACCTCGGAATTCAATCCATATAAATACCGTTATTATATATACATATAGTATTTATCTATTATAGGTATAATATAATATTACTTTATCGTATCAACTATGTGTTTTATATTTGTTAAGTATGAATATAATATGTAAATAAGTATGTAACGTAATTTTAGTAAGGATATAATAATATGTAAGTAGTGTATTTGTAATTGTGTACGTCCTATCTGCTGTCTTTTATCCCATCTCTCTCCGTAGGGCTGCTGTAAGAAATTTCTTTTTAGAAATAAGCAGTACCTTTGTGTCGTCTTTCTTGTTAAATTGTAATTTTATACATTTTTCTTGTGTGAAATAAATTATTAAATAGAAATAAATAAAAATAATATATTGATTATTAATATAATATATTTTATTTTGATTTGTCGACTTTTTCTCTTTACGCTTTAGTTTTTTAGTTGTCAAAAGTTTAAAAAAATGAAGACGGAGAAGGGTTTTAAGGCACTTTTTCGATTGACGTTTTTCTTTTAGAATAAAAATTTCTTTAGACTCAAGTTGTAGTCGTTATATTTCATGATCCCGTTTTCACGGTGAGTTTTTTTATATTTGTGTTGTGAAGTTTTATTTTTCGTAAATCACGGTTGTAATAAAACACTTTTTTTTTTCATGTAAATTAGTTGTCAAAATTTGATTGGCCAAACCACGTGCTCATTCTTTCCGTTTTTACATTGATATAATATTAGATGTTTGTATCCATACTTTAATTGTTCTTGATATCATCTTTTATCTTGCTTACCTTTTTTTATTTTGTGATGGTCACACAGCCCGTGATTTTGATCATTTGGGGTTAAGATCATGTTGGCTATAAGACTCCAGCTCCATACATTTTATGGATTTTCCAGGGATCTATACTCCGGGTTCAAGGCACCGTTTTTTTTCATGGACTTATGGCTGATTTTCACACATCCGGATTTCTTAGTGCCGTCAGTCAGTTCAGTCCGGAACAACTAGTATTCCGGACTGAACTGACTGGTTTTGGAACCAGTCTGCACCACCCCTTGGACGATCTACGTCGCGGTGAACATACCGGCCTGAACGACAGAGAGACGCTACCGGAAGTTGGAGCCCAACTCGCTCGCGCCACGTGCTGACTACACTCCTGGACCCAACTAAGTGCCCGTGTGGTTAATGCCCCTCCGATTCCCACAGACACCAAGAGGCTAAACCAGATCTTTTGGCCTTCTGCCCACGTCCCCTTTTTTTAAATATATTTGTCACGTTGGTAATTCCTCGTTTCATTTAAATTACCCGTAACCATATGATAGCCTCAGTTTATTACTTTCCGATATTAATATAGCTTCCTCTAGAAAGGAATCCCTTGCTACATTTCTAGACATTTCGGTGGCATATGATATTGTTCAACTTTCTATGCTCATGTACAAGTTACAACAGCTGAACATACCAGAGAAGTTTATAAATGTCATTTGTAGCCTGCTGATGTGTCGAGAAGTTAAACTCCACATTCCTGGCTATCATTTTGATTCCCGCTTGGTCTGGATAGGTCTTCCTCTGGGTTCTGTAATCAGCCCAATCCTCTATAATCTATATTCATCCTCTCTTCACCTCTCCCTAAACTTAGACTGTCACATCCTGCAGTATGCCGATAACCTTGTCCTATACATATTAAATTCCTTTAATTCTAGCAGCTTCTATGCAACACTTATTAGATTCCCTAATATCTTCATTACAACAGATTGGTCTTCAATTATCAGCCTCAAAAAGTAATGTGGTGATTTTCAGTAGGAAAAGAAATATTTCCCCTGTAGATCTGAATATTGAAAATGAAATCATTCCTCTCAAAAATAGTGTTAATTTTTTAGGTTTAACCTTGGACTCTAGACTAACTGGAGCTAGTCATATAAATAATATAATTAAAAAAACCGAACGCAATCTAAACATAATAAAGGCTCTTGCAGGTGTCTCCTGGGGCTCCCATCGCTTTTCTCAAAAAATTCTATACAACGCCATTATCAGAAGTATTTTTGATTATAGCACTTTCCTCTTTCGTTCTTCCTTTTCTAAGATTTACTGCACTCAAGAGCACTTTGTTGTATTCTGGGCTGCATGAAATCTACTCCAATCAATGCTCTTCAAGTAGAACGTGGTGACCTTCCTCTCTCCATCCGCTTCCAACTTTTATTAGACCGCTTCTCTTTAGAACTAGTTTACGTTCAAATCATCCACTGAAAAAAAAACTTGAGTGTCTAAATAACTTGTGTCTCACATCCCCATTTTGGCGTCATAAGCCCCTTCCCTTACTAATAATTAGCATTAAAAAATTACGCATGAATAAACAGAATACTCCCATACAATCCCATTCCACGTTACATTAATATACATTAATTACATGAATGCCCCTACGAGGTACCTTCATACCAAGTATTTATATTGACCTTGGCTTTATAAAAAAATCTCGCTCAACTAACACTAAATATCTGACAAAATTGGATAAGAAATGGAGGATTAACAGTGACTACTTCTTCACAGATGCATCTAAATTATCAGAGGATGGAACCACTGGTGTTGCAGGATACTACCAAAATTCTAAAATAGCACTGCAATTTCAGTGCCCTTCCCATTTTTCTGTATATTCGGGTGAATGCACTGGTATATTAGAGGCTTGTTTATTTATAGAAAGTCACAATATATATGATGCAGTTATATTTTTTGACTCGAGGAGTGCCCTGGAATCTCATTCTTCTAATTCAATATATAATAAACTCCATATCTCTGTTCTTTTAAACATTAAACAATCTTTTTTAAATAGTTTTCAAAAAGTTCTAAATTTTCACTTGTTTGGATTCCAGGACATTCATTCATTAGGGATAACCAAGTGGCGGATTCTCTAGCTAAGTATGCTTCCTTACATCAAGTGGATCATAAACACATTAGGTATCAAACATATGACCTACTTACCATCCCACAAAAACATGTTCTCAAATCTTGGCAAGCTGATTGGGAATCGTCAAGCAAGCTTAGGGGGAGACCTTACGCCTCAACTCAACATACAATTAGACATAAACCTTGGTTCTGCAAATATAAATACTTATCAAAAATATTGTTTCTACATTATGTAGAATTCGTTTAGGCCATTGCTGCTCTCCTGTTTTCTTAAACAAAATTAGAATAAGATATTCGTTCTTGTATGAGTGTGTCTTAGACGATGGGACTCTTGACCACATTTTCTTCAACTGTTCTAATAATTCCTCTCTGTTACACATCTATGATCATCTTAAAAGTAGTTACAATAACCTACTTGAAAGTATTTTTGGTGCACTCTCATAATCAACCGATCACATTTTAAGACATTTTGACATGACGGTAACAGACGCTAAAAGTCTTTTGAGTCAATTTTATTAATCTCTAATTCATTTACGTATGACCGATAAGTAATTTTGGCTTCAATTGATATATTTATCAGATGGTGGTTAAGAAAATTTGCTTTACCGTGAAACTGAAATCAATTTATCTTAAGCGCCACTATCTCCTTAACTACCAGGCAAAATATTACAAAATCTGACATAGAGCAGGACATAGAAAATGAAAAAATAATGAAATTTTACCTTGACCTCATCAGAATTGGAAAATTAAAAACGAAAAAATCAAACATTAAACTGCTTTTGCCTTTCCAGTGACGTTACGAATTATGACGTATTGTTTACTATTATTATTTGGTCCGTACTCTTTCAATATCAACAAAATACAGTTTATAATATACGTACCTGCTGCTGGTTGCCTTGCCTTGCTGTAAGCAAAGTATTAAACTAAATATTGTTAAATTATTATTATCGAACATAAATCTATCAGCCCATTCGATCGCATTTTGATCCAGATTTTAACCAGTACTTTTTATCAATACCTTATCAATACTAATATTATAAAGAGGAAAGATTTGTTTGTTTGTATTGAATAGGCTCCAAAACTACTGGACCGGTTTTGATGAAATTTGACACAGCTACAGCCTACATGGGAGGACATAGGGTAAAGTTTATCGCGCCAAAATGTACTATATTTGCGCACACGAAGTTGCCACTCGTGGGCAACATCTATCTGCTATATTTTGAATACATTGAATACATTAATAAAACGTAATGCAGGATTTTAACAACTAGCGAATACACATAAAAATGATCACCAAACAAAGCTTTAAATAGAACAAGCATATAAATCAGCCTGGTTCCCTCTTTTGTCTAGTAACAATCTACATAACATTATAACCTAGTTACTAGTAAGTAGGGAAAGGAAGGTAAGACGGACCAGTTAAGGGAAAATCGACATAAAAATAAACTTTATTCTCCTTTTTGTAAAGTAACATAATTGAGCATTTATTGTTTGCACTTATATTTAAGGAACACAGCAATCAAATCATAGATTAATAAGATATTGGGTGAAATGAAATGCAATGAAATGTTTTTTTTTTATTTCCAAATGAAACTTAACAAGCTTTTTTCGGAAAGTCAACAGAAAAAGCTACTATCGGTTCAATCCTAACCCGCCGAGAAGTACCGGTGTAAGAAACTCGCACAGGGCCATCTTTTAGCAAAAAGATGGAAAATTGTTCTTTTGAAAGAAATATACTTTACATTGTAAATTTAAATCTGTTAAATATAAAAAAAATCCATTTCATGAGTTCCAAAATCCTCGTTTTGGTCCATTTTGCCCACATGTTACGGTAAAATGAACCACACATGAAGGTAAAATGGTCCTATTGAAACAGGAATTAAAACATTTTTTGTATACTTCTTAATCATCACCCCGTTCACAAATGAACCTAGCATCTTTATCATCATCTTCAATACCGGCACAACTGCAGTGTGCCCATGAGGAACTTAATTGACACTATACCCAGCTTTCTGTGGACTCAGAAAATAGATGTAAATAATAAAAACATCGGGCATCTTCTTCGTCTTCATTAGATGATTTTTTTTCAAATTTGTATATTTTCTTTTCCTTTACCATTTTCTTTTTGTGTCTTGACTGGTTTATACTGGTTTACCATTTTGCCCGTTTCATTTCGCCTTTTCGGTTATGTAAATGGTAGATAATTTGGAAGTCAAGTTACTGGCAAAATTCGCACATATTGTATTTGAAATAAAGTGAAATAGTGACTATGCAAAAATAAAAAACAAAGAAATCAATAACAGTAACGTAATAAAAGTGAAGGCTGATCAAAATTGTACTGTTTTTACATCAAAATATACAAAATATATTAACCTTGATAAAAACGCGTGCTGCCGCATGAGCACTCCAAAGACACTGACCGAAAACGAGCAAGTCGCGACTACTAAGATGTTAGCATTGACGCAAGTTGGCAATAAATTAAAACGTTTACAGTTTTAAAGTAATAAACTCGGTCCGTTTTACCCACAGGGTCCGTTTTGCCTTCCTTTCCCCTAGCGCGCCTTAGTTAAGGGAAAGCGAGGGTAGTTTTATTTTTGTTGGTGTTCGTTTGAAAGGCCTTTGATGTGAATTTCCGAGGCACACGTACACAGTAGTAAGTACACACAGAATAAAAGAGCGCTACCTTGTTGATGGTTGGTGGGTTTGCACTTTGCTATGATCAGCTCGCAGCAGCCGTTGAAATATTTTCTTTTCTAATCGACAAAGTTTTGTGATATATTTTACCGAGCATCTGTTTCATCTTTAGATTTAAGTTTGAGCAGTAAAAACTATAAATAAAACTATAATGTATCTATTGACGAAATATAATTTTAACAATTTAATTATGTACTGTCAGGGAATCTAATTCATAAACAGGTTAACTTGTTATCTTTGACAATTGTATTGTGACTGCAGGTCGTCATTATAGTACAAAAAAATGTGATAACACTCTGTCTCTACCTGCTTATAAATTAGATTCCCTAAAAATAACTTTCATAAATTTGTATTAAAGTGACAGAATCAAATATTTGTATTAAACTATTAGGTACTAGCGCCATCTGTTATGGAATAACATCGCGAGACCTCAAAAAGATTGTTAACTAATAATTAGTTTTTGGCTAGCTATTATGTCATTACATATGAAATTGGCGTTTTGTAAACGAGAAACATAAAGTCGATTTGTTTTAAACATAATTTATTTATTTAATCAAAGTATATTGCTATTGCTATTGCCATTGCTATATATGCACTTTTGCCATCTCATATGTAGTTCATTGATTCCTGTACTAATAAAACCATTCAGACAGGAATTAATAAAATCTTTGAAGGCGCTTTGGACTCCATCCCGCCCATCGGAGTTGAATTTTTTCCCTTACAAGAAGTTTTTCGAAAAAAATGGTTATCTGTTGGACCAAGGTCCAGGAACTACGGTGGATATCTTAGACATTTCAATTGAGGCTTCTCTAATTTGGTAGCCACCTGTTGTGCAGTGTGTCGTCTAGTGTTATCCTGAAGCAGCAGTGGCCTAAAGCTAATGACCAACCTCGGTTGTTTAGCAGCTAGCTTTTCCATCATCATTTACAGTTGCTGGCAAAAGACATCTGCCGTAATCGTCTGGCCAGATTTAAGAAAGCTGTAGTGAACGACACCGGTACTAGTCCACCAAACGCTCACAAGTAACTTTATTTGAGTCAATTTTCGCTTGGGGCAGGCTTTGGCTACTCCGCCAGGGTTCAGCCATTGCGATGAGCGTTTCTGAATATCTTACAGGATCCACTTTTCATCACAGATAATGATTCGATTTAAAATCCCTCATTATTGTGCCGGTTGAGTAATGTAACGCAGCAGTCGACGCGCGTTTGTCGGTTTGCTGCACTTAATTCATGAGGTTCCTTTTCTCCTTCCCAATTTGCTTTAAGTGGATTAAAACAGTTTTATCACTAATACCGCAGCCTGCAGCTAACTCCGACGTGGTTTGCGACCGATCCGCTTCCACAATAGCTTTCAATTCTTCATTATCAACTTTGGTCTCCGGCCGTCTACGGGGCCTGTTCTGCAGGTCGAAATTTCCAGAACAAAAACGTTGGAACCAAAAACGCAGTGTTTTTTTTTTTGCGACAGCGCCGCCATACACATCATTAATCCTTCGAGCCGTTTCTGCAGCACTGGTGCCACGGTGGAACTCGTGCTCGAAAATAATGCGATATTTCAAGTTTTCCATTTCGTACACAGAGTGACGCAAAGAAAAAACCCAAAAGAGAAAAAAACAAATAAATGACTGTTTTAGAAACACAAATGCATGAGTAAATAGCGGATTTTTTTTTAAATTAGAATTCCTAACCAAAGAAGATATATTTGAGATCAAAGTCGACAAAACGCCAATTTCATATGTAAAGACATAATACTTACTTAGCTAACAATTTAGCGATAGACTGAGAATAATACGTTGAAAACAAATAGACAGAATTTGGAGAGCAATCTACATTTTTTTTTCTCATTCATATTTAAAAATCTGTCAATAAAACTATAAATTTATTGATAAGTATTCAGGTTTCTTTTAGGGAAAATTCTCTTTGATTTCCATGAAAATATAAACAAAAAATGCTCATTATAATTACGGGGATATCCATTCGCAGCTGATGTGCAGTGATAACTAATAATGACATAAAATTACGACATGCGAGCAGCGAGACCTTCCTTATCGCGGTACTTTACTGGGATGAGGAAGGTCTCGCATAAATACTTTATTCTTAGTTACTGAGGTAACACTATTTAATGTTTGGTGAGTAATATTTTATATTATGACTACTATGTATTTTTTCGGAAAAAAAGCATTTGTTTAGTATTTTGTACAGTAAAGTACGACCACGTTGCTAATGGCCTTCGGCAATCATCGTTTTTCTATGAAAATTACACACGAATGACGACTTTTTAAAATTATTTCTGTAATATTAATTATTTTAAATATTCCCTGATGATATTTTATGGTAACTACTACTTTACTTCTGTTTTATATTTTAAATAATCAATAATTGAAATAATAATGTAATTATATAATTGGAGTAAATGTTGAAGTTACTATTGTACACAGTATAATATCGTCTGGGTTATTTCTAGCTGTTATGCATATTGCTTTTGCTGTTATTTGTTTTTTAGTTATTTTTTTAGTTATTTATTTGTTAGTTTGCTGTTATGGGTGGTACTAAGTGTAAAAGTTATGAAAAGCCACTAACGGTTTTAATGTTTGAAGTGTCTAAAGTATCTACTACTTTAAACCTTATGTAATATAATAATATCAAGGGATTGTCATTAGTAAATGTGTTGTTAGATTAATAGTTTTCTGTAAATAGAAACTGAGTCTTTTATTAAATTTCAAAGCTACCCACATGTTGTTTTATGTTATTTCCGAATTAATAAACAATTTTGACTAATCTCTTAGTTTATATTTTAAACTGTGATAATGTAAAAAGCTCTTTGAACAAATGGTTTATTTATATCTACCTACCTTAAATTGCTTGGGTAGGTCGAGATACATATACATATTTGCTATAACGGTTAAATGTTCGAATTGAAATATCAGTAAAATAAGTTCTGGTAATAGATTAATATCAGTTATTAACTAAAATTAGATGGTAAAAGATTTATGGGCAATGAACCAATACAATAAACTCCCACTAATAACAATTAATATGACTTTATTTCATCCTACAAGTAATTTCAATTATGTCGGTATTCTGATCTGACAATATATTATTTGTATTAGGTCCTTACATATGAAATTGGCGTTTTGTCGTACTGGCCACTTTCATCTCAAATATATCTTCTTTGGTTAGGAATTCTTATTTCAAATTTATACCGCTATTTACTCATCCATTTGTGTTTCGAAAACCGTAAAAATCATTTGTTTCTTCCTCTTTTAGTTTTTTCTTTGCGTCAATCTGTTTACAAAATGGAAAACTTGAAATATCAAATGATTTTCGAGTACGAGTTCCACCGTTGCACCAGTGCTGCAGAAACGGCTCGAAGGATTAATTATGTGTATGGCGGCGGTGTCGCAAAAGAAAACACGGTGCGTTTTTGGTTCCAATGTTTTCGTACTGGAAATTTCGACCTGCAGAACAAGCCCTGTGGACGGCCGGAGACCAAAGTTGATAATGAAGAATTGAAGGCTATTATGGAAGCGGATCGGTTGCAAACCACGTCCGAGTTAGCTGCAGGCTGCGGTGTTAGTGATAAAACTGTTTTAATCCACTTGAATCAAATTGGGAAGGAGAAAAGGAACCTCATGATTGAGTGCAGCAAATCGACAAACGGGCGTCGACTGCTGCGTTACATTACTCAACCGGCACAATAATGAGGGATTTTAAATCGAATCATTACCTGTGATGTAAAGTGGATCCTGTAAGATTATTGGAAACGCTTATCGCAATGGCTGAACCCTAGGGAACCAGTCAAAATCTGCCCCAAGCGAAAATTGACTCAAAAAAAGTTACTTGTGAGCGTTTGGTGGACTAATGCCGGTGTCGTTAACTACAGCTTTCTCAAATTTGGCCAGGCGATTATAGCAGATGTCTATTGCCAGTAACTGCAAATAATGATGGAAAAGCTAGCTGCTAAACAACCGAGGTTTGTCATCCGCTCTAGGCCACTGCTGCTTCAGGACAACGTTAGACCACACACTGCACAACAGACGGCTACCAAATTAGAGGAGCTTCGATTGGAATGTCTAAGACATCCACCGTACTCCCCGGACCTTGCTCCAACAGATTACCATTTTTTTCCAAATTTGGATAACTTCTTGCAAGGGAAAAATTTTAACTCCGATGGGGCAGTCCAAAGCGCCTTCAAAGATTTTATCGATTCCTGTCCGAATGGTTTTTTTAGTAAATTAAGCAATGAACTACATATGAGATAGTAAAATTGCATAAATAGCAATGGTATATACTTTGATTATACACATATATTATGTTTGAAAAATTCCACTTTATGTTCCTCCTTTACAAAACGCCAATTTCATAATTATGTAATGACCTAATACATTGTTTTATTCGGTTGACTTTTGAGGAGTCAACCATTTAAGAATGAATCATTTAGTTCTATATTCTACACTTTTAACAGAGTTAAAACCTAATTTATGATCAGAAGTGTCGGAACAACTTACAAACACATTTTTGGCACATTGATTTCTTATGTTTACGCGAATATTGTTCATTGTTTTAAACACTTACGGATTGTGTCGCGATGCACTTTTCATTTTGCCGACGTTTCGGCTACTTTCCAGCAGCCGTGGTCACGGGAGGACTGAGGTGGCAATTGTCCTATTTGTTGAAGTTGTTCAAACTACCCGAAGATTCTTCAATTATTATTTGTGTTCCGATACACCCAAAACATCTTGATAACGCGGTGTTTTTAAATTAAATTTTATTTTGGTTATTATTGAATCACAACTAGATGGCAGCACCCAGCCATCTTCTCGGTTAAAATTAGGGTTCTTTTTAATTACTATAGCCTCGCGTATCATTCTTGGGCGATAACGGAGTTCCTTTGCCAGTACTTGTGGCTTATGAAATCTTATGTAATGGTGAGGTTGATCCAGAATGTGTTCGCAAATTGCAGATTTATTGTTGCGATGGTGTTTAACATCTGCGATGTGTTCCTTTACGCGGGTGTTGATGGATCTTTTAGTTTGCCCTATATAGTCGAGCTTGTAGACTCCTGTATCTTGAAGGGGAATATTACATTTCACTTGTGGTAAAAATTGACTTATCTTTTTGGGCGACTTAAAATATGTTTTATAGAAGCTTTCCTTAGAATACAGCCAACTTTATCAGTGACTCCTTTTATAAAAGATATTTCATAGTGTATATGTATGGGACCTAAGGTGCCATTGGGATTCCTTATTTATTTATTTATTTTTGTTGCGAACTACGACGTCTTGGTTTTTACATATCCTTCTTACGCTTGAGTGGTGATAGTAATAATACAGCAACAATTCTTATATTCTCCTTTATTAGTACTTATGAGAGAGATGCTTAACACAGATACGTATTACATATGAGAGATGCCTAACACATACGTCTACACTATATATAGCCTTTTAGCTAACTGAACTAAACTAACTAGATAGGCTGTGCTTGTGTCATCTGTCAATATGACATTGATATTACTACTTTATAATACTGTTATATTATGCAACACCTTCCTGTTCGAGAAAAAGCAAAATAATATTAAAATAATTCTTACACTTCTACCTAACCTGGTTACGTAACCGGTATTTTCTAGACTCTCCATAGGAACACAGTTTTCATCGTAAATACAATTTTGAACAGGACCGTTTCCGAGTTGTGCCGAACTCATGGGATTTATAATGTCCTGTATGGGAGCCACACTGTCAGTGTTGCCACTACTATGGCCATTACCATAAAAAGAAGGTGGAGGATTTGTTGTTTTTAAATTCCTTTTTCTAGATGTAATGTGTTTTGTAATATAATAATGTATTCCTCTTATACACAATAACATTTGGATCTACAATATAATAGGATCTACCCCATCTTAATTTCTCTTGAATTATTCCCGGGTTTGTAATGGGTAAATTTACTCACAAGTTTCTAGACATTAATAATGCGACTGGACTGGGAAAATCTCCCTTTGCAGTGTTACGATAATGTAATAGTGCCAAGTATACGTTTGAGCCGTCTTCCTTGCACGGAATTGCCATTGTTAAGTTACCGCACCCAGATTATCTCGAAGCTTCCGTAGTTGCCGATGTACCCTCTTTTGCGTTCATAATTTTCATTTCTTTTTTCTTAATCCCACTTCTGACACCATGTTGAGAACTACGACGTCTTGGTTTTACATATCTACATATCTATATATACATTCGATCATATTCTCCTTTATTAGTTCTTATGAGAGAGATGCTTAACACAGATACGTATTACATATGAGAGATGCCTAACACATACGTCTACACTATATATAGCCTTTTAGCTAACTGAAATAAACTAACTAGATAGGCTGTGCTTGTGACATCTGTCAATATGACATTGATATTTCTACTTTATAATACTGTTATATTATGCAACAATCATAAGGACACCAAACAGTACATACATTAAACAAATTTATAGAGATAATCATATTTATATTTATATAGATTGCAAACTATACCGATGCATATACCTTAACAGGTCACACAGCATTCACAATAACGAGCTTAACATAATATAATAAATTAATATACTCCATAAGAAACAGATTAAATCGTAAATTATTTTAAAAAAAGGACTGTATTAGACTAAACCATACTAAACAAGAGCAAATAATGTCAATAAATTTGAGCATTGATCAATGACGAATGAAAATAAATAAAATTAAAGTATAAATAAAATTAAAAAATAAATATAATTTAACCATAAGTCATATAAACATAGAAACAATAATAAAAACAATGTCAGAATATAAAACATAAAACAACATCAATAAATCAGGACCTTAATCAATCACGAAATAAAATAAATTAATAATTATAAACAATAATACTTCAATGTCCAAATAAATAAAAGAAGTTAATTTTTTTATTAAATTACAACCTCAATCAATAAATAAAAAAAAAATATATAAGATTAATGTAAATAAGTCACAGCATACATTACTATTTCACACACAGAGCCCGTTGATATAAACTTTATAAATATTATATTAATATTTATAAGGATAATATTAATAAAATAATTTATTAGTGGCAGCACATTATAATATTATATCACTGTAGTGATTACAAATTTTACTTTTGAACTGGCTAAGTGAATCATTAAAAATGTCAATGTCGGTCAAAGCGTTGCTAACAATAATGTATTCGTTACATTCTGGAGATCGGCGCGTTTAGTCCTAGATTGGTTTTGGAAGGAGAACTGTGCATTCTCTCGGCATTCCAAAGATAGCGAGGCGTTGAGAATAATTAAAAATAATTAAAACAGCGGCACAACAATCAACTAATCCTAATATCACAAGCTTACCCTAATATCACAGATCACAATGTCTTTTATTTACTATTTCTACCACATATTTACAAAAGGAGAGGAACACCTCCCTCCTCTTTCCCGCCAGGATGGAAGGCAGGTCCTCACTCATCATCGTCATCGCTATGCCCAATTTTTGCTCAATATCGTATCTATTGTTTGCAAAAATTGGGCACTCGAGTAACAGGTGAGGAACAGTCTCCGCAACTCTGGGCCGACACAGACACGATGAATCCTCCTTCAACTTAGATCTGTTCAAGTAGAAGGTGAATCCACCGTGTCCAGTCAGTGCTTGTGTAGTGTGGTGTGTGATGTCTATTTTCTTAACTATTTTGTATGCAGCAGCAGCGCTTGGGAAAAAGAGCTTCGTGACTCCAGCCGTCCCTCCCACTTCATATCTGTCCCATTCCTCAATCGTATCCTGTCTTAATATACGCTTGACGAATGAAAGAGGACACAGATCATAGTCAGGTTTCCTTTTCAATTCCAGCGCGGCCCCTTTAGCTAATTCGTCAACCCTCTCATTCCCTCATAACCCTGCATGCGCCTTCATCCAAAACAGGGAGACCTGCCGCCTCTGCAATGCAGAGGCTGCCCTTGTTTGCACTGCCAGAGGATGAGGGGAACTAAGGGTGACTGCCCGGAGAGCCGATCTGGAATCGCTAAGGATACCGACCTTTGCCATTCCACTCTTGCAGGCTATACTTACTGCTCTTTAAAGCGCTAGAAGCTCGGCTTGTTAGACGGTACAATACGGCGGCAGTGCCAGCTTGACGGCCTTCGTCTCGGCCTCACCCTTCCATACGGAGAGTGCGGCTCCGACTCGACCCTCAATCTTGCTACCGTCCGTATAGATCCTATGGATGTGGTTGTTAACCACGTCTGCATACGAGTCCTCGTCTACCAACCTGAACCTCAGCTCTTCCTGCTCTACCGGATGTGGGTCCTCAATCGCAGGAGCCATTCGCTCCACCTCCCTGTCTTTCAACACCGGGTGTGATACTCCCTTCTTGATCTCATAAAGCCTCGAAGCTTCGAGGATTCTGAGATCAAGAGGGAGTATCCCAGCCATCAGCATCGCAGAGTTCAGGGAGACGGTCCGATATGCTCTGCAGATCTTTTGGGCAAAACCGCGCTGGACGGTGTTGAGTTTTTTTTGGACCCCCATCTTTTCCACGGTGGGTGCCCACGCTGCTGATGCATACAAAATAGTGGGTTCAATTACTGCTGTGTATATTATCTTAACTACTTGAGGGTTAAGCCCCCAGCCTACTCTGGCTATTCTTGCTACGAGTTTATATCGGGTTTTGCCTTCTGGCAAACGTTCCCGACATGGGTGTTAAAAGTTAGGCCTCTGTCGATTGTCAGACCAAGTATTTTTATACTGTCATAATATTTTATATCCCCCATTTTGAGTCGCGGCACATCAAATTTCAATTTCTCGTGGAGAGAAGCGCACAGGTTTTATGTGGTGCGAAATTTAACTTGTTGGCCTTACCCCACTCTTTTATTTTATCTAGGACCCCATTTGCTTTTGCGGGCAGCAGGTAGAACCTGAGTCGGGCGACCAGCATCTTCTCGACGATTTTGCTGAGAACAGGTAGGAGGCTGATCGGTCGATAGGCTTTTGGTACCCGATACGATTCCTTGCCCGGCTTCCTAAGTACCACCACGGTCGCCTGCTTCCAATGTTCGGGAAAGCAGGTGACAGTGAGGCACCTGTTCAGCAGCGCAAGGAACCATTCCGGGTTACATTCCACAGCGTGCTGGCAGATGTCGGACGTGAGGCCGTCCGCCCCGGCGGTCTTTTTGAGGTTGAAGGACCTTACGGCTCTCTTCAACTCCTTCATGATGAAAGGAGGGTCGACCGGACCCGTCGGCGGTTCGATGCCCAGGGACTCCGCGCGCCGGCGCGTCTGCTGATGTTCTTAGCTTTCATCACTTTCCTGGTCCTCGGGGTAGAAGGTCTCCGCCAACAATTCTGCCGAGCTTCGGGCGTCGAGGGTTTCACCGTCCCTCGTAAGGAGCAGATCCTCCTCCCTCCCTGTAGCTCTGCTCAGCACTCTGTAGATGCCCTCCCAAACTCCCTCCCTATCCTGTTACCTTCATCTGCGCGAGCTCATCATTCCACCACGACAAGGTGAATTTTTGTGTGTGTTTTTTGGTTGGCATTGTGTCTCTGCATGTCTGTGTGATTGCTTGTGTGTATCTGTCTATTGCGTCTTTTATTTTTTGTGTGCTGTGTATTGTGTTTATATCTTGTACAGTTAATTGTCTGTCCGACATCAACTCGGTCAGTTTCTCACGAAACTGAGTCCAGTTTGCCTTCTGTGTGTTAAATATGCGTGTGGTTCGTATTATGTTCATGCCTGTGGATTTCTGTTGTCTGATGCCGAAGGATATGCCATTGTGGTCCGAGCTCGTGAGGAAGAGGGAGGGAGGAGAGGAGGGTCCTCTACTCCAGTCGCCCACTCGGTTCAGCAGATCGTCGGAGCACGCTGTAACATCCACGTAACTGGAGTACCTTTTCCCCCTCTGACGGTATCGATTGTCGGGATGTATACTGAACTGTATGATGAATACCCAACACCGGGGCCATTCTGACATACTAATACTAATATGACATACTAATATGACTGCAGACACTTCCCTTCCTCGCGGGTTGTTGGGGCCAGAGCTCCAGGGGTAGTGCTGGTGGTCTCCACCAAATAAAAATACTGCTTCGATGTGTACTTGTATAATATAGGTACTGGTATGATAGCCGCGGTGCGTGCGTCGCATACGGAGGTGGTCGGGCGAATTCTCCGTGAGGAGTGACAGGGCTCGCGACGCTGTCGTCCGCTAAGCCGCGGACGCGCGCCGGAGGACGCGCGCGGGGTGTCGCGCGTAAGAGGGGGCGCACGGGGGAGAAACCGGTTAACCAGCCCGGCCCGATGAGACGCAGGAACACGGGTCTTCCAAGTCACCACCCCACCACGGGCTTTTTGCGTTAGCATCGCTTCCCAAAACCATCCTATCGGTACCCAACTCTCTTTCTATCCGTATAGGACCAGGTAGGGCCCCACTGGCTTATCAGGCTCGAAGTAGAAGGACACTACAATCATCTCCCAGGCTTTGGTTTTGAGGGTGGTCACGACAATGTTGTTGTTGCTAAGGCGTGTGTGTAGTTCGACATCCAATATGTCGTAGAGTACCACAACGCACGCCTTACTACACCGGGTGGTGTAGTAAGGCGTGCGTTACTACACCACCTTCCCCGTCGCTCTGGTAGACCCTCACCCCGTTGTATGTCCTCATACTCCGTGCCTCACCTATGTAGGGCTCTTGCAGCAATGCTACGCATGCCTTACGCTTGGTGGCCTCGAGCAATAGCTCCCTTGTGGCGATTTGGCTCCGCTGGGGGTTTGCCTCCAAAACTCTCTACTGGAAGCACTCACCGTGGACAACCTCAGCAATACGCTACCGCCGATCTGGCTAGAGCGTCCCACCTCTTCCTTTCCATATATCCACTTTCAAAGGCGTTGTGCTCCGCGCTACCATTCTTGGCCTTAGTGCAGTTTATGCACTTAGGCGCTTCTCCTCGCCGCCACTTGTCGCACTGGGTCTTCATATGAGGACCGGCGCAGTGGCTGCATCGTTCCTCTTCTTTGCTGCATAGCCTTTTTGTGTGCCCATACCCAAGGCAGCGGGAGCACTGCACCAACGGACTTTGGTCCAACACTCTCACTCTGCCTAGCCCTATATGGGCGTGTCCTATACTCATACATCTCTTCCATAACTGTGTGCTCACTCTAACCACTACGTGGTTCTGGAGGGGTTCCTAGCTTTCATTGCGTACGCTATCTCAATTTTGCATTCTTCACCCTTTAGACCCTCAAGGATGCCTGCATTCTGGTTTTTAAATGCAGTAAGGAAGTCGGCCTTATCGCACTTTATAGCATCCCTGAAGGCTAGAAGGTGGCTCTTATTCATTGCTTCCTCCACAACCAATTCTTCATTATTTCTCAGTCTCTCCTTTACCTTATTTCTTTCTCTCTCACTCGCACAGCCGACGACAACCTTTCTATTCTTCACTTTTCTTACTCTCTCTACTTTTTACCCATCCGTCCTTAGCATCCACTGTCTTCCTTATCTTTTCTAACATTTCATCTCCTGTTTCCCGCTCATCTTTGGAGGAGGGTCCAGCCTGCTGAGAAGGGTTGGGGGTTGCTTTACATATGATTCCTTGAGATTAGTTAATATTAAGTTTAATATTAAGTTAAGCTAGTTATTCCGGATATCATTAAACTGGAATAGGCCATTAGCATTAATAAATTTATTAAAGCACTCCCCAGAATATTGTTATAATTATTTGGTATCAAAAAGTTACAATCATCAACCCGTGACCAGTCGATAAATCCAATGTTTAAATCTCCGAGCATGATGATATCATGTACAAGATCAATTACATTGCTGGCGTTATTTGAAAACTTTGAGAGACTAACTGAATTGACTGGAGGCGGGAGGTACACGGCGCACAATGCAAGTTTCCTGTGGGTATTTTTTATTCGAACATTTAACTAGACCCACAGATTCTCACAATCTGTCTACCAAGCTTTCATACGTACAAATCATATTTCGCGCGACACCGCTATTAAGACTCACGCGACACCTCCATCAGATTTGATGCTGGAAGTGGATCACGGCGATACAGAACATACATATTTATCATTGAACAACTCACTTGTACACAGGCGGTAGGCCTTAAGCCACGTTTCGGTAAATACAATGATTCTATAATTTGAATGTAAAATATTTAAGTAAACATCATTGATCTTAGTCCGAAGGCCTCTTACATTTTAATAATAAATGTCCATTAAAAAATCTATATAATTTTACAAGTAACATTGACATTGTTATTTTATAAACTAAAGAGTTAGGACATATTTTTAAATCTTTCGGAGTTGCGTATTAGTATTGCTTGACTATGTTCGTCCTTACGTGTGTAGATACGGCCACCACGAACTGAAACGAACTTTTAGGCAATTTCTTTTGCTCTTTTGCGCGCTGCGGTGTGAAGAGACTTGTTGGATGGTGATAGGTATTCTGAAATAGGTGCGCTGGGACCATCGAAACCAGTGTTGGCATTGTTGGCCGACAGGATTGTGTTCAGGGCCGTAAAATTATCGTTTTTTTTTCAATTTATCGTACAAACAGAAACTTTTTTTAAAGCCTATTTATTGTGAGCTATATTAATTTTTAATAAGCAAAATAGTGAATAAACAATATTTAATTACAAAACAATATTTTTTTTCTAAAATAATTTAATTTTTCAATAAATTAGAAAGGCATAGACGTCTCACTTACTATAACAACAATAACCATGAACTAAGCATTAAAGAGTATCTAAAATATTAAAATTTTTAGTCAGATTGGAACTGTACTTTGTATAAAGTATACACAAAATCCATTGACCTTATATTATTATCAAGTGAAAGTAGATGATTAGAAACTCAGAAAGGTAATACGAGAGGGCAGCATAGTGAAATTTCAATTTTGGCGGGAACATTTGAACAGAAAAAAATTATCGCAAAATTATGTTGCATACGTTGGATTATCGTACAATTTCGTCACATAACGACACCTCTATGTTTGATCGTACGAAGTGTTAAATTATGTGATGTGTACGATAATTATGTGACGAATGCTAACGCTGATCAAAATCTAAGTATGATGTACTCGATTTATTTTTGGGATTATTTTTACTATATGATGTGACGGCTGCTAGAAGGGCATCTCGATGGCGTGTGGTTCTCAATTTGACTATCACCATGCGTGGACGTTTGTTATCGCGATTGAGCTTAGCGACACGTGTAATGTGCGTTACGTCGTAATCTAAGAATTCAAGGTTTATTGCCTTTGTGAGCTGTGTAAAAGTCTTGAAAAGGTTTTCAGATTTACGTTCCGGGATTCCGTTGATTTCGACGTTATTTTCTCGTGTATTTTGTTCTAAGCTACTCAGTCTGTTGGACAAGTCGTTAACTGTAGACAACAAATTTACATTCTCTGATTGAAGTTTTTTTATTATGACTGATTTTTTATCAATATCCTTCCCAAGATTTTCGAAGGTATCAGTGAAGAATGCATTGGGCGATATATCAGCGCACTCAAGATCGTACGCTAGGTTGCATTTGGGACATTGACAAATGGTCCCGATTTTTTATTGTAGCCACACAACTGGAACAATTCTTTGTGGCCATATTATCTTCTTCTGTCTGCAGTCTCTTCCATGAATATGTCAGCAACAACGGGAGAAACTGGCGAGCCCATCGCTACACCATCTACTTGCTTGTAGAAGTCATAATTCCACAACATATATGTAAGCAAGTGAATAAAGATTGTATATCAAAACTGACCAACTGTTCATTGTCTGTGAGAAATAGGTGTTTAATCTCATCAACAAAGTGGTAAGAATTCTGACACACATGAGCTTCACATGAGCTCTAGTGTATCCACGTAATAGTGAAAGTACATTAGCCACTAGATGAGCCAATTATAGGTTGGTGAGTCAATTTAGCTAACAATTGGGCGAAGTGGAGTATTAGGTTTATGTATTTTTGGCAAACCATACAACTAAGGGGGTTTAGTACACGAAGGCAATAAAGACTTGGTATCAATCCATAAACAATCCTCTACACTGCAGATAATTTCCTCAAAAGGTATGTTTCGCGGTGTTATTGCAAAATTCAAGCCCTTTTCCAAAACTTCTAGACAATTATTGAATTCGGGCATATCGGCTCCCATGGCTTGAAACTGTGCTCTCCGTCTATTATAATTGTTTGTTATAACAAGTTCTGCCAAACTGTTTGGCGTATTGATTCGTTCATGAATTATCTCAAGGAAATCGCTTGCGTGCACGTTGTTGTCAATAAGGACATGGTAGCTGTTCAGCAATGCTGCCGCGATTCTGAAATAATATATCATGTTACCTAATGCCCGGTTACTGTGAACATGTCTTAGTAAACGAAAATCTCTTTTGAAGCGACCATTTATCACTTCGACCACCCAGCGGCAAATGGTGACAAGTCTAGATTTATTAGCCTTGTCAGTAGTAAGCTGGGTTTCGTTCGGGTGCTTTGTTTCTGGCATCTGAGTCACATAACCACATGCCTCCAGATTGCTTATAGCATCTCTAAAGCCACGGTCTAGGATGAAAACATCTTCATCCCGGTAAAACCAGTGCAACACGCCATCTTCGTCATTTAAAGCATTATTTAAAATCTGGGCATCGGAGGTTGTTGCAGCGTATGGTCCCTCTACTGCAATTATCGTTCCATCGCAACAAACATATAAAAAAGGCTTCAAAAGGTTTCGGAACTTATGATTACTGTACGATTTTCTGTGGAAAAAGTAATTAGAGCTTTTATGGATATATATGTATGTGCCATCGAGAATAATAATCAACTTTCTTTCTTCAATTGGACTATTTGGATTGCCAAATAAACGCTCTGGAATCATAAGGTTCTTCTGCACTACTTCCTCTCTGGTTATACGGTCAAATCCGACACGGGCTAATGTTAATTTTGATGTAGCCTTGCAGGGGCTACCTCATTCCCAAGATGTGCTATCCTTCATAAAATCATTAACTTTATAATAGGCTTTAGCACATAAACGTTCTTTAACTACTTTTTTAAATTTATTGATTGAAAAATTTTGAACGCTTTCTGGGATCTTATTGTATAGGCGTATACATTGGCCTTTAAACGAATTCTTTACTCTACTAAGTCTAGTCACTGGTACGTCAAGCTTATGCTTATTTCGGGTATTTCTATTGTGGTTGTCACTTTTCTTTTTAATAGGTTTAATTTTTTTTAACATATAAAACATTTGATAGAACATACTGAGAAGCTACAGCTAAGATTCCAGTTTCTTTAAACTTCTCTCTTAATGACGTGTTGGGGGCCAGCTTATAGATTGCCCGAACACCTCGCTTCTGCAGAACAAATATAGTATTTATATCGGCAACATTTCTCCACAGTAGAATACCTTAGGACATTATACTGTGGAAGGAACTAAAATATACAAGCCTTGCTGTGTATTCGTCTGAAAATTGTCTTATCTTACTTACAAGCAAAGCAAATGCTGCTGAACTGAGTCTGTCGGCCAAAGCAAAACTACAGTGGGGCCCTTATATTGTCGGCCCAACAATATGAGGGCCCCACTGTAGTTTTGCGTCTAAAGTTATACCTAAAAAGACGGTTGTATCTACTAGTTCCATACCATTTCCATTCTATAGAACATTGGTTTCAGTTTGCCTTACATTTGGCAACGTGAACTTTATACATTTAGTTTTTTCGCTATTTAACGAAAGATTGTAAACACTAAACCAGTGTACTATTTTTGAGAGAGCATTATTTACTTCATCATAGCCTGAGTTTTGGCGATTAATATTAAAAGTAAGCGACGCGTCATCGGCAAATAAGACTATCCCGTTTTTTCCATTAATAAGGTATGGTAGTTCATTTATATAGACCAGAAAAAGAAAGGGTCCTAAATCCATATTCTTCAAGAATCCATATCCTTGTGGGACCCCCATCTCAATTTTGGTATCTGTGGATCTTTTTTCATTTATCTCAACCCGCTGAGTCCTATTTGATAAATGAGATTTTAAGAGGACGAGTGCTGGTCTGGTCCCCTTACTCCATATTGGCATAGTTTCCTGATCAACGTTGTGTGCTGCACGCAATCAAATGCCTTAGAGAGATCACAATAGACTACTAGAGTATCATGAGATCCCTCCCAAGCATCAAAAATATAACTAATCAGATCAACGCTGCATCTGTTGTAGAGCGACCATTCGTAAAATAGAATTGTTTATTATGTAAAATGTTATTTATATTAAAGTGTGCTAGTAGCTAAATAAAGTATTATTTTTTAATATATTTTACTTAGTGTTGGTAAAATAGATATAGGTCGGAAGTTAGATGGATCCGACTTACTACCAGACTTAAACAGGGATAAAACTTTATTATGTTTCATTAGATCAGGAAATACGCCACTTTTTATACAATCATTAAAAATAGTTGCTAAGTAAGATGTGATAATATCGATTATAGATTTAATAACTTTCATTGATAGGCCCCATAAATCTGCAGTATTCTTAATATTTAATAAATTTAAATTTTTAATAATGTCTTGCGGTCCTATTTCTTTAAATCTAAATTCGATTTCACACTATTTTACATTATCTTTAAGAGGTAATTCAGCAGGAGAGGCATACAAATTTTTGGTGGTTGAAAATGTAATGTCAGCAAAGAATTTCTTAAAAGCATTTGCAACTTCACTGTCGGAATTAATTATTTTATTATCTATATTCAATTTAAAATATGTGGTGCAGCTGGTGACTCTTCCAGTTTCATTTGCAATGATTTGCCAAGTTGTTTTCATCTTATTTTTCGAATTCTTAATTTTATTTCTAATTTGAAGAGATTTTGCTGCAGAGCAAACTTGCTTAAATGTTTTTGAATATAACCTTACATAATTTTTAAATTCTTCACTTCGTTTCATTGTTCTTTCATTATAAAGTTCATACAATTTGAATCTATTTTTTAAAATACCTGCCGTTGCCCATTCGCTGAATTTACTTTTATTGTTTGTCCTCACTGTCTTAGAGGTGAAAATAGTATCAAATTTATCTTTAATTAATTTAAACATTTTACCAAACGACATATTCGGGCTACTATGATACTCTAAATGTCCAATATAATTTCACCTCTAAATTTCTTAATATGTTTGACATTTATTGGTATACATGTGTTTCAGTCCTTGAGTAATTGTTTGCAATTATTATCTATAGGGAAAATGGCCCGCTGCCTAAGTAAATAATTAATTCTGACAGTGAAGTTGCAAATGCTTTTGAGAAATTCTTTGCTGACATTACATTTTCAACCACCAAAAATTTGTATGCCTCTCCTGCTGAATTACCTCTTAAAGATAATGTAAAATAGTGTGAAATCGAATTTAGATTTAAAGAAATAGGACCGCAAGACATTATTAAAAATTTAAATTTATTAAATATTAAGAATACTGCAGATTTATGGGGCCTATCAATGAAAGTTATTAAATCTATAATCGATATTATCACATCTTACTTAGCAATATTTCCTGATCTAATGAAACATAGTAAAGTTTTACCCCTGTTTAAGTCTGGTAGTATGTCGGATCCATTTAACTTCCGACCTATATCTATTTTACCAACACTAAGTAAAATATATTAAAAATAATACTTACTCAGCTACAAGCACACTTTAATATAAATAACATTTTACATAATAAACAATCCTATTTTACGAATGGTCGCTCTACAACAGATGCAGCGTTGATCTGATTAGTTATATTTTTGATGCTTGGGAGGGGTATCATGATACTCTAGGAGTCTTTTGTGATCTCTCTAAGGCATTTGATTGCGTGCAGTACACAAGTTGATCAGGAAACTATGCCAATATGGAGTAAGAGGACTAGTCCAGCACTCGTCCTCTTAAAATCTCATTTATCAAATAGGTCTCAGCGGGTTGAGATAAATGGAAAAAGATCCACAGGTACCAAAATTGAGATGGGGGTCCCACAAGGATCCATTTTAGGACCCTTTCTCTTTTTGGTCTATATAAATGACCTACCATACCTTATTAATGCAAAAAACGGGATAGTCTTATTTGCCGATGACACGTCGCTTACTTTTAATATTAATCGCCAAAACTCAGGCTATGACGAAGTAAATAATGCTCTCTCAAAAATAGTACACTGGTTTAGTGTTAACAATCTTTCGTTAAATAGCAAAAAAACTAAATGTATAAAGTTCACGTTGCCAAATGTAAGACAAACTGAAACCAATGTTCTATAGAATGGAAAAGGTATGGATCTAGTAGATACAGCCGTCTTTTTAGGTATAACTTTAGACGCAAAACTACAATGGGGCCCTCTTATTGTTGGACCGACAATATGAGGGCCCCACTGTAGTTTTGCGTTGGCCGACTGACTCAGTTCAGCAGCATTTGCTATGCTTGTAAGTAAGATAAGACAATTTTCAGACGAAAACACAGCAAGGCTTGTATATTTTAGTTCCTTTCACAGTATGATGTCCTATGGCATTCTACTGTGGAGAAATGTTGCTGATATAAATACTATATTTGTTCTGCAGAAGCGAGTTACGTCATTAAGAGAGAAGTTTAAAGAAACTGGAATCTTAACTGTAGCTTCTCAGTATGTTCTATCAAATGTATTATATGTTAAAAAAATTTAAACCTATTTAAAAAGAAAGTGACAACCACAATAGAAATACCCGAAATAAGCATAAGCTTGACGTACCAGTGACTAGACTTAGTATAGTAAAGAATTCGTTTTAAGGCCAATGTATACGCCTATACAATAAGATCCCAGAAAGCGTTCAAAATTTTTCAATCAATAAATTTAAAAAAGTAGTTAAAGAACGTTTATGTGCTAAAGCCTATTATAAAGTTAATGATTTTATGAATGATAGCACATCTTGGGAATGAGGTAGCCCCTGCAAGGCTACTTCAAAATTACATGTATTATTGTACTCTTGTTATGTAGTTTTAGTCATAAAATTGTTATATATGCCTTTTTTATATTTTCAAAAGAACAATTTTCCATCTTTTTGATAAAAGATGGCCCCGCGCGAGTTTCTTACTCCGGTTCTTCTCGCCGGGCTAGTTTCCGAACCGGTGATAAGCATCGTGTAGACCGACGTTCAGAAAGTGTATAAAATACCTATTTTGAATGAAAAAAAAATTGACTTTGACTTTGAATAAGCTTCGAGTCCCACGCTTGCATCACAGTGACCGAGTGAAACCAGCCAGCAATACCTGCAGTTCTACCTTTTATGAAAGGAGTCACTAATAAAGTTGGCTATATTCTAAGGAAAGCTTCTATAAAAACATTTTTCAAGCCGCCCAAAAAGATAAGTCCATTTTTTTACCACAAGTGAAATGTAACATTCCCCTTCAAGATGCAGGAGTCTACAAGCTCGACTGTGACAACGGTCTCTCCTATATAGGGGAAACTAAAATATCCATCAACACCCGCGTAAAGGAACACATCGCAGATGTTAAACACCGTCGCAACAATAAGTCTGCAATTTGCCAACACACACTGGATCAACCTCGCCATTACATAAGATTTGATAAGCCACAAGTACTGGCAAAGGAACACCGTTATCGCCCAAGAATGATACGCGAGGTTATAGAAATTAAAAAGTACCCTAATTTTAACCGATAAGATGGCTGGGTGATGCCATCTAGTTGGGATCCAATAATTAACAAAATAAAATTTAATTTAAAAACACCGCGGCAACAAGATACTGTTAGTATGTTTTGTGTTGATCGGAACACAAATAATAATTGAAGAATCTTCGGGTAGTTTGAACAACTTCAATAAATAGGACTATTGAGACCTCAGCCCTTCCGTGACCACGGCTGCTGGAATGTAGCCGAAACGTCGGGAAAAAGAAAGGTGCACCGCGAGTCCACGACACAATCTGTAAGTGCTTAAAACATTTTTGGCAGTTTCAGAATGGTCGTGTGATCGCGTCGCAACGTCGCGTCACGACGTGGCAGGTCTGTTCAAGACGATTCGCAACTTCACGAAAGTGGCGTTGACTTCCGCGGTGCTCCGTTACCTTTTGCACCAGGATTTCAGAGGTACCGCCCAGAGCGTTATAATTCTGGACAGAACTGGCCGAATGTTTTTTGATAAGTGATTAAGAATTAATGTGACTGTAGAATAACATTTGAGTATTTATACAGGTACTAGCTTTTGCCCGCTGCTTCGCCCCCGTGGGAGTGTTCGTGGCAAAAAACTTATTTAGCAAATATACCTGCAATATAGTAAAAAAGTGTGTGTCAGCTCCGACGCACGACTGGAGTTTACTCTAAAAAGTAAAACACGTCCCTCAGAAGGAATAAAAACTTTAGCGATCGATTTGAGTTCAAAAATTCGCGCCATGTGAAAAAAAGTGACAGGTGCGCAGAATAGGTTGCGCACGAAAACGTAACGAGGTCATTCGTTCAGTAGATTTTACATCTCATATTTTTTTCATACCGGGGGCCTTATATGAAAATCGATTCTTAAGGAGTAAACTCCAAAAATATATACTTTATAATAAATTTTCAGGCGTACTTTTTAATTTTAAGATATCTCCTAGATAAGGTTAATTAAATTGTATCCGTCTAAATAGCTTCTAAAATGTACCACATTATTTCTGATCATATTTTAAAACTTAGAATGGGTATAGTATACCTATCCTTAAATGATAGACATTTAAATCTATGCCATCGCGGACTTTTTTGTAGACCTATAAAAGAGATACAATATAATAATAACAAAACAATACATTGTTTTGTTATTTATCTCCAACGGGTTAGGTTAAGCAGCGTTTTTGATAAAAGTTCCCTTCGACAATTATCATTATAAATCAAACAATTTCCACAAAACCTTAAAAAATGTTATCGACCTAAACCTTCCTAAGGAACCACTCTGTCGGTAAATGTAGACGGCATGAAAATCCTTTCAGTTTTTGACATTATTGCGAACATGCAGACAGACTCGGCGGGGTACTTAGTATCCTATGTGTAGGTTCTAAGATACCTCCCCACCAATTTTCAGCCAAATCGGTTCAGCCGTTCTTGAGTTATAAAAAGTGCCACTAACACGACTTTCTGTCATATTTATGTAGATTATAATACGATTGATAATGTTGGTATATAAGGTTATATCAAATATTTTTTATAACCAATGATTGGTTAATTTAATATTAATAGGTATTTTAAGATTATATGACAAGAAGGTTTGACGCACAATAATGTAATAATTGTTTTAGTTATCAAAAGAAATTGATAACAGATTAATATTGGTGTAAAGATATTATATCTTTATGCCTCTCTTTAAAGCTGGGAATAAAGCAGACCCAGCTAACTATAGACCAATATCCATATTACCGACTTTAAGTAAAATTTTTGAGAAAATTATTCTAAATCAATTAATTTTTCACTTCATCTCGAATAATTTGTTACATAGTAATCAATTTGGTTTTACTAAAGGTCGGTCCACAACAGATGCAGGCATTAGTCTTCTGTGCAGTATATTTGGAGCTTGGGAGAGGTCACAGGATGCACTTGGTATATTCTGTGATTTATCCAAAGCATTTGACTGTGTGAAGCATGATACGCTGTTCAGGAAATTATACCATTATGGTGTAAAGGGCACGGCTCTAAAGCTTCTAAGCTCTAATCTAATAAATAGAACACAGACTGTAGAAGTTAATTCCAAAAGGTCTAATAGTACTAAAATTAAACTGGGAGTACCACAGGGGTCTATTTTGGGCCCTTTTCTATTTCTCATCTATATAAATGATCTACCTTATCTAGTTAATGATAAGCATGAGATAGTACTTTTTGCTGATGATGCTTCACTAATTTTTAATGTGAAGCGACGACAATCTAAAAATGACGAGGTAAATATTGCTCTCTCAAAAATAGTACATTGGTTTAATGCTAATAATTTACCTGTTGAATTCTAATAAAACAAAATATTTAAAGTTCAGCTTGCCAAATGTTACGCAGGCACAAACCAATATACTATTAAATAATGAGAAAATGAAATTAGTAGACACCACTGTTTTTCTAGGTATAACATTAGATAGTAAGTTACAGTGGGGACCACATATTGCTAAATTGGCAGATAAGCTGAGTTCTGCAGCATACGCTGTTAAAAAAATTAGAGAAATTACCGACATAGAGACCGCGCGATTAGTTTACTTTAGCTATTTTCATAGCATAATGTCGTACGGCATCCTCTTGTGGGGAAACGCTGCGGACATTAATACAATATTTGTGCTGCAGAAACGTGCTATACGTTCTATTTATAAGATGTCGACTTTTGAATCTCTAAGGGAAAAGTTTAAAGAAATAAAAGTTCTGACCGTCGCATCTCAATACATTTTGGAAAATGTGTTATATGTAAGAAAGAATCTAAACAACTTCAAAAACAAATGTGATAATCATTGTGTAAACACTAGAAATAAGAACAAGTTAGATATGCCAGTGTTCAGACTAAGCAAAGTTAGTAAATCCTTTAAAGGCCAATGTATACGCTTATACTATATAATCCCAGAAAAGGTTCAAAACCTTCCCATTAATAAGTTTAAAAAAAGTAGTTAAAGAACGTTTGTGTTCCAAAGCGTATTATAAAATTAATGACTTTATTCAAGACAGCACACCTTGGGAATAAGGTGGCTCCTTATCTTATCTTATTATTTGTTACATAGACATAAGTAAACATTGTAATAATTTTGATTTTAAAAGAATAATTTTCCATCTTTTTGGTAAAAGATGGCCCCAGACGAGTTTCTTACCGGCTCTTCTCGCTGGGTTAGTTCCCGAACCGGTGGTAGGCATCACGTAGTAACGACGTTCAAAAAGAGTATTTAAAAATACCAATTTTGAATAAAAAAATTTTGATTTTGATTTTGATTTTTGATATCGGTTTGCCTGGCGCCAATTGCAGAATTTATTTGTCTGAACACCTGTCTCCCGAAGTCAAAGAAATACATAACATGGCCCGTAAATTCTGTAAGAATGAATTCTGTTATAAATTTGTATGGACCCGTTTTGGCAATATCTATATTCGAAAAAATGAAACGAGTCCGGCCATATTAGTTAAAAATGCTGAGATGTTAAATAAACTAGTTTTAGCTTTTTCACTTTTTGTGGTTTCTATGTATAGTTTCTTTTAAGTTTTGCAATGATTAAAATATATTACCAAAATGTTAACCGAATAAGAAGTAAGCTCACACAATTTTATCTAAATGTATTAAATAGTAATTATGATGTCATCTGCTTGACGGAAACAAACCTTAACAAAAGTGTATTCGATAGTGAAGTTATTGATTCTCGCTACAATGTTTTTAGACGCGATCGTGTAGATACTTTATCGAAAAAAATCGAAGGTGGAGGAGTCTTACTGGCTATCCACAAAAAGTACCATGTAATCCGTCAGGCAGCTTGGGATAGTAATATGGAGGATATCTGGATAACTCTTTTGCCTAACTCGCACACTGAATCACGCTTTCTTCTGTGCGTTTGTTATCTGCCACCTGACCTTAGCCATAATCTTCTAGAAAGTTTCCATAACCACTGTCAAAATTTGCTTATTAATTGCTGCCCCGCTGACAACTTCATGCTTGTGGGCGATTTCAATACCCCCGACTATTACACTACTTGGTGTAATAACACTCTTAATACAGCGATACCTCATACACACAATAAAAAGCTCTACCTTCTAAGCGAATTTTTGTCTTTCTGCAATTTAAAACAGTATAATAATGTCAAAAAATGCAATGATCGTCTTCTTGATTTAGTATTGTCAAACATGGAGATGGTAAGTGTTAACAAAGAGATCGCATTAAGCCAAGTGGATAAGCACCATCCCTCAATTTTAATTAGTTTATCTTTACCTAGAATGTCTAAAGAGCTGAGTCAATGTCTCACTGAATGGCTAAATTTTAAGAAATGCGACGTTGTAAACTTAAGATCTGATTTAAATCATGTTAAATAGCAGCATATTTTGCGATCTAATGATATTAACTCGTACACAGATGCCTTTTATGACACACTATTTAAAATAATAAAAAAACACACTCTAACCGTATCTAATAAAACATCATCATACCCTATTTGGTATAGTAGGGCGTTAATAAAATGCAACCAAGAAAAAAATAAATATCATAAACTTTACAAAAAATTTAGAAACCCCCGCGACTATGATGTGTTCTCTGTGCTTAGACATAGGTGTAAAGCTTTAACTAAAACATGTTATGACAAATATATTTCCGCGACCGAGAGTTCTCTAAAAACTAACATAAAATCATTTTGGCGTTATGTAAACAATATAAAAGGTCACGTTTCTATACCGAACACTGTCAAATTTGATGGTATATCGTCATCAAACGGTCAGGAGGTTTGTAATCTTTTTTCCCGTTACTTTGTTTCAGTTTTTGACAGCAGTCATGACCTCCAAAGTGATCGTAACTTTTGCATGCTCTGATAGCAATTGTTCACCTAACACGTTGTCCAATGTATTAATCGAAGAAAGTGATATAATATTAAAAATTAAAAAACTAGATCCTAATAAAGGTGCCGGGCCTGATTTGTTACCCCCTTATTTTATAAAGCTGTTTGTTACGGAGTTATCTATACCTCTAACTATCATTTACAACAAATCTCTAGTCAATGGCGCTTTTCCTGATCGTTGGAAGACAGCACATATTATCCCAATATTTAAAAGTGGTGATAAGACAGATTGCAGAAATTATCGACCTATAAGCATTCTTTCCTGTTTCGCTAAAATATTTGAGTCTTTAGTCTATAGTCATCTTTACAGTCACATGAAACCACTTCTTTCACACAAGCAACACGGTTTTATGAAAGGTCGATCAACTGTCACAAATGTATTGGAATATAAAAATTACCTCTGCCAAGCTTTTTCTATTGGTGGCCAAGTAGACACTGTATATACTGATTTTACGAAGGCTTTTGATAAACTAAATCATAGCCTACTTTGTCGTAAATTAGCGTCCTATGGTATTCATGGAAACCTGTATAGATGGATATGCTCTTATCTAAAGAATAGGAATCAACTAGTAGCGTTGAAGGGTTTCATTTCCTCACCAGCCGATGTTATATCGGGAGTACCCCAAGGTTCCCACCTAGAGCCTCTATTATTCGCAATATTTATCAACGATTTAATACTAGAACTGTCTTATAATTGTCTATTGTACGCAGATAACCTTAAGATTTTCAACCTGATATCTAAAAATGGAGATTGTTTGGCCCTTCAGCGAGACATTGACAAAATATCAGATTGGTGTAAAGCAAATCGTATGTACTTGAACGTTAGGAAGTGCTCTGTTATCTCATTCACTCAAAAACGTAATAAAATTAACTGGATATATAGAATTGATGGTCAAGCACTTAACCGCGTTCAAGTTGTTAAAGATTTGGGTGTCCTTTTTGACGAGAAACTTTCCTTTCGTGCTCATTATGAACACATTATACGCAAAGCAAATCAAATTCAAGGATTTGTCGTAAGGACAATTAAAGATTTCAAAAAACCTAACAGTACTCTGTGTCTATTCTCCACTCTCGTGAGGACTATCTTAGAGTACGGGAGCCCCGTATGGTCTCCAAATTATAAAGTTCACGTAGAGGACATTGAGCGTGTACAAAGGAAATTTGTCAAGGTTCTTTTCTACCGTTATAACCCAGGACGTTCCAATTTAAATTATCATGATAGGCTAGTTAATCTCAAAATACAGACTCTTGAGAATAGGCTTATCTTCTCTGATCTTCTTTACTTCTATAAAATTATACATAATTTATTAGACTCATCTAACTTACTCTCGCATATTAACTTGAATATTAAATTTAGTGCTCGTAGAGCAAATAACATAAACCTATTTGCCTTGCAAGTCTACAAAAATAATATATCCTATTTCAACCCCTTAACACGCATGGCTCGTCAATACAACAATTACTCAAAACAAAATAAAAATTTAGACATTTTTGATAAGCTTCAATCGTATATAAAAATTGTTAAAGACATCCTCCATATCACCTTAGAAGGTTCCAAATAACCAATTTCTAGTGTTCACCTTTTTTAAATTTTTAAAATTATTAACTTTTTTTTTAAATTATTATGTATTATAGTTATATTTTCTCTATGTAGTTACTGAGCTAATGTTATAATTTTTGTGCTTTATAATAGTATGCACATATTATGTTACCTTACAATCTAGGTCATAAACTGTATTTATCATTTTACTTCATTCCGATTGTAATGTGTTTTGTGCATTAAATAAATAAAAAAAAATTAAAAAAAAATTAACGGGAAATTGGCCCACCACACTTACCCACAACTTGTGTAGCCAGGATCGACAGTGGTAACCAACCGCAAAAACCCTTTGATATGATCTCAGGGGTGCCCGGGGGACATGCTAAATCTGTCTTGGAACCCGCAACGAAATTAATCAGAAGATTGTAGGAGGAGTAGGAAGTATTCCAGTTTCCCTCCCCAAGCAAAGCGGGAGACAGCAAAAATTGTGATAGCAAAAAGTCAGAATTAAAGGGGAAGCACCACGGGAATAACATGTTTTTTTTACTACAAGACAGAATCAACATTAAACCTACCTTTCTATACTTGTATTGCGCTAGTATGTAAATAAGTTTATACTTATGTATAGTAGCAAATAAGTATTTAATAGATCTTGTTATTTATAATATTATTTATCTCGTGATAGTTGCTATGGACAGGCCTATGGTGGCTACTGGCTAGCGTTACGCGCGTCTGCCCCTTGCAACATAGCTGTAGTCACTATGGGAAATGTGTGCGGGGCGTGCGGAGGGCGCGGGTGGCGTGATCGCTGCATATTCCATAGCAGTGAGACACACTATTTATATATATATATATATATATATATATATATATTATCTTTCTCTCGTTTATGTATTTATGTAACTTTCTGAAATCTGTACTTCAAATGAAAAAGCTAATGGAATCACATAATACCAGGCACTGTGGTGTTGTGGTGTTGTGCCTTCGATAATGCCTGGTGGCCAATGCTACTACTGAAGTTAAGAAACAGAGGCTGCTATCGTAATATTTATTATTTAATTTACTCGTATTTTTGCAACGGCGTAACAAAACTCCAACTCGGCCATTACACACATTCCAAAAACTTAACGCGCGGCTGCCCTCAAGGATCAGTACTATCGCCGCACTTGTGGAATATAAGTTTTGATGATTTATTATGTGTTTCCTTGCCTCCTCTGTGCTCTCTGATAGGTTATGCTGACGATGGTTTTCTTATTATTCAAGCCACTTCGCGATCTAAAATTGAAAGCAAGGCCAACAAGTGCCTCAACGTAATATTAAGTTGGGGCCACAGAAATCGATTAGAATTTGCAGCACATAAAACCTTTCAAGTACTTTTAAAAGGTTCATTAATATCAACTCCTTGCATTAAACTGAACAACATCAATGTGAAACGTAAACAGTCACTTTGTTACCTACGACTTATGTTAGAAAATAAATTTACATTCCTGGAACATATAATACAGACCGGTGAGAAAGCTAAAAGGAATTTCTATTGTTTCACAAAAATATCAACGTCGACATGGGGCCTTTCATTTAAAACATTAAAATTAATTTATAATGCGACGTACCTCGGCAGCCTATGCTATGGCGCATCGGCTTGGGCAGATAGGGCTACAATAGGAGCGACCCGTCGTAAACTTTTGCAAAGCCAACGTCTCGCCTTAATATTTTTATGTAAGGCATACCGTACCGAAAGTACTGAAGCACTTCCAGTCTTAGCTGGAGTCCTACCAGTAGATTTAGAGATACAGCGTCGTGCAGCACTATATTATAAAAATAAAAAATGACTAACCCTGAGTTTTTAAGCGCGAAAGAGAGTAATAAGATAACTAGATTATTCGAGCCATTAGATATTTCTATATAGAACCTAATTTCTGAGTGGCAGGAACGGTGGGACAACACTATCAAAGGGCGTCACCTATATAATTTCTTCCCTTCGGTACGCGATCGACTCTCGAAGCAATGGATCGAAATAGATCACTACGTCGCACAATTTTTGACAGGACACGGAAACTTTAAAGCGAAACTTTTTGGATTTACATTAGTCTCGTCTCCGCTATGCGAGTGTTCGACCGAAGGTAGCCCTTACGAACAAACTGCTCATCACATACTCTGGGAGTGTGATCTCTGGTATGACGAAAGAATCGAAATGTTGAACAGCGTCCATTGTGTTTCTAGGGTTGTGTACTATGAAGATCTCGTAGGCTGCGCGAAGAACTTCCGAGCTTTCAAACGTTTTTGTCATAAGTACTATTGGAAACAATGCAACACTTTTTTGTCATTATAAATGCATTGTAATTAATTGTCATATTATAAATTAAAACATTTAATTACATTTTAATAATAATAATAATAATAATAAAACATTTATTCGACAAAATAAGACATTACATTACATACATAGATTTACGCTATAAGAGACAATAACATGAAACAAAGTAACATAATACAAGAAAAATAACAAAACAGATATTACGCAATAAACAAAAACAGAAATAGGTATTATATAATAGTATTTTGCTTTGTTTTTTGTTCAATGTTTTAATTTATAATATGTTATGAATTTGTAGGTTGAACTCTGCTATGCAGTCTTCCACTGAGCTACGACGGTCGCGGTCAGTGTATCTAAGTTCTCCATGCCATAAGGGCGAAGAAGCATTTACGTCGGCACCAATAACAATTTTATTCCCCGCAAGACATTGTAGGACATGACGTAGTTGGTGTAAGTGAGGACCTACAGGATCGGAGTATTGAAAATATCAACTAACTACGTACAATCTAAAGTGAAGACACGAAACCTCCGCTACCGCACAGTGAGACGTTGACAGATTTGTAAGGGCCGTAATTGATAATTTAGACTGAGGTGTGTAAATGCCGGCGCGCGCTAGGTTGTTAACTTGTACGACTTCCGACCTTAACGACGCGGATTGATATTGCTCTTGTATGAGAACTAAGTCTAAATTATAATCCGACACCAATTTTTCTAATTCAATCGTCGCGTGCTTATTGTTATGTAGGTTCAACTGTCCTATAACTAACCTATCCATAGCGAGTTGTTAAAATTAATTGCTCCTTTTTTGCCTTGTATGTTGGGCAGTCAGGGGAACCCGTGGGGTGGTCGTTAGGTTTCTTGTACCGGGTGCAGCTTCCGCAAACCGGTTTGAAATCTCTTAAGTCTTTTTTGGGACAGTTAATTGACGTATGTTTATCGGCGCAGTGACAACAGCACGGGTCTGAATCGCGGCAGAATTTAGCAACGTGACCGAATTGTTAACATTTAACGCAGCGTACAAGTTCGACGTCATCGATGAACCGACACATTGCCCAGTCAATAAAAAGTTTTTGTTTCGTTTCAATGAGATGTTTCCGAATCTTTGGGTCTACCTCTAGGCCCATCCATTTTCGATTGTAGTTATTATTTATGCGCCGTCTAATAATTTTTGTCGAGTTCATAAATTGTTCTTGTGTCACATTAATTTCGCCCTTAATATTTTGGTTATAAAGCGATAAAAGGAAATTTTCGTCCGTAATATTTTGCGGGACATCTTTAATTCGAATACGCGGGTTACGCCCTCTCGGTGTTTCTAGACGCAGACCGGCTGATTTTAAACCTTCAACGGATTTTAATCTCCTGACTTGTGACTCGCTTGTTAAGCGAGCGATCAAGCCCGAATTAGATGTCTTTTTAACGCCGTGGATTTGAAAGTCGTCAGATGGGTTGATCGCTTTCATTAATGCCAAAATAATGGTCTCGTCTGAGGATTTTAATTCCGCCGATTTGTCTTGCGTCGGCTAAGCTATTACGCACAGGAGCGGTCTACGCGTTTCAATATGTGGCACCGACTTCGCGAGTCTGAGTTTGAGCGCATCAGAATAAGAAAATGGCGGCGCTGAGGCGGCCGGTTGCTCAACCTGACTAGTAGTTTTGACGGTCAGCAAATCCTTTTCCAAATTAGCGAGTTTAGTTTCTAATGACGAATTTTTAAGTGCCAGAAGTGAGACGATGGCCGTTAATTTTTGTGTCATGTTCATTATTTCTGCTTTGTTTGCGAAGTTATTGCGACGAGATACTGTGTCGTTTGCGAACTCATTTATTTTAGACAAGTATGAAGAGGCCTCGCGAACTAGCTCGTAATAATTGCACGTATCGTCGGGGCCACGGCTTGTATCCAATAACGAAATTACGGGGGGCGGTTGATCGTCCCTTGTGGGCTGGTGGCGCTTTTCATCAGGTGACAGAGAAGAGGGCGATAATTGTGACAATAAACGTTTAGTACCTGAAGAAGTTGGCGGTGAGCGGGGAATTTTGTCATTTTTCGAAAACGGATTTGTATCTTTATCCGGTGGCATATTATGACTCGACATTCTGGCTAGGTACTTATTAAAAAGATTTAAATACTACACTTCAATATGCAATAGAAAAACAATGGCCAAAATAAAGATTAAATAGGTAAATAACTAACAGCTGTTCGAACAGAGCGGCCGGCGCTGCGCGAGAGCTACCGACAGCACAGAATAGATAATAGTACAAGGTACAGAAGTCTCTCTGTTTTGATCTTCACAAATGCCGCCTTTTTATGTGCCTATATAATTATTATTAACAAACGGGCTGCACGCGAGCAGCCGAAATTGAGCTCTCTGGTGCCGCGCGAAGGTCGACATTATTCCACACCTTGTCAGATATTCCGAAAATAGGGTTGTCACTTATCAATAGTTTTTATTAAATATCTTAGATTATACTATCAGATTTATACTAGACGACGATATAATATATAATAATGATATAATACATATTATATAGATACCATACAACATACCGACCGAACATAAATACCACGCAAGGTATACAAGCGGAAACTGTTATACCTATGTACCTATTAGGTAAATGAATACCGAACATATAAATCAGTTTACACAGACACGACACGTGATTCTCTTTTGATGTAGGTATGGATTATATGTATGTATATGCAGCTACCTACCACCTATAAATAAGCATATAATATAAAACTTTTGTGTGTATATTTAATAATTATTGTTATAGATTTAGGTACCATGACAGTAGATATAAATGAGTAATGATTATCGTACCATTCGCTATCTTTCTCACTTGCCGGAACCGAGAAAAACTGACAATTGCTATTTTTTTCTTTGTTCCGACAATCGGCTGCAATGCAGTATTTTTTTGGATACATATTTTTGCCAATTAAAACATGACACGCGTTTGCGACGTAAAGTGAGTCGTACTGCGTAAGAGGCGCGCGCGTGCGCCACGGCCGGTCAGTGCGTGGCAAGTGGCAACCATTGAATCGCCCCAACGTTGGGGAGTCTCGGTATGTACTTGTAGCTCGGCGGCGGAACGGCGTAGTGACACCCCCCTGCCGACAGTAAAATTTTTTGCCTACCTACTTGTTGACAACAATAAAAGTGAACAAGGAAATCAACTTACCAAATTAAATCCAACAAACTACGGACAAATGTGTTTCAAAAACTTACAGTAAACGTTGCTCACACCTTTACCTAGCTTATTACACACACTCAGCACGTATTTGTTGATTTTAAACCACTGAAAACAATTTATTTCCCGGAGCGCACGTCAGACGGTGTTAGCCGTACAAAGATCGCGGGGGGAGGGAAATGGAAAGCAATATGTCACTCAAGATACACTTTTCACACTCATTTGGATTTTTTTCCTCAAAATTTGGGAGCCGTCAGCGATGAACACGGCGAGCGATTCCATCAGGATATATCAAACATGAAACAACGGCACCAAGACAAGCGGAGTCCGAACATGTTGGCCGATTCCTGTTGGACACTCGACGTACCTGACGCTAAATATCCCCGAAAATCCTGAATAAAAGTAAAATAGAAGTTGTTTTTCTTAATTAGATTCAGTTTTTAACCGTATTTACTTGAAACAAACTGCATTACAGTAGCAAAAAATCTGAGGGTGACTGAAACTTTTTAAAAATGCAGATTATTAACAGGCTAGTTGCACTTAGATACAAAATATAATAACAACAATTAAAATTTAACTTTCATTAAGGTCATTGTTATCTGTCAGTTTAATTAAACATCTTAATCAGTATTGTATTTTTTATCGGGTGTATGCAGAACAGCCCCGATAACTAATAATAATAGGGCATGACATTGATACTAGTCATTTGCTTTGTATCGGTTGTTTTTGTAAAAGTTAAAATTTTCAATACGCAATTTACAATGTAAACAAGGCGGCAGCTGAGCCTCGCGTCATTGCGTAGCGTAATACATTGCGTGATGAGGCAAAAAAAAAATTAAATTTAGATTTAAATTTCAAAAAAACTTCTTAACAGTTTCGTTCGTTTATTCTTACGACTTAAAGTTTAAATTGGTAAAATAATTAATTACATTCCTGTAATGGGAAAAGGTAGTATAGTATTATCATATCCCAAAGTTAATAGAAGCTATCTTCAGACATGTCTGTATTTAGCTATTTTTTGGGACTGGCGAACATTTTTTTCTTTTCCATTCCGAATCGGAAACGCTCATCGCAATGGCTGAACCCTGGCAAACCAGCCAAAGCCTGCCCCATGAGAAAATTTACTCGAAAAAAGTTACTTGTGAGCGTTTGCTGGACTAGTGCCGGTGTCGTTCACTACAGCTTTCTTAAATCTGGCCAGACGATAACGGCAGATGTTTATTGCCAGCAACTGCAAATCATGATGGAAAATCTAGCTGCTAAACAACCGAGGTTGGTCATTCGCTCTAGGCCACTGCTGCTTCAGGACAACGCTAGACGACAGACGGCCAAATTAGAGGAGCTTCAATTGGAATGTCTAAGACATCAACCGTGGTCCCCGGACCTTGCTCCAACAGATTACCATTTTTTTCGAAATTTGGATAACTTCTTGCAAGGGGAAAAATTCAACTCCGATGGGGCAATCCAAAGCGCCTTCAAAGATTTTATTGATTCCTGTCCGAATGGTTTTTTATGTAAAGGAATCAATGAATTACCTATGAGATGGCAAAAGTGCATAGATAGCAATGGTATATACCTTTATTAAATAAATATATTATGTTTAAAAAAATTTACTTTATGTTCCTTCTTTACAAAACGCCAATTTCATATGTAATGACAATATATATATATATATATATATATATATATATATATATATATATATATATATATATATATATATACATATACCGATTTATATACCGATTTCGGTGACGGTGGCCGGTTTCTTTGAAACCAGGCCAGTTACACAGGAGTAATTTTGTAGTGCCCATCCGACGCATGGATCATCTTTCTTGTCAGACAATCAGGTAATCAGCCTGCATTGTCCTAACCAAACTTGGAAACAACATTTTTGTTGTTGTTCCAATGCGGGAATCGAACCCACGACCTCCAAGTCGAGAGTCAAGCTCTAACCAATAGACCACGGAGACTGTACATAAGTACATTAGCAATCGATGAAGATTGCTATTCTCCTCCTAACCAATGATTAACTAACCTTGACATTCTACACAAAATAAAATAATATAAATTATAATATAATATCTATGGACGCTTTTACACCACGTCAATCTAGTCCCGAGGTAAGTTATCGAAGAACTTGTGTTACAGGTACCAGACAACGGTAATAATACATTTAATACCTACTGTTATACTAGACATATATTTCAGATTTTTATTATTTAAATCACATAATATACATCCACGACTCAGGAACACAGAAAACTTTTAGTTCCATGGCTGGATTCGAACCCGCGACCTCCGGCTTGAGCGCCAACGCGTTACTAATAATAACTTCCAAATCCATCAATAGTAGACCAACCGACTTCCAAAAAAGAGGCGGTTAACCGTATGCTGGATATATTTTTTTTGTATGTTCAATGATAACTCCGCCGTCTGTTGACCGATTTTCAAATATTTTTTTTATGTTAAGGGTATAATCTGAAGTTGGTCCCGTTATCACCAAAAGTGTTGACCTGATGATGGCATCCATGAGGAATCGAGGGAACTCTTCGAAATTTATATGGACACATATAGTGATTTTGACTTTTTCTGAAGTAACCAAGCATATGCTACCAAAAAGTAAGATTTTGTAAGGTATACCCTGGATCCAAAAGCACTGAACAGAGTTAAATCCTCAGTCTTTAAAGATACATGTTTGGAAATTTTTACATTATTTAAAGAACTGCAAGCATATGCCATTATGTAACTTACAGTAATCATAATCATCATCTTACATACAATACATCTTACATTCTTACATATTATATGACAATATAAAAAAGGGAAAAAATATTATTTTAAACAAAAAATTAAACCGACTTCTAAAGTAAAAATACACAAACAAGTATGAAATAAATCTTAATATCTAAATACTCCGCTTTTAAATTCGGCAAAAATTTTAACTATTTCTCTACACAATCTTCATTATTTTGAAGTCGGTACCAGCCACCAGCCAACTTAAACGTGAGCTCTATAAAATAATGATTAACCAGGATATTGTTTGGGCTGGTGCCGACTTCAAAATAATGAAGATTGTGTACAGAAATAGTTAAAATTTTAGCCGAATTTGGAATTTAGAAGGGGAATTATTTAGAAATTAAGATTTATTTCATACCTTTATGTGTTTTTCATTATTTTTACTTTGGAAATCGGTTTGAAGTTTTGTTTAAAAAATCAGTTGTCTGTAAAGTCGGTTTACTGACGATAGTTGAACGTGACAACGTCATAAGAAATGAGTCATGTTTAGTGAGGTAACGCCGGTGACGCCGGTAACGCCGCATGAGTCATGTTTTTTCGTGCGTGCAGCCGGCTCCATCTAATTATAAGACGTTGTCACGTCAAAAAAAATATAATATTTTGCTCCTTTTTTACTTTGTTTTTTTGTTTCAAAGTCGAGCGCCCCAATGTAGCATTCGAAGTAAGGGCGTTTTTAGTCAAGTAGTATAGTATAGCTTATAGTTATACGTCTGTGTTGTGCAATGTAAACTTCAATCATCGTTGTAAACAGCGATTGCCTATATATAATAGCTAATTTATACTAGACGACGCCATCTATTGGCAAACGTTTCTAACTGGAGCTTCATCTCCAATATTTCTTTATTGTGGCATATAGATTATGCATTACCGCTAGTTGTCAGCTAAAAAAAAAAACAATATGATAGTAAGGGTATTTAAGGGCTGTCGCGAGATGACAGTCCTTTCTTTTGCTAAATCCATAATTTATTCAAGTTTTTCTGGATACCTTTCTGGATATCTTTTTTTATATCTGTGTTGTGAAGTTTTATTTCGTAAATCACGCTTGTAATAAAACACATTATTTTTTTCATGTAAATTATCACATTGTGAAATTAGTTGTCAAAATTTGATTGGCGTGTTTTTGCATTGATATAATATTTGGATGTTTGTTTACTTTATTTTGTAGTTACTTACTTAGATACTTTATTTGTTCTTTATATCATCTTTTATTTTGCTTACCCTTTTTTATTTGTGATGGTCACACGGCCCATGATTTTGATCGTTTGGGGTTAAGATCATGTCGGCTGTAAGACTCCAGCTCCACATGTTTTATGGATTTTCCATCTATACTCCGGGTTCAAGGCACCGTTTTTCATGGACTTATGGCTGGTTTTCACACATCCGGATTTCTGAGTGCCGCTAGATATTCCGGACTGAACTGACTGGTTTTGGAACCAGTCTGCACCGCCCCTTGGACGATCTGCGTCGCGGTGAACATACCGGCCTGAACGATAGAGAGACGCTATTTTCAATTTACAGACTGGAGAATTTTCATTCTTCGTAAAAATGAACATGAGTACTAATTTAAAAGTTGTTGCGGATACTAATTAGGATTGATGATTATTAACACAAGTATGTTATGTAGTACCAGCTATGTACGCTATAGAAATTTTTGGAAATTCAGGATTAAAAAAAACTCATCATAAAGAAAATACGGGGTTACTTAAGGCGAGAATTTTTTTATTATTTTTTCAGTAGGATTACTTACCTGTTCTCAAGATAGAAGCGATTATACAAAAAATATGGCAATGATCTACTTTGAGATACGAACTATGTACTTATAAAGCTATAGAAATGTTGGAAAATTCAAGATTTTCAAATTTCTTTTTCTCCCACCATAAAGAAAATATGTGGTTGCAGGATTACTAAGGGGGAGGAAATTTTCATTATTTTTTCAGTGGGATGTACCGTTTCCGAGATTAACGCGATTATAGTAAAAAAAAGGCAATGCCTACTTTGAAATACGAACGATGTATAAAGCTGTAGAAATAATGGAAAATTCACGATATTCAAATTTGTTTTGCTCCCATCATGAAGAAAATATTTGGTTGCGGGATTACTACGGCGGAGGAAATTTTCATTATTTTTTCAGTAGGATGTACCGCTTCCGAAATAGAAGCGATTATAGAAAGAAATGTGGCAATGCCTATTTTGAAATACGAGCGATGTATAAAGCTATAGAAATTTTGAAAAATTCTAGATTTATTCAAATTTCTTTTTCTGCCATCATGAACAAAATATGTGGTTGCTGGGCTACTATGGGGGAGGAACTTTTCATTATTTTTTCAGTAGGATGCACCGTTTCCGAGTTAGAAGCATATTTATTAAAAAAATTGTAAATGCTGTACATTGAGATTTATTCAAAATTCAGTGACACCTAGATTCGTTTTATTAAAAATAAATGTCCGCTATTTTTGAAATTCAAAATGGATATCATTTATGTATTCAGCACCCCTAAAAACCTCAAAGATGACACCCATATCAAATTATACAGAAAAAAATAAATATTCGCCATTTTGAAATTTCAAAATGAATCTCTATACAATATCTACACCCCCCGAAACCATGAAAAATTAAAAATGGGAATTTTGTACGTTCCTTTAGGTTTTTTTTAATATGCGCTCCTTTTGCTGCTTATGTTTTTTGAATTACCTACATCAGGGAAAATATATGTGCCTATTCTTAAATTAAATGTGTACTCTCAAATTGTCGCCAAGATAGTTATTTGTTCGCTAAAATAATATCTGTCTGCCAGTTTGTAATATTTAGTGAAAAAAACTGGTATTAATTAGTCACCAGATTGAATTTTTTTGTTCCTTATATTCTTTCGCCAACTTGGTAATTTAGTATTCAATATTCTGTTTTATGCACACCCAAAATTTGATTGTTTTGTCGCAAGTTTAAATACATGCCTTTAAAATTAAAGCCTGTTATGAAGGCCCTCGCGGCCTACGATAATTCGCGTACGACACTTAGTTCGATTGTACTTAGTTTTTCCACAGATGGCAGTAGTTTTTTCTTTTTTGTGTCATGCGAGCGCGTGCGGCGTCGAACCAAATCCCACATGCAGAGGCCACTTTACACAATTTTCGCACAGTAAATAAGTGATTTTAGTCTAAATGCAATGTGACAATATGTATGAATTACTATAATAATATCCAAATCAAATCAAATCATTTATTCACTGAATGTAGTAAGTCCATGGACGGTTCACACCACGTCAATCTGGCCCCGTGATAGTTCTAGAAGAACTTGTGTTACGGGTACGAGACAACGGAAATACATATATTTAATACTTTTATATTATACATATTTTTAAGATTTTTACTATATTATACACATATTTATGACCCAGGAACACGGAAAAACTTTTTGTTCCTTCGGCGGGATTAGAACCCGCGACCCCCGGCTTAAGCACCAACACTCAACCACTGAGCCACAGAGGTCGCCACTATTATTATTAATAATAGTAAAATAACCGCCGATTTTTCTCGCCGACGCAAATCGCATTGAGATCCTGCAATTTATAACCTTTACCTTTCGTGTTGATTTTTTCACAAAACAAATAACTTAAAACTTAAATAAATAATACCCGGGCCGAGGTTCCTTCAGAACATTAATAAGGAAGAAATTGTAGTGCACCATGGTAGCCTTCTGTGTTTTAAAAGGGTAGGAGTTAAAAATACAATAACTTCATACTAACAATTAGTTTATTTCATTTCTAGTCACGTAATCTCTCCAGTACAAATAAATTTATGTCTTTACTTGTTTAATCTGATTATATTTCATCCGTGAATATCATCACAAATACATTAATATATTATCATTAATATATTAATATAATATCATCACAAAATATAATCCGTGAATATCATTTTAAATCAATAATTATTGTAACAAATGACATATTCCAAAAAAAATACATTGCATTCTAATAATACTTTGTAGTAACCATTTGCTAGGAATATTTTTTTAACTATTTAATATTTATTACTTAATAATAATAATTAATGCCTACCCACGGGTAATAAATTAGTTTAAACCATTCGTATTATGCATTAATTAAACAATTAACATAATAAAAAATACCTATTATTAATAAACAAAGAAATGAAACAAAGAAAATGGCACTATTTAGCAATAACAAAGATAAAAGAAAAACGAAAAACATTTTTTTTTTACATTTACATGGCGGTTTTAATTGCCAATGTCAAACATTGTGCCAATCACAAAATTATCACAAAACTTGCCATGAAACTGCCTTTTTACGCCGTTTAGATGCAAGGTAAATATGGCCTCGTAACTTACAGTAACAGAGACGAAAATATAACAAACAAATATTCTAATCGTCGGTTGGGGCAAGATAGTATGTGGTATGGGTTAAGAATTGCAGTGCCACATACAAAGCATGCACAGAGAAAATCTTTTACAATGACGCATCAAGTACTAAGACGAATTGTTTATGACTGTCATGTCACAACATAAACATTTTACTATTGGTTATAAAAAATATCGGTTAGTACGACCATTGTTTATCGGTCCCATCAATGTCGTTATAATCAATTTTCACTGTAATCCTCTTGGCTCGGAATGAAAAATAAAGTATGTCCCTCTAACCTCAACTAACCATATGTACAATTTGTAAAGAAATAATTTAAAAAAGCATAATATTGTGTACGTGTTTTCTTTTCAAATAAGGGACTTGTGTTTTGTTCGTATAACAGTTATAAATGCAGTCAAAACAATGCCTTCTATTTAAATTATGTATTTATAACAAAATACAACAACAAATAAAAACTACATGATGACTCGAAAAGAAACGACACAAAATCACAGCACAATATAAATTAAACTGTTTTTTTTATTTCATACAAAAAAGATTTAAGATCATAAGCTAGACAAATGTAGTTATTACAGAAAATATTGCATTTACATATCATATTTTTCTTATTAGAAATAAAATTAGAAATAAATATTTTAAACATTGTGTCTTTGCTGTCTTTCAGACGCACATCACGAATATATATCTGTAATATCGTTAGTTAATGTATAATATTTTGTACATAAACTAAATAAGGCTTTGCAAAATGCATGTATAAAATACTATTATGCCAACATTATATCATAGTGCATGGTGCCAAATTCCTCTGGATGGGGCGATGTTTGGTAACGCGTTATTTAAGATGTAACTATTTCTACCCAAGGTATAGCTGTATCTAGAAAAGCAAGAGTAAACGCATACTCAGGGTAACGCATCACCCAGAGTAACGCTTCACCCTAAGTCATGCTTCACCCAGGTGATGTGAGCACCCAGAGTTAAATATTTACCCGAAGTAATGCATCACCCACAGCTCCTGACCTTACCCAGAGTAGCTAAAAAAACTTTATCAAGAGTATCGCTTCATTCCGAGTAACTTCACCCAGTATAACACTAAATCCAGAGCAACTTCTCAGCCAGAGTTACACCTCACCTAGGGCTCCACTTCTGGATGCTCCTAGGAGTGCTCCTTAGTGAACTTGGTGTGGAAGGCCTTGAAGATGTCGAGCATCTCCTGCAGCAGCTGCGGCTGCGGCAGGATGGTGGTGCGGAAGTGGAACGTACCAGGCCGCTGGCCGAACCCGGTGCCCGGTACTATGCAGATGCCTGCAGATTAACGGACAAAATATATTATGTTGACTATTAGGACTGTGGAATTCTGCCTTACTGTTCCGCCGTAACCCAGCAACATGTTATGAACATCGTAAATGTTATTTATTAAAATTGCAAATAATAAATAATTGGCTTTGCTGGTACGAGTATCGAGAGATTAAGAGAGCTTCACATTTAATGCTTAATTTAGCAGCTACTTAGTAGAGATTTTGATAGAAAATATATAGACTTTATATCAAAATATCATTTAGTAACATTAGCTACCGTTAGTAACATTATTATATTTTATACACTATATTTCTGAATAAAATATGTGTCCCCTACATTTTCCCCATCCCGTGTCTCCTACATTATGCGAGCATGTCTTAGAGAATTATGTTATCCCATGTATTGAGAATTAGACCGAAAGGACACATTACGGCCCCTCCACTTTGCGGCATTTCAAGCATGTGTAGTACTTGGTAATCAGGCTGCTTTCGGCGATTCACTTTCAATTCTGTTTATGAATTACTCCAAAAATCATAAAACGGCCACTTGCCCGCCAATTCATAATTTGATTGGGATACAATTCATAAGCAGAAAGACAAAAAACTTTCTATAAGAATCCCTAAAATGGTCCGCATAAGAAGAATTAATTAAACATTAGAGCAATGTCAAATAGTGTCAAATAGCAGATTCATAAAAAGTTACTCGAGAGGAACATCTCGCAATAAATATTTTCTGTTTTATATAAATACAATGAATTTAGAACTGTATGAAAAACTTTGACGAGCATTTCATTGATAGTATGGGCCTTGTTAGTGAAAAATATCATTGAACAAGTTCGTATTTTCGCTAAACGGTCATTGGACATTGATTCCGAAATTCAGAAGTCTGAATTTGTAGGACTACTTCGCCTCAATAAAGGCTTGTGTCGCTCATACAAGAGTTAGAACCTGGAAAGTATTGCCTCCAAAGTAAGTAAACGTTTAATAAATGAGTCAACTATCTTATGATATGTATCTACTTATTACGATTATTTCAATTTAATAAAATATATAAAACTATCGCAGTTTTCTATGACATTTTTGTAATATAATATAGGATGGTCACCAGTTAGTAATTAGTTTTTTATTTTTGTTTTAGGTATTCTACGCATTTGACTATAAAAGCGATTGGGTTTCGAGAGCCCCATTGTTTATAAACAAACGTGAAACGTCAAACAAAACCCAGCGTCACCAGCGTGACGTCACCGAGTTGCCAGTCGAAGAACAAGAAATGAATACGAAATGTTTATACTCCGTTGATTACCTTATATATAAATATTTTAATGTACTTATTGGTAACTTTTATTTACAAGTGGCAAGTACTTGTATAGTTGTTCAAGATTAACCTCAAGACTAGTATTTCTTACACAAATACAGAATATGCGGTTATTCGGTTGGTTACAGTTATATAATTTTTTCATGTGACAACATAACCGACAAATATGAAATGTTGCTAGACGTGACAATATTACGAACTTTTAGCAACATTGCAAGGAATGCTGCAAATGATTTACTTCTAGCAATATTGCGCGATGTGGTCTTTTAGACCTGCCGTTTTGTGCATATTACTATAGTCTTTTCACAATATGCAGTCAGTAAATGACAATAAATCACGCGAACATAATATGTCAAAATGGCTAGTAAGTAGTAATAACTGGTGAATGTGAACACGGCTTATGAGACATTGGTAATTTTTTTTATATTCTTTACATTTCACTGTCTTCTTAACGCGAATAGAATAAACTTTCGCAGTAGTACCTGTCTCCTCCAGCAGTCGGAACGCGTAGTACGCGTCAGGAGCTAAGCCCTTGGACTTCGCCACCTCGATCGCCTTGGCCGGCAGCTCGATGCTCGGGAACGCGTACATAGCACCCTGAAAACGAATTATTATTGTGATAAGTAATTGATTTTGCAAGCGAGCTATATGCGAAATGCAGTATAAGTACAACGTGGTGGTCGTAATTAAAATCATCATTACAATTTTTTTTACATTAATTTACATACGTTCAAATCATTCATTATAATATCATCATTACAAATATTATGTGCCAAGAGTTAAACCCGCGAGACGAAAATTTTATTGATGCAGTTTACGTATTGTCAGATAGATGGCGCTAGCACATAATAGTTTACTAAATTACGTATTCGATAAATGGTGCTCTTGCGCAATTTTTTATGAAAATGAATGCCTTATGACTATACACAAACATATTACACCTGTAATGTTCTAGAATCTAGTCTCACATTGTCTGTTTAGTCGTACCATAGCATAATAATAATAATACGCGACGCTTCACACCACGTCAATCTGGCTTGAGCACCAACACACTCAACCACTGAGCCACAGAGGTCGTCGAGCATATTCAATGCTACTTAAATGCCGGACTCAAACGATCTGTACAAGCTATTGAGGGCTCAGGTAAGGCCCGTTAGCTATTCAAAACTGTCTCCAGCACGCGTAGCATGACCATCTTAGAAATGCGTTTTGTCTACACCAGAATAGACATATTGGCATAATATTGTGTAGACAAAATGACAGATTTCCAGTAAATCAATCTGTAATTTTGTCTATTCTTCATTTCTAATTTCATATTCTTCATTCGTCATAGTAATCATACTACGCGTGCAGAAACTGGTGATGGCTCAAATAAGACTTTTGTTCTATTTGGCCTACACGCATTGTATATTCACATGCTCATATCACGGTCAAATTACCTGCACATCGTTACACTGGAAGCCGGGCATGGCGTTAAACGTGTCGGCGATCATGCGCGCGCGCTTCTTGAGCGAGTCCAGCACCGCGGTGGTCTCCGACAGCCAGAGGTCGTACGACGGCTCGCCCGGCGCGGGGGGCTTGGCCTGGAACATTGTTATTACAAATATTACTTGTTTTATATTCCGTAAGATAAGACATGTGTCCTATAATTTTGAATGGGATATTTCAGTATCCTATAGTCGATTTCACCAGAAGAAATAAAAACAGAAAACAAACATTCTGGGGTGCTTCAACATTTTGGATCCAATTGAAAAAAAATGTTTTCCTACTTCATTGGATCGATGGTTGACAATATTGTGTCAGACGCTACATTGTAATACGGCCAAGTAAAATAGCTTTTTAGTTTCGAATGACACGTTTGTTACTTTGAGTTGATTGACTTAAAAAATCTGAATTACTTGTTTTGATTTTGACGGATGATCATTGTATACATAAATTATTTGTTCTGGTGGTATTTAACTTTAGTGTTTGCTCCGGTGTATACAAACATTACATTACAATAACAGTAAGCATCTCCCGCACTCACCACGCAGTCTATCGCGATCTGGCCCGTGACGGCGGGGCACAGCATGGCGGAGATGGCCTTGTACAGGTGCGCCTGGACCTCCGGCTGCATGTTCACCAGCTCCATCCAGCCGCCGCGCAGCCCGCACTCGCCCATGTAGCCCTTGCTCACGGTCATGAAGGACGCGAGCTCAACTTCGTCGACGAAGGGCGCGCCCATCTCTACCAGCACCTGCAGGAAACCAAAGACTAAGAGGACCAGATAAACAGCTACATAGTTAGCTTTCGATTTGATTGCACCAATACAAGCATATGGTGTGTCCACGATTATGGGAAAAATAGAAAGGGGACGTCAAAATGATCTAATTTGGATCGTTCCATGAAAGCTGTTTATCTGTACATTGGTATATATATTTTGTACTCTCTGGCAATAGTAAGAACTAGAAATTATAAAGAACTCGTCAGGTAACGGAAATCGTACGTATCGGCGACAAAGTCAACGGCGCGGCGTGCTCATTCGCTACGTGCTCATTTGCTACGTGCTCATTTGCTACGAAGTTGTTTCACAATATTTATTATTTAAAAATGTTTGTATTACTTTTCCAAATAAAATGTATAGCTTGAAACATGACGTTGCAAAAGAAATAACAAGTTACTCTGTTTTATTTTGCTGTAGTACATACTTAAATGCATAGATGGCGTTATTTTAGTTCGAGCGTGCACTAGATGGCGCTTTTAAACAAACATTACGAGTCATTCTGTGTTTACGAAGACTAAATACAAAGTTAAGACTTTGATGTTAAAGATTAGGCAGCTGCATGGACTGTGACAGCGTAGTAATGTGTCGCGGCATTTGCCTAAGTTATTAAAAATCTGCTTCAATCCAATTTTATCAAAATAAAACAAAAACATTTAATTTCGACCAAATTAATGTGTGGTTGTATAACTTTATTGCGCGGTAAATAAGTTACATTTAAATTGGTAGCATGTCTGCGCGCTACTGTTTCTTTGTTCCAGATTAAAACGGATATGAACTTGGTATACAGTCAATTTGTAGTTTTATGTTTCACATGAGCCAGGCGTGCCTCACCTTCTTAAACGAGTGGAACTGGCTGCCCTCCGCATACACGTTGTGCTGGTACACCTCGTCCGCGAAGATGAACAGGCGGTGCTTGTGCGCGAACTTAATCACCGCCTCGACGTTCGCGCGGGTCAGCACCTGGAAATTACAAATATAATATGCAACTTGTGACTAAATGAAATTGACCAACAAATGTTTAATATATTTTATTGTAAAGTCAGTGCTTATAACATTGGTCGGTAACCACCCCAATTAATGAAAGTGCCCGGTCGATGCTGCAGCCTTCATATCTATGCTGTCTGCAGACGTGCAGCTGCGGGGTCTGCTAGAATTGCTGACAAGCCCGCCCTTAAGGTGATTCGTTTTCTATAGTAAAGTATTTTTCCATTTACGGGCGAATGGAGCATAACCTTAAACTCAAATTATATCATTTGGCATTTAATATGATTTTTATTCGCGGCAAATTATATTTACTAGATAAAAATAGTATAATAATCGCATAAATCAGTCAAAAATTCAGTTCAATTTTGTTACTGTGTGAGTGTACACCGACCAGACCGTACCAGTATCGTATGCTAAGTTAAAAGTTTAGTTGTGTGTGCGGCTACGTTGCCAGCTCGCGCCTCGCTATGCCCGTTCCGTACACTGTTGCCGTTCTTCTCGACGATCACGTGGATCCTCAAATCGTCATCGTGGGCATATCGTGGGAGCTTGTTTTGTTTCTGCCATTTTTTACAAAGGTGTTGCCAACTTTGCACTTTTGATGCTAATCTAATAATATTTTCATATGCGTAGCCCCATTTGATTTATATTTATAAATTATAACTTACCATTATGTCTAGCTTTATATCATTATTAAAGGTAATTTTATTGGAGAAACGTTTCTATTGAGCATGCAAAATATCGCGGATGATGCCGAAATACAAAAACCGTTTAAAGATATTTATGTTTACTTATTTATTTTGCTGTCGAAAAGGTTCCAAATTAAAGAAAAAGCAACCAAAACCCAACTAAAATAGCAACTAATTCTTTAAAAAAAAACTTTGTTTTTTCTTCTCATTTAAAATTTCAGTCAAATATTTATTTTTTTGTTTAGTTACGTATTTATACCGATACTTAAATAAAATTATGATTTTATTTCACAGAGTATTTTGTCCTTTGTACTGTACTTGTTCCATTAAAGCACTTATCGAGTTGGTAGCCCCGTGCGCCGTGCGGCCGTGCGGCATGACGCTGCGTCCGCACTTGCGTCTATCGCCCGAATGTTATATTCGTATGTGGCGAATCTTCGTGCGTTTTGTACACTAAAAAGTTATCGCGATAAACCAGTAGTCGCATTTGCTTCTTCGCTATTTTGTACGATCTATCGTGCAATAATCCAAGATCGCGTCATCTAAGCATTTGAATATGGTTGACGATGACTTTCTTTACTTTTACATGTCTGCTAACAATTACATAATGCATTTATTGACAGTGGATGAAAACATGAAGAAATTCTAACATCATTTATTCATTCCACTCCATTTTTACGTAAATTAACAACCGTGGCGCCGTCGCATATCGCGTTGAAAACAAACACTAAAATAAGCAACGCTAATGCTTTGAGTGTCCAATATGGTTGGATACTCAAAGCGCTAATGCGACCACGTAGGACGAATTGTTAGCGCGCTAAAACCCTTTGATGTACCGCCACCCGCGCGATAACGAAGACGCAGCCCGAATATTCGCGACGATACCCGATAACGGCCGGTCACATTTGCGTGTATCGTCTCATAGCACGAAGCATAGATTATACTATATTAGGCTATATTTCTCTAGCTCATGATATTAAAGTCACATTTTATTTTGGACATGTTACCTAAATTATTATATTAAATTATAAAAATTCTGTTTTGCCAGAGGTGGTTCTTCGAAAAGTAAAAAATAATCAAAACTGCATAGATGTTTCACTGTGGTAGCACATTTATTATTATTACTTCTCGTATAACCGCCTCTGTAGTTTAGTGGTGACAGCACTCGACTTACCGACCCAGAGGAGAGGGTTTGATTCCCGGGTGGGACACATGAAATGAAAGTGAATTCACTTTCTGAATGGTCTCCCAGGTTGTTTACGACATTTCAGGCCTGAATCACCTAAATGGTCCGAAAAATAAGATGATTCCATGCTTTGGAGGGCATGCTAAGCCTTCGATCCCGGTTACTGCCTCTGGCAATAGTCGTTACATGAGCCATGTCAGACATGGTGGCTCATGAAGTCTGACACTAGGACTGCGCTGCTAGACGGTACTGCAGACCAAACGATAACACTTCTCGAATTATTCTTTTATAAATGTCAATTTTCCTGTAAGATGTTATTTTACAAATAATAATGTAATAAATAATAACTGCAATAGTAAAAACCTGATTTTTATTTAGAACTCGCACAAAAATACATAATTTATTTCACGACTAAAATCTCTTATTATGTATTTGCATAAAATTACAAAAATATAACAAATTAAAAGTTCAAAAACAGTATGTCAATTTAGAGATTCGAACCCGACACCTTTAGAATACAGGTCAAGACGCTTACACACTCGGCCAGATCATGCTTCGCAATGTGGGCGAAATTTACTAACGCTTCCGTTTACGATAAAATCTTTGTATGTGTGTGTGAGTCACTTGTACGCCGCTTCGCCGGTGCTAAATGCACAAATATAGTGATTTTAACACTCAAAAATACGAGGGCTGCACTAAAAGTATCGGGAATGGAATATTTCCACTGTTCCTGTCATATTAAAATCTTTTTAATTTAAAACTCCTTGGTTTTAAAAATCGAATACCGTTTATTTATTTAAAAAAAAGATTCTCGGTCTTGTCACAAGGTCTTGTCAAACTTGTTTAGTCGTTGAGAAAATGGAATTGACTCGAGAAAATTCTAGAGCGATGATTTATTATGACTTTCGAAGTGGTTTAACACAAAAACAGTGTGTTGACCGGATGATTTCTGCATTTGGTGATGAAGCCCCATCCAAAACCACAATTTATCGCTGGTTTGCTGAATTTCAACGTGGACGTGTCAAGCTCAGTGATGATCCCCGTCAAGGTCGTCCAAAAACTGCAGTCACCCAAGAAAACGTTGATGCTGTGCGTAAGCTGATTGAGGAAGATCGACATGTGACATACCGCGAAATTCAGGCAACTTTAGACATTGGCATGAGTCAAATACAAATAATCTTGCATGAACAATTAGGTGTAAAAAAGTTGTTTTCCCGATGGATACCGCATTTGCTCTGTGAAGAGCAAAAAGCGGCTCGCGTTACTTGGTGCGTTAGAACTCTCGAAAGATTCCACGCAGGATCCTCAAATGCTGTATACAACATCGTATCAGGTGACGAATCCTGGATATACGCATACGAACCCGAAACAAAAAACCAGTCACGAGTTTGGGTGTTCGAAAATGAGTTAAAGCCAACAAAAATTGTTCGTTCACGGAGTGTTGCAAAAAAAATGGTGGCTACGTTTGTCTCCAAAACCGGCCATGTTGCGACTATTCCTCTTGAGGGACAAAGAACGGTTAATGCAGAATGGTATGCTAACATTTGTTTGCCACAGGTCGTTTCTGAACTCCGTAAAGAGAACTGCAACCGCCGCATCGTCCTCCATCACGACAATGCGAGTTCTCACACCGCGCACAGAACAAAAGAGTTTTTAGAGCAAGAAATCATAGAATTATTAGACCATCCGCCGTACAGCCCCGACCTAAGCCCTAATGATTTCAATACTTTCCCTTAAATAAAGAATAAATTGCGTGGTCAGAGATTTTCATCACCTGAAGAAGCTGTGGACGCCTACAAAACGGCCATTTTGGAGACCCCAACTTCCGAATGGAATGGTTGCTTCAATGATTGGTTCCATCGTATGGAAAAATGTGTCAAATTTCGCGGACAATACTTCGAAAAGCAATAAATACATTTTTAAATAGTAATGTTGTGTCACTTCCTTGATTCCCGAAATTTTCAGTGCCGTATTACGCTATTACAGGTAAACACTTTACTTCCTAAAAATTTGTTCTATTTTGTTGAAAAAATATAAAAATACGCTCTATCAGGACATTAACGGCATCTAGTGGCGCGGCAGTGCCTAGCTGACTGTGACGAACCCCACCTTAAGGGCTAATGGTATTTGTCTTTTAATTTAATTTTGAAAAAAAATGAGGATTTAAAATCAGAACTTAACAAGTTAAATCAACAATATGAAAACATATGTGACCATAACTTAGAACTACAAAGTGTTGTGGACGGCTTTGAAAATTGTAGATTAGAATATGAACAATGTTTGCAGGACACACATGATATTAAAAAGATGCTGCAAGATGCTCAGGAGTATATCAAGTCCCTTGAACATCAGTTACAATGCAAAAAGTTGGAAGAAACTCAATGTTTATACGATGAACTTTTAGGTAACGGAAATAACTTTACAAAGAATAACATTACTACCATAGATCTCACTGGGGATGATACAATAAATAACTATCATACTATGTGTAGCAAAAATAAATTAAAAAAGTATATTAAAGTTAAAAAATGTATTAGGAAAACCGAGATACTAGTGCAAAAAACAAAAAAATTGTAAGGCAGCTTATACGGTTGACAAAAAATAAAAACATTATTAAAAATCAATTATTAAGCTGCTGTAAAGAGCTAGAAAATACTAGGCTTAGCTATGAGGCGGATGTAAGTAGCCTTCAATCTGAAATTTCACAGTTGCACTGCTCATTGACACTTATTCAACAAAAGTATGAATTAGCGCAGAAAGAAATTTCTGCACATATATCAGCTATGGATGACCTAATTGAAATTGGACGGTATAATGAGGACCGTGTAAATTCTTTTTATAACAATTTTAATTGCCACAAAAATATCAATAATTCTCAGTACGATATTAATAAGTCAGTTATCTGTTCAGAGTTGAAGGCTTGTACTGAATCCTCAAAATATTATAATAAGACACAGACACATACCCCAGAGTCTGGTTTCATTAGCATTTACTGTGATGAAATAGGCCATGGACTTGGTATATATCTAAATAAATTGTGTTTGGGACAACAGGTAACTAGCACTTGTTTGCCGGGCGCATCATTTGAACAAATCATTAGCCGGGCAATCAATTCTACTTGTTGCCCCAATACAACTTTAGTTATACTAGTCGGGAGAAGAGGAAAGATAAACAAAAAACAGATGTTAGATTATATAGACACATTAAGTAACAAATAAAATATTAAAAAAATATTATTGTTTACCTTTCCTTACATCAAATTATCAAATAATAAACTGCCGCACGAGAGTAAAGAAAATTATATTAGGTTTAAATTGAACAGCCTACTGTGTAGTGCTACTTATCAAAATTGTTTAGTTTTAAATAAGACTTTACCACAAATCGATGTGGTTGACTTTAATAATATTTTTATCTCTAGGTTAAATAATCTAACATATGATAAGTATTACTTATCTAAATTTTTTACACGACATTTAGCTAAATGGCTATATAATTTTTTAGTTTTAAGACAAGACAAAAAATTGGCTAAGCCGACCACTGATTTTATTGAGCAGTGTTCTTACTAAGGCGGGTCAATAAGTCCGTGACTTTTTGAATTTTTAACCTCCTTACTGAAAAAGCAACACTACTCCTGTCAACAGGCATCTGTCAGTTGACTCCTATCAAAATTTGAACTTGCTGCGTCAGTTAGTTTGTGTTTTACAGCTATCTTTATCAGACTATCCAGTAACTTAAGGAAACAATGGAAAAAAGTGAATTTCGTGTGCTTATTAAGCATTATTTTTTGCGAAAAAAAACCATTACCGAAACCAAGGCTAAGCTTGATAAATACTATGGGGACTCTGCACCATCGATTTCAATGGTAAAAAAGTGGTTTACTGAATTTCGTTGTGGCCTTACAAGCACTGAAGATGCCGAACGTCCTGGACGCCCAGTTGAGGTCTCTACACCCCAAACAATCGAAAAAATTCACGATATGGTGTTGGCCGACCGAAGATTGAAAGTGCAAGAGATTGTGGAAGCCATAGGCATCTCGCATGGCTCAGTGGTTTCAATTTTGAATGATCACTTGGGCATGAGAAAGCTTTCCGCAAGATGGGTGCCGCGTTTGCTCACAGTCGACCACAAACGCAATCGTGTAACAACTTCACAGGAAGGTTTGGCGTTGTTTAATCACAATATGGAGGAGTTTTTTAACCGTGGACGAAACATGGATCCATCACAATATACCAGAGACCAAACAACAGTCAAAGCAGTGTGTTTCTAAGGGTGAATCGGCGCCAAAGAAGGCCAAGGTGGGTTTGTCAGCCAATAAAGTTATGGCGACTGTTTTTTGGGATGCACGTGGGATAATCCACATTGACTATCTTCAAAAGGGAAGAACAATTAATGGGGAATATTATGCCAAGTTATTGGACCGCTTCAATGAGGATTTGAAAAAAAACCGACCTCATTTGGCCAAGAAAAAAGTTCTTTTTCACTAAGACAGTGCAAGGATGCACACATGTGCAGTTGCCATGGCAAAAATCCATGAATTGGGCTATGAATTGCTCCCACATCCACCCTATTCTCAAGATTTGGCTCCGAGTGACTACTTCTTGTTCCCAAACCTGAAAAAAATGGCTCGGAGGAAAAAGATGACTTCATCCAATGATGAAGTCATCTCGCAAACATAGGCCTATTTTGAGGACCTCGACAAATCATATTTTTTGGAAGGGATAAAAAAATTGGAGAAGTGTTGGACAAAGTGTATAGAGCTCAAGGGGGACTACGTTGAAAAATAAAATGATTTAATTATCAAAAAATCTGTGTTTTATTCCAAAAGTCACGGACTTATTGACCCGCCCTCGTATACTGACAATTTTATTAGTAAAAACTTGGAATATGTTCCAAATAATTTAAATTAGATTATAGGACAACAGAGGTTCACTCTAGCAATTTCTTAGCTGGAAATATTTATACTGATGCCTCCTACGAAGGGCCTAGTAAGAACTCTGGGAAAAACTAATTTTAATATAAACTTGGTGCATCAAAATTTACAAGGCATAATAGGGAAAGAATTAGAACTTGAGTTATTTTTAAATGATTTTAAAATTGACATTATATGCGTAACAGAATTACGCATATAATGTCAATTTTAAAATGGTTAAAAAATCATGAATTAATATTTAACTATTGTGATCACCAAGTAGGGAGCTCTTTCTGTCGAGAAAATGTCATTAGGGGTGGCTCCTTAATTTTGATTAATAAAAAATTGAAATGTAAAGAACGTAAAGATATTGTAAAACTGTCTAGTGAACGAATTATTGAGTTGGCTTGTATTGAGTTGAGCCACCTTATTATTGTATGCGTATACAGGCCTCCATCAAGCTTATACGATTCTTTTGAACAAATAATGGATCAAGTGCTGACGAAAGTATGTCTCTAATAAGAAGATTATTGTATGTGGTGATTTTAATATTAATTTATTAGACTCTAACTCCACCACTGTTAGATTCACATTTTTGTTCAAATCGTATAATCTAATTAATTTATTTTACGAACCAACAAGAATATGTGAAACAACAGCTACTTGTATAGATAATATTTTCACAAATGTCACTACTTTTAGGAAAGAAATAATTAATGTACTTAACTCTGATTACTGTGGACAGCTAGCATCATTTGATCTTAAATGTGATAATAATCCGATAGAAAATATTGAGTTTATTCCTGTAAACACAAAACGTATTGATAAATTCAGAAGTAAATTACTTTCAAGTTTTCAATGTTTGAATGAGTCATTTAATCCAAATGAAACTTTTAATAATTTATTTAAAGTAGTAAAAAACCAATTTGACTCTGTATTTATTTCTAAATCGGTCAGATTTAATAATAAAAGAAATAATTTTAGTAACTGGGCAACTGCAGGTATTTAGTAGTAGACAAAGATTGTATGACTTGTATAACGAGAAGTCAATGAACAGGAGTGAAGCTTTTAAACTATATGTCAAGAAATACTCGAAGATTTTCAAGAAGGTATGTCAAGCAGCGAAGGTTCTTCACATCAAAGAAAAAATTAAGAACTCTAAAAACAAAGTGAAAACCGCCTGGAAAATAATTGCAGATGAGACTGGAAGAGTCGCCTGTCGCAACTCTAAATTTGAACTTTATATTAATGATAAAAAAGTTAGTTCTGACATTGAAGTTGCGACAGTATTTGAGAAGTTTTTTGCAGACATTCCGATCTAAACTACAAAAAACTTAAATTCATCACCTACAGTTGCCGAAAAATTACTTAGAGATAATGTGAAGGAATGTGATGTAAATTTTATTTTCAAAGAAATAGACTCTAGAGACATTATCAAGGCATTTAAATTACTTAATATTAAAAGTACAACTGATCTCTGGGGTATGTCCACAAAAGTTATAAACCCAGTAATTGACATCATTGCCCCTCACCTAGCATTAGTTTTTAATAATTGTATTAAAAGTAGCGTGTTCCCTGACTTGATGAAGCACAGCAAGGTGATGACTCTCTTTAAAGCTGGGAATAAAGCAGACCCAGCTAACTATAGACCAATATCCATATTACCGACTTTAAGTAAAATTTTTGAGAAAATTATTCTAAATCAATTAATTTTTCACTTCAACTCGAATAATTTGTTACATAGTAATCAGTTTGGTTTTATTAAAGGTCGGTCCACAACAGATGCAGGCATTAGTCTTCTGTGCAGTATATTTGGAGCTTGGGAGAGGTCACAGAATGCACTTGGTATATTCTATGATTTATCCAAAGCATTTGACCGTGTAGAGCATGATACGCTGTTCAGGAAATTATACCATTATGGTGTAAGGGGCACGGCTCTAAAGCTTCTAAGCTCTTATCTAATAAATAGAACACAGACTGTAGAAGTTAATTCCAAAAGGTCTAATGGTACTAAAATTAAACTAGGAGTACCACAGGGGTCTATTTTGGGTCCTTTTCTATTTCTCATCTATATAAATGATCTACCTTATCTAGTTAATGATAAGCATGAGATAGTACTTTTTGCTGATGATACTTCACTAATTTTTAATGTGATGCGACGACAATCTAACAATGACGAGGTAAATAGTGCTCTCTCAAAAATAGTACATTGGTTTAATGCTAATAATTTACTGTTGAATTCTAATAAAACAAAATGTTTAAAGTTCAGCTTGCCAAATGTTACGCAGGCACAAACCAATATACTATTAAATAATGAGAAAATGAAATAAAAGTAGACACCACTGTTTTTCTAGGTATAACATTAGATAGTAAGTTACAGTGGGGACCACATATTGCTAAATTGGCAGATAAGCTGAGTTCTGCAGCATACGCTGTTAAAAAAATTAGAGAAATTACCGACATAGAGACCGCGCGATTAGTTTACTTTAGCTATTTTCATAGCATAATGTCGTACGGCATCCTCTTGTGTGGAAACGCTGCGGACATTAATCCAATATTTGTGCTGCAGAAACGTGCTATACGTTCTATTTATAAGATGTCGACTTTTGAATCTCTAAGGGAAAAGTTTAAAGAAATAAAAGTTCTGACCGTCGCATCTCAATACATTTTGGAAAATGTGTTATATGTAAGAAAGAATCTAAACAACTTCAAAAAGAAATGTGATAATCATTGTGTAAACACTAGAAATAAGAACAAGTTAGATATGCCAGTGTTCAGACTAAGCAAAGTTAGTAAATCCTTTAAAGGCCAATATATACGCTTATACAATATAATCCCAGAAAAGGTTCAAAACCTTCCCATTAATAAGTTTAAAAAAGTAGTTAAAGAACGTTTGTGTGCCAAAGCGTATTATAAAATTAATGACTTCATTCAAGACGGCACACCTTGGGAATAAGGTGGCTCCTTATCTTATCTTATTATTTGTTACATAGACATAAGTAAACATTGTAATAATTTTTATTTTAAAAGAATAATTTTCCATCTTTTTGGTAAAAGATGGCCCCAGACGAGTTTCTTGCCGGCTCTTCTCGCTGGGTTAGTTCCCGAACCGGTGGTAGGCATCACGTAGTAACGACGTTCAAAAAGAGTATTTAAAAATATCAATTTTTAATATAAAAAAATTTTTGATTTTGATTTTGTCTGGTAGGGTTGCCTGGGTTTAAATACATTGCGCGGTAGGGTTACTGGGGTTAACGAGGTCAGTAACGTAACGTTATCGTATGAGAATTGTGTGACGAGCGCAGTTACGTCTGCAGACGGACCGACGGTCGACGGAGCAGACAAGCGGAGCGGAGACCACGCTTAGGCAAACATAGTGTAGGACGTCCTGCGGCACGATGGACCGACGATTTGAAGAAGGTGGCTGGCAGCGGATGGATGAGGGCTCCCCAGGATCGGGATGGTTGGCGCTCATTGGGGGAGACCTACGTTCAGCAGTGGACGACGATAGGCTGATGATGATGAACGTCACATGTAAACACTGTCAAATGCTCCTGCTAGGCCCCCAAGGTGCTTCGTTTGTTAGAGCGTATGTACCTGTCCGGTTGGGTTGCCGGGGTTGATGACGACGAGCGCGCGCACGGCGGTGTCGCCGGCGGCCGCGGCCAGCGAGCGCTCCAGCTCGGCGGTATCCAGCGCCCAGCCGTGGCACTCGTCCAGGTAGTAGTGCACCTGGCGCAGGCCGTACTCAGCCAGCGAGGCCGAGTACAGCGGGTACTGCGGGATCGGGATCATCACGCCTGGAAAGAAGAGGAAAAAGGGACTTCAATATTCACTACAGATACTCATAATAATAGGTACTAGGAGTAGATGAAACAGAGGCTTGTTAAAAAGTGGTTCCACCATATATAGACCCAAAATCATAAAATTAAAAAAAACTCTTCAAAAGATCAAACTTAATATGACCCACCTGATTAATTGATTTACATAACACTTATCACCGAAAAGAAGTAACGTCCCTACTGAGGACTCAATTCAATATGAAGAGTATTACGGCTCAAGTCCACTGCAGGTTGTAACTTGTACTCAATCTTTAAAAAAAATTCAAAAACTAGTCATTTCATAGACACGGTTCTGTCACTATACTACAGAGTTACTGCTGTCTTATCTTTGAATTAATTTCGTTTGAAATCTCCTGGTGCACATCACCAAGCAGTTGGGAAGTTGCAGCGATGGGAATATAAATACATTATGTGATGTTTGTTTCGTTCATGTGTTGAGCAACAGTGATTAAAAATATTAGACAATGTTATCAGTAATATTATTTGTCTACATGTTGTAACGTCTGCAGCATAATAATATCTGTCTTTCGTCATGCCGCTTCGAGTAAACATGATAAGTGATAACTAACTTATGTCATGTTTGTTGCTGGGGAACTGCGTTTCCTTTTTCACATTACTTATATTTTTGTCGCTTTTCAGTACTGTAATCTACGTAAATTATATAGCCTACTGTAATCTACGTAAATTATATATATCCTATGTAACACGGGCTATTATTACGAATCTAATCTACTTCTTCTTCTTCGCGAATTTTATTTAACTTAAAACGCCAGTAGGGTTGAGCATTTAGATTTCCACTAACAAAATCCTCGATAAGAAACGGCAAAAGTTATTATTAAAACTAGATAGTTACTGTGGTCGCATGCAAATGACGTAAATGACCGGATAGTAGATGTACCCGAATCGATCATGACTTATGTAACGATGACGGCTTGTTATGAGTAAGTGGAATAAACAACCAACAAGTGGAAGTTAGAAGAATGTGTTAATGTTTTAGGTAACTACTATGTTTATATTTGTATTTTGAAACAAAAAGCCAAGTACGTCCAAGAAAAAAACATGATTAATAAATTTACCCTGAAGTTCAGAATTAAGATTTAAGTTTTGTACCTACCCAAAGGACTCTATTACTGAGACTTCGCTGTTTGTCTGTCACCAGGCTGTATCTCCTTAACCGAGATATCTAGACAGTTGAAATTTTCACAGATTATGTATTTCTGTTGCCTCTATAACAAATACTAAAAAAAGACTAAAATAAATATTTAAGAGGGGCTCCAATACAGACAACGTGCTTTTTGCCGTTTTTACGCACTTGGCCGGTTTGTAATGGTTTTGGCTTTAAGGCCTTGAACCGTAACGCAGTGTTTGGACTCCAGCACTATATTCCCGTGCAATGGTTTTCACTATAACACTGCATTGTGTCGCGCCACCGCAAGCGACCTTGGCATGACTCATGTCCCTACAGAGTACAGCACAATCAATATCTACTGGGTGTTCTCAATCTAGTGGGTTAACCACTTTATGAACACACTAACTAGGTGTTGCCCGCGAATTCATGCGCGCAAAAAAAATCACCTCGCTGGAACAGTACATTTTGACCACAACAAAAAGTAGCCTATGTCCTTCCCCGTGGCCGTGGTCTTATCTAAATATGTGCCGAATTTCATCGAAATCAGTCCAGTAGTTTCGGAGCATATTCAATGCAAACAAACGAATCTCTCCTCTTTATAATATTAGTATAGATGAATATTTAGTAGAACATAAATCAGAATTAAGTCAGGTCAGGTATATTACAAATTTCTTCAGAATCAACTATTGTAAATTCACAATGACTTGTTATTTTTTGAGTCTGGTGTATGGCGAAGTTTTTGGCATTGTCATATTCAACACTTCATAATGCGCAAACGGAGATCCCACGAAAACCGTACATTTTGTCGCGATAAAATGTACGTCCTTGCCGTGGTCTACTCTATGTCAGTGCCAATTTTCGTCAAAATCGGTTCAGTAGTTTTCGAGCCTAAATGATCTTTTAGAGTATTAAGAGGAATACAAAATCTTATTTGCTAGATGGGGAATAAACGAGGCTGGCGTAGTACTTTATTTAGTCGTTTTTACGTTTGATATTATTTTGATCTATAATATTGATACTTTTTTTTAAATAATCTTGTACATACATATTACGATTTAAAATAATCTTATACATATTCGATGCAAACAAACAAACAAGCAAACAGTAAAGTCTTTCCTCTTTATATTGTAGAACGCTAAGCTTCATTTCACACCGAAACGAGACTCGTAACGAGACGGCGAGCTAGCCCTAAGTCATAAATGACATGTTGAACTTTGATGGCTATTCTGAAATTTAGCAGCTGCCTTCTCTGCGCTACCGAGCTACGGGTCTGCCCCCAGGCGCGCTGCAGCTGCAAGGTCATCGCCTACGGAAACGTTATTGTTCAACCACTACACATACTGTCAGGAACTAACTAAAATATGCTAAATAAACCAACATTTTTATGGATATGTGTATTTACCACGTCGAGAAGGTGCTGAAATAAAATCACTTGCGTCTACCGCATAGTGTGGGGTATCATTACATAGATATTTTAAAAACGTTTTGACGTCGCAAAAACAATTTTTGATTTAGGTATCTGTTTGCGAGATATTCAACTTTAAGGCGCACTTTTTTGTTAAAACAGCCCCTATAGGTGACTAGCACCTGGGTACACAATGACGGCACGAGTCTAGCGGACTCACCGGAGGGCTTGCCGTCGACGGGGTTGCACAGCAGCTGCAGGCAGTTCTTGATGGCGGTGGAGGCGCCGGCGGACAGGCACACGTCCTGCCAGCGGCTGGGGTGGCCGTCGCGCTTGGCGATGTACTCCGCGACGTGCTGCCGGATCAGCTCCACGCCGTGCGAGGCCGAGTAGGAGCCCACTGAGCCCCCGCTGGAGACATTATAGTTGCTTATTACATGCTAGTTGTCGTCCGCGACTGGGTACGCACGAAAAGAACCCCGCAGGAACCGTGCATTTTGCTCCGATAAACAGTGGCCCATGTATCAATCCAGAGTCTAAACTAGGTAGTAGTTATAGCAAATTTAATTAAAATCCGTTCAGTGGTTATGCGTGGAAGAGTAACAAACATCCACAGATCCGTACATTCTTACAAACTTCAAAACAAACTTTCGCGTTCATAATATTAGTAAGGACTATAATATATTGGCGTTAAGCTTGCAGCGAGTCGTCGGTGCAAATGTCAACATCGACCAATGACGCCTAAGCCGTGTTCAGTCGGTTGACATGGACCAATTAGACCATTCAATCAGTGCGAACGAATGAAGCGCGTCACTCACTGCAATCTTAACACTAGAATATAGTATTGTTTACAAGAGTATCGTATAGATTATATATAGATGTACAACGACGGACGCGCCTGTTAAATAACGGACGTGCGTGGAGATTCGGTGCCGGCTTGTCGCGGTCGCACTTATACCGATGAATTTCCAAGCAAATAGTTCCCACTTACAGCTAAGTTTAACATAATTAACAGAAAATCTACGACGATACCTTCGCAAGTGATAACTGCCTATTTAGCATCATATTTACAAGAGTTGAAAACTGATTAGGTGGTAGATAGTATTATGAGGTAGGTAGGTTGCAAATGTCTTTACGAGGTTCGGTACACATTTGAACTTCAGGCCTATAATTATGCACCAGTTAAGTTTCTCGTCAGTCGTCATCTGTTCAATAAGGTATTAGGTAACATAATAATAATAGTATATATGGACGCTTCACACCACGTCAATCTGGCCCCGTGCTAAGTACTCGAGGAACTTGTGTTACGGGGACCAGACAACGGGAAGTGCATATATTTAATACCTTTATATTATACACATATTTAAATAATACACAACCATTACCCAGGAACACTGAAAAACTTTATTTTCCTTCGGCGATATTCGAACCCGCGACCCCCGGCTTGAGCACCACCACGCTCAACCACTGAGCCACAGAGGTCGTCAACTAATATAATATAACATTATTTTTACTCTTTATTATTTAGTTTATTTAGTTATATTTATTAGTTATATAGGTATTAGTTATAGTATGTTATATATAAACACATTTTAAGAAAGTTATAATAACAAAAACGCCTTCGCTTTTCTCACTATATTATTAAATAATTATTATTACCTATTATATTTTAGTTGTCGGCGGAAAAAATTTAGTAGTAATCATTAAATATATTAATAGTGATGATGATGATCACGAATATAATTTTGGCAGCAGCGAAATTTCAAAGACATTGATGTCGGTGCACAAAACTCTGATGAGTAGTGAGTACCTATGTCATCATGATAATATAAATAAATAATAAATAAATTCTTTATTGACACAGAGGAGTTTTACATATCTGAAGTCCCTGACCCCTGCACTAGTGTAAACTGTATTGCAGAGGCCAGTGTCCTCGCCCATGAAGATACATGTTATGCCAATAGAGATATAAACAATTTAAAAGAAATAGAAAAGAGAAGACAAATGACATCAATTATTGACATATGAAATGTAATTATTTGACTAACAACATGTAGGTCTTAGAAGTGCAATTAATTTAGAATGTAGGCAAAAACAATGATACCAAACAACAATTACACAATGAACAAAATAATAATTTTAGTGTGTGATGTGATGTGTGTGTGTGTGTGTGTGTGTGTGTGCGTGTGTGTGTGTGCGTGTGTGTGTGTGCGTGTGCGTGTGCGTGGTTGTGTGTGTGTGTGTGTGTGTGTGTGTGTGTGTGTATGTGTGTGTGTGTGTGTGCGTGTGTGTGTGCGTGTGTGTGTGTGTGTGTGTGTGTGTGTGTGTGTGTGCGTGTGTGTGTGTGTGTGTGCGTGCGTGTGCGTGCGTGTGCGTGTGCGTGGTTGTGTGTATGTGTGTGCGTGCGTGTGCGTGGTTGTGTGTGTGTGGTTGTGTGTGTGTGTGGTTGTGTGTGTGTGTGTGGTTGTGTGTGTGTGTGGTTGTGTGTGTGTGGTTGTGTGTGTGTGGTTGTGTGTGTGTGTGGTTGTGTGTGTGTGTGGTTGTGTGTGTGTGTGTGGTTGTGTGTGTGTGTGGTTGTGTGTGTGTGTGGTTGTGTGTGTGTGGTTGTGTGTGTGTGGTTGTGTGTGTGTGGTTGTGTGTGTGTGGTTGTGTGTGTGTGGTTGTGTGTGTGTGGTTGTGTGTGTGTGGTTGTGTGTGTGTGGTTGTGTGTGTGTGGTTGTGTGTGTGTGGTTGTGTGTGTGTGGTTGTGTGTGTGTGGTTGTGTGTGTGTGGTTGTGTGTGTGTGGTTGTGTGTGTGTGGTTGTGTGTGTGTGGCTGTGTGTGGTTATGTGTAAATCTTGGATAGGTAAATAGGTACAACTTGGGTATGTTATGTTATTTAACAAATAGCAGGCAAGAACAATTTTTCTATTTCATCATATGTATTTTCTTTAAGCCATTTAATTATTACTTTTTTAAAGGTGTACTTTGTATAGTGTTTATCTATTAATTTTAATTTTAGCACTTTATTATATATAAATGGTGCCAAGACATTATATTGTTGACGCGCGAATGTCGTACGTGCAAAAGGAACCGGACACCGATCAAGTCTCTTTGATGAAGGAGGTAGGTATGATACACTTATTTTATGGTATCTCCTAAGCATTTCCAGAACGAATATTTTTCTCACCGACAGGACATCCGCTTTGGCGTATACGTCAGTCGTTGAATGTCTGAGGGGCAATTTAAGAAGGACTATTAAGATTGCTCGCTGGGCTCTTTCAACTTTTATTAGAAGGGTTTTGCATACTCCCCCCCCCCCATGCACATATGCAATATCTAATCAGACACTCGCATAATGCTTTATAACTTTGTATTAGAAGCTTTTCATTTGCGACTTGTCTTAAATTCTTAAAGATGTATACCATTTTTCTAATTCTAGCGACCATAGCATGTGTATGGTTACGCCAATCTAGTCGCTCGTCTATATATATTCCTAAATATTTGATGGATTCATTCCTCGACAAAACGGCACAAGAACACTTATAATAATCTAAAGCAATGTTACATGGATATGTGTGAGATGTTAATTTAATACTGTCATCTGGGGCCGTATTATGATCTTTTAAAAAACCAGCTTGTTTCCAGGCAATTCAATATACGGCCTTAAAGTGCCTTCTTCTTTTTTCGTATTACAACGATATTTCATGCTGACTGGATTCATCCTGGTTTGATTGTCTATGACTGGTTTAATGGAGCATGAAGGTGACATTCGAATACATCAAAGGGGAATGCCAGTTTTAGGCCCAGAAGTGCACACATAATTGGCTATATTCAAAAATTGTATTAATTTTTATGGTAGTCCTTCCTTGTATTCATTAATCTATACAACTAGGCAACTTTATAGAAAAAATATTAAACAAGTAAACGAACAGGAACCTAGAGAAGTACTTTTTATGACTTTCTCACATAAAATGTTGCCCTTACTAAAAATATTATTTTGTCAGGTAATCGAAATAATACAATTTTTAATAAAATAATATAATGATATAATATTTAAACCTAATGTTAGTTTTTCAAATGATTTCGATTATATAAAATAAAAGTAATTACATATATATTTTAAAGATTGAACTGAAAGATGTTTAATACCGTCATCGCTACGTGTGAGTTTACTTTGTGACTACAATTATTATGTGCCTTCAGATTGGAGGATCTGTTCTTATCACTTGAGCAGTAACTCATGGGAATTACTTTTAGAATCTATATATAATCCTATTAAAACATTTAGCTCAGAACAAATGGAAGAAGTACTTTCTCTATTAAAAGAAAATATACTTTTGCATTTGGATTTTGAAAACATACATATCATGCCAGATCATATTGTTCACTATTATCTAGGGTTTTCAAAGCAGCAATTTCAAGAAATCCTTTTAGAAGTCCCAAGATTATACAGGAGATAGTGATGAGCGCATTGCATCTTTGTTACGAGTGCCTAGAAGCACATTAGAATATTTAATGAATACAGCTCGTGAAATATTAGACCAGGACTTTTTCCCGAGAAATCTTGGATTAAACCATATTTCGAGAGAAGATATATCTCAAAGAAATCTTTTAATTCCGAATGGCCTTTTTGGGGGTGAAGCCAGAAAACCTATTGTAATTGCTGATGGCACTTCTGTTTATATAGAGAAAAGCTCAAATTATCTCTACCAAAAAATTACTTACTCTCTTCACAAGTACCGCAATTTAGTAAAACCATTTTTGCTAGTATGCAGCGATGGTTATATCATCAATGTCTTTGGCCCCTACCCTGCGACAACAAGTGATGCAGAAATCATTAAACAAGAATACTCAAATGAAAACAGCTCTTGTCGACGCTTTTTCTAACCATATGTCTTCATATTTGATAGAGGCTTTAGGGACTCATTGCCATTATTACGTAGTTGTGGTTATAGTGCACATGTCCCTTTGTTTCTAGAAGAAGGTGAAACCCAGCTTTCAACTCAGGATGCTAACGAGACAAGAGCTGTAACATTATGTCGCTGGGTAGTGGAGGTTGTAAATGGCATCTTTAAGATAAAATTCAAAATATTCGGACAAACATTTTTCAACAGGGCTTCTAAGCACATCATGATTGATTTTTCCGTGGCTGCTGCTCTTATTAATAAATATCATTTAAGAGTTCAAGATAGAGAGGATGCTGCTCAAATATTGGATATAGTGAACCGTAACATGAGTAGAAACAATGATCTGTGTGATTATTTAAGAGATTACAATCTGAATAGAGTAAGAGCAGATCTTCAAAATATTTCTGTGAGCAATGAAAATGTTAGTGAATACCCTAGATTAAATATAAATGAATTAATATTGATTGCCTGCAACTTACCAATTAAAACAAGCTCGCTCCTACTATGGTGAGCATAGGAGGTTTAATGGATGCTATCATATTGAAATATGCACTAATATTAGAAACAGGATGATGGAGGATAATATATTTGGACCTAATTCTTTTCTGTTAAGGGAAGAATTGCTAGTCGGCACGTTAGTCGCAAAGTATACTTTGTGTATATTTTATACAGTACAATTAATACAGGCCGCGAAGCAATAAAACAGTATTGCTGTAATTGTATTGTAGGCCATCGAACGGTAGGATGCTGTGTCCACGTCATGACTGTGTTGTGGTATTTAGGATGGGCACGGCATCAAAACAATATTTTAGCACCGGCTCAATTTTTAGATGAAGTATTAGTAGTATACAATGATGATGAATAAATGTGTAAAACTGAAATATAATATTGTTTTATTACATTATACTCCCAAATAAATTAAAATAATTTATAAAATGACATTGCACATATGACATATAACTTGTGTTAATAACATATAAAATAATTGATAACTTAAAAATGCCAAGTTTTTTATAAACCACTTCTTTTAGGAATTAGTTGCTGCCATCGCCTACTATAATTATCAGTACATAGCACAGGTGTGCACTGTGGGCCGAAATTACTATGGTGACTTGGCATGCCCCTTTGACGTATTACAGTATGTTTAATTCTTGCCATGCACTTATGAAGTGAATAGCAAATAACAGAAAACTTATACTAAATATTTTTAACTATACATAGAATATGTACAATTATTGTTAAAGTTAAAGCACATTTTATGGACTGCAAAAAATAAATGGTTTAAGTTGGTAAAATAGCCGTCGTTTTTGTATACACCTATTTCAAGAAGAAAATGTGCTTATTTTCTACCAAAAACCTTATTTCTAAAAAAAAGACGTGTGGCACTCGGGGACTGCCGCGGTAAAGCTATTGCATAGCATTTTGTATCAACTTATGCAATTATAATTATTTATTTATTTATTTTATTTTATTTATGCAGTATTTCTTTTTCTTTGATATTAATTCAAGTTACACTTTTTGAGCGTGGTGACCGATAAGAAAACAAATTTTTCTTTTATTACGAATAAAAGGCGTATTCGTGCGAGTTTCGTAGAGTCGTACAATACGTCTAATCGCACGCACACAACGCCGTGTCGAAGACTGCCGAACTGAAACGACGTTAGACGATGCACGGAGCGTGAGGTTTTTTCGTTACGGAATTTCTGGATTCGGTCCCCGCGCTCATGGCCCGCGATAGAAGCTATGCAATAGCTTAAAAATTTATCGGTAAAATAAGCGGTATACTCACGGTCCACGGCTACGGTGCTGGATCGGACCATGCGTGAGTATGCTGTTTAAGGCGCAATTAGGGTTACGAAGATTTTGGAAAACAGAGTTCACAGCTCAATAACCTCGGAGTTTCTAAATAGTGAATAGTGAGTGATCGTCGGCATAGAGGTCCTGTCAGGAGTGAAATCAGTGTTGCCAATTTAACTACTTTACAGCTCGATTTGGTCATTCGGCTAGCGATTAATGAAACTGAAAAAAGGCGGCAAATTTAAATAATCTGAGTTCGGCAACACTGATCTGACCGGACTGTTAGATGATTAGAAAAGTGTAATGTTTTTTAATTTGTAATCTCAATAATATAAGATTTAAATAATCAGGAATGGCGTAAGTATTATTTGTGTCTTATTTATCAAATATAAAGTATATTTAAGCATAGTACATATTAATTTAGACTGAAACAAAGGCTATTCATGTTTAGTTTTCACAGGAGGTGTTTTCGCGTCGTCGTCGCCGGGTTTCATTCAACCAGCTAGAATCTTTGTGGGAGTTTTTGAATTCTCACAGGGATATAGCTGTTGGATTCAACAAATCGGCGCAGGCACGAGAATACTCCAAACGCATGTGGACTGAATTCTCAGATACACTGAATTCTATGGGAGAAATTATTATAAATTAAATTATTAAATTATTAATTTAATTATTAATTATTAAATTATTCTTAATTATTTATAAATTAAATTCTATGCTCACTTTAACAATATTTTACGTTACTAACCTAACCTATATATTATTAAAAGAAAACACTAAAATATAAACTATTCAATAAAAGCTAATGAAGTTGAGCGTAAACTGAACGGCTTCGTTTAAACAGTTTTTGACGTAAATACAAGCCAGCTAATGTCAAAAGTACTGTCATAATACGAAAATACCACTCAAGTTTCAATGCAGAAGTAAGTCAAGAGTCACGTGACTGCTGACTGGCTGGTAACATGTGACTATAATACGAAAATTCCAGCCAGTTTGTTTTATGGCGTAAACTGGCTGGAATTAAGAGCTTGTAATACGGCCCCTGGGCCGCTTCTTTGGGATTTATGAAAACATAAGTATTTAGTTTTCGAAGTGTTAAGAGTGAGAAGGTTGGATTCGAGCCAATACGTAATCCTAGCCATATTAGATTCGGCTACCTTTAGCGCTTCTGTCCACGTTTTTTCGTGCACTAGTAGGACTGTATCGTCAAACATTTGGAGTTCCACATTGCCATGTACAACATTGAACATATCATTAATATAAACTAGAAACAGTGTAGATCCTAAGGTGTGGGATCCTAACTTCCCTGTGGAACACCAAATGTGCAAGGAAGCTTGTCACTTTCCATATCACCCACTCTCACACTCTGAAGTCGATTAGACAAGTAATTCTGAACCTAGTCCAAAACAGTGCCCCTTATACCAAAATTCTCCAGTCTAGTCAAAAGGATGTTAGGTGAAACCGTATCAAACGCTTTCTGGAGATCTAGAAAAACACCAATACACCTTTCTCCACTATCCATAGAAGTCGCTAAAGCTGTAGTAAACTTCAAAACAGCATCCTCAGTAGAAATCCCAGCCCTGAACCCAAACTGGTTAGGATTAATGTAATTGTTTTTCTCCAGGTAAGAGACAAGTCGTTTATAAATATATAAATAAACTACTTTTTCAAGAACTTTTGCTAAAGTTGTAAGTAAAGAGATGGGTCTGTAATTGGTGGGATTATCTTTATTTCCTGACTTATAAATAGGACACACTACTGCCCTTTTAAAAATCCTAGGAAAGACACCAGTTTGGAGACTTAGGTTACATAGATAAGTCAGAGGATAAACCACAGAATTAATATTTTGCTTCAGTAAATTGGAAGAGATCTTGTCCCATCCAGGCGCACTATGCGACTGCAGGCTGAGAAGTATGGACAATATCTCTTGGGGGTCAGTGGGCAAAAAGGCCATGGAATTAGCTGGTGTTGTTGCTGACTTGGCGGATGCGGCTAGTTCATGTTCACTTTTGCCCAATTTCATCAGAATATTCTTTGCTAATCCTTCACCAATAGTTGTGAAACAAGTATTTACCACATTAAGTGAGTTAATGGTATTGTCATTAATGTTTAATAATTCGTGTGATTTATCTTTTTTAGAGCCAAAGTTGCACACTTCCTTAATTATTTTCCAAGTATTCTTTATATTCTTATTATTTTTTTGCAATTGATTGTGGTAACATTGTTTATTTTGCTGCATGTGTAATTCTGGAATTTAAATATTTATTTTTTAAAGATTCATCTAATGGCAGCATTTTGAGCCTTTTATGTAGTTTATCTCTCTTAGTGATACATTTAACAACTCCTACGGTGATCCATGGTTTGATAGGTTTGTATCGTCTCTGTATTTGTCTAGTTTCACTATTGTCATCTATGATTCTTAATAATTTATGTCGCCTATCAATACAATATTAGATGTACGTATATTTGACAGTACATGATCCAGAGAGTTAAGGTAATTGGGATATGTTGGTGTTTCGTGTGAAAATGGTGGTGATGGTGATGATTACTGTAAGTGGCATGATGGCATATGCTTGCCAACAACGCCGGAATCCCGAAATATGTATATATAAGGACTCAGGAGTTCTTTTCAGTTCTTTTGGATTTCCAGGGTATACCTTGGTACAAAAGCTTACTTTTTGGTAGGATATGCTTAGACTACTTCAGAAAAAGTAGAAATCACTATATTTGTCCATATTAATTTCGAGGAGTTCCCTGGATCCCATCATCATCACCACTTTGATGTCAAAAGGACCAATTTGGGATTATACCCTTTACATGAAAAAAAAAATTGAAAATCGGTCCACAAACGGCGGACACATAAACTGGATCATAGTGCAAGAACACATTCAATCAAATTTTATGCGAACTTTTTACATTTATTGGTATTGGAAAATTAAGACTGGTTTATAAACACAAAAACAAAATCAAATTTAAATATGGTACTGTCACAAAAGAAAGAAAATATTCTATAGCAGAAATCTTGTCAATTTACTAAAGATTAACTCGTTGTTACGTTAATGTTGTGATTGCTGGTTATTATTTTTTGTTTTGTTACATGTTGAATTATCGTTACTAATTGTTTAATTGCTAGTCTGTTTTCATTTTAAACACGTTTTTCTCTCACGAATATGGACGTATCGTCTGAAAAAGCCGCACAAATTGTTGCTCTAGTGCAGCAAGGCTAGAACTACGAACAATTGCTGCAGATTTAAATGTAATCAATGTTTCCCGAGTTTACAGAAGGTTTATCGAAACAGGTTCGTTCAAAAGAAGACGTGGAACCGGCAGAACTCGGGTGACAACGTCTCGTGACGACAGGTTTATTGTGACAACTTTCTTGCGAAATCGGTTTTTAACGTCTATAAGCATTAAAAATGAGCTCCACCAGGTACGTGACGTAGCAGTTAGTACACGAACCATAAGAAGGCTAAAAGAGCGTGATATCACACCTTTCAGACCCGCAAATGGACCAAAATTGTCTGCATCTCACAGGCAAGCTCGACTAAGATTTGCTCGTGAACACTTAAATTGGACTAAAGAGCAATGGGCTTCCGTATTATTTACTGATGAGTGTAAGACTTGCTTGCACGGTGCTGATGGTCGCAGACTGGTCTACCGTAGACGAGGAGAGCGATATGCTCAAAATTACATTGAGGAGAGGGTTCCATTTGGAGGCGGGTCTTGTATGGTTCGGGGCGGCATATCGATGGATGCTCGAACTGAACTTGTGTTTATTGACGCAAACACACATGGCCGTGGTAACCGTGATTTAACATCACATCGCTATATAACGGAGATATTGGACCCTCATATGGTACCTTTTAGCGGATTGATAGGCGAAAACTTCATTCTGATGCAGGATAATGTTCGTCCGCACGCAGCGAGACAAGTTGAGCAATACTTTACTCAGGTTGAGATACGTTCCATGGATTGGCCAGCACGTAGCCCGGACCGCAATCCGATTAAACACGTGTGGGAAAACCTAAAAAGAGCTGTATTTATAAGAAATCCGGCCCCAACAACGGTTGCGAAGCTCGGAGTTGCATTGTAACAAGAATGGGACAATTCTCCGCAAGATCTTTAAAAAAAAACACTGATCAGGTCGATGCGAAACCGACTTGAATCAGTTATTAGGACAAGAGGAGGTAATACACCTTATTAAAAACAAAAAACTTCTTCTTTTCTTAGTATTGTAAAATTTTCATAATAAAGCCGTTTTGGTTCTGTTCACATTTTCATTCGAAAAAACCGCAAAAGGAGTAATTTGATTCTTTTAGTGAGAAAAGTTGACCTATACACCTACCACCTATACATTGAAATAAATCAAAATAGTTTGCACTTTCACTTTCACATATTTCATTGAAAGTTATCTTGCACTATGATGCAGTTTATGTGTCCGCCAGTGTATATACAGCCGAACGGATTACCGCCTCCTTTTTTGATAGTCGGTTAAAAAACAGAATGACATTGATGACGGATCACCGCGTTGAATCATTAAGATAATGAACGTGCTAAACTAAACAGCGAGCACATTTAAATTAACAATTAACTTTGCACATTAACATCAATAACAACAATAGGAGTTTATTATAATATTCGACATTTATTTCGTACATATTCTAAGAAACTTTTAATGTTTTATTTATAAAGGTCTCATGATTTTCTTTAAAATGATGTGTCATTGATTAAAATACATTCGAATAATGATAATAATTAATATCCAACTACGGAAATATATAGCCGGCTAGCTTTTGCCCGTGGCTCCGACCGCGTAAATGCAGTAGGTACACCACGCGAGCACTACTTTTCGGGATAAAAAGTAGCCTATGTAGTGTGTGTGTTAGTCCAAAGCTCAAACTACTGCTGTACCAAATTTCATACCGTAGTTTATGCGTGAAAGAGTAACAAACATCCATCCATACATCCATCCATGCTCACAAACTTTCACATTTATGATAGTAGTAGCTCAGAATAATTACACTATTATTTATTTAATCTGACAGTAGTTGGATAAAAAGTCCTGAATCTGATTTTACTTATTAAAACTCGAGTTAAATTATCGTCAGAACAATAAACGATCGAATGACATCGGATTCACTAGGACAGGCAGGTGGGATTACTAGGATTCCATAGACTACTGCCCACCTTATTAGTAAAAATATTTAAACAATGGATAAGCTATATACAATGTTTTGTCACAGATTAATAAAGAATTAGTACGTAAGTTTTGTCCTTGTCTGGCGACTTTTTCAACGTACCAGACAAAGACAAATCATTGTATAGCATATACATTGTGTAAATATTTTTGTTAGTAAGGGGGTTAGACTTATACTTAGTTTTAGCAGCTCACCTACACCTCAAGTCAAAATAACATGGTATAACCAGTATCCCTGATACTAATTAAGTAGGTAGGATCCCATAAAGTAGGACTGGTATTCAACTCACCCACAGCTTCCAAGCAGGTCGCATGCGCGTTGTTTCACGTCGGCGGGGATATGACTGGTCTTCATCAGCTCTGGAAGAACCGTGCACGCCAGCACCTGATAATGAAAGGTTATTGAGGGAGGAGGTCGATAAGAATTGATGGTGTGAAATGGACGACGAGCGTCCAGTTTTATTGCGACTTGTATTGTGAGAGCAGAATTGTCATTATTACCCAAAAAAAAAACTTCATCTTAAAAATATCCGGTGAATTAGCCCTGTAAGGATAATTCAGTTTCTAAGATTGGATCTCATTTCGTGCCAAGGGAAAAATCCAAGTATAACGGCAAGCCGAAAGGAAGGGTAACGATTTTGGCAGTATATGTATGTACTTGCATGTATGTATGGATGTACCACCGTAGTGCCTAAACTACTGATCCGATTTTAATAAATTAGGTGTCAATAGATTCGTAATAATAGCCCGAATAATATCGGCTATATAATATAAGTAGTTTTTATAAAAGAAATATAGTTATTGAAATAACACAAATTATGGATAACAATAATTGGACTAACCTAACGAAATTGGATTACACAGTTTTGATGCGTTTGATGGCGGTTTACGGGTGTCTCAGTTGTCTGCCAATGTCATCGGCCCGATGACAACTCAAAAGGGACTTACCTGTCTGATGAAGGTGATGGGCACCTGGCCCATGGCGTGCGCATCTCCAATGTTCGCCTTGATCACCCGCTTGAACGGCTTCTGCGCGCCCTGGGGACAGAATACAATATTGTTATGTGGGTCTGACAGTCGAGATATTAGAAAGTTATAGAGTGATCTTTTAAACAGTATGATAGTTCTGCAATGTGTTACATGGCGTACAAGGCTTACAAGACAAGTTACCATCGAATGCTGGGATCCACTTGATTTGATGAACAACACCTCATTATGTTAATTTATCATTTTGAGTGACTGTAAGTGCGTAGTATAGTCAATCCGTGAAGTATATAAATATCGGGGAGGAGGGAGGGGGTACAAATCATTTTTCTGAGATATAAGCCATTATTTTTTTAAGTAGGTGTCCAGACCTGTTTGGGTCATAATAAAACACTAAAAATAGTTTCAATTGCCAATGTTTTAATTTCTTCGAAATAATATAAAACAACTAATCTACGCGCAATTATATCAGAAACCTCAGATTGATAACTAATACTATCAGAAAGAGAAGAAAACATATTAATATATTGTTCCTAGTCAGAAAGTAAATCTTATTAGATGCGCATTAGTCGTAATTTTAACTTTATTTTATTTCATTGTTTTTTCTTGTCCACAGTTAAGACAGAACAACGTGTGCCGGGACAGCTAGTTATTAGATAGTGGCATATGCTATTTTAAGCACATGATCCAACACATGTGGTTGTTCTTAACTGTTGCAACTTGCAATTCCTTTTCTAACAACTTGCATTCCCAAGATTACTTGACAATATCTGGCATTCGCCCAGATATTTGCGTACTGTAACATAATAGCTAAACCATCGGAAACACCTCGACTAAGTGACGTAGACCACGTAGGTACGGAGATTAATACGTAGCAGGTGTTAGCCACAGCCCATACTCAAATAAGACAGTAGTAAATAGCTATAGTGCAAGGCATATAAATGCATTGAGGAAACAACAGCTGTACTTATTGGCAATTCGTAACACTAGAGGTCTCAGGAGTGTTAGTGTTGGTTGGGTTTTATGACCCATTGCATTGCTATTACACACAATAGGCCTGTCCTGCGTCAGTGCAACGGACGGCTGTAACCGAATACCGCCACGATCATCCTCTCATGTTGCCCTGGTACATCTACTCTGTAGATATAGATCAACTTCCTACATATTGTTTAATGCAGCAGTTGAGTGCTTTTCTCAACTAAATAGTAAAGTCTGCTACTTCATTTGCTAAGAAGGAAAGATTAAACATTGCTAACGACGCGAGTGGCCACAGACGGCTCACGATGAAAAAAATTGGAGTAGGCTTATGACAAAAGGCACACCGAACTGAGGGACATAATTTAAATCCTTAAATCCAGCAATGATAGCAAACCAAAAACAACTCAGTATGGAACAACAGGCTATAATAATAATAATAAAAACACAGTAAAAAATGTGACCTTGCACTAAAACTGATCTCTTTATTCTAGCCTTGGTGACCTAGTACAAAAGAGTTCACCTCAGTTGTGTGAAATCTGCATTTAATGAAACATTTTTAACAATCAATTACCAAATACATATTTGCAAGAAGCTTCCACAGTCTAAGAACATACAGTACAACAGGTGTAATTAACAACCTTTCATAAGTGACCTTGGGCTTTATCAAGTTCATTTTAGTAAAGCTAAGGCATTTTGTTAATATTGCTCTTTTTTACTTTACCACAAAAAGTGGTTGTTTTATTATTATCAATGTTTTCCCTATGAAACAAAGGGGTCCCATTAAAGTTACTAACTGTACTTTGTTCAGATCCAATTAAATTTAACCTTGAACCAATAGACAATAAGGACCCTATAATGCTACAAATTTAACACAGAATTGTGTTAAATTTGTAGCATTATAGTATATAATTTAACATAGAATGCATGCAAAAAAATACTATTCATATATTGTCAGGCACATGTGACTGACACGCCATAGTATTTTTTTGTGTTAGCTGCCAATCAACCATGCAATCATTAAAGTTACTAACTATACTTTGTCCAGATCCAATTAAATTTAATCTTGAACCAATAGACAATAAGGACCCTGTAATGCTACCAATTTAACACAGAATTGTGTTAAATTGGTAGCATTATAGTATATAATTTAACATAGAATGCATGCAAAAAAAAACTATTCATATATTGTCAGGCACATGTGACTGACACGCCATAGTATTTTTTTGTGTTAGCTGCCAATCAACCATGCAATAAAGAAATACAATGACACTTGAATATAGTCGAATTTCATCATTTTGTTTTCATTTAGGTTAAATTGGATCTGATTGGGTTGAATTGGATATTTAGACAACACATTTATTGATAATAATCGCATTTGTTATTCAAGAGTTGCCAATTAATAATGTAACACACTTCTATAGTCCCCAGCGAGAATGTGACACTCACAGACCTTGAGATATCGAGTATATTGAGTTACTACTTACTAGATTACTATGGACTTACAATACTGATTACTATAATATTCATTCTACATACTAAGATTGTAGAAATTTACTAGTAATCAATAGTAAATACTTAATACATAGTAAGATATAAAAACTATTTCACTATGTTATATAGGCAAAGCAACTAGGTAACTTGTAGTGTCAGTTATACACTGATTATAATACTAGTGTTAAATACAATATAATGAATTTCTATCTATTGTGTATTAAAAACAGAGGGAGACTAATATTATACATGCATAAACCTAGATTCAGTGTTTATTTTAATCACCAAAATGAAGTCATGCTGACAAAACTATCCACCAACTAACATAATATTAAAAATGTTTATACTCAAGTAACTACCAAAAATGTAATTTATATTAATCAAATCTAAAGTGAAATATTATGTATTTTGCACTGTCTCTAATGTAAATAGAATTATCCTTAGGGATAATATGATATCCTTTGTTTCACCAAATTATATTCCTAGCATGTTTTAATGATAGTATAATGATTACAATTTACAGTTCAAATATGTACAAGTCACAAGTCTGTTACACATACTTAATGTCTACTACTACTGGATGTCGTCACAGCACCATTTCTTGCGACATGTCGCCTAATTGGCCAGTTCATTACCACATCACTGACCCAGCACACAGTGCTTCATGAAATTGTAGCACATACTTTCAAGAAGTTGGTCTATATATGTATGTTTGTTCCACTGTTCCAATTTTAATGAATGATGTGTCAATATATTCGTAATAATAGCCCATATAACATAGGCTACTGGATAATTTACCTAGTCGGATTATAGTTTTGTGTGAAAATTATAGTTATTTTATGAAATAAAACCCGCAAATAGGAGACAGATTGTTTTAATATATTGCAGTCATATAGCGTAAGGAATTCTATCCGTAGACCAGCAACACCACAGGAGTTTTTTTTTTTTGCAGGTATTTGAAATACCCGATAGGGGTAGTTGATACTTGAGCCTTGTTTATAATATAATGTTTGCTGGATTTTAATCTCCAAGATCACATAGGAATTTTTATATACAGTGGAAGAGAATTTATTTATATTATGCTAATCTTGACAAGTGACAAGATCTAATGATATAACCATAAGACCAACGTACGTGCAAACACCGTCAAAACTTGTGATTAGATAGTTTGATAATACAACCACTATTCAAGACAATAGTTTAATAATACTGAAGCTGCATAATATTGAAACATTTTTTTCATGCTGTGATGACCACTTTTCTAAATATCTATGTTAAAAATGTATGCTTTATTTTATTCTAAGTAAACAAGTTATTTTAGCACATGGGATACAGTATCATTATCATGTACATTTTCTAACTTAGCAAACATTAGAAAGTACTGCGCCCTAATAAAAACAGCTATTAAAGGGCAAGTTTTTTTAAATTGTTCTAACAGACTAACATTAATTATATATTATAAGCAAGAATCAATAAGTACATTTATAATGTATTTTTTTCTACTTTTTATTGATCATATTTTCTGAAGTTCAAGGTCATCCAAAACTTGAAAACAAACAAAGTCTAGTCTCTTTAGACTTACACTGTACTATTATACAATTATGCAGCTGAATATATAAGAATTTAAGAGGTGATCAAGCACTAAACTGTTGACAGGAAGTTTGTTCAGGCTGACATTCAAAGACATACAAAGGATCCGCGACACTATACGAAGATTGCGACATTTACATTTTACGTATTGCACAGCGAATGTATCGCTCACAATCGATCGTTAATATTGTATTTTATGCACATATGTATTTATATAATGTTAAATCTTACCTTTTCTAACTCCTTCTCGATTTCCGCCGCGCGTATGACGAGCGGGCCGCGCACGGCGTACTCCAGCTTTACGAAGTTGGGATTCATATTCTCCAGGCTAACCGCCCTCGACGCCATGGTTCGATGCTTCACGAGACTGTTCCTCGCCGCCAACAGGGACACGTCCGTCTCTCGTCTCGCCACGCTGCCGCTCAGAACGCGACTGCCGCTTACCACCGTGCGGCTTACCATCGTAATCGGTGACACCGCTGACATTATCTACGGCGAATCAATGACACTCCTCTAAATAACTATGGTCACTTTACGGTTCCCGCACTCCACCGAAAACACCATATAAATAATAAAAAGGATATTTTTCAAGTTACAAATTGTATTAACTGTTTAATTATGTCACTGGTAATTATTAGATATCAGCTGATTGCTAAAAATCAATATTGTACGATCGAGAATTGGATGACAGTCTTTCGTTTCGGATTCAAATAATATAATAATGAATGAATAACCAGCGGCAGATATTTATAACGCATGTAATTGCTGTGACTTATGCCCGTTTAACTGATAACTGGTTACACAATTAATTCAACACAACATGAATTATATAACGTAGGAAAACAACTTATGACATTTTTGTTATTTGTCTATAATCTTTACAAATTACATTAGAAGCTTCACTGTGTTTAATTTTGATAATTACGACAAATAATAAACATACTTATTAGGTATGTGCCTATAAAAACTGAAAACTGTTTTGTTAGAAATTTAAGATATTTTTTTTTTTTAATATATGGCGTCGGCTTATCTTAAAAACATTTGCCAGTGTCAAGTAAAAAAGGCGGGAAATAGAACTTCTGTTTCAATTTTCAACACTGTATTCCTATATTATAGTCAAGTCTAAAGTCTAGTCAAAGTCCAAATAAATAGTCAGTACAGTCAATGAGTCATGTCAGTCGATACAGTAAAGTTTTGGCGAGAAACACAAAATAACACGTTTTTTTAGTGACAGTGATTGTTGTTTTTACGTCTCGTGTCAACTTCTTTGTGGCTGTGAACATAGATGTTAGGTACTACTACGGCTGTGAAGATGTCACAATTCAAATAGACGTATGTAGTTCGTGAATAAATCGTTCAATTGAACTGATCTGTTGAATTGAAATTGTGTTGTTGAGTTCACTACTTCGATACAAGTACATTTTTGGTTCTTACTTCTTCTTAGGCTGGGACCATATACTCCGGAATCCGGAACACCGGTGAAAATTCTGAGTGTTTAAAACAGAACTCTGCGGTAAGAACATAGAGTTGAAAATCCAACACACGAGTGTCGAGTTAAATGTCAATGTCATATATGACATTGGCGCAAAGTTCTATTTTCAATGCTCAGGACTTTCTACGGTCTTCCGGATTCCGGTGCATGTAGTCCAAGCCTTGGGGAGAAGAGGGATTGATCCATAAGGGAGACTTTAGAGTCACCATGATCAAAAGGTAATAGGCTACTTGACCTTGTTTTTATTTATGTTATAAAGAATCATTTGTTATTATTAAATAAGGGGGCAAACGAGAAAACGGGTCACCTGATGGTAAGCAACTACCGTCGCCCATGGACACTCGCAACATCAGAAGAGCTGCAGGTGCGTTGCCGGCCTTTTAAGAGGGAATACGCTCTCTTCTTGAAGGTTTGCAAGTCATATAGGTCCGGAAATACTGCTGGTGACAGTTCGTTCCAGAGTTTTACAGTGCGCGGCAGAAAGTTACGCGAAAAGCGCACGGTGGAAAACTGCCACCCATCAAGGTGATGAGGATGGTATGTTTTTCGCGTGGGACGATGGCGAAAAATTGCAAGTGGTATGATTCCGAACAATTCCTCAGAGCACTCCCCGTGATACAACCGATAGAGGATGCAGAGTGAAGCTACATCTCGGCGTAATTCCAAGGGATCCAAGCTGTTTGAAACACTATGGCAGTCAATAATTCGAGCGGCCCATCGTTGGATACGATCCAGAGGGAGCAGTTGGTATTTTGGCGCCCCCGCCCAGAGATGAGAACAATATTCCATATGAGGCCGAACCTGCGCCTTGTAGAGTTGTAGGCGTTGGTCCGGACTGAAGTACTGTCTCGCTCTGTTAAGAACACCAAGCTTCTTTGAGGCTAACTTGGCCTTACCCTCTAGATGATATCGGAACTGGACTTCGCTCGATATGTTGACGCCAAGTATCTCAATGCTAGGGGAGATGGTTAAAGATGTGCCCTCGAAACGAGGATATACGACCATTGGTGACTTTTTAGTGGTGAACGTGCAGACTTGTGTCTTGGCGGAGTTGAATTGGACTAAGTTACGTCTACCCCATTCAGAGACTTTCTCCAATGAATTCTCTATTTTAGACACAAGTTCGTTTCGACTATCAATGATATTTAGCCGAAAATATTGGGGAGCCGGTATATACAGCATCCCTGTACTATCATCCGCAAAGCAATGAATGCCGTTGGTCTGTAACATGTCATTGATATGCAGTATGAATAGGGTAGGCGATAGCACACAGCCCTGAAGGACACCAGCATCAACAGACTGAGTTTCCGAGCATTCGCCGTCAACTACGACCTTTATGCTTCTATTTGCTAAGAAACTAGTTAAACGCTTACATAATTTCTCGGGCAGCCCGTATGATGGAAGCTTTGATAGCAGCGCTTTATGCCAAACCCGATCAAAGGCCTTCGCAATGTCCAAACTAACAGCCAATGCCTCTCCCTTCGACTCAATTGCCTGAGCCCAACGATGAGTTAGGTACGCCAAGAGATCACCAGCCGAACGACCCTTACGGAACCCGTATTGTTTGTCGCTTAGTAATCCCTGACCATCCAAGTATCGAAGAAGCTGGCTATTGATAATGGATTCCATTATCTTCGAGAAGAGAGAGGTTATAGCGATTGGTCTGTAGTTGGAAGGATTTGAGCTATCACCTTTTTTGGGGATCGGGTGCACCAAGGCTGTCTTCCAAGAAGCCGGGACGATGCCAGAAGAGTAGGAGAACCGAAAAAGACGCGTCAAGACCGGAGCCAACTCTGGAGCACACTTTTTCAACACAATAGGAGGGATTCCGTCAGGCCCACTCGACTTTTGGATATCAAGGGAACGGAGGGCATTTCGCACTGAGCGCTGATGAAACCGAATATCCGACATGATGCTCGTGCATCGCGGTATGGTCGGCGGTTTCTGCCCCCCGTCATCCAGGGTCGAGTTTGACGCAAAGAGCTTGCCCAGAAGATCGGCTTTGTCTTTTGCGTCCTGGGCCAATGATCCATTTCCTACGTGTAGGGATGGTAGGGTTGGCTTGCAGAAATTTCCTTCAATAGCTTTGGCCAGGGACCAGAATGTACGGGTTCCCGAGGGGAGGCGCTCAAGTCTCCTACCAATTCCATTGACGTGCTGATTCTTTGCCCGAGTGATCTCTTTCTTGAGGGACCTAGAGGCAAGGTTGCACTCCTTTTTATATGTGCTGGTATTTAAATCCCGAGCAGACACTGCATTGGCCCAGGATTGGTAAGCCTCCTGCTTCCGGCGAGAAGCTTTTTTGGGGGATGAACCAAACCAGGGACGAAATTTGCCGCCAATTGGCCCACCACACTTACCCACCACTGCAACTCCTGTGTAGCCAGGATCGACAGTGGTAACCAACCGCAAAAACCCTTTGATATGATCTCAGGGGTGCCCGGGGGACATGCTAAATCTGTCTTGGAACCCGCAACGAAATTAATCAGAAGATTGTAGGAGGAGTAGGAAGTATTCCAGTTTCCCTCCCCAAGCAAAGCGGGAGACAGCAAAAATTGTGATGACAAAAAATCAGAATTAAAGGGGAAGTACAACGGGAATAACATGTTTTTTTTTATGACTACAAGACAGAATGTAATTAAATGTTTTAATTTATAATATGACAATTGATTACAATGCATAAATTATAATGACAAAAAAGTGTTGCATTGTTTCCAATAGTACTTATGACAAAAACGTTTGAAAGCTCGGAAGTTCTTCGCGCAGCCCACGAGATCTTCATAGTACACAACCCTAGAAACACAATGGACGCTGTTCAACATTTCGATTCTTTCGTCATACCAGAGATCACACTCCCAGAGTATGTGATGAGCAGTTTGTTCATAAGGGTTACCTTCGGTCGAACACTCGCATAGCGGAGACGAGACTAATGTAAATCCAAATAGTTTCGCTTTAAAGTTTCCGTGTCCTGTCAAAAATTGTGCGACGTAGTGGTCTATTTCTATCCATTGCTTCGAGAGTCGATCGCGTACCGAAGGGAAGAAATTATATAGGTGATGCCCTTTGATAGTGTTGTCCCACCATTCCTGCCACTCAGAAATTAGGTTCTGTATAGAAATATCTAATGGCTCGAATAATCTAGTTATCTTATTACTCTCTTTCGCGCTTAAAAACTCAGGGTTAGTCATTTTTTTATTTTTATATGTTAACAGCCTCCGTGGTCTAGTGGTTAGAGCTTGGCTCTCGACTCGGAGGTCGTGGGTTCGATTCCCGCATTGGAACAAAAAAATGTTGTTTCCAAGTTTGGTTAGGACAATTCAGGCTGATCACCTGATTGTCTGACAAGAAAGATGATCCATGCGTCGGATGGGCATGTAAAAAGTCGGACCTGCGCCTAATCTCTCGCCAGTCGTGTCGGTTATCTGTCCCACTGGGTTACGAGAGTAAAAGGAGGAGAGAGTGCTCTTGTGTACTGCGCACACACTTGGGCACTATAACATAACTCCTGCGTAGCTGGCCTGGTTTCAATGAAACAGGCCACCGTCACCGAAATCGGTGTGGGAGCTATTATTTTTATAATATAGTGCTGCACGACGCTGTATCTCTAAATCTACTGGTAGGACTCCGGCTAAGACTGGCAGTGCTTCAGTACTTACGGTACGGTATGCCTTACATAAAAATATTAAGGCGAGACGTTGGCTTTGCAAAAGTTTACGACGGGCCGCTCCTATTGTAGCCCTATCTGCCCAAGCCGGTGCGCCATAGCATATGCTGCCGAGGTACGTCGCATTATAAATTATTTTTAATGTTTTAAATGAAAGGCCCCATTTCGACGTTGATATTTTTATGAAACAATAGAAATCCCTTTTAGCTTTCTCACCGGTCTGTATTATACGTTCCAGGAATGTAAATTTATTTTTTAAAATAAGTCCTAGGTAACAAAGTAACTGTTTACGTTTTACATTGATGTTGTTCAGTTTAATGCAAGGAGTTGATATAAATGAACCTTTTAAAAGTACTTGAAAGGTTTTATGTGCTGCAAATTCTAATCGATTTCTGTGGCCCCAACTTGATATTACGTTGAGGCACTTGTTGGCCTTGTTTTCAATTTCAGATCGCGAATTGGCTTGAATAATAAGAAAACCATCGTCAGCATAACCTATCAGAGAGCACAGAGGAGGCAAGGGAACACATAATAAATCATCAAAACTTATATTCCACAAGTGCGGCGATAGTACTGATCCTTGAGGGCAGCCGCGCGTTAAGTTTGGAATGTGTGTAATGGCCGAGTTGGAGATTTGTTACGCCGTTGCAAAAATACGAGTAAATTAAATAATAAATATTACGATAGCAGCCTCTGTTTCTTAACTTTAGTAGTAGCATTGGCCACCAGGCATTATCGAAGGCACCCGCGATATCCAGAGATATACCTACTACATATTTACACTCCGATAGATTTACTGTTTTTCTGACCTCGATTGCTGCATCCACTGTTGACTTCCCGGCGGTAAATCCAAATTGCTGATTATTAAATTTCGGGCCACCGGGTAGCAAGCGGGGAACAATTAGATGCTCTAATAATTTACCTAAGCATGATAATAGCGTTATAGCACGGTAGGATTTCGGATCGTCTGGTGGTTTATCACCGGCTTTTGGAATTAATTTTATTGTGCCGATTCGCCAGATTTTTGGAAAAGTGCCTTCTGCAACACATTTATTAAAAACCTGTAATATAGATGAGCCTACCGCTAGACACACCTGCTTAATCATAATATTAGATATTTTATCCTCGCCTGCTGACTTTTTCGTAGGTAACAAATTAACTGTTGAAGTGAACTCATCAAGTGTAGGTAAGTCAGATACCGGCCGGCCGGCCGGATATTGATGGTGTCTAACATTCTGAATCTTATCTCGCGATGAAAATCATTGTCCAAGTCCGGCTTGTCGTCTGGAATGAGTACGTCGAGGTACGCCTTCGCCGTGTCTCTTAAAGTATGAGTATACGAATTATTAATCTTGATATTTGAAAAATACTGTGGAGCAATGGTATTATTTGGTTTGAGTTCATGATATAAAGAAGACCATGGTCCCTCCTTATCCAGTCTAACGGCTGCATTTCTCAACATATTATTTTTTGCTAAAGTGACGGCGGTGCGATAACGCGACCTTGAAGCCCTAAGGTCAGTTAGGTGCGATACGTAATTATCGTCCAATAGACCGAGTCCCTGTCTACGTGCATAATTAATTTTCCCTCCTAAACTCCCGACGCAAGTTATATAAATTATCGTGCCACCAATTACACTTATTTTCTGTTTTAAGCAGCCTTCGGCCCAGGGCGGTGTCGGCACAGTAGACAAAGGTGTTGGTCATTATTTCCGCACTATCATTTGAGTTCAAGTCTGGACGAGTGAAATCTCTGGAATGAGCGAACATAAGAGACCGGAATAAATTCCAATTACCATTTTTAACATTCTATTTATAATCTTTCGACTCAATCACGGGACAACTCGAGGGTGCGCGAATAAACTCAAAGACAATTAAACGATGGTCGCTGCACGACGCTTCAGGAATGACGCGCCAATTTATTATATTGTTATTATGGACGTACGCGCTGGAAAGCGTGACGTCGATGGAAGATTCACCAGAGGGGCTGCTAAATGTAGGTGGTGCATTGGGAGTGTTATGAATTTGCAGGTTGAACTCTGCTATGCAGTCTTCCACTAAGCTACGACGGTCGCGGTCAGTGTATCTAAGTTCTCCATGCCATAAGGGCGAAGAAGCATTTACGTCGGCACCAATAACAATTTTATTCCCCGCAAGACATTGTAGGACATGACGTAGTTGGTGTAAGTGAGGACCTACAGGATCGGAGTATTGAAAATAACAACTAACTACGTACAATCTAAAGTGAAGACACGAAACCTCCGCTACCGTGCTCTCACTGTGCGTGAGACGTTGACAGATTTGTAAGGGCCGTAATTGAAAATTTAGACTGAGGTGTGTAAATGCCGGCGCGCGCTAGGTTGTTAACTTGTACGACTTTCGACCTTAACGACGCGGATTGATATTGCTCTTGTATGAGAACTAAGTCTAAATTATAATCCGACACTAATTTTTCTAATTCAATCGTCGCGTGCTTATTGTTATGTAGGTTCAACTGTCCTATAACTAACTTATCCATAGCGAGTTGTTAAAATTAATTGCTCCTTTTTTGCCTTGTATGTTGGGCAGTCAGGGGAACCCGTGGGGTGGTCGTTAGGTTTCTTGTACCGGGTGCATCTTCCGCAAACCGGTTTGAAATCTCTTAAGTCTTTTTTGGGACAGTTAATTGAGGTATGTTTATCGGCGCAGTGACAACAGCACGGGTCTGAATCGCGGCAGAATTTAGCAATGTGACCGTATTGTTAACATTTAACGCAGCGTACAAGTTCGACGTCATCGATGAACCGACACATTGCCCAGTCAATAAAAAGTTTTTGTTTCGTTTCAATGAGATGTTTCCGAATCTTTGGGTCTAACTCTAGGCCCATCCATTTTCGATTGTAGTTATTATTTATGCGCCGTCTAATAATTTTTGTCGAGTTCATAAATTGTTCTTGTGTCACATTAATTTCGCCCTTAATATTTTGGTTATAAAGCGATAAAAGGAAATTTTCATCCGTAATATTTTGCGGGACATCTTTAATTCAAATACGCGTGTTACGCCCTCTCGGTGTTTCTAGACGCAGACCGGCTGATTTTAAACCTTCAACGGATTTTAATCTCCTGACTTGTGACTCGCTTGTTAAGCGCAGGATCAAGCCCGAATTAGATGTCTTTTTGACGCCGTGGATTTGAAAGCCGTCAGATGGGTTGATCGCTTTCATTAAGGCCAAAATAATGGTCTCGTCTGAGGATTTTAATTCCGCCGATTTGTCTTGCTTCGGATAAGCTATTACGCACGGGAGCGGTCTACGCGTTTCAATAGGTGGCACCGACTTCGCGAGTCTGAGTTTGAGCGCGTCAGAATAAGAAAATGGCGGCGCTGAGGCGGCCGGTTGCTCAACCTGAGTAGTAGTTTTGGCGGTCAGCAAATCCTTTTCCAAATTAGCGACTTTAGTTTCTAATGACGAATTTTAAGTGCCAGAAGTGAGACGATGGCCGTTAATTTTTGTGTCATGTTCATTATTTCTGTTTTGTTTACGAAATTATTGCGACGAGATACTGTGTCGTTAGCGAACTCATTTATTTTAGATAAGTATGAAGAGGCCTCGCGAACTAGCTCGTAATAATTGCACGTCGTCGGGGCCACGGCTTGTATCCAATAACGAAATTACGGGGGGGCGGTTGATCGTCCCTTGTGGGCTGGTGGCGCTTTTCATCAGGTGACAGAGAAGAGGGCGATAATTGTGACAATAAACGTTTAGTACCTGAAGAAGTTGGCGGTGAGCGGGGAATTTTGTCATTTTTCGAAAACGGATTAGTAGATACTACCGGATAAAGACAGATGTCTTTATCCGGTGGCATATTATGACTCGACATTCTGGCTAGGTACTTACTAAACAGATTTAAATACTACACTTCAATATGCAATATAAAAACAATGGCCAAAATAAAGATTGAATAGGTAAATAACTAACAGCTGTTCGAACAGAGCGGCCGGCGCTGCGCGAGAGCTACCGACAGTAAAAATTTTTGCCTACCTACTTGTTGACAACAATAAAAGTGAACAAGGAAATCAACTTACCGAATTAAATCCAACAAACTACGGACAAATGTGTTTCAAAAACTTACAGTAAACGTTGCTCACACCTTTACCTAGCTTATTACACACACTCAGCACGTATTTGTTGATTTTAAGCCACTGAAAACAATTTATTTCCCGGAGCGCACGTCAGACGGTGTTAGCCGTACGAAGATCGCGGGGGGAGGTCCCATCGCGGGGGGAGGTCCCATTTTTTGAGGAGGGAAATTTGCCGCCAGTTGGTACTACAGAGGACGGAATGAAAAGTTCCATCCCTTGCATCACCACATCGGCAACAGAGTTGGCAGTGTTGTCGGGATCATCCGGCGAGAAGCACACCCCACATTTTGGGGGAACCCCCAAGGATAGGATGCAAAAAACGACCGCATCCCATCCCAGTCTGCTGACTTGTAGTGCCACACACGACGGTATTTAACAGCACGCTGTCGTAACACCGTCGTAAGTGGCACAGAACACCTAACAAGCCAATGATCCGATGAACCAAGTGGTGCGATTACGGATATTTGGTAGCCGTCAGGATTTGAAGTCAGCAGAAGGTCCAACAAGGAAGGATTCTGACCATTCACATCTGGGATTCGTGTAGGCGTAGTAACCAGTTGTGTCAAGTCGTTCGCAAGGGCAAAGTTGCAGACAGATCTCCCTGCATGATCAGTTTTACTGGAATTGAGCCAGTCGGCGTGGTGGGCATTAAAGTCGCCAAGTATTATGATCTCTGCGGATGGGATCTGCCGCTGCACAAAATCTGAAGCAGCTTGCAGGTGTTCCAAGAGTCGGTCCGTCTCGGGGTCACCACTATGGGACCTATATAGGCACGCATAGACGCGAGGGTGGTCGTCGCAATCTATGCGGAGCCATAACGTTGACAGGTCCCTGTCCCTGTCCTCAAGATTGCTGAGGCGGCGAGAGCTGATATCATCTCTGATATACACACACACTCCAGCTTTGGGCAGAAAGGAGTGCTCGAGAGAATACCCTGGGTGGGAAAGGTATGATGTGTCACTCGGAGATGATATCTGCGTCTCGGTTAAAAAGAGCAAAGCCGGCTTTGCCTCAAGGTGTCTCAAGGTGGTAATGGACGGCATTAAGGTTGGAGTGTAATCCCCTGATATTACAAAAGTCCATGTTTAATATCGAGGGGGTGCCTTTGTGTGTTTGCTCTTGCCCCGAGCAGATTGGAGCGCAGTTTTGCCCTCCCCAGAATACGAGGGGCAGCCTGGACGTCAACGTTCAGTTCCAGGGGTTCGTGAGCATGGACGTCCAGAGAGGGATTCTCCAACGCAGTTGGTACGCTCCTGGGGTAACAAATTGCTTTTCAACTGCGGCATTTCTAGGGGGATAGGGGATTGGGCCTCCATTACACACAAAAAAAAATATAACATTATTTAGAAACTTACAAAGCTACATTTTTTTTAATACACTTTAAAAATTGACGAAAACACTATTCGCTATGTAGGTTGACAGATTATCTGTGCTGTGACGTCATACTATTACTATTTGTAATATATGCTATAGTCCATAGTAGTAAAATGACGGTGTTACGGTCCGTTTGACGTTTTGACATAAATAATTTTATAAGATGTCATGAACTATTTATTTACAGAAACGTTCCGTTTCACTACTATATATGTATTTAGTGTGTTTGTGACGTCATATCCTTGCCGGAAGTTACTTCGAGGTGTTTTCATCAGTGGAAATTAAAAAACAAAAATAAATTTTTAAATCAAGTTTATTTATCAATCTTAAGTTTCTAATTTATGATATTGCTAGAATACGTTTTCCTAAGCCAAGTACTAATTAAATACTCCAACAACATATGAAATTAAATATGAGTCATGTAGCCTATATTTGTAATGTCAAACTGATTACAATGGAATCCAAAGAGAGAATAAAAGTTCTACGTATACTACGTAATAATGAAATCTCCTAAGTTCCATCATCCAGGAAGGTAAAAAATGGGCCGTTTTGCAGCAGTTTTCTTCCTAATCGCTAGATGTTGACTAGATGGCGATAGTAAGCAACATCATTAGGCTCAGATATAAATCTGAGTCGTACGCTTACACACATGCATACGCTTCCCGCTGCACTAGGATTTGTATGGATTTTTTGCAGCACTGGCGGTAAAACACCATAATTCCTACGGCGTGGCGCCACGGTAGCTGCGGCAGAATAATCCATCCAAATCCTAGTGCAGCGGTGCCGCTGCCCGCTGGAGCTGGCACGTGTGTAAAGGTGCTAAGGCTTGGACTACTTAATACCTAAAATATCTCCGGCCGGAAAAAACAAGTTCTAAGTATGATTGTATTAGCATCTTTATTTAAAATTCGTTATTTTATATTTTTTATCAACCAAGCATATTATTTTTATTTAAATAAAGGTAATCAACTTATAAACATACCTATTTTTTTGTCAAAATTATAATACCTAACAAAGTTACAAAAGTAAATTCCTCTTCCAGCTTCCGGATGACTTCTGACCATCAGTGGATACCGAAAATCAAATAGAACTTTTATCATGTAATTTTTTTGCAATTATATTAAGATGATAATATCATGCCTCGATGTATGAAGTAAGTAAGTAGTCATAAAAATTCAATAGCATTGCCCACTTATAAGAATAGTATGGAATGGCATGTTATAATAAGACTGTTCTAGAACGAAAATCCACAATTCTCTATACATGCTCTATACACACTAATATAAAGTAAACGAGGCGTGTGAAATAAATACATTAGTTAACAGTTTTATATTCCATTTTATTTATACAATATTCTCAATTTGATTTCACATGGAACTTAGAATAAACCCAATACAAAAATATCTCTTCTTATTTATATTGACATTTATACATTTAATTATCTTATATATTTCATTTATCATTCATTTTAAAAAGTTTTGTGATGTAAGTTATCCACAAAGTGTAAAATATATAAAATTTAACATGTACAGATAAAAAATTTGGACTTGATGCACATGAGACACGCACATATTTACAAACACTATAAAATTGTTAAACAATCCGTGGAGTCATACAACACTGACAAAACATATCACAGAATCACCGTAAGGTCCTAATTAATTTGGGAATTATCTAACTACACTGCGATAATAGTTATTGTGATAGACATTAGACCTGCCCTATGTTAGTTCGTCGTGGTCGTATGACCTCACCGTATGAAACCTTTCACACATATTATTATGGCAAATTGTTGTGATCAGAATACCATAGACAATTTAAAACACAACATAGCTATATTTTACATATTCTTAATAACGAAATAAATAAGTTATTCTCTACATAGTAATTTGCTTATTGTCAAAACCTAAAACCCTACGACAGTCCCGAGGGACAACAATTCCCAGCGTGTGTACTCTCGAGCACTCGACCTCATTTACACATTTTCATCATCAATTGAAACAGAAAAATAATATCAGCTAGATTCTAGAGTTATATAAATTCTTTATAATAATGATGTACACTACTATGATATGATATTTTCACAACTATAAGAAGAATACTGACTTATAAGTACAACCAAAGTGAAAAAGCAGGAAAAAACAAAACGTTATAAAATATAAAACAATAAAATATTAAATGAATAACACAAGTTAGAATAATGCTCTATACAAATATCCCGCGATTATAAGAATAAAGAGTAGAACACTTAACACAAGAAACATTGATTCTTCATATCAGTCATAATAACCAATAACGGCTACTCAGAGGGACATTATTGTTACTTATGGGCTTTTGTAGCACCACACTATATACACCTCAAGATATTTGAGTGCTTAAAAATGGTTCTGTTGTCATGTGTAAAAGTTCATTACCTGATTCTGCAGTCATACTAAAAATTGTGATAGTTTTAATGTGATATGAGGACCGCATTATCCTGGAGCACCAGCATGTTATTGGTCAATAAATTTAAATCCTAAATCATACCTAAACATGTTCATATTGCAAGAAAGCTAAAATTACTCTAGCATCAGTTTTGACTGCACTATTTTACACAGAAAAACATATTATTATGTGTATGAGAATCCTGTTTACATTTTTAAAGTTTGGATCATTAATTGTTAAAATCTTTACGTTAGATCAGTAGTTTTGGAATGGGGGCGGATGTACGCTCCGCCTGGTGCAGTCTTATGAAAGCGCACTCAAGCAAGTGCTAGCAAGCGAGCGCTAGTAGATCGGTGCTCGCTGACCAAGTGCTTGTAACCCGAGCGCTAGTAGGCCACGCGCTAGCAGGCCGGGCGCTAGCAGGCGGGATCCTCTCGCACGAGCTGCGCCGTATCGGCCGTGGTCTCAGTCGCTGGGTCGAGCGCTCGCGGCCGCCGCGCCGTGCGCGTCTCAGTCGATGAAGGCGAGATGACCGCCGATACCACCTTCTGTTTCAACTCCTCTGGTACCTCGTAGATACCCGCTGCGATAAAATGTGTAAAACCATATAAATATAACGTATTTCAGAATCAATTTAACATGATTTACTGCATGTTATGTCAAGACGTTTGGGCAGAAAAATAATTATGAAACTTGAAGAAAAAAATACAATTTCAAAATATAGGTTTATAGTAAACAAAAGGGCTGCCTTATTGTTATCAATTCAATTTTTTGGGTTAAAATCTGTTGTATGAGGTCAATTACCTTCTCAATGTCACTAGTGCCAAAGATCTCTCTCGCTCTCCAACGGTATAGATTGCTATGTTGTTACTTTGTATTTGATCTGTAAGGAATATCACTCACGTAGCGGCTCAACATCGGCGGCGCCGCGTGTCACTGCCTCATACATGGGGTTGCTGAAGTCACGCCCCTTGCGGCCCTCGGATAGCGCGTACGCGTCCGTCCCCGCCGCGCCTCCCGCGCCCGCACCTGCGCCCACACCTGCTCCCGCCCCCGCCGGCCCGAACTCCACGTTGGAGCCGGCGCGGAACGATACGCTCTGTGATGACGCGAGGCTGCTTAGTGCGCCGCCCTTGCCGCTGAAAATGAGATTAGAATCAGTGACGTAGTGAGCCTTCGGGGGGGCCCCATATCAAAAAAGAATTGGGGGCTTGGGCCCAGCCCAAGGGTTAAAATTCACACAAAGGAGAAAATTGTTCGCATTTCATTTAAATGAAAGTCATTATTTTTCAAAAACCTTTTTTAGTATTAATTTTTAGCTGGGAGCGAGCTGAAATTTTTTGCACATTTTGTTTCTGGAAGGCTCGAAACCTTGAATTTATAGCATCTATAATTTAGTTAACATAACAAAATTTTAGATGCGTTTAAATTTTAGCTCTAGTGTCTAAGACTTTTCACACGTTGAAAATCATAAGCATTAGTTTTAAAAATATAATACCGATTCCAACTTATTAAAACATTATAATATTATTAAGTTATCTGCAACACTTACAGTAAAATATAGGTATAAGTAATCAATAGCGAACGAGCCTAAATATTTGCATATTTTTTAGTTCTGGAAACCTCGAAATTTTGAAAAAAATGACTGATGGTCATAAAATCAACAGCGGAGTAACGCGAGAGTAACACGTTAAAAACACTGAGTAGTAATAAATTTACATACGTGATAGGAGTGTAGCGGGCATGATAATTTTTACCTTAGACACACATGATAATTATTAGTTTTCTACGATTTTCTCGAGTTTCTGTGTTCATGGGCTTTATAAGGATGTGATTTTTTTTTATCGGAAAGTATGGGCTATGAGTGAGACTGTGTAATGTGTTGATTATGTTTTACTATTTTTTTCTGACACACGTTCGTAGCCCCCTGTAGCCCGGGGGCCCCATATAATTGATACGGCTTATACAGCAGTAGCTACGCACCTGATTAGAATTATATTTATGTATTTAGTCTAAAACTATGGAAATGAAAACTGTAATGACAATCGTAAAAGGTTTTTCAGTATATTACTAGCCTTTGCCTACGGCTCCGCCCGCGAAAATACCCACCTAATAAGTCCCAAGGGAACACTGTGCTTTTTCGGGATAAAAAGTAGCATATTTGTTAGGTAGCTCTACTACTACTACCATACCAAATTTCACCAAAATCCGTTTAGTAGTTTTTGCGTGAAAGAGTAACAAACATCCATCCATACATCCATCCGCACAGATTTTCACATATATAATATTAGTAGGATTTTATAAGTTATTTCCAATAGCTTGTAATAATTATCTGTATACTCACAAGGGTCTTTTCCGTATGACGAACCAGGCGGCGGCGGCGGCCACAGCGAGCACTAATACGAGAAGAGTCGGCACCAGCACCGCCGCGCTGCTGCCCCGCTCCGCGCCGCGCGCCTCTGCGGACGCGCACAGAGGGCCCGCCTGCCCCTCGCGACACACGCACTCCAGCGATCTGTAATAAACGAATAAATAACTTTATTTATTAATCAGATAATCCGCGTATATTAATTGTTCATTGCACTTCTGTTATTTCGAAGAAATTGACCCAAATATGTCGGGGCACTGATTACGAATGTTACGAAGAACAATATTCATTTATAATCCTTATCGCTAAAAAAACGTATCTGTACAAATGTTTTAAAAATTTATCGTGAATTAATAGTGAAATTTAATTATCAAAATGTTTTTTTTTTTAATCCTGTGCAAATTTCAAAAAAGTATATATACTGGCGGAACGAAACATGACGTCATCGTACAGACGAATATGTATCAACTTTCAAAACTCTTTTTTTTTATATTTAAGGCGGAAGGTATTAAACCATTGCCGGTGTTAATTTTCATTATGTCGAGTGAAACAGAATTTTGTATAAGGCAGGGACTATATTATTATTAATTAAACAAAAACATTCCGCAAAAACCAAATATAAGCAATCTAATTGCGAAGTCCACCGAGAGAAATATATAAGAATTAGGAATCGCTGCAATAAAATGTGTAGGGATGCCCAGCGTCGTTACATCCACTCTTCTGTCGAAAATGGCGATCCATGTAAAGTCTGGAAGTTTTTGAGGACACTTGGAGTAGGCAAAAGCTCGGTTGATAATTCTTGTTTAATAAATGAAGATTTGTCAAATAAACAATTTACTTCCGTTTCTAACTCATTTGACTATTATATCAAATCTGAAACGCTTAATCACCTTTCTAGGTCACCAATTCCCGATTCCTCGCCTTTCGTTCTTAGCCAAGTTACAGGGGATGATGTCAAAAGACATGTCATGTCCATCTCCTCGAATGCCGTAGGTGATGATGGAATAAGTCGCAAGATGATAATTCCGATTCTTGACATCATTACGCCTGTACTTGTTCATATCTATAATCATTGTATTGATACCTGTGTTTTCCCAAGTGCATGGAAGGATGCCAACGTAATTCCATTACCAAAGACATCGCAGCCTAGGCTGGTGTCTGACTTCCGCCCTATCTCAGTTTTACCTTTTCTCTCTAAAGTTTTAGAACGGCTGATCAGTCATCAGCTTACCAACTACGTAACCTTCTTAGCTCCTTTCAATCTGGCTTTTGCCGTGGACACAGTACTACTACCGCACTAAATTAGGGTTACCGATGACATTCGTCTTGCTATGGACAATAAGCTAATTACCATTCTAGCCTTGTTAGACTTTAGCAACGCATTTAACACTGTCGATCATGATGTACTACTGAGTTTGCTAAGGTCTATCAATCTTTCTCCACAACTGATTGGCTTATCCGCAGTTACCTTGTGGGTCGTCGTCAAAGAGTTAAAGTGGCTGATAGTTTTTCGTGCTGGACCTCTATCACTACCGGCGTCCCTCAGGGTGGCGTCTTGTCACCACTTCTCTTTGCGATTTTTATAAACTCCATTACTAAATCTACTACCTCATTGTTTCATTGCTGATGACTTCCAAGTCTATACTCAATCTTCCTTGATTAATCTGCGTAATGCTATTGACTCCCTTAACAGAGACTTGGAAACGATCTGTAATTGGAGCAAGCGTCACGGTCTCTTTGTTAACCCAGCTAAAACACAGTTGATTGCTATTGGAAGCCCTGGGCTGGTGTCGAGGATTGACTGGAACAGCTTGCCCCCCGTTCTTTTAAATAATGTAAACATTTATTTTAGTAAATATGTAAAAAATTTGGGTGTTTAAATTTTGACGACACATTATCATGGTCTCAGCATATTAAAGAAATTAGTAAAAAAGATTTTTGCAACTTGGTTCTCCGTTTGTCGCCTTCGTTACCTTCTTCCAATTCCAACTAAGATTAAAATCGCTGAATCCCTGTTTCTCTCAATTCTTGATTATGCAGATGCATGTTTTACCAATCTCACCGAAGAACAACTAAATAAGCTCGAGTGACTACAGAATCTCTCGATAAGGTTTATCTTCGGTCTAAAAAAATTTGACCATGTGTCAGATTTTCGATCAAGACTAAAGTGGTTGCCTATACGTTTTCGCCGGGACGCTCGTATTCTCTCTCTTGTTTTCTCTATTATACATGACCCTTGTTTACCCTCATATTTAAAAGATATTTTTATATTTCGACAAGCTACTGTTAAAGAATTACGATCTGCATCCAATTTTCAACTAGAATTACCCATGCATAAAACTAAATATTATGCCTCCTCGTTTGCTGTTACTGGTGTAAAGCTGTGGAATTCGTTACCAAAACATATCAGACTTGCTACTGTCTCTTCTCATCGCCTTGCACCACTTTTTCTTACATATTTGCACCTTTCGGCATACGAAAATAAACTTTGTCAGGTGCAGTTGTTGTGTTATTTTCGCACATAAGGACTACACAATATTTATAACATGGGTAGCTGTGATTTTTCATGGTAATAAGTTGATTTTATCACTTATTTTTATAACTTTGTGAACTTATCCATCGTTGTTTGTTTACATCATTACATGAAACTTGTGTATGACTGTATGTCAAAGTCAAACAATGATTTTAACTGTCAACTGTCTACATATTTTAGATGCGATGACGTTGTGGCGTCATTACACACAACTCAAGCGCGCGAAAATGGCGTTTTAAATCACCCAAAAATTATAAATAATTCATAAGAAATTAAATATAAGTCTCATTCCCTTGACAGTTGACATTCATTGTCAAGTCTAAAAAAACAATGAGGTTACATCTCCCCGTCCAGATCAGACTCCGACCGCTGCAGCTGTAGGAGCTGGAACCATCTTCGTAATGTGATAGAAATTTGATTCACACTTCTTGTGACCAGTGTCTACTCTGTATATAGAGTCAGATATCTTTTCCAAAAACCTCAAAAGGCCCAATCTTTAATTCATCTAACTTTCTTCTATTAAGTTTATTTCCATTTTCAATATATACGAAATCACTAACTTTCAAATCTAGATCTCTCCTCTTTCTATCAAATTTTTGCTTATTGTATAAATGTGACTTCATAGAATTTTCAAATGCCAATTTTCTGTCCCTTTTTAAATCTTCAACTGTAGAATTTTCTTTTAATTCAGCTGGTAGAAGGGTGTAATTTTTGCCTTCCAGAAGATATTGAGGTGTAAACTTTGTAACAGTATGTTCTGTCTCATTATATCTTTTGATACATTCATGAGCAATAGTTGTCCAGGCTAAGTTATTCTTATTTTCATACATCTTATTTTATTTACAATAGTTTGGTTAAATCTCTCATTTAAACCATTTGAAAACGGCGCATTCACGGCAGTAAAAACTATAGTTATATTTTCTGTATCTAAAAATGATTTAAATTCTTTTGAATTTATACCTGGATATTGATCAGATAAAATAATGCCAATCTTATGTTCCTGTGTCACTTTCTGCAATTACTTTATAAAATCATTTGACTTCTGTGTTTTCGAGGTGAAAATGTAAGCATATCTTGTAAAGTGATCCACTAAAATGTGTAAATATTTTTTTGTAGCTCGAGATCCACCAAATCCTCCAATAGTGTCTATTGACATTATTTCATAAGGACATGAAGCTGGTCCCAACAGAGACAATAACCCATAATTATATTTACCTCTGGACTTATTTCTTATGCACACTTCACATGTGTCACACATATTCTTTATATTTCTCATCAAGTTATTTGCAGTATAAAATGAGCTTATTTTATTTCTTATCTGTTCTGCTCCTATGTGACAGTGGGGGTAATGAATATCTTTTATTAGCTTTTTATTAAATTCTTCCGTTAGTATGATTTTTTTTTCTTTGACTTTTTATAGTATATTAAATTTTCAAATTTTAAATTATTTTAATTTTGTCTTATGTATTCATTTCTTTGCTGATCACATTGAATATCTTCTATTTTAACAAAATTTACAATTTTGCCGGCTGAAGTTCTTGCGGAATCAAGTATATTCTTTTATCAGTATCAGTAATCGAAGTTAAGCAGATAATATTAGATTTTGGATCATCACTTGCCTTTACTACAAATTCAAATCTCAGTTTTACCATTGTTCATAAGTTATAGCGAAAATGTTGTTTTATAATATGATTATTAAACAATATGGAGATAAAGGATAATGTGTTGCTTTACAACTAAAGAAACAACATTTAATGCTAATATTAATATAAGTCTCATTCCCTTGACAGTTGACATTCATTGTCAAGTCTAAAATATATATATATATATATATATATATATATATATATATATATATATATATATATATATATATATATATATATATATATATATATATATATATATATATACGTTTAAAAAAAATACATACATATTCCCTATTATTACGAATATCTCAGAAACGGTCCAATATATGAGACGTTAAAATTCAGTCATGGCTTGGTTTGTGTGGTGACTCACCCGTCCGGTGTGACGGAGCAGGTGCCGCCGTTGCGGCAGGGGCAGGCGCGGGGGGCGGGCCGCGGTGGTTCCGCGGGTGCATCGCAGGCCAAGTCTGTGGCGCGCTTGGGCGGCGCCGGCGCGTCCGGACACGCGCAACGGCGGCCGGCGGGCACCGCCAGGCACAGGTGCGAGCACGGTGACCGCGCGCACGCGCCGCGAGATGCCGCCGACGCGTTGTAGCGCAGCGGGTGGTATACTGTAACGAGATTTTTTAGACGAACGTTAATAGAGACAGAGCAAACGCAAATACATACAGAGTCAATAAAGTAAACATACGTAAATACTAAGGCGGGTCAATAAGTCCGTGACTTTTTGAATTTCTAACCTCCTTACTGAAAAAGCAACACTACTCCTGTCAACAGGCATCTGTCAGTTGACTCCTATCAAAATTTGAACTTGCTGCGTCAGTTACTTTGTGTTTTACAGCTATCTTTATCAGACTATCCAGAAACTTAAGGAAACAATGAAAAAAAGTGAATTTCGTGTGCTTATTAAGCATTATTTTTTGCGAAAAAAAACCATTACCGAGACCAAGGCTAAGCTTGATAAATACTATGGGGACTCTGCACCATCGATTTCAATGGTAAAAAAGTGGTTACTGAATTTCGTTGTGGCCGTACAAGCACTGATGATGCCGAACGTCCTGGACGCCCAGTTGAGGTCTCTACACCCGAAACAATCGAAAAAATTCACGATATGGTGTTGGCCGACCGAAGATTAAAAGTGCAAGAGATTGTGGAAGCCATAGGCATCTCGCATGGCTCAGTGGTTTCAATTTTGAATGATCACTTGGGCATAAGAAAGCTTTCCGCAAGATGGGTGCCGCGTTTGCTCACAGTCGACCACAAACGCAATCGTGTAACAACTTCACAGGAAGGTTTGGCGTTGTTTCATCACAATATGGAGGAGTTTTTTAACCGTGGACGAAACATGGATCCATCACAACACACCACGCGCCAAAGAAGGCCAAGGTGGGTTTGTCAGCCAATAAAGTTATGGCGACTGTTTTTTGGGATGCACGTGGGATAATCCACATTGACTATCTTCAAAAGGGAAGAACAATTAATGGGGAATATTATGCCAACTTATTGGACCGCTTCAATGAGGATTTGAAAACAAAACCGACCTCATTTGGCCAAGAAAAAAGTTCTTTTTCACCAAGACAATGCAAGGGTGCACACATGTGCAGTTGCCATGGCAAAAATCCATGAATTGGGCTATGAATTGCTCCCACATCCACCCTATTCTCAAGATTTGGCTCCGAGTGACTACTTCTTGTTCCCAAACCTGAAAAAATGGCTCGGTGGAAAAAGATTTGACTCCAATGATGAAGTCATCTCGCAAACAAAGGCCTATCTTGAGGACCTCGACAAATCATATTTTTTGGAAGGGATAAAAAAATTGGAGAAGCGTTGGACAAAGTGTATAGAGCTTAAGGGGGACTACGTTGAAAAATAAAATGATTTATTTATCAAAAAATCTGTGTTTTATTCCAAAAGTCACGGACTTATTGACCCGCCCTCGTAGCACAGAGCAAATGTACATAGATAAACGCAGCGTTATCCTTTTAACTTATAGCGTTAGCAATTACAACGTTTTAAGGGTAGAAATGAAAGGCATACGTAGTCAGGTTAAATCGTACCTTTGACGGCAGTGGGATTGACGAGGTCGCGCGAAATGAGCGTGGCCACGCCGCGGCCGAACTTGTCCTGGCGCAGCAGCTCACCAGAGTCGCGCGTAACCCAGTACAGCGCCGCCTCGAACACGTCAAGCGCCAGCGGGTGGCGCAGTGCAGCTCCGCGCAGCACCACGCGCCGCCCCGAGCCGTCCCCGCGCATGCTCTCGATCGTGTTGAGCTTTGCGTCCGCCCAGTAGATGACGCCCTGGGCCGCGTCCACGGCCAGCCCGGTGGGATGCCGCACGTTCTCCGTTACGATCGGGCGCCGTTTGCTGCCGTCCATCCACGCTGTCTCGATCTTAGGTGCGGCGCCGGCGTCCGTCCAGTACATCTTGCCGGCGGGAGGGTCGAGTACCAGCGACGTGGGCGCCTCGATGCCGGCCGACACGAGCGCGCGCCGATAGCGGCCGTCCGTGCGCGCCACCATGACGCGGCCCCGCGGTTTGGAACCCGTGCGATCCGCCTCGGTCCAGTACAGGTTTTCGCCGATGTAGTCGACGGCCAGGGCGGTGGGCTTGGCGTTGCCCTTCATGTTGAGGTCCTGCGCAAAGCCGCTTTGAACCTCGCCGCCCAGCGCGCCGACCATGTAGGAGCGCTTGATGGTCTTGTCGTAGCTGTCGGCCCAAAACACCATTTCCTGCTTAGGGTCGTAGTCGATGGCCTCGATGCGCTTCTCGGCGCCGATGACGTCATACTCCTCGTTTTTGTCCTGGACGAAGGCGCGGATCTCGGGCCCGTTGGCGAACATCAGCACCACGTCGCCCTCCACGACCTTACACACGCCGGACAGGCTGTCCACTAACCTGTAATTAATTTTTTGTATTGATGTTAAAAGGATACGAGTCAAGATAACTCTTTGACGCATAGATTGCGCAAAAACTTGCGGGTCAATCAGAAAGCAGAGCCTGGACTGCCTATTGGCGCAATTTATGTCGATCTTTGTCTAAGTTTAATAGGTCCTGCTATTACTGCAGTATACAATTTATGAGACCAGATACAGCTGATTAAGAATATTAGGATAACCGGGTCACTCACTTGAATCCCTCGCGGCAGGCGCAGCTGTAACTGCCGTTGAGGTTATGACAGAGCTGCGAGCAGGTGTGCTCGCCCGCGCACTCGTCCACGTCCGAGCAGCGCTTGCTATCGGCGCTAGAGATGATGTAGCCGGGGAAGCACGTACAGATGTAGCCGCCCGCGACGCCTCCCGCAATCGTCAGGTTCGTGCACAGGTGCTCGCATCCACCTGGAAATGAGAAAATATGTAACTTCCAATATCGTTTTAACAAAATAAATAGTAATGCTATGACGTAGACTGACTGTTCATATTAAATAAGATTATGTAAACTTTTATATTGGTCTCAGTCTGTACGGTCAACAGTGTGTCGACTGTACCGTACATCACGTTTCGCACTGTCAGCGTGTACGTCGCCACGCGTTATTACAAATTGAATATTTTAACCAGTTCGCGTTAAGCCGCCAATCGGTTCGCGTGCTTACTTAACAATTTTACCATTTAACCAATCGAGGATTATTGTGGTCCTTCGAGCGTTTAACCAGTGACCAGTTTATTTACCATTTAACCAATCGAGGATCATTGTGGCCTTTAGAGTATTTAACCAGTACACAGCTAATTTACCATTTAACCAATCGAGGATCATTGCGATTTTTCAAGTAATTAACCAGTGACCAGTAACTTAACAATCGTACTTTGCGTGTGAAGTGAAACAAGTGGACTAGAACGAAACCAGTGTACCAATTTGAACCAAAGTGATTGTGTGTGGGTATACTACCAGTTCACCAGACCAGCGACTATCACTAGATAGACAGAGGACATACCAGGTCACCAGTCTTCAAGTAAGATCTTTCCTTTTTTCCACTTTTTTACCACTCTCTATTGACCATTTTAATGCCTTCAACCATGGAGGCTCTATTAAACAACCAGAACCAGATCATGTCCGCGATGATGGTGTTATGTGTGTTAATTTCAAGAAGTACGGGCAGGATCGTAAGACGCCCGCCTATATAGAAAAACGTCTTAACACGTTGGACTCGTACTGGAATGAATTCCAGACCAACCCATACCATGTGGTATGTGCTGAATTCGAAGATATTAACCACCGCTATTTTACGGAAAACCATTACCAACGGACAAAAGATTTTTACCATGAGGTTAGGAGTATGATCTCTAATTACGTAACCACCAAACTTTCTGATAGCAGCTACACCATTATCGCAGAGCTCATAGGCGGTCGACCTTGAAAGCTGCTCCGAACGCTGGGAGTTCAAAGATATTTTAAGAAGTACTCAATGCAGATGGTCGGTCATTGATTCTCTTCATTGGGATATTGACAGCGAGAGATTGTTAGACAACGAGGAACATGAGACAGCCTTCGTTGAGATAGAGAGAAAGGACAACACCATGAAGAAAGCCGTGAACAAACAGATGTGGTCGTAATCATACAAGGAACGTTCAACTCCACAAATGAACATTCCCACGTTCAGCGGAAATTACCAAGATTGGATATGTTTCAAGGGTTTGTACCCCGAAACAATTCATAATAATAAATCCTTACCAAATGCGCAAAAGATGCAGTTTTTAAAAAGTAAGCTCCGCAAAGAGGCTGAAAAATTAGTTCACAATTTACGTATTAATTTAGAAAATTATGAAATATGCTGGGAAATATTAAACCAACGTTACCATAATACTAAGCTAATATTTGATTCCCACTTACAATTATTATTAACCATGACTACCATTCAACAACAATCTACAGCAGTTATCAAAAAGTTACACGACACCACCAACGAGTGTCTTAACTCTATAAAGGCAATGGGAATCGACATCTCTAATTGGGACCCATTGATTGTATACATTTTATGCCAAAAGTTAGATACCGAAACCCATCACGACTACATAGAGTCGCTAAAGAATCCTAAGAACTGCCGTCTTAGTGTGAATTTTTTAAATTTCTAGAAATGAAGTTTACGTCTCTAGAAAGCTCTCGTCGTAAGCAAGATTTCAACAAAACAGGTCCATCTCAAGTATATCAAAACCAATACTAAAAACCATGGTCGATAGTCGATAAGCAACCAAATAATAATATAACTTTATTATTACATAACTTTATGAACAGAAACTTTAAACCAAGGCCAGCTGTAATAAACCATGTTAATACAAAACCTCCTTAAATTAATTAAAGGATAATATTTACAAGCGCAAGGTTAAAATAATGTCGATATCGGGACGTATGACTCGAATCCGCGTACCTTTGTCTATGGGCGAGCAGGAGTGCGCGTGGTGGCAGCCGCGCTCGTCAGACGCGTCACCGCAGTCGTCAGCCAGGTCACAAACGCGCGCACGCGCCACGCAGCGACGGTTGGCGCACTGGTACTGCGTCAGCGGGTCGCACGGTCGCGCGCGCGCCGCGCACAGCGTCATGTTGTTCTCGTCCGAGCCGTCTCCGCAGTTGTCCACGCCGTCGCACACCTGGTATCTGCATCAACATCGTGTGTTATTGAAGTTTTTTTTAATTGTACTAATATGAGGATAAAAAAAAATCTTGTCAATGTCACTTTCAAATTAATAAAACACATCAGAACATACCTGGGCACGCAGCGGTGGTTGTCGCAGTGGAAGCGGCGCAGCGTGTCGCAGTTGAAGTTGGTGCAGAGCGCGGGCGCCTCGTCCGAGCCGTCGCCGCAGTCGTCCGTGCCGTCGCACAGGTCCGACTGCGACACGCACAGGTTGTTGCTGCACTGGAACCTGAGGAGAATCGTTTTCATCAGATTTGCCGTTCCTAGTTGCTAGATCAATATTATAAAATACAAAATTGTTGTTGCTTACCTGCTCTCCGGACAGTATCTTCCCCCGGGGTACCTCGGAGGACATCCGATTTCATCTGACAAGTCGCGGCAGTCCCTGTCGCCGTCGCACCTGAAGTACGCCGCGATGCAGTGACCTGATTTGCACTGGAATGTTCCGTTTTTGCATTTGAATCCGCCGCACTCCATCTCATCGGTGTTGTCGCCGCAGTCGTCCTCGTGATCGCAGCGCCATCTTGACGATATGCATTTGCCGTTTCCACATTTGAACTCAGATTCCGAGCATTCCCGGTACTTGTGTTGGCAGACACCTTCCGCTTCGTCACTTCCGTCGCCGCAGTCGTCTGTGAAGTCGCAGAGCCACTGCTTGGGTATACACCGCTTGTTCTCGCACGTGAAGTCGGTCTCCGAGTTACAGGATGGGCAGTTTTCTGGCAGCTCGTCGGAGCCATCTCTGCAGTCGTCCTTGCCGTCGCAGAACAGCCACTTCGGTATGCACCTGTAGTTGGACTGTCCAGGACACCGCCTCCAGCCCGTGGTGCAATTCTTCTGTCGGCACATGTAGGCCGGTTCGTCGGAATCGTCACCGCAGTCATTGTCAAAGTCGCACATCCAAAGTTTTGGAATACAACGGCCATTTTTACACGAGAATTCGGTATCGAGATTGCATGGTCTATTGTGGCACATTACAGGATCTTCGTCGCTGTTGTCTTTGCAATCCGTGTCACCGTCGCACTTCCAACTGTCTAAGATACATCTGCCGCTCGATTTACATTTAAACTCGAGAAGTGGACACTCGTGGGAACATTGTGCTTCATCGCTGCCGTCGCCGCAGTCATCGGTGCCGTCGCAAATGGTAGCAGCGGGTGTACAATTAGTATTCTTACACTGGAAGGAACCTGCCCTGCAGTGTCTGACCGGGCAAGTGTCAGGCTCGTCGGAACCGTCTTGGCAATCCTTTTCTCCGTCGCATTTCCAGAACCACGGTATGCACTTTTCGTCACGTCCGTTGCATCTGTGTTGTCCGTCGGTACAATTGGCTATGCACGTTTTCATGTCGCGAGCGAGATAGAACTGGTTAGGACAGGCGCACTTGTAGGTCGTGGCACCTTCTTCACCGTATCCTTCTATATTTAAGTAGCTAGACTCGTGAGGGGGCGCGATAAGACATAAATGTGAACAGCCACCATTATTCGTTCCACATGGGTTATTGTACGGAAGTTGTCGAAGCGGATGAACCACATGAATGTCATACGGCCGATGAGTGGTGTTCCTAATCGTCGTGAGGTTTTCTCCTGAATGTTTGTTGGCTTTGCTTATGGCCTTGAGGTTCCAATCTGTCCAATAAATTTCATCATCAAAGAGACTCAAAGCAAAGACATGGGGAACTTTGTTTCCGGATAAAACGACGTGCCTATGTCTGCCCTCCAAATCAGCGGATCCGATGTAATCCAAATGAGCGTCAGCCCAATATATCCTATCCGTGAAATAATCGATAGTCAATGCATTGGGCCAGGCGATATCGTCTTCCCAATTTAGTATCGTAGTAAAGTTGGAACCGTCCATACCGAGTTTTCCTATGTATGCTTGCAGATGCCATGATGTAAAGTATAGGTATCCAGTTCCCGGGTGAACAATGATAGCTCTAGGATCGGCTATTCCGGTCTTTAATGTTTTTCTTCTGGTTCCGTCGAGTTCTGCGACATCTAAATTTTTCGAATGGCGATCTAGCCAGTAAATCTTTCGTCCAATCCAATCTATCGCAATACCCTCCAAGCCATGCGAATCATGTCGTATGACAACCTCCTTCGTTGGATGTGGGCTCCTGTCATCTGATCTATAAATGGTCTTAGCAGATACATCTGCGAAGTAAATTTTATTTTCTTTGATGTCAAAATCGATTGCGACCACATTCATTAGATCTTGATGGACAAGGTTATATACAGAAGCATCTGTAGACATGTTTCTCACATAGTATTTATTTGTGAAGATCACCCAGGCCGTGGTGTTATCTTTTCGCTTACAGGTGTGTTCGTCTGCTTCTCTTTCATAGTATTGTTCATTACACTTACAATAATAGGAGCCGGGGGTATTCGAACAGTACTGGGAACATACTCCTGGGGATTCTATACATTCATCGATGTCGGCGCAGGCTTTTCCATCTGAGAGGAGTTTGTAACCATGGTTACAGTCGCAGTAGTAGCCGGTCAAGGTGTCCACACATTTGTGTCCGCACTGGTGTATCTCTAGCTTGGCACATTCGTCGATGTTGCAGTGAGCCGGCTCATCGGATTCGTCGGAGCAGTCCGGTACTTTGTTACAAACCAATCGGTTGTCAATGCACTCATCGTTATTACATTTGAACTTTCCGGCCGGACATGTTTTATTTTCTTTATTACAGTCCACTTCATCCGAATGATCCCCGCAATCATCTTCCCCATCACACCTGAAGTGGTTTCTAATACATTTAAAGTTTTGACATCTAAATTCTTGATCTGTACATTGCTTATACTGTGTATTGCATTGTTTTCCTTCGTCCGAACCGTCGCCGCAGTCGTTGTCATGATCGCAAACCCATCCCTCGTTTATACAGCGTCCGTTTTTGCACTGGAATTGATCTTCTGAGCACGGCATGGGCGTCGCGCAGTGATGGATTGTTGAGTTTTCATCTGCTCCATCGATACAATCAGGATCACCATCGCATATCCACTTTTTGGGAATACATTGAGCTCGACTCCAGAATTTGTTTTCTTCGCAGGTGTATTCAGTTTCAGCGTCACATTTTCTTTCGTTACACTGGTGTCGGTCGTCTTCATCGCTGTTGTCTAAGCAGTCGTTGTCGCCGTCACATATGTAAATCCTCGGTATACAGTTGCCGTTGTCGCAGGTGAACAGATCTCCGAAGCACGTTCTGCCCTCGGACTTGCAATATTCTGGTGGTTCATCGGCGCCGTCACCACAGTCATCATCACCGTCACAATACCAAGTGGCGGGTATACACCTATGATTTGGGCAACGGAAGCTGTTCTGCGGACACGTCCTTAGCATACAGTGTAGCGGATCTTCATCAGAGTTATCACCGCAGTCGTTGTCGCCATCACACAACCAGTAAGGCTCGACGCATATATTTGTCTTCTCACACTTAAGATGGTTGGGTGGACAGGTAGTGTTCCTAGGGCATCTTTCGTGCGTTTCGTCAGATGTGATGTTGTCTTTGCAGTCGTTGATACCGTTGCACACTTGAGTCATAGGAATGCAGCGCGAATTGAGGCACGTGAATTCGCCCTCGGCGCACGGGGGATACACGCAACCTTCCTCGTCCGAGCCATCCTTGCAGTCATTTTCGTGATCACATTTCCATGATTTAAATATACATCTTCCGTTGTTACACCGGAATTCATTGGGCGAGCAAGAGTGGTAGGCGCAGTAGTTCTTCTCCTCATCAGAATTGTCACCGCAGTCATCGTCGCCGTCGCAGGACCACATTCTACTGATACATTTTCCGTTTGCGCAGAAGAACTTACTGGAATCACATGTGATATTTTTAGAGACACACATGCGACCTTCGTTGACGAGTTTGCTGTTGTCGTCGCATTTGCATTCGACGGTGTTGTTAGGTGCGGGATGACAACTCTGAGCACAACCGCCGTTACTTATTTTACATGGGGTTTTCTGACATTTCTGTCTGCTCGTGCTGTATATATGAATATCTCTCGGCGAGTCTTCTAATCGTTTCACCATTTCGATCATGTTTGCGCCCGTGTGTTTTTCCGCTCTGTATACACCACGTAATTGTAGATCAGTCCAGTAAATGTAGTTTCTAAATACTGTAATGGCGAACGGATATATCGTCGCAGATATTAGAACCTCTCTATTGGATCCATCTAGATACGATCTTTCAATTTTTTCTCTTACAGCGTCAGTCCAGTAAAGCATGTTCTCGTCGAAGTCAATAGTCAACCCACTCGGTTGGGAAAGATCTTTGTCAATTATAGCTTTCTTCAGCGATCCGGCCATAGTCGTTCTGTAGATCTTTCCAGAAGTTCCGAATCTTCCCCAGTCGGTGTAGTACAATGTGCCGTTGCACGGGTCTACAATGATGGCTCTCGGGCGCTCGACTCTTGCAATCATTACAAGCTCAGTTCCGTCTAAATTCATCGCGTATATTGAATTGTTTGAACTGTCCGTCCAATATATTTTCTTTTGTGTCCAATCGTAGGATATTCCCTCGGGATTAATGTTCTTATTAATAATATTTTGAATTCCATCATAATCAGGATTCTTGGCAGACATCCAAGCTATTCTAGCCCACGGTCTTATCTGTGTGAAGAAAAGTTTACTGTCTGCGTAATCGAATTCAACTCCAACGACGTTGGTAAGGTTGCCGATGGGCTTAAAAGGTACACCCGTTGACTTGGGGTCCAGGTTGACAGCTCGTATTTCCGTCCTTGTCGTGAACACCAGATATTCATCGACAAGATCACATTTCTTAGGGTTGCTTGTCGAAATCTGTCCCGTTGCGCAGTCGCATCTGTGCGTGTATCCTTTGTTGGCCTCGGGCGGGTAGCTGAAACAGAGTTGGTCGCAACCGCCGTTTCCTAATTTTCGACAAGGATTATTTTCATCAGTAGGTTGGTTATTTATGTCGAATATAACGATATCTCGCAGTTTCGGGAGGTTCGTGCGTAGTTTTTCAGGCATCGACATGTTACCCGGTAATTTGGAAGCTTTATAAATAGTTTGCAAGTTTCTGTCGACCCAGTACACGCTGCCGGTGTGGATGGCTATACCCATGGGATTGGGGAGGTTCGAGCGGATAAGCTGACGGTTGCCACCGTTGTACGATATCTTCTGAATTTGATCGAGTTTAGAGTCCACCCAGTAGACGTCATGAGTTAGCATGTCAATCGTTAAATCTCTGGGGTTCGAAATGCCGGAACTGACCAGCGTCTGCCAGTTGCTGCCGTCCAAGTAAGCTTTGCCGATACGCGGATACTGGCCATAATCGATCCAATAGATGAGTCGCTTGAGGGGATTGACCGCTAACTCTTTCGGGGCGTCCATCGTGTTCTTGACCAGGACCTTCCTGTTCGAGCCGTCGAGCCATGACATCTCGACGTAGTTCTCGTGCGGGAAGACATTCGTGAAATACAAGTTGCCGGCCACCCAGTCGACGGCCAGGCCGCGGATGCCGTTGCTCCCGATGCCGTCCTTGATGACGTGCTCCAGCTGCGTGCCGTTGGGCCTGATGCGGAAGATGCCATTCCACGTGCCACGGTTGAACTCGACCCAGTAGATGTAGTTGTCGGCGAAGTGCACGTCCACGTGCAGCACGTGGTGGCCCGGGCCGGTGACGGGTACCATGGCCTCGGCGCTGCCCTCGAGACTGTATCCGCGGATCAGGTCCAGCTGAGATACAACTGCGAACGTTTTGTACGGCACGCAGTTCACTTCATTCTCTTTTCTGTATCCGACGGAACAGGCGCAGACGCGCGACCCGCCTTCTCCCGGAATGCAGATCTGCTCGCAGCCGCCGTTGTTCTGTTGGCACGGGTGGTGGATCATCTTCCTCTTCTGGAATATCGTCAGGGATTTTAGGTCGCTCTCGTTATCGAGGATAATCTTGACGTTGTCGCCGTTGGGAAGATCCGCCTTGAAGATCTTTTCGTGGCGCTGGTCCAGGACATACAGGCGCGAGTCCAGCACCGCTATGACCTTGGGGTAGGAAATGGCATCGGCTTCAGTGAGGATGGTCTTGCGGTCGTTTCCATCGGTATTCACGCTGTTAATGCTGGCGGGGTACTGCGTGCTGAAGTACAGGATCTTCTTGTCGACGTCGATCGCGACAGCTTCGGGCCGCTCAATAGCGTCCACTAGAATCACCGGATTCGTTCCGTCCATGTTCACTTTGCCGATTTTAGCTGGCACACCGAAGCCGCCCTCGTCCGCCCAGTACATTTTTCTGTAAATAAAATATCGTATTAAATTGTGGTATCTACTAAGTATCGGAACAATTTGTTTTGTAATAAAATAACTTGCACTTATTATGTTATAAATAAAAAATCGGTTGTTTGTAAAGTCGGTTTACTGACGATAGTTGAACGTGACAACGTCATAAGAAATCGAACGCCTCAGAGCGAGGTAACGCCGCATGAGTCATGTTAGGCGAGGTAACGACGGTAACGCCGCATGAGTCATATTTTTTCGTGCGTGCAGCCGGCTCCATCGAATTATAAGACGTTGTCACGTCAAAAATATTCTTTCTACAGGGTGATTGTTAGAACTAAATCAAGTTTAAATTATAAGGTTAATTATAAGTATACTTCTGTTTAAATATACGAGAAAGTTACAACTTTGATGCTTGAAACCATTTTCAGTATTTTATTATGGCAATATTGGTCATACAGATGTGAGGGGTTCCCCCCTGGATCTTTATTTAACGGATTGACTATGTTCTACCAAACATTCTGTGTATAATATTCTATTCTATAGAAATATTTGAATTAGATTTGAACCAAAAAATTATTTTCCTCAAACGTTTCATTTGTCCCCTCTTTTAGTAACGCAAATCTAATCTGTAAAATTATTTATATATAAACTATCTAACTATAAATTTTCATAGCTTTTACTGTTTTTAAAATAATAATAAACAAATCAACATCAAAAAATTTACCCTTCAGTAGGATCCAGGCAGATACCCTTCGGGCGTGATATGGACTCCCGCGTGCCATCATTTGCGAAGACGACCGAGCGGTACTTCGTCTTGCCGTCTACTCGTACGAGTTCCACATTGCCCGCGGCGCGATTAGCCATATACAAGTTCCGGCCGAGCCAGTCGAAGGCGATAGCTGATGGTGAACCCACAACTCCAGGGTCTAACCCCAGCAGTGGCACTCGCTCGCCGCCGCCATAAGGCATGGTGTAGATTGTGCAGTTCTCCTCATCTGTGTCGGAACTGGTGGCGCCAGCCTGCAGCCAGTACAGCGTGTGACCTTGGCGGTCGTAGTCCAGTTGCACACCGCCTATGGTAAGAAATATTATAATAAATTATAATAAAAACGATTTCAGAACGTCAATGAACACTGGTTCTAAAATAGTTTTATATGAGTCGTCATTAAGAAGCCCGATGGCTTCGTTATTAAGCCGTTGTACAACTATGCCGTTGTGTGTAGTATGTACCTTGAATTCCGACAACAGGTGGCAGCTGCCCGGCTTTCCCGGAGCCGTCCAGCGACAGGTCTACGATATGAGAGCCTTTCAGCACCATAAGGTAAGAGGTCTCCTCTGTAACAGTGAAAACAAATGTAAACTTTAGAGTTGACGAAATAGAAAATGTAATTAAAATCTATTGTTCTGATTTATTCTTTATAACATACACACAAAACTGCCAATTTTACCACCCTTCGATAAATCGTACGAAATCATTACCGCAAAAATGGCAAAAAAGCGAGAAGAAAGTTGTTACATCAATAAGATATAAATGAATTAATGTACATAATATTAGATTCGCTGTTTTGTCTTAATGTACATAGCGCAATTTTCACCATTAACATCCACAATCGTAATTATTACGGTTTGCTGAAAGAGATCTCTCGAAGTATGCCATTGTATTAATGTAACTTTTAAATATGTTCGTTAATGGGTACATAAAGAAAAAAATAAAATAAAGAAATAAAAGAAGATTAAGGATCGACCTTCCGTGCACTTCCCGTCGGGCAGCAGCTTGTAGCCGGGCTTGCAGACGCAAGTATAGGGCGCGGCGGGGTCGGGGCTCAGCAGACACAGGTGCTGGCAGGGCGCGTCGCGGCACGGCGACTCCTGCTGCGGCTGCAGCGACGGGTGGTGCACATGGATGGACAGCGGCTGTGAGATCAGGTGCGACACCACCGTCTGGTTGGTGCCGCGGAACTTGTGCGCCGACAGCACGCGGTTCAGCTGCCGGTCGGTCCAGTAAAGCGTGTCCTCGAACAGCGTGAGCGAGTGCGGATGCAGTAGGTAGTGGCTGCCGGCCAGCACCTGCTGCCGCCCGCTGCCGTTGTAGTAGCAGAAGTCGATAAAATCTAGTTTCGAATCAGCAAAGTAGACGCGCTGGGTGGCCGTGTCGAGCGTGAGGCCGTTGGGCCAGTAGATCTTGGTGGTTATGATGGCGGTCCGCTGGGTGCCGTCCATGCCGACTCGCTCGACGCGCGGGTTCTCTCCCCAGTCGGTCCAGAACAGCCAGCGCGCGCCGGGCGCGGGGTCCAGGCACATGCCGCGCGGTTGCGTGATGTTGCCGCTCAGCAGCGCCGTGCGTACGCTGCCGTCCTCCTTTGCCACTTCTATGCTGTTGAGCTTGCTGTCGAGCCAGTAGATGTTGCCACCGACCCAGTCGTACGCGAGGCCTTCGACCAGGTCGAGGCCAGTGGACACGATCACCTGGGGTTCCCCGCCGCGGTCGAGGCGCGAGATGCGCTTCAGCTTCATGTCGGACCAGAAAATAGTGCCGGTGTGCATATTCGATGCAGTCGCTACAACATTCTCGACGTTAATGGGCACGCGCTCCAGCCCCTGTTCGTTAAGGTCGGCCACGAGGATGGAGTGGCGGTTGGAGATGATGAGGAAGGCGCTGGAGTGGTTGTCGGCCTTGCACGAGTGTTTATCGGGGGCCAGTTGATACCCGGGGACGCAGCTGCAGAAGTAGGAGCGCTTGGTGTTGGTGCAGGTCTGCGAGCAGAGACCGGCTGGCACGCACTCGTCTATATCTTTACAGGTGAAACCGTCGGTGTCGAGTTCTTCGCCGCTGGGGCACAGGCACAGCGGGCCGGCCGGCGTCTGCTTACACTCGTTGGAGCACAGCCCGGCTCGGTGCTGGCACTCCGCGAAGTCGCAGCTTGCTCCTGCAATGAAATTGTTGATTTACATTGTACTTTATTATATTATTACAGTGATAATCAAAGTTACATTCAAATAATAACATATTACAAGCAATTGCTATAATATTAAATTACATATAATATAAAAAGATTTCATACCTTCATCGGCACCATTTGGACAATCGAACGTTCCGTCGCACACTTGCGTCATGTTCACGCATCGGTCGGTGACACCTGGACACGCCCACTGGCCTGATGGGCACCTGAAAACATAAACAATGTTAATAATTCTTAATGATTACAAACACTTATATCTTAATGAAAAATTTGAAACTACCTAACATATACGGGGTATTTGAAGTTAACTAGATAACGCGACCATAAAATGAAAAATATTAACAAAAAAAAGATCCTTAAAAACTGCTACATTCATAGCTCTTTCAAAATAATATATCACCTAAATCTTATCTCTGTGATATTTAAAAAAATCCTTCCATTACATAAGTAAAGAGTTAAATAAAAGATCAATAAATATTTTACACGTCTAAATTGTGCTTTGATTAGTTACTTCTGAGTTCTGTTATCGTAAGGAAATGAAAACCGTGATGTAACCATTTCGAGTTCTATTATGAACTAAATGGATTGGTCACTTTCGAAAAAACTCTTAACCATCCAATATCGTTCACACCCGGAACTCCGTTTCACGGATTGACGTTCTACCAGCACAGTATATAATATTTCCGTTTTAGGTAGCTACAAAAATCACAAAAAATGCAGCATACCGGAAGGGCGGGGGTGTGCACGCATGCTGCGCGCCCTCGTCGGAGCCGTCGCCGCAGTCGTCGCGGCCGTCGCACACGGCGGCGCGGAACACGCAACGGCCGTTGTCGCAGCGCACCTGCCCCGCGCCGCACGCCGCGCTGCCGCACGTCGCCGGCTCATCCGACAGGTCCTCGCAGTCCGGCGTGCCATCGCAGTACCTTGAGTAAAAAAGGAATAAATTATTAAGGATCAATGCGATGAAAATAAACAAAATATTTTTGTAGATTTCGCTTGTATCGTGCGTTGTGCGTACCAGGTGCGCGGTATGCACAAGCCCGAGGCGGCGCACTGGAACTGGCGGTCGGCGGCACAGGCGTGCGGCGCCAGCGACGGGCACCCCGCCTCGTCCGAGCCGTCGTTGCAGTCCGGGATGCCGTCGCATTTGTACGCCTCCTGCACATTTTGCGACAGATTCAATCAAATGTGTTTATTGTTTCTTGCAAAAATGCAGTACATAAAAAGATCTTAGGGTCAGTTCACACCGCAACGATACGCGACGCTGCATTTTTAAGATAGCTATTCAAAATTCAGTCATACACTGCAAATGCGCTGTGCAGCGCGGTGCAACATCACATTCGAACTCTTACAATGAAACGTGTATCTTCTTAAGTAACGAATAAAGTTCAAGTTTAAATAGCTATCTTAACAGCGCCATGTCGCGTATCGTTTTGTTTCGGTGTGAATTAACCCTTAGGATTAAAAATAGTGTTTACAACCAAAATTCCTATTTTTGTTGCAATAGAGCAAGAACTTAAGGCTCAAACCACACTGAATTACTTTGAAAGGCGGTCAGCATTTTAAAACAACACATTATAAACTTTATGTTCAATGTTGTATCAACATCTCGAGGCCAGCCGAGACTGCTCGAGACAGCACGAGGCTCCCACGACTAGATCGTTCCGTGAAGCGTCATATAAGCGTCATGACGTAATGGAATAAACGTGTCCTACGTTTATGAAACACACACGAATAATGACCATGTACTTATCATATTTTGTGGATAGATCAAAGTAAATAAGGTTACCTGCACGCACTGCTTGAGGTCGGCACACTTGAACTGGCTGGCGAGGCAGGACACGGGCGGGCAGTCGGCCTCGTCCTGCTTGTCGAAGCAGTCGTCGTCTCCGTCGCACACCCAGGACGCCGGGATGCAGTGTCCAGTGCGCGGGCAGGTGAACTATGTTACGTATACAGTACACGGTTAATGGATTTGACACCGGCTATAAAAAACATCTGGCCCCAAGGTCCTAGTGGATTAGGGCCCTGGGACTAATGACAGCCTAGTGGCGAAATATCTTGAGTAATTAGTTAGTTAATTTAATGAAAATTTTAATCCTGCTTAAATTTTCCTATCAACGCTTCGCTACGACTGCCGAAAGACAAATAAAGTTTCACATGTCTCCAGTATAAAGCTAAATACCTGGAAGTAAGCGCAGGTCTTCTCGGCGCAATGTGAGCCCTCGTCGGAGTTGTCGCCGCAGTCGTTCTCGCTGTCGCAGCGCCACGACGCCGGCACGCAGCGGCCGTTGTCGCAGCGGAACTGCGCCGCGCCGCACGTCACGTTCGCGCAGCCGGCCTCGTCCGAGAAGTCGCCGCAGTCGTTCTCACTGTCGCACTTGAAGGTCGCCGGTATGCACCGACCGGATTTACACATGAACTCCGATGCGCCGCACGTTGTTTCTACAACACATTGTTATGTATATTGTATAATATTTGCTAACGTTATGTTTTAAAATACGTACTGTATTTTAAAAAATTAAAAAATCTCTTACAAGTTGTAGTTAAAATTGATAAAAAAACGGTATTGGATGTCAGCGTACTTGAATAATTATGTTTTGTAATGTAGTAGGCGTGGCTTTCCGTCGCCATTTATGTATTTTTTTGTGTCTGATCGAGTTAAATTCACTTGACGCATAATTATAAATACAACTCACTGGTACAGTTCTGTTCCTCGTCGCTGTTGTCTAAGCAGTCGTCGTCTCCGTCGCATACCCAACTCTTGGGGATGCAGCGCTGGTTGTTGCAGGTGAAGTCCCAGGAGTTGGGGCAGGCCTGGACGGGGGGCTCGGCGCTGGGATCCGGTATACAGGACGTGCCGTCCGGCCCCAGCTTCTCACCGTATGGACAACCGCAGCGGACGGTTAGCAGCTCCGTGCTGTTGCGAGGGACCGCAAAGCAGAACTTCTGGCAGTTGCCGTTGTTGTGCGCGCAGGGCTGCATCGGGTCGATCCGTTGGACGTCTTCGCTATACACCTTCACGCCGTACAGCCGGTTAGTTTGTGGCTCGTGAACCATTATGTCCTCCTGCTCACCAGTAAGTTTATGCAGACGCACGATAGCGTCTAGTCGCCAGTCGGTGATGTACATGAAGTCGCCGTGGATGACGATGGAGAACGGATGTCGAATCAGACGAGAGTTAACAGTTCTCACATCCGTGCCGTCGAGTTTCGCGTGTTGCACGTGGTCGAGAAGCGCGTCGCACCAGTACAGGCGGTCGGCGGAAAAGTCGATGGATAATCCGTTCGGCCAGCCCAGCGTCACGTTGACGAACACCAGCAGACCAGTTCCGTCGGTATTGGCTCGGCTGATATTGGCTGGTCGATCCCATTCGGAGAAAAATATGAAGCCCTTGTTTGGATGCACCACGATCGCGCGCGGCCGCTTTAAGTCCTTCAACAGTGTTCTCTTAAACGCCACATTTCTCGTAGATAGAACGTTCAGAGTGCCTTTTCTTGAGTCTATGTAGTACAAGTTTTTAGACGCCCAATCCACAGCTAAACCCTCCACGCCCTCGTTCTGCGAGGCTAAAACGATCTCCTTAGTGGTACCGTTTCTATGCACTCTGTAGATAACGTCCTGCAGAACATCCGAGTAGTAAATATGCTCGTCTCTAGCATCGAAGTCCAGACCCACGAAGCGGGCTCGTCTCGACACTACCGGCAGAATCGCTTCACTAAACCCTTCGATTACCGGATTCAGAACTTTGCCCTTGATGAATCTTTGCTGGGAGTACATCAGGAACTCTTTGATGACGTCACAATTCCTGAAATCCGCCTCGAGTCTGTGGCCAATATTGCAAGCGCAGCGGTAGCCGAGGCCGCCATTTTGAAGCGCCGTGACGATGCACATTTGCGCGCAGCCGCCATTGTTATTGCCACACGGATTATTCACCGACGTCTGCTTGAGAGAGTGGACCACTGTGATGGCCTTAGGATCGCGGATGTCCTTGGTCTTGTAAACAACCTGGATGCTAGAGGAACCCTCGTACTTGTCGACGGAGCTGACGCCCTGCTTCGTGCCGTCGGACCAGTAGACTCGGTCCTCGAACAGCGCAAGGCGCGCCGGGCTGGGCACCTGCGGAGGGTAAAAAGATATGAGAAATAACAAAAATGAAGTCGCTTAATCCATCACTAACGTGATACATCATAGTTCACGCTTAGCGTAATTAATTCTTGATTTCTATCCAGTAGTAAATTGAATTTCGGATGTAGGTAATGCATATTATGTAATTGCAGTACCAAACTGTATTTCCGATTTTGTTAAATTATTTTTTGGACTTGCCGCTACCATGTCTGGTCTGTTTCATAGTATACATTGGAAAATGAAGTACATGCTCAGTACGTAAAGATGTCGCTACGAGTAAGCATTGCGAACCATGGAAAAGTAAATCATATTAAAAGCACAATTAAACCGCCATGTAACTTGTTTTGTTTTACGTCAGTGATTTATTTAGTTTTATTCTTCAAAATTTTCAAAGATTACTGAATAAAATATCAATTTATAACAATATTTAATTCATACAACATCCTCTTTTTTTTAAATTGAATTGATAAAGTACATCAGCACTACGGGACTCTTCAAATTAAATGTCGTCAATTCACGATAGATGGCCTAGTTAAAACGACGACGCAACGCGCAGGCGGCGCTCTGGGCGCTAATTTAACAATTTATCTTTATAGCACAGAGATAATAATATACTACCTTAGTACGTAGATAATAATATACTTAGTAATTTTTTTTATGTTCGTTCTCTGAAAACAGTGTCATTTATAATTTCCACGTAAAGTGCCATCTAGTAAGTTATCTTAGGAAAAACGCTATACTGACAATCATAGAACTCGTTGTAGTACCAAGCTCGCGCCACGGCCGCCCGCGCCGCGCGACTTAGTGTGGGGTCAAATCAACCAATGGGATTGTCCCTCTGTTGTACGTAGTATATTATTATCTCTGTGCCGCTACTATCAATTTTAAAGATGTATTCACGTCTTTTATTAGTTCCGTACTAAAGAGTAAAAAGACCCAATTACTGAGACTTCGCTGTCTCTCTGTCTGTCCGTCCGTCCGTCTGTCTGTCTGTCACCAGGCTATATTTCACTAATCGTGATAGCTAGACAGTTTAAATTTTCACAGATGATATATTATTTCTGTTTCCGCTATAATAACTAAGACTAAAAACAGAATAAATTAAATATTTAACGGGAACTCCCATATAATAAATGTGATTTTTTGCAGTTTTATACGGAACGTTTTTTTATGTTTAATTAAGAATTACAACCTGGGGGCCGCGCAGCACGAGGCGTCTATGCGCGCCATCATAGTCCACCGTTTCGATGTAGTCGAGCAGCGCGTCGCACCAGAACACGCGCCGAGCGATGGTGTCCACCGCCACGCCTGACGCCTTGTACGTCGCCTCCGTCACGATCGACTGCATGTGCGTGCCGTCCATGTTCGCCCGCACGATCTGAAACACACAAATTAACGAATACTAGCAACTCTTTCGACATCCTCACCTACGCTGAACAAAGTGAATTGAAGAATGAAAGTGTGAAGTCGTGCACCACGATCTGAGCGCTAAGTGTGAGTTTTTCTTTTCCCATTCGATCGTGAGCGCGTTTGGCGTTTACTAGAAATTTGTATGTGATTCGACCTAGTTGTCGCGTTTACAACTAGGTAGCGCTATACAAATCACATACAAATTTCTAGTAAACGCCAAACTTGCTCACGATCGAATGCGAAAAGAAAAACTCACACTTAACATTCTGATTCTGCTAATTCAATACTGCAATAATAAAGTAACGATCCAGCCCGATACGTTAAAACTGCAAAATGGTATTCTCATAAACGTTAAATCAACGTAAACTCGTTTTCATTGGTCCAAACTCCAAAATTAGTGTATGATATCAAGACTACTCATTCATAAATCGATAAAAGTAAGTTTATTACGCAAATTGGGTTCTGATGTCAGATGGTCAGATTACAGCTTAACCGCAAGTATTCTCAAGCACTTGACATAAAATTACAAAACTTAGGAATAAGCTATCTAAAACTTTAACTTCTTCAAAGGCTATGGTCACACAATCAGATGGTTCTGTGACTAGCCAGAGAGATTACAAAGAGACTGTTGCGTGTACTACAAAAAGTAACATGTGACTGGAAGTAGTGTAAGTACCTGGCTGCCGTCCGCGATGAACATGAGGCCGAGCGTGGGGTCGAGCGCGATGTCCGCCGGCCCGGTGAGGTTGGAGCCCAGCACCACAGCATGCCAGCGCCCGTCCAGCTCCAGCACGTCCACCTGCAAACACACCGCGTCTTACTTTTGAAATCAGCTGTGTGAGGTCAATGACCTACTCAGTGTCGTAGATTCGCTTGCAATGTTATTTTAATAATTTTGAAATCAGCCATGTAAAGTCGGTGACCTACTCAAGTGTCGTAGATTCACTCGCTTGTAATGTTCATTTTTCGAATCGTTATATAAGTCAGTGCCATTGTTGATCATTCCTCAGATATGCCTTGCCTAGTTAAACAATTTACCCTATCAAGTTTAATATATCTGGACGATACCCACCTTCTGTCCCAGCGCGTCGGCCACATACAGCTTGTCGCCCACCCAGTCGACCGCCAGCGCGACCGGCGCCCACGAGCCGCCCGCCGACACGTCCGCGCCGCCCGCGCCCGGCAAGCCGCCGGACAGCGGCTGCGAGTGAATCTGTAAGGAAAATAATATATTACATAATTATGATATTAATACGTTAAGAAAAACGTTCAGTACAGTTTTACGAGAATTGTGCGTATGGAGGAGTATGAAATTTGGCCGGTAAATTAAAGTTTATGTGGAGGAAGGTGTGCAGAAAGCTAAAATTATTTTAAAAATGCTTACAAATGCATAAAATTAACAAAATAGAATACCACATTACTTTGGCCGAATTTTATCTTTCCGTTTACGTTTAGATTGAATTGGATGTGAACAGATTGTGGTGTGAAATCTCACCTTTCTAGTTTTGAGGTCAGACCAGAACAGCAGGTTACGGCGGTAGTGGTAGTCGAGGCCGGCGGCGGCGGACGCGTTGACCTGCGGTGCGGGCGCGGGCGCGGGCAGGTCCAGCCGCAGCACGCCGCGCGCGTGCGCCAGGGCCAGCCATGCGCCCGCGCCGCGCGCCTCGCACCGCGCGCCACCCGCACCCGCGGGCACGTAGCCCGGCGCGCACGCGCACTGGTACGCTGCGGACGATCATGCGTTAGTGAACACTGACCACGAAACAAAATCAACATTATTCTTAATAAGCAGATCGTAATGCGGTATTTTAATTTTTTAGCTGATGTGATCGAGATGGTTCTTTGCTCATCTTATTATTGATATTAGCTCATCTCCGCTCGCTGATGTTTGTGTACGGTGCTGCACCCGTGCCGTGCATCATCAGCAATAATGTACATTTTCATAAGCTCGCACATCTCACTAATTAGTTATTAATTTCAGTTCACGCATAACCGTCGCGGATTGCGGACTAGCGTAACTATATATAAACTAGCATTTATATCATAGATCAAAGCAATATACATCATCAGCAGCACCTTGGTGTAATTCAGCAAATATCATCTTAAATTGTACGAACAACAAGTTTGGCAAAACATACTGAGTACAATAGAGGAATATCGGAAACTACACACAATTTTAATTTCCCTAGTACTTTATAAATAACACTAGATACTCGTTTATCTCTACTACAATCATTATTGTACTACCTTGAGATTGAAATTAAATGAATCAATAAATCAAATCATTTATTTGCTAGGAATATGGTGCAATAAGGTGTTAGCATTTTACATTTCCACATATTCTACTACATGCATACTACATAGTGTGCAAATAGATACATTTTAATTATTTTAATTACTCATGAACTTTAAAAGATTCCCTATTATTATAAAATTGTCAAGAAAATAAAAATTAGTAACAATGCAAATTTTTATTTAACAGAAAGTTACATACAAGGATGTTTTCCCTGCTCTGTGCATAAGACAGAAAGCATACAATTAGTCGAAGTTTACTAACGTGAAAGGCATCAGTGCTTAAGATGTTCCCACATACACAGTTACGTCTGTTTGCATTGGATTATTATTCATTACTGTATACATTCGCCTATTCGCCGCATATATTTCACTAATTTCGAACTAATATGAACAACACGACACTCACAGCCCGGCGTGTTGACGCACAGCTGGTGGCACACGCCCCAGTCTCTGCACTCGTCCCGGTCCCCGCATGTCTTGCCGTCGGGCGCCAGCGCGCGCCCCGCGCCGCACGCGCACGCGCCGCCCGTGGGCGACGCCACGCACTTTTCCGCGCACTCCAGCGCCGGGCACGATGCCGTCGCTGAAAGATGGGGAATATGTTAGATTAACATTAAGATACACGAAAGCGATTCCTTCCTTTATCACAGTATTCACAATAATAATAGCTCCCCACACCGATTTCGGTGGCAGTGATATGATGAGAGACCTACTGGGCGAGAGATCAGGCGCAGGACCGGCTTTTCACATCCGACCATCCATCCGACGCATGGATTATTATTATTATTATTTTTATTCACAATACTGTTAATATCACACGCATTTGTATGTACTTTTTTGTTTCTTTTGTGAATGGCTATAATCCCCTGTGAGAAGTCTCTGCACGAAAGCTGGAAGGGAAAGGCGATACACATTCACGCGAAAGTCTGGATGGACAAAGTTAGCTCTACTCACAGCAAGCAGTCTCCTCGTCAGCGCCGTCGTCGCAGTCGCGGCGCCCGTCGCACAGCAGCGCGCGGTCGATACACTTGCGCGCGCCGGCGTCGCCGCGCGGGCAGAGGTACTTGTTGTCGGGGCAGGCGACGGCGGTGCAGTTGCCCTCGTCGCTGCCGTCCGCGCAGTCGTGGTAGCCGTCGCAGTGATAGCTGGCGGGGATGCACAGCGCATTGTTGCAGCGGAACTGGCCGATGTGGCAGGCCGGGAAATCTGGAAAATTAGTTGGTCACTCTAAGGAGCTAATTTAATACGATACACGGAACACGACATAATAGGGCTATTTTAACAGTATTTTGACACCACATCTGGTTGATCTCATCTGCGAGGGGATTGTATTTCTGGGTTTTTTCATTGTGTTTTTGTTTCAGGTTCTTGGTGTTCGGGACGGCGATGTGTATGAGACATGTTGTCTTTTCAGGTTTTATTGTGAGGGTTATGTCAGTTCTATTGCTTAGAATGGTGCGGTCTGTGACAATGTCGCGATCCCAGTAGAGTTTTGCAGTGTTATTTTCGAGGACACTGCAGTGTTTGTACTTATAATAAGGTGTGTGTGTATGTGTCTATGAGATTGTATTTGGCTGCGAGTAATTTGATGTATATGCTTGGCTTTATTATTATTATTACCAAACACCCTGTATACGTACTGCAGTTGGCCTCGTCGGAGTTGTCGCCGCAGTTGTCGGCGTGGTCGCATTTGAGCGCGGCGTCGATGCAGCGGTCGCCGGCGGCGCAGCGGAACTGGTCGAGGCGGCAGGCCAGCGCCTGGCTCGGGCAGTCCTGCTCGTCGCGGCCCGTGCGACAGTCCAGGTAGCTGATCACATTATAAATCAATAAACATATTGTAATCAACATGATTTGTATCTGTAAAGCGCAGTAAACTGAAGAATGTAGGTAAGGTAATTTTGGCAAAGCAGCAGATGTATCGTCTGATGGAGCACGTTTATCACCACTTAGATATCGACACTAGCAATACAATAGGGATTTGACAAAAAAATTTAGGCATAAGCCGAGTTCACATTAACCAATTACAGTAAGCCTTTTTGACATTATTATTACGCGTGATTTATTGACATTTACTGTCTTCCTCACGCGAATATACTATAATGCATTGCAAGCCTTTACGCCTCATTTTCATTAGGCGTAAAGGTTTGCAATATACCAATCCGGTCAGTGTGCAAATGAGCGCATTATGCTGCACAACAGTTCTCCCTCGTTGAATAACAGTCTCTTACCCGTCACATCGCTTCTCTTTCGGTATACAGGGTCCTTGTGAGGAGGCCTTCCCCGCGGACGCGCCCTCTATACCGCACTGAAAGTCGTCTGCCTGGCATTTGCGGTACGCTGGAAATAAAATATCACATATTTTTATAATAGCATTAAATACAAAATTAATGCCTATTTTCTGAGGTGAATTTCTCGGTAGTTTATCTATTTGTTAGCGTTATTGGTTCGATAAAGGGTTTCTAAACAAAAACGTTACACTATATAAACTAAGTTTGACTTAACTTACTAACGAGGTCCTATTCGATTCCATAACTTGTAATTGACACTCCTACTAAACGCTGACAAAAGACTTTTACATTACATTCCCGAATTCATTTCACTCCCAAAGTATTAAGAAATTTTTTAAGAAAGGTTTTTCATAAAACTAGTAACATCGCCGAATTATAACAAAAGAAAATAACTTTATCCTCGAAATTTAAAAAGATTCATCATCCAGATGGATCTTAACCATGTTTATTTACTCTAGATGATTCTCATCTAGAGTATATAAACTTGGTTTATCTAGATTCTGAGTTTATGTAAAGCCTCCAGTAACCGGCCATAGCTCCATTATGGGTGAACGAGGTAGTTATCCACCAAAGGGTCCCTGCGTGGGCGAGAAATGGGTTATAGATTTGCTTTGCAGTCTAGACGCAGACCCCTTTTGATTTTGATATTCTCTGTTAGTAAATCAGAATGAGCTAGTGCGTTTTAAAGTTACGCAGAAATTACATAACCTTCATTTAAATAAATTTGTTTTTAGGGCCATGCAAATTCAACCAAAAATTCTACAAATTACACATGAGAACACATTCAATAACCCAACTTATTTTACGAATCAAGTTATCCCGATCAATTGCAGCTTTCAGCTGAAAATGTATTTAAATGTTCGTTTAACCAAATATCATCTGAACACATATTAGTCTCGTATGTGCGTGCGACGACGAACTTGTAAGTGAAGTCATTAGCATAAACGCTGTGACGTCACGAGCTAAGATGTTATTGAACGTATGTCTTTGTAATTGTACCTCCTACAATGGCATAATTAGGTTTAAGACGGCCATCAGACGGGATGCATAGCAGCGACCGCTCGCAGTCGATATGTTCAACTGCATGCATCTGCAGTCGGGTCTGACTTTGCGCAGTGGAGGCCACGCATCAGGAGCTCAGAGTAAGATGTGACGTCGAAATGAAAGGACGGCCGACCGCGTGAAGTTTAAGTCACCACTGTATGCTGTTAATGTTGACTTCACACGACCGCAGTTGACCGCGTGATGTTGATATCAGGACTGAACGAAGCCGAACGTACAACTGCATGCAGTTTGAATGTATCGACTGCGCGCGTTTGCTGCGATGCAGTGCAAATTGAGCTTTATTGACTAGGCCTACAAAGTACAACCTAACGGCAATCATCCAACCGCGCGGCGGTCGCGCGGTTAGATGATTGTATTTTTTTTAATACATGACCTTATCAGGGCGCTTTAGAAACCCATGACGCTGCTATAAAAATATCCAGGACACCCCAAGTTACTGCAAAAACTAGGACATGTCCTGGGAAAACAGGTCGGTTGGCAGATATAAAATATAATACCCATTAATACTCTACATACTTTATCACAAAGTCACAACATTTTAAAATCTAATCTGTATTGTACATAACACAGTATCCTCTCAGATACAAGACGATAATCATAAATAAGTAAAAATACTGACTCTATTTATAAGGTCGCCTTTGTTTGTCGAACGGACTACGTCGCGGATTTCGGAGCGGAGTTTAGAAGTTAATCTACTATGCATTAGCTCGGAAGAGTTTACTCACATTTTAATAAGCTCTCAACAACTCCGTCCACCGCTATTTATAATTTTAAACTATGGTAAAGGTATTTTAAAGTAGAAAAGTATTTTGCAGTATTTTCTACGTATATATTTTACCAGATTTTTCGCGCGACTTCGTCCGCGTGTATTCCCATTTCACCTCTTTAGGAAACGCATTTCAAAAAATAAAAAATACATTCTCAATAATTCCTATTTGTTTCCACGGATGTTAAATTTCATGTAAATCGGCACAGTTTCTTTTTCATACAAACTTTCAACCTTTATTTTACACGATCAGGGGGTGAATTCTAACAAACCCTGAAACACGTGTTTAATAAAATGTATTTATGAGCATGAAACACAATTGTCATCGAAATCGGTGCAGATTAAAAGAAATTCCATACAAACTTTCAACCCCTATTTCACCCCTTTAATGGTAGAATTTTTAAAATCTCTTAGTGCGTGTCTACATTATTTATATAATTTGGACAGTAGTTTCAATTTACAATTGAAACTACTGTCCAAATTTCATGTTTCTACTATTAGCGATTACGGCTGTGCGAGCGTCTATACGTCAGTCATTTAGATCTCCTTGTACCCGACTACGGCAAAACCAAAAGGAAGGGTAATGATCACGTGTTTGGTATCAAAAGAAAGGTTCCATTAAAAATGGAACTTCAGATTCTAACATCTAAAACATTAAACCGAGATAATCATCACGTGTTTGGTATCAAAAGAAAGGTCTTGACGAGCACATTACAAATATGTGCATATATTATGGTATATCATATTGTTGAAGTCAAAATACACGTTTAAAATGCGGTCATACACTTCGTACTAACCCAGTTGTCAAATTTTCGAACATAACGTAATTTACGACTATAAATATATAATTTATACAATAATGTACCTTCATAAAACATAATATTTTATTTTATAAAAGAATATTATAGACAATACGTAACTATTTATTAATCTGTGACAATACATAACAAAATAGAAAATTAAAAAACCCCTGAATTGTCAATGACGAGATGTCGCTATACGGGTATTACATATTTCTGAATCGCAGGATCGTTGTGTTTGATTTGTGGATATTACAATATTCGACTATATAATATTTTACGGTGAATAAGTGAAAAGGTATTTATTGTCCACTGCATTTCTTGATTATCATCATAATATTATAATTTTAATTACAACCGTTTATTAAATCTATAAAAAAATTTGTCTCACTCCGCGCTCGTGAGTCGTAATCAAAACACTTGAAATTAAAAATATCTTGATTTTTAATTGCAAGTGTTTTGATTACTTATTAATATTATTCCAAAAATATGTTCAATAGGGAAACGGAAAATGCGATACAATGCGACAATACGTAACTATTTATTAATCTGTGACAATACATAACAAAATAGAAAATTAAAAAACCCCTGAATTGTCAATGACGAGATGTCGCTATACGGGTATTACATATTTCTGAATCGCAGGATCGTTGTGTTTGATTTGTGGATATTACAATATTCGACTATATAATATTTTACGGTGAATAAGTGAAAAGGTATTTATTGTCCACTGCATTTCTTGATTCATAATATTATAATTTTAATTACAACCGTTTATTAAATCTATAAAAAAATTTGGCTCACTCCGCGCTCATGAGTCGTAATCAAAACACTTGAAATTAAAAATATCTTGATTTTTAATTTCAAGTGTTTTGATTACTTATTAATATTATTCCAAAAATATGTTCAATAGGGAAACGGAAAATGCGAAATAAAAAATAAGTTAAAAAAACTATAACCCGACTGCGTAAAAAAAGGGGTCTATAAAGGCCGAAACAAAAAAACAATTCAGTTAGAAATCCAGAAATGCATAGGTACAAAAATGATCAATGGCCGTGGTCGCACCTACTTTTATAAGGCTCGGAACAGTCGTCGATCGACAAATCGCCGCCGTCTGTTTCTATCTTGGTATGCATGCAGGTGTATGACGAATATACGCATTTTCTAGAAACTTCTCTAGGTCTTAGGGTCAGCTCACTCCTAGACACGACTCATCTCGGTGTGAACTGACGCTTAGATGCCATTAGTAGGTGCGACTATGGCTCTAGCTTGTACCTATGTATTTCTGGATTTCTATGTGAATATTTTTTTTTGTTTCGGCGTTTTTAGATCCCTTTTTAGGATTCCGTTATACATAAGGAACCCCTATAGTTGCGCTCTTTCCGTCCGTCTGTCTGTCTGTCCGCGCTTCTAGCTTCTATCATTTAATTATGAATATAAATGGATGACATTTGGTATAGTTATAAATTATGTGTAGGTCTCGGTTTTGGCAAATTTTATATTATTCTTCGTTGTGTGCGGGATTCGAACCCGCAACAACCGGGTATGGCACATTAATTTTAACTAGGCATATATTGCAACAAAATTTAGCTTTCAGGAGGACTAAGATTTAAGAAGTCTGAAGAGATTAACCAACATATATACAATATTGGATCGGTTCGGAATAAATTCTCTTGAAAAGGAAAGGCCTCTAATATCCAATCAGCTCCGTTGTTAAACGTGAAACTAAGAGCTGATGAGCATGGTAGAGAATATCAGCAGTAAAAAACTAAAATGAATACGCAATCACCGGGCCAATGGAAAGTGGACTTCTCCAGTGTCATACATGCCTGGTATGTAAAACAGACGCACACATACATAGTATCGTATGTGTAACAGCGCCACGACACACACACACACGTGCAAATGCTGTAGAAACTGAGTTAGTGATGCGCGAAACACCGGGGACGATATCGCTTTCATTTGCACATTTTAATTTATGAGACGAAAGAAAATGAAGAGACACTATAATAGAGTAAAAACTTCAAACAATGGTATGTAGGATGTATGTACGATGTAGGTGTACTTTTGTAGTCTAATTTAAGTTATTGTTATAGTTTTTTACTAGATATTTCTTCAATAATTGAGCTCTACAGTAGTTTATATTTTTAGGTTTCCGTAACCAAAGGGAAAAAACGGGACCCTATTACTGAGATTTCACTGTCCGTCCATCTGTCCGTATGTCCGTCTGTCTGCCTGTCTGTCACCATGCTGTATCTCGTGAACCGTGATAGCTAGACAGTTAAAATTTTCACTGACAATTTATTTCTGTTGCTAGAACAGAACAACAAATACTAAAAACAAAATAAAATAAATATTTCAGGGGTTTTGTTCGATATTACGGCAACAGGTAGACGCTTGAAAGTTTCACTGAATATTGAGTTGTAAATAAAGTTAAAAATAAAGGATATGTAAGCGTGTATGTTTTTATTCCCATAAGAAAAACTCGCTCGCTGTTTTTTGCTCGATATTAGTAAATTAACTCGATATTACTTATACCTAGTTGCATAGATAATGTACGGAATCCGATAATAACGGATAATATTGGTTTGCTCAACAAGTCGCCGCTCGGAGTTTTAATGGCGAGAAATTACCACCCCCTGCCCTCACCTTCCTCTCCCCCCTCGTTCGTCGGGACGTCGACATCACAGAATAAATGAAGACAGAAGTCAAGCTCATGTAAGTACCGTCATTTCAGACGCGGATACCCCCAGGTGAAAAACTTTTGAACCTAATGAGTTTTTCGGCCACAGTATCTACTGTTTTTAACTTCACTTGGTTTCTGAGTACGTTACTAACATTATATTATTGGCTTGGCGGCGGTACACCATTTCTTTGTGTGCGCGATTTAATGAAGCGTGTCTTCGGTCTCTATTTATTCTGTTCCACGTCTGTATTAGCCAAGAAGTGCTGTTTCGCGACTTTCATAATTACCCCCATTAATACAGAGGAGAGTGTCATCGGCGAACGGCTGAAAGTATTTTAGTTTGACTATGCCCGGTTTCCGAGGTTTTTTGTCAGTAGTTTATCCGTTCAGTTTATCCGTTTAACCGACAAAAAAATCCTCGGAAAGCGGGCACTGATCGGCTATACTCCGTTCAGATCCAACTTAATCTATACGTAATCAAAGAGACACTAACTCACTATAATAATATATATAAAGAGATATAGAACACTACATAGATATTTCTATTTTAAATTTTATTATCAGTTATTTCCTATTTAAATATATTTTCCTTGCTATTATCATGTTGTTTATTTATTACTGTTTATGTATAATGTAGAAATCTTTTGGTTTTTATGACTACAACACGTACCGCTACTTTTCCCCATTGTTATTATATAATTTCATTGTCAATTATTTTTCCTAATTGTAAAATGATCGCCTGGAAGAAACTGCTTCAGCAGTAAAGCCGCCAATTTGGACTTTTTATTTTTTCTGTATGTATTTCTTTTTTAGTTTAGGGTTCAAATAATTAATTTTTCATTTTATAATGCTACCAACTTATACTGTGCTTATTTACCGCGCAAGAAATACACATTCATTTGGTCGAATCTTATCTTTTTGTTTACGTTTATATTAAAGTGGATCTGAACAGAGTATAGACAGCTACGCTATTGTAACATTTGCATTTGCCAATAAATCACAGTTTACATATTCATTTATTTTAATTAAAGTCCTCGTCTGTTAATTACACCCACAGAATGTATAATATCACTAATCAGTACCTGCCTACAATCATCTACGTTCCTTATTGCATTTTGAATGAACTGAAGTTTCTTAACGTTACAGCTTATGGGCTCCGTATGCCGAGCCTCAGCTCTATCTACTATCTTTGCCCATAGCTACTGTTGATTAAATTGAGTATGTCCTTTACGGCCAAACACTGAAACGCTAATCAAAATTAGGAGCCCTCCCTCCTATTCACAGGCTATCGTTGTCTCAGCTAGACGAAATGATAAAGTCAGCGTGTGAATTGAGCGTCACTTATCTATCGTTTCTTATCTTTTTATAAAAAAGTAGGTAGCCTGCTCACGCTTAGGAGATACTCTCCTTATATTTAGAAGTGACCGTGCTCACGTTTAGGAGAGACCCTGCTCACGCTTTAGGAGATATCCTAGCTCCTCCAGCTAGATTAGATGTTAGTGCTGACGATGACAGTTCACAGCCCTCAGAGAAAATTACATTAGTAACAAAATGATACCTAGCATCAAGTATTTCTGGTATTTTATAACTCAATTTTGGTGTCCATTAAAGTAAAACGTTGCGAAGTTGCGTAACTTCCCAGCAACTCCGGACTCTTTAATGCTCAATATATCGTCGCTTTCACAGAATCATTATGCAAAACGCTGCTACATATACCTACGGTAAACTCGTGCACAAAACAGTAAACACTATTTAAAACACTGAACGGATTTGGCTAAAAGATACTCAAATATTACCTGCTCCTACTGAGTAATGATGGCTTAAACAACCCTAGGTTTAACTAAGTTCCCATGTTTATATTCACAAGTGTAGCGGAGAGGAAATGCCTATAGGATGACATATATTAAAATAATATCAAGTATTTTTTTGGCGAATGTTATTTAACCCATACCATCTAAAAATTCGACGCTACGATCGCTTGGAAAATCTGTCAACTACAGATTGAAATAAGTTCCCGATACGCTTGGAAAACAGCTCGATATGCTTTGCAGCTTACAGCTGTGCGCGATGGCGGCATAACTCAGCGGTTCGGCCTGTCTCAGACAGCTGTAGCTGCATTATTTGTATCAGTTTTTTAATAATGCTGAATCGGAAAAACATCATTTGTTCATCTTTTATTTTTCTTCAGTTACATGCAATGCATGCAATATAATGCAAGAAAATACTTTACGCCGAGTCATACAACTTATGGTTTTATGCTCACAAGACCTTTTCTATTATTACTTATTACCAGGAGAACATGATCGTTTAAGGAATGTGAATGCATTTTATCAATAATGCTCATGCGTTTATGCTCATTGCATGTAGATCAAGAAAGGGACAGAGAAAAGTAAAGTCATACATACTTCATATCAACTAGAGGTGTAAAAGTAACGAAAAAATAGCTAACCCGTATGTATTCGTTACTTTATAATTAGTACTCGTTAATATAGTGTCGTTACGTTACCTATAGTGTACGATGCAAATCGTACATCAAGCATTTTTAAGTTTAAGCCGTCAGCGGTTTGTGACACGCGCATAATTAATTAATTATTAAATATAATTCAGTACGTTCAGATCTATCATGGCAATCGCGCGTGCTCGCACACCGGGTCATTTGATATGATCAAGGATCAATAAATCAGTTTATTTTTATTATTCGTAACTCTAGTTTCATTTCATCTCTATCAAGTAAAAGTGTGTAGAGTCAATCAAGGACGCTACATATAGGTTCCACTGTACGTAATGTATAGCCTCATATTGATGACGTCACGCGAGCAGCGCTCCGGCCTGGAGAGTATATTAACAGTCGGTTTTGGTAAAACATACGATCAGCAAATGTTTCAATATACGCATCAACGCTAATCGTGTGAACTGAAACCCAGAAAAAGGTACCCATACTACGAAAAATGCGAGTAACGAAATGTATTCGTGTGTAACGTTTCGTTACTCGGTACAAGATGGCGCGCTCGGTACTTAGTAACGAATACATCCGGTTTGCTACAGCTTTAATACCTACATATTCTCATTACTTGACATAATCTATATAGGTATTATATATACCTCAATTACCTAAGTACCAGATTTATTATTCTTGGTGTTAATTTATTACAAAGGTGTATACTCACTGCAGTCGGCCTCATCGGTGCCGTCCACGCAGTCGACGTGCATGTCGCAGCGGTGGTGCGGCGGGATGCAGTATGTCCGGTTCCACACGTACTGCCCGCATGTCAACTCTCCCGGCTCGCATTCTGGCGCCGCTGGAATGTGGAGGTGGAATGTGACATAGCTGATGATGATGAGTTAAGTTAAGCCCTGTTTCTGAGGTCAATTTGTCGGTAGGTTATCTGTTCATTAGCGCTATTGGTTCGATAACGTCTTTCTGAACAAAAACGTGACAGTATAATATAAACTCAGTTTAACTTAACCAATGAGGTCCGTTTATCGATTCCATATTTTGTAATTGGCACTGCTACTGATAGATGTCGCTGCCACAGAAAGGAATTCAAACACTTTACAGAAAATGATAATAGTTTAAAGTTTCATTTCACTCCCAAATGTTTTTGATAAAGCTAGTTACATTGCCGAATTGTAGCAAAACAAAACAACTTTATCTTCGATTAAAAAAGATTTATCTAGTGACCACTAGATGGAGCTTTTGGGACTTTGCGCCAGATCGACTCAGTTTATCTAGAATTTATGTAAAATCTATAGAATCGGGACCTAGTTTGTTAGAGATCTATAATACATTCGAGTATTATGTTGTTATATTGTTGCAACAAGGTGGAAAAAGTTAAAACCTAATGGAGAGTACAATAGAACTATGAACCTCCTTATTGTCCGTCGGCAACTATCGTATTTCTACGCCAACTGTACTGTAGCTAATATTACAAAAATTAAATAAATATTTACAAACGTTTAACGTTTATTTCATGCAGTATGAAATAAACGTTATATTTTAGTAATTATCCTACTACTATTTTAATGTGAAAGTTTGTGAGAATGGATGGATGGATGTAAGTTTGTTACTCTTTCGCGTAATGAAATTTAGTATGGTAGTGCTAGTTGAGGCTCTGGAATAACACATAGGTGACTTTTTATCCCGAAAAAGTGCAGTGTTCCCGTGGGATACTGCATTTACGCGGGCGGAGCCGCGGGAAAATCCTAATCATATTATAACATCTCAAACTAAAGCCAAGCAGAGCTAACCGAACAAAAAGAAAACTAGTTGCTAAAAGTATTATTAGCCAGTCGTCACTGTAATTTATGGCCGCGTCACACTCTACCCTAACCCGGGTAAATAAGACCCGGACGTGGTCGTAATGACCCGAACCTCTGGGTCGTAATGACCCAAACAAAAGGCCGACTAAATATTCGCAGCACACGGGAGGAATCAATCGTGGCGCGTCATTAGTACAAAGGGTAGCTATCAATCACTTTCGCACGCTGCCGAATCGCGGCGGTGGGTCTTTATTTTTATTACGTTAAGATATAAAGAAGAAAGCCCTAAGCAGCACTTTTAACAACATTGAAAAAAGATAAGGAAGTAGGGGCGCTCAACAGAATCCCAATTCTCGTAACTATTTGTGGTCATAATCCTGTTTGGGTTCGCGCGCTGTCTCACTCGCTGACGCGCGATAGACGCGTGTGAATGCGACACCGCACGGACCGAAGCAGGATTATGACCACAAATAGTTAAAAAGAATTGGGCTTCAGAAATTCGTACATAGATGGTACACAGAAAGTGCAAGACCGCGTAATGCCATATAACAATATCAAGCCAACGATTAACGTGACTCCGTGGCGGACAGCAATATTTTAATTTTTCATTACACGGCGTGTCAATGTATAAAGATCCACCATTCCCTCTAGTCCTCGCCTATTAGGAGGTGACGTCAGCATCTGCTATCCGTAAGACTGGTGGCGTCACCAGGTGTCACATACAGTTGTACACACCAGTGTCCTAGCTAGTGGACTAGGACACAAGCTGCATTGTAGTAATGGAATATTTGAGGGCCCAGGATCTTTAAAAGCCATGATATAAAGCTGTATACTCACGGCACGACTGGAACTCATCCTCCCCCTTCTCGCAGTCTCTCTGGTAGTTGCACACCCACAGCGCCGGGATGCACTTCCCCTCGGGGCAGCGGAACATGCCGCTCGGGCATATTATGTCGCCTGAAACAACGAATGCGGTGACATGGTGAGTGGTGACATCAGTTACTGCACGGTCGCTGAAGGGTTGTTATTGGATAACAACGTGAGGGTTAACGCCACTAGTTTGACAACTGACAAATTATTATATTGAGTCACCTGTAACAACACTAGGAAAATTAAAGAAATAAATACATTATAATTATTTCAAATTTTCACGAAAAATACAAGATGTAAGTAATACAAAAAATATTTTCATGTAAAACGATGCCGAGACGAGAACAAGTAACTCGCATTGTCAAACGCCCTAACTCTACTCTCTAAGATGTAGAATTTGTGAAGCTATAGTCAAAATACGTGGCTTGGCCATCTCGCTACGTATCGTGAAACCTAAGGGGAAAAAAATGTTTATTTTAACAGTCCATTATGTGTCTATTCAACTACTGCTCATGTAGTAAATGGCTGGAAACTGCGCATTTAAAGCTATATATGTTTTTTTCTTTCGTCGTGCAACAATATATCAATAATTTCGACTCAATTATGTCAGTCCGATTGGTAGTTTGGTATGTATAATTTGTGCGTTGTTCGAAAATTCGGAATGTGGTGGTTTCGATTCCCGGTCAGATAAATATTTTTGTAATTCTTTTTTTTATTTTATTTATAAGAACTCTGAGCAAAGCTCGGTTACCCAGGTAATGTTATATCTAAGTAAGATAGAAAAAGAAAACAACTTATTGAAGAATCGTATTTCACCGATGTCCACAACATTTTTGCACGATGTCCAATGGTATACCAACTCTAGAAGTAATTATGAGACCACAAGAGCTGAAAGGGTCTCAACCTTTCATTTAATTACCACATCCTAATGTCTTCAACTAACGTACAGTAAATCTACGTCGCTAATGGCCCTCAGCAATCATCGATTTTCTACGGAATGACAGACGATATACGAACCGGCCAAGTGCGAGCCGCACTGGCGCACGAAGAGTTCCGTGCCATTAAGTTACAACTAGAGCTAATATTGAGCACTAGGATTGTTTTGTATGGAAGCTCAATTCGCTAAGCAGCATGTATGTACAAGTGAACATGGAGCGAACGCCTCAAGCGCACGGATCTGTTGCCGTTATTATTATCGAGCAAACAAACCGCAAAAATCACGTTTGTGTTTGTTTTTAGTGTTTGTTGTTATAGCTGCAACTGTCTAACTGTCGCGGTTCATTAGATACAGCCTGGTGACAGATGGACGGACGGACAGCACAGTCTTTACCCTTTTTACCCTTTGGGCACGGAACCCTGAAAACGACGATTGCCGGAAGACATTAAGGTCGTGGGTACTGTCCGGCTCCTCTACTCTTGTCTTCAATGTTTACTTTATGGAATGTTGGTCTACTTGTAAAGTTCTATTGTGTACATAATATGCATTGTGTGATGCTTTACCGCTCATTAGGGCAAAGCAAACACAACAAAGAACGAGTGTACAAAGGTACGCGATTTAGAAATTGTTCCACGGGCAAAGGGACCGCTACCGTGGTGACTTGAGCTTACTGCAGCTACATTACTGTGGATTAGTAGCTCGTCGTTATCATGTTAATGAAGCAACGAATTTAGTGACTTTTAGGGGCATATCACAGACACAGACACAGCGAAGATACTATAATGTTATAATCCAGGGCCTAAACTACTACCATACCAAATTTCTTCAAAATCCATTCAGTAATTTTTGCGTGAAATAGTCACAAACCTCCATACATCCAATCTATCCATCTATTCTTCCATCCTCACAAACTTAAACGTTTATAATATTAGTAATCCTACTATTAAACAACGCTCCTAGTGGCAAACAATGGTAACTAGGTAATTCGATGCCATACAAATTACAAGTTGAAGTTAACTTCTTGACGGCGATTAGTGACAAAAACTTGCACTCAGCAGACAGGATTTTGACCACAAATAGTGACGAGAATTGGGCTTCTGTATGCGATTCGTTTAAAAAATTATATATATATATATATATATATATATATATATAAGGTGTGACGTTAACTTTTGGCCAGATTTTTCTGTAAAATACTTAAATTCTATTCATAACGCGCGACCAAATCTGCGCAGCGGGCGCGTGACCATCAAAGCCGCCGCGTTGTACTGCAGTGTGAGGGTGTCCATCCATAGTGCGAGTTGTCAGGAAATGTTAGTCATATTTTTGTTGTCTGTAAATTACGAAATTTTTTAGTTATGCATAATGTCATAACACATAAGGTACTTATGTAATATTATAGCCTGATGTTATGTTAGATATTTCATTTAGATAAAAATACGCCCTATACGCTATAATCTATATATATTATGTAGCGTCTATAGTAGTATAATTGTATGTGGTTCGCACATAGAAGTGACGAAGTGACAACAGCACCACATCATTAGTTTCCCCGAAGTTTGTGCCGCGACCGTCCAATTCCCCGCCTCATTTACCCTTTCATATTTAATTCCCCCACACAACACAATATACACCTTATCACATAGCCATAAATATCACTTTCCAACGGCGCTTATCGCAAAGAAATGTTTTCAGACCACCAGTGAATTAATTCAGTTAAATGAACGACGCTTAGATTTAATTGTGTGGTTATCGGACATCTTAATGGCGAGTTTTGTACCCGGGTAGAACTAACACCACAGAATAAATAGCGAAAGAAGATGAACTTCCTATTTTTCTCGTTCGAACGCACATAGCGCGACTGGCTAACTAGACATAGGGTAGCCGTACACCATACTTCCTATCGTTCATAGACATGACGCTGCAGGATTAACCCAATCGTTCGTCCATATACACCATTGTCATGCCGATCCATGCCCACACACGGTTAGGCTGGGACTATATTGTCCGGAATCCGGAAGGCCGGAGAAAATTTAGAGCACAGAAAATAGAACTCTCGACTAATACAATAGACTTGAAAATCAAACACATGTGTGACGAGGTGTCAAATCAGCCTCAGTTCTAACTGTTGAATCGGCAGCGTCATGCCGCTATAGGAAATATGGTGTGTGGCTACCCTTAGACATAGCTTATGAACACCATATTTTGTTCAAATGCTATAAAATGTGCAGTTGCCGTTTAAGTTAAAAAAAGTGAGGTATATAAAGACTTATATTCTGTTTCTATTTCTTCTATGTTAGCATTGTGACCAATTCGGTTATGCACCATTAGTAATGTTTTATGTTTAGTTGGAGTTGGTAGATTAGCGCTAGAACTAGGATATACAAGTTCAATTAATGTAGTTATTCTGTTTCTCGCGATTTCGTGCACACAAATGATTAACAAAATCAAAAAAATTAAGTAAGCCCCGAATTGTCAAGCAGTGAGCGAGCAGATGATCATGAATTATAACTAAGAACACTCTCAATCATGTCAGCTTTCAGACAAAAAAAAAAACTAGATCCAAATCGGTTCATCCGAGCTACGATGCCACAGACAGACACGTCAAACTTATAACATCCCTCCGTTTTCGTCGGGGGTTAAAAACCAAATCAACATTACGTATATGCCAAAATAAATGTTTCAACTCTCTAACTTTGTAGACTGTTATTGTTTAAATAATTTACAAAAGAAGTAAATTACCGGGAACATAATTTGAGTCCAATATCTACCAACGTCCCACAGTCACTTATGTGTTCTTTTTTTTTAATCTTTATTTAATGAGCGCTTATTCAATAATGAATATGTCGCTCAGTAACAATTTCTTAAGACTAATTACAGAATCAGAAAGCAACAAACAAAGAAATAATAATTAACAATTATTATGATTACGATCCTTCAAACTAATTTTGACAACTTTTAAGAGATCATTAGCTACTTCTGTATTTGGTGAAGCCAGAATTGTGTTACAAAAGCCCACATCATGTGTTCTTGCTAGCATCATGATACACAATCAGGTGTGTATGATGTATGACCGCTTAGTGCGGCGCGCGCAGGCTGCTGATGTATGACCGCTTAGTGCGGCGCGCGCAGCCTGCTGATGCCACATCACGGGCCACGTGAGTGCTACGTGCCTTTAGCACCTAACTAGGTAGCTAATTAAATCTGCATAGCTAATGAATTTTTGCGTCCTCCAATCATTTTATCAGCTAAAGGTACTTATTTTTTTAAAAATTCACGTCGTGTTTATATTTGAAGTCGAGTTTTTTACCGACGAAAACAAAAACCCGCCTCCGGGGTTTTTGTTTTCGTTCAGAATTTTGTTAGTCAGCTTTCTTTTGCCAAATATTATGATACCAACAACACTTAACTACAGAGTGTAGCAGAATTCTCTTGGGTATTACTAATCTACATAACTTAATAAAAAAGAAAAGTATTTAAAACCGCTTGATGTTCAGAGACCAGGCTGGTAGGTTGTTTTTAGTTGGTAGAGCTTGTGTGTGAAATAGGATATGGAAAATCTGTATGTAAAAACAAGATTCAAGATTAGTCCCAGGACTATGGTTTGGAACCCGGAAAGCCGAGAGAAAATTCAGAGCACTGAAAATAGAACTCTGCGCTAATACAATAGAGGTGAAAATGGTACACACAAGTGTCGAGTCAAATGTCAATGTAATACCTGACAGCTCAACACTCAACACTTCGATTTTCAACTCTATTTTCAGTGCTGTGAATTTTCCCGGGCCCGCCGGGTTCCGGATTCCGGAGATTAACAACATACGGACGCCGAATACTCTCACCTTTATAGAATATTGAATTATAAAACAACAGTCAGGACAGTCCGGACAAAACGAACAATATCGGACAAAATGAATTGTCGTCTGCCGCGGGATTGTTTTTAAATTTCGTTACGACGCAGGGCTGTCTCCTGGGATTAGCTATAATTAGTTCTAACTTTTAAGGTGGTTTGAAAACGTTGTCGTCGTTTAGTTTTGTTTATTGATTTTTGTTACATTTTCATCGCATTTCAATCTTTTTCGTCATCATGGATACGTTAAAAATTCGAGTAATTATGGAATATAAGTACCGTTGTGGCAGCAACGCGGCACAAGCGGCACGCAACATCAACGACGTTTACGGAGCTAACACGACAAACCAACGCACCACCTGTTATTGGTTTGCTCGCTTCCGTTCTGGAAATTTCGACCTGAAAAATGAACCTCGCGGTCGTCCGAAGACTTTGGTCGACAATGGCGAATTAAAGGCGATTGTGGAAGCTGATGATAAACAATCTACGGCTGAATTAGCAGCAGCTTTCGACGTAAGCGTCAAAACAATATAGGTCAATTTTCGTCAAATTGGCAAGATTGGTGGCCCCACGAACTCAATGATCGCCAGCGCGAAATACGCGTCGAGACGTGCCTTGCACTGCTCAACAGACACACAAATGAAGGAATTTTGAGCCGCATTGTTACCTGCGATGAAAAATGGATTCTGTTTGATAACCGCAAGCGCTCAGCAAGTTGGTTGGATCCTGGTTCAGCACCTAAACAACGCCCTAAACGAAAACTTACCCCTAGAAAAGTAATGGTCGTCACTGTTTGATGGTCTAGCGCCGGTGTGATTCATCACAGCTTCTTATCGAACGGGGTGAGCATTACTGCAGATGAAGAAGAAGAAGAAGAAGAAGAAGAATTATTTTATTTTCCAAGAAATTGGTAATACAAGGATGTTGTTATACAATATAGGTCACAATTTCTGCCTCTAGGGCGTGGAAATATTTACAATATAAATAAAGATCACGCAAATTAAAAACTTTTAAACAATAATTGTAATAATTATATCATATCACCAAAACCTTTCATAAGTCAAAATTTAAAATCTGTCTTAATCATCATAAAATCTAAATAATATTTATAATATGTCAAAATCATCATATTTAATAACTTATATTAATTAAGTAATAATTATTATAGCAATGTCAAATCAATCATTATTATTTATGTCATTTTATTTGTAATATGTAGATATAGAAAATAAAATAAAAAGAATTTAAAACAGAATAAAATAAATATTTAAAACATATTTTTGAATTTTTTGGTAACTATAACATCATTAAAGAACTCTTGTGTTGTGTAGTAGCTTTTATCTAGTAACCAGGTGAATAGTTCGTTTTTAAATTTATTGCATGTAGTATTATTATTTTTAATTCTATTGGGTATATTATTGTATATTTTAATAGTCATGCAATATGCGTTCTTGCTATGAATTGCTAACCGCTGTGTTGGAATAGTAATATTTTTACTACTGGTTCTTTTACATCTGGCATTTTGTTTATAATTCTGATCTTCAAATAACGCAGTATATTTTTTTATAAATAGGCACGATTCTAATATATATAGACTAGCAAGAGGAAGTATTTTAAACTTTCTAAAAAGAGGTCTACAATGTGCTAGTCTATCAGCTCCTGCCATAGCTCTGATACATTTTTTTTGTATTAAGAATGCTTTGTTTAAATCTACTGAATTTCCCCACAGTACTAAACCATATCTTAATGTTGAAGAAACGTATCCATGATAGGCTGTTACAGCGGCATCTAGTGAAACAATATTTTTTATCCTCCTCAGAGCAAATACAAACCTATTAAGTTTATTACAAACATTATCTATGTGATCTTTCCAATTTAAGTTACTATCTAAAATAAATCCTAGAAATTTAGTAGAAGGTACGCATTTAATAGGGCTTACTTTTATTTCTAAATGTTTGTCATTATTATTAGTCGATTTATAAAATTTTATTATTTTAGTTTTTTCTAGATTGACCTGTAAATTATTACAATACAACCATTTCGTCACATTTTTAATTTCATTTTCAATCTCGTCGTTTAAATATTGTTTGCAGGATTTTATTAGCAATGTTGTATCGTCAGCGAACATGATGCCCTCATGTTTTAAAATTTTTGGCAAATCATTTATATATATTATAAATAAGTTTGGACCCAAAATACTCCCTTGTGGTACACCGCAACTATTGATTCTGTATTCAGATCTATAAGAAATTTCTCTATTGTTTATAATATTTGTTATTTCAGTACATTGCTTTCTGTCTTTTAGATACGATTCAAACCATTTATGTGCATTCCCCCTTATACCATATCTATTTAATTTATCTAATAGGCGTTCATGATTAACAAAATCGAAAGCTTTACTCATATCAAGGAATACTACTGCTACAGATAACCTTTTGTCAATTGCCTCTGTTACTTGTTTTATTAGTGAAAAACAGGCCAGTGTTGTGGAGCTACCTTTTGTAAAGCCAAATTGTTGTTTGCTAAATAGATTTCTTGAATTTAAATATTGCACTATCTTAGATTGCATAGCCTTTTCGAAAATTTTTGAAATAACTGGTATTAATGTAACTGGTCTAAAATTACACATATTATTTTTCTCGCCTTTTTTAAAGATAGGTCTAACTACAGATACTTTTAACGCAGTTGGAAAATGACCTTGTTCAAAGGATAGATTAACTAGATGACAGAGGGGGTAACAGATATACTTTGCAGACAACTTTATAATCTTGGTGTTAATATGGTCATATCCAGTCGATTGAGTATTATTCAGAGAATTAATAATTTTGTAGATGTCATTGGGAATTAAGGGAGATAGGTATATTGAATTTGATTCAGTGTTAACTAAAATGTCATTTCTATTCTTAACAAGCACGTCAATCGGATTCTTATTATGATTATTATTTGTTATGTCAATGTAGTATTTATTAAACAATTCTGCAATGTCAATTATTTCTGTGTATATTTTATCACCTACTTGTATATTGTCAATATTATTACGTGTGCTTCTGCCATCAATATCATTTTTTATTAATGCCCATGTGGCTTTGCACTTGTTTTTTGACATTTTTAAAAACTTACTATTGTTTTTTGTTTTAGATGTATTAATACAGTGTTTTAAGATGCTAGAATATTTATTGTATTTTTTTAATAATTCGTTTTTATTCACAGCATCATGTCTATATTTAAAATATAAAATACGTTTTACGGCACAAGATTTTTTTATGCCTTTCGTAAGCCAACCCATTTTTATTGGCTTATTATTGACTTTTACATTTATCCACGGAAAGCAAAGATCATATAAAAGTACAAAAATATCAAAAAAATTATTAAAACTTTCTTCACAATCTGTTATATTAAATACATCATTAAATGTTAACGAGGCCATGTAATTCAAAAATTTTGTAATGTTGTCTGTATTAAAATCGCGCCGTTTGGTAAAGTAATAGCTAGCCTTTGATTTTTTATTTTTATTATGTACCGGAAATGTAATTGTCTGCCCAGTTTCATGGTCAGAAAGAGCCAAATGGTGAACGTCTGCTTTGTATGATTTTAAGTTGCTCACAATTAAATCTATGCTGGACCGACCCCGAGTAGGTAGGTTTATATTAACTTGTATGTTGTGATTTAGTAGTACGGACCTTAATTCTTTATGTTCGTTTGACTCTTTCATTACATCGATATTCCAGTCACCACATATAATTATCTTTTTATTATTTAGACGGCTGCACTCTATTATCAGAGAATCCAAGCTACTTCAGAGAATCCAAGCTATATATAGATGTGTACTGTGAAGAACTGAACACAATGATGGAGAAGCTGGCACATCTCCAACCAGTATTGGTCAATCGCTCGTCTCCGCTGCTCCTGCACGACAACGCGCGACCTCATACTGTACAGCAGGTCTCCAAGTTGCAAGAACTGGGGTTGGAAGCTGTCCGTCATCCGCCCTACTCACCAGACCTTGCGCCTACAGACTACTACTTTTTCCAAAATTTGGATAACTTCTTGGAAAAAAATTCAATACCCGAGAGGCAGTACAAAATGCCTTTGAATAATTTGTTGCCTCCCGTCCAGCTGATTTCCTTAAGAAGGGCATCAATAAACTGCCACTGCGTTGGCAAAGATGCATTGATTGCATGGGTGATTACTTCGATTAATACAAATAAAAAATACATGAAAAAAATTCGTTTAAATTTTTTCATACAAAACGGAAATTTCATAGGTAGGTAAAGACCTAATAGTAATACTAGGGCGGGTCAATAAGTCCGTGACTTTTTTGATTTCTAACCTCCTTACTGAAAAAGCAACACTACTCCTGTCAACAGGCATCTGTCAGTTGACTCCTATCAAAATTTGAACTTGCTGCGTCAGTTAGTTTGTGTTTTACAGCTATCTTTATCCGACTATCCAGTAACTTAAGGAAACAATGGAAAAAAGTGAATTTCGTGTGCTTATTAAGCATTATTTTTTGCGAAAAAAAACCATTACCGAGACCAAGCCTAAGCTTGATAAATACTATGGGGATGCTGCACCATCGATTTCAATGGTAAAAAAGTGGTTTACTGAATTTCGTTGTGGCCGAACAAGCACTGAAGATGCCGAACGTCCTGGACGCCCAGTTGAGGTCTCTACACCCGAAACAATCGAAAAAATTCACGATATGGTGTTGGCCGACCGAAGATTGAAAGTGCAAGAGATTGTGGATGCCATAGGCATCTCGCATGGCTCAGTGGTTTCAATTTTGAATGATCACTTGGGCATGAGAAAGCTTTCCGCAAGTCGACCACAAACGCAATCGTGTAACAACTTCACAGGAAGGTTTGGCGTTGTTTAATCACAATATGGAGGAGTTTTTGCGCAGTTTTGTAACCGTGGACGAAACATGGATCCATCACAACACACCAGAGACCAAACAACAGTCAAAACAGTGGGTTTCTAAGGGTGAATCGGCGCCAAAGAAGGCCAAGATGGGTTTGTCAGCCAATAAAGTTATGGCGACTGTTTTTTGGGATGCACGTGGGATAATCCACATTGACTATCTTCAAAAGGGAAGAACAATTAATGGGGAATATTATGCCAACTTATTGGACCGCTTCAATGAGGATTTGAAAAAAAACCGACCTCATTTGGCCAAGAAAAAAGTTCTTTTTCACCAAGACAATGCAAGGGTGCACACATGTGCAGTTGCCATGGCAAAAATCCATGAATTGGGCTATGAATTGCTCCCACATCCACCCTATTCTCCAGATTTGGCTCCGAGTGACTACTTCTTGTTCCCAAACCTGAAAAAATGGCTCGGTGGAAAAAGATTTGACTTTAATGATGAAGTCATCTCGCAAACAAAGGCCTATTTTGAGGACCTCAACAAATCATATTTTTTGGAAGGGATAAAAAAATTGGAGAAGCATTGGACAAAGTGTATAGAGCTCAAGGGGGACTACGTTGAAAAATAAAATGATTTATTTATCAAAAAATCTGTGTTTTATTCCAAAAGTCACGGACTTATTGACCCGCCCTCGTATTAATGTGTTTCTAAACAAGGCAACAATATTTTATGATTTGACAAACACATACAGTCTAATGATATACATATAGTCATACACCATACAGTCTACCGTCCAGCTGAATTGATCAGTTCGATTGGATCAGCTCCATATTGACATAAACAAAATAGACCGTCATGTCAAATTCACGTCCATCGTGAATGATCCAATCGAACTGATCAAGTCTATTGGACGATACGACTGTATGGTGTAGGGCTATCATTAGTGTAGCTATACACCACACTACCTATACAATGTGCAGTTCGTCCATATTGACATAAACAGTATAAACTCACATGCTAATGCACGTATGGGTCACGGTCAGTTCTAACTGAGTTCAGTTGCCAGTTGGCAACGCAGCCGACTGAACGACAGGTACACGGGTAGGTAGGACAGTATAGTGTACGGCTACTGTATGGAACCTGGATGATTAAAAGTTTTAATATTGTTGTCAACCCTGATGACTAGGCGCTTTGCGGACAAGTGATTACTTGAGACAGACATACAGTTATACACAAGTGTGAGCGGGACGGGAAAGGCTGTATGTCGCCGATAGCCTAATTCGACAAATAAAACGCGATAGAAACTGATTGTTTGTATGCAGCTGCTGAGTGGGATCGACTTGTTTGTGTTTTGAAGTGATAATCTCTTTAGGATCTGTGTAACGTGAAACTGGATGAAAAGAAAAGCGACAAAAGAGATAACTAATACATCTATTGCAATCTAATGTTTTTTTTTTGTTTTCTTCTGCTGAGTGTACTATGCATATATGTTTAATTCATATTTTGTGGTCTGTGGTATATACCAAATGTCTTAATAACAAAAAATATCAAGGGGCATAATCAGTATTCGATTCTCGTTTCAATAACTACAATTTTTGTGAAAAAAACTATAACCCGACAACATAAATTACATAGCCTATGTTACCCAGGCTATTATTCCGAATCTATTTACACCACATTTATTAGAATCGGACCAGTAGTTTAGGTGCTACGGTGGAACAAACATACATACATAGACTACCAAAATCTAATATTACCCTTCCTTTTGGCTATCAAATACATACTTAAATTTGATTCATAACCGAATTTAAGTATTTTATAGAATATTACTACGCGGCGCGCGCGCGGCCTAGAAAGCAGGCGCAACGTACAGCTTTTTTATAAATACGGCAATCATGCGGTTCAAACTGCAGCATAATGTTATTTAAAATCTAATTTTCTTTTAGCTCATAATAGTTAAACACTTAACTTAGATATTTCATCGCAGTTTATTATAATTAAACAGAATTAACTGCAACATTAAGGATACTTGTAATAGTTGTATTGGCAAGGTTACTAACAGCGAAATTCACAAACAAATTTCACTGGAAACGCTCAGTCTACTTTCCGGAAACTGAAATTATTTTACAGTAATGAGTGCTTGCTACATTTCACTACAAACTGTAGGAACATTTACGTAGGTAAATAAAAAATATGCCTTTTCATATTACATATTTAAATTTTAACTGATATTAACATTTATTAATGACTTTTGATTTTATATATATACACCGTGACAATATCCGTTACATTAGTTTTATATTTGCGTTATTAGTGCTGTAACAAACTTGTTGCTAATGGCCCTCGGCATTTTATATATATAAACCGTGACAATATCCGTTACATTAGTTTTATATTTGCGTTATTAGTGCTGTAACAAACTTGTTGCTAATGGCCCTCGGCGTTTTTTCTATGAAAATGACAGACGATGTATGAAAAAACAAAATTATACATTTTAAGTAACCCCCGTAAATCATGCAGCGAGAGACGGTCGGACAGACACATCACACATCAGATTTATGACACCCCTCTTTTTGTGTCGGGGGTGAAAAACGAAGATTCCCGAAAGACATTGAAAGACTTGGTTTTACTGTACAGAACTTCACAATATTTAAGTAAATAAGAGATTGGAATATGCCCGTATATGTTTACTTATTGAAATATCCATCTCGTTTGATAAACCGCGTAGTGCAATATATTTTTGGATATCAAATAACAAAGATTTGAACATTTAAAATAGTCAATTAGACAGAGAGATTGGATGTGTAACGTGACGTTACATTACAGGACTTGCATAGAAAGTTCATACTAAATTTTGTTTTGCTAGAAAGAGATGGATTAAAAAGTCTGACCGCTCATATTTTGTTCATTTCGTAGGCTTCCGTACCCAAAGGGTAACAACGTGGTAAGATTCCGCTGTCCATCCGACTGTCAGTCCCCAAATTGTATCTCATGTGAAAATTTCAACTGTCTGTCTATCACGGTGATAGAGAGTTGAAATTTTCACAGATGATGTATATCTGTTGCCGGTGACAAATGCTACAAACAAAATAAAATAAATATTCAAGTGGGGCGACTAACGTGATCTTTTCGCCGTTTGTTACAGGACCCTCCGAGCTTGAGAACGACTCGTTTTTAATCGTTTTAATAGGGATGATGACTACATCTACACTATTTAGTTTCATTAATATACTCAGATATATTGAGACATTACTACTTGGTAAATGGAATAAGAAAAGAAAAAAAAAGTTTAGTAATTAGGTACTTACATGTAAAAAGTCCAAAAAAAGTTTTTTTTTAGTTAAATTAGTAAACAAAACCTACATTATTAGTTTACTTACATCATATATAAAAAAAATGTTGGTAAGTATGAACTTAAACGCACAAATATCAGAGATATTTACAAATATCCTGCGGCCGTATACTTCATACACTTTACCCTAGGCATGACGTCACAGCTTGGTACAACTTTAGTATGGAGCGTATACACGAGACTTGCGAAATTTTGTATACAAATCGCTTCACCTTTGCAAATATTGACTTTTGATGTACTGTTTCTTCTGAGAAGTAAAATAGTCATCTTGATTATTCAACATAATATATTGGCAATTTTTCATCATTTATTTTATTTTTGAATCTAGCATCATATTTTTTTAGTAAAATTCGTGTTCTATGCACATTTCCTACTTGTACAAGGGCGCTACGCAGCCGCTACCAATCCCTGCTACGCGACAGCTACGCGCTACGAGTCCCTGCTACGCAAGTGCTACGCGCTATGCACTCCTGGCTACGGTGATGCTACGTCGCTTACGAGCTGAATATTAATTACTATTTATATATATTATGTATTTTAAAACGAAGTTTTTTATGTTGTTATAATAAGTGCAAAAAAAAACCAATTACGAGTCGGACTCGCGCACGAATGGTTCCGCCGATTCGCAAAAATCACGGTTGTTGAATGGGATATTCAATATTTATTATATTAGGTTTTTAGTACTTATTGGTAAAGCGGCAACAAAAATACATAATCTGTGAAAATTTTAACTGTCTAGCTATCACGGTTCATGAGATACAGCCCGATGACAGACGGACGGACGGACAGCGAAGTCTCAGTAATAGGGTCCCGTTCTTACCCTTTGGTTACGGAACCCCAAAAATATCCCCGAAATAGTTTATTACCTATTAGTTCTTTTAATGCATGTAAACATAAGAATCAATATAAAAGCATACTAAGTGGTTAAATATTCTTTAAAGGTTGTCTGGAAGAAACTACTGCAGGCTGTAAGACTTTTTGTACAGAACTTCCCCTAGTTCAGTTATTATTGTTGTGTGTTTTATTATGTGTGTGTGTGTGTGTGTGTGTGTGTGTGTGTGTGTGTGTGTGTGTTTCTCATTATTCTAACAAAACAACTTTAAACTCAGACAAAGTATTCACTTTTTGACGTGGGCGAGCCATTTTTCAGCACGAATGGTCCGGGTCGACCGAATAAGTATCACGACCTCAAAGAAAACCGGCGGGAAATAACGCTTGCGTTGTGTTTCGCCGAGTGAGTGAAGTTACCGGCTTCCCAAGGGGCTTGGGGATTTTAAGGATCAGAAATGCAAGGGCGCAACACCAGTTGCGAGTGTCCATGAGCGGCAGTAATCAGGCCCAGGCCATCAGGGGATCCGTCTGCTCGATGTGACGGCGTCACATCGATCGTGACGAGACATGTCATCAGTGTGACGGCGCAGGGAATTGCTTTAAGCTTAATGACGTAGAAAAATAACGCGTCACGCCATGAAACTTCCCACGGGAAAGTTGTACCCCCGGCAGCCCAGTACCGCTTAGCACCCCCCAGGCATAGGGGTGACACTCTACAAATGACAGCTCGAGCCTCGAGCACCGGGGAATGTCAGCCATGTTGACGTAGGCCGCCTAAGATTGAAACCGAAATAATTTCAAACGTCACGACGGACAAATCTTCTTACTAATTATCCTACTAATATAATAAATGTGAATGTTTGTGAGGATGGATGGATGTTTTTTACTCTTTCAGGCAAACACTACTAAACGGATTTTGATAAAATTTGGTATGGTAGTAGTTTAGGCTTTGGATTAAAACATAGGCTACTTTTTATCCCAGAAAAGTACAGTATTCCCGCGGGATAGGTGATAGTATATTTACGCGGGCGGAGCCGCGGAAAACAGCTAGTGAAATTATATTGTCAATTATGTCAAAGCACGAAACGACCAGCAGGCAGCCCCGTGAATTATTTTCATATTCGTGGTAGTCTATTGAATGATGATTCTATATATAGTCTTTGCTTGGGGGTCAATTCATACAAGCACAGAGATGAAGCGCAGCATCGCAAATTTCTAAAAATGTTATACATAAATAGCGAATTAAGTCGTAATAAGAATTAAGTCTATGTCCATAATGTAACGCAAATCTGAGATTTCTATCTGGGATATTTGGAGCATACTGTGACACCGTTGTGGACAAGAGGCGATCGATGCTCGTGCCTAAAAGCATCATTATTTTTATCTCAGTAGAAATATGTGCATTATGGTGCATACCAGTTGCGAGGGGTGGTTTTACTTCAGAGGGAAGCCCTAGTCGCTAGTGAGTTGTGCAAGTTTTTTTGAAAGAAAATATAGTACCATATGATGGTCAAGGTCATTACATTATCTAATAACGGCTCCTCATTGGTGAAAGCTACAAAATTGCGGCTTAATGTCACAGAAAAATAGCCCTTAATTACTTCAAACTGTCATCGGACAAATCATGTTAATAATATTTGTTCTTTAGTTGGTCAGTCGGCTAGTAAAAAAAACTTGAGAGGTGTCAAGGGACACCCGGATGGAACGAAGTTATAATATATGTTATAACATAAATATATAGTTGATAATGAATATATATATATATATATATATATATATATATATATATATATATATATATATATATATATACAGAGATTAGCCGGAACAAATACACAGACTGACAGACGGACAGAAAAATGTTAACAATTTATATTTTTTTGTAAGTACCGATCATACTTTTAAATGCATTAAGTGAAAATAAAAGCTGTTAATTTGAAATTACAAACAGACACTTCAATTTTGTTTATCTGTATAGATATAATATATTATATTACTATACAAAACAAATAGTTACTAAGTATATATAGTGCGCGCGGAACTAGTTGGCCGCGCCTTAGGTAGTGACAGGGGTGAGGGGGCGGGATGCTTGCTGCTCGCAGTGTTGCTGCCGCGAAGTCCGGCTCCGTACTGAGTAATAACATCAAGCGCAATAACATCAAGGCCCGGCTAGCAAGTCCCAATATGTAACAGTTATAACAGTCACAATGTGAAATTGCAAAATTCTACATTATTGTCAATGTGATAAGGTCGTTTTTTGTATCATTCTTAATAGTCGTTATTACATTGTGATTTCGAGTGGCAAAAAGTGTCGTGCCTATAATCCGTCCAGCCTCAATACAATTCGGAACGCGCCATAAAGAACTTCGTTCCAACAACTTTGAATTATACAAAAAAATGATATCCCACCCATAGTTTTAAGAGATCTCTGATTCCAATATTCGTGTCAAAGTTGCAACGTGCAGCGCATGGATGTCGCTTGAGTCGGTCTACATCGCGCTATCGCTTGTCCGACCTGACTTGTACAAGATATTATTGTTTTTTATATGCTAGTTTACCAAATAAACTAGCCACCAGGCTAGTTATAGTCCAATGTAGCCACAGCGGTCTTAACCCGACCCTTAGCATAGACCCGTTCGAAAAAAAAAAAAAATATATATATGCTACTTTTGGCTTGAGGTCTTCATGAGGTAATCTGAAAGGGAAGCCGATAAGAATGGACCTTTAGACCCTTCGCCACTGGTGCATACGGGTGAATTTACCATGTTAAATTTCAGAATATTGCTTCGCTGCGCTTCGACTGAGTGCTATTATGAATTTACCCATAGCTTCCTCCAAGACACCTCAGCTCCCCTCAAGACCCCCTAGAACCCCCGAGCCATGATTTCCATACGTTTTTATAAACATTATCCTGCAGCTGCGAGCCGTTAAATGTGTTATATTCCGCCATATACCTCGGGGACACTTTATAAGAGGAGTAGGAAATATTATATTAAAATATTATCGGTATATTCTTAAAGTATGTTACAACGAGATATTTCCTGCGACTTAGTACGCACAAAAGAAAATCCCGCAGGAACATATCAAGGAGATTTCGAAGCCTATTCAATGCAAACAAACACACAAATAAATAATCAAATCTTTCCTCTTTATAATATAAGTGTAGATAAAAGTTTATGCCTAAGATCTTAGTTCAGTGTGTCTAATGACCGGTTTCCGAGGTTTTTTGTCGCTGGTTTATCTATTCAATAGCGCTTGTGATTGAATGTCAACGCGTTATCCAATCAAAAGCGCTATTGAATATATAAACTACCGACAAAATACCTCAGAAACCGGTCATTAGAGAATTAAAATATTGTATGACATGTTTGATCCGATATTTTAAATTGCTTTAATTCTAATATGTAGTATAGTTTCTCACATTGAGGTTTCTCCTCAATGTGAGCCTGCCTCAGTGGCTGCTGGTAATACTCCAGTTTAGGGAACTTTAATGACCGTAATTTTGGTCTGCTCCACCTTGTTCCATTAACGGAACTAGGTGGAACAGTCGTACGATAATTTTATCTGTCCAAACGATTTAAACGTAATTCTATTACCCTAGCTGACCTGTTTCACGTTTAACCGATATATTACTTCAATGACGTCACTCGGCAGTTAGCCGTCATTTAAACCGCGGTTTGTGTAACCGCAACTAACATTCACAGTTAAATAGCGATTCGATATCAACATTTGGCTGATATCTATATATATATAAAAGGGAAAGCTGATTGACTGATATCAACTCACAGGCCAAACCCTTAAACTAGAAATTTTAAATTCACTAAGGAAGGATTTTTCAAAATTCAACCAACCCCTAAGGGGGTAATATTAATAGGAGATGAAAGTTTAAAATTATTATAAAGATATCGTTTAAAGTACAATTTCACGCGGGCGAAGCCGCGGGCAAATGCTAGTTTTTAATAATAGTCACGTCTATCAGGGAATCTAATTCTTAAGCAGGTTAGCCGTTGTCATAATTTCTTCGTATTATAAGAATATTACGATGTCAAACGCATATTATTAACAATAGTATTGTGACTGCATGAACAATAAAATATTCCCTGAAAGTTATTTATTTATAAATGAATAAAAAAATTAATGACATATTAATTCGGCACAATATAAACTTACACGGTTGGTTCGCTATCTTTGTAAGTAACAACAACGATTTACAGCTGTTCTATGTGATGGTGTGGAAAAGGGTGTTCACCGAATACATGGGAGCGGCGAAGTAGTTGTAACTTGTAACAATACTTAGAGAACCATCGGCGACAGTGTTTCGGCGTCGATAAATAACGTGTTGTACCCGAGTGGGCGCCACAATAAGGTACGGTCGGCAGAATTTATATTTCGGAAATTTATAGAATTTTATTACAAAAGTACTAACTTTGGCCCGCGGCCTCCGTTCGCGTAAATTCAGTATCTCACGGGAAAGCTGTACTTTTTCGGGATAAAAAGTAGCCTATGTGTTAATACAGGGCTCAAACTATTAGTATACTAAATTCCATCAAAATTCGTTTAGTGTTTTTGCGTGAAAGAGTAACAAACATCCATCCTACCATCCTCACAAACTTTCACATTTATAATTTTATTATTACATAATTATTACATACCTACTACATTTTGTCTACAACTTCGTACGCGCAAAAGGAAATTCCGCGGGAACCATGCATTTTGCCGAGATAAAAAGTATCTATGTAAGCCCTTCTCCGTGGTCTACTCTACATCTGTGCCAAATTTCATCAAAATCGGTCCAGTAGTTTCGGAGCCTATTCGATGCAAACAAACAAACATACAAATAAACAAACTTTTCCTGTTTATAATAATAGGTCTTTACCTATGAAATTGCCGTTCTGCAGTACTGGCCATTTCAAATCAAAATAATTTTTGTTTGGCTAAGAATTCTAATTTCAAATTAATTTTATTTTAAAAACATGGAATTCTTTTTCCCAAAGTAGTCATTTGTTTATTGATTAGTGTTACATTTTCATCGCATTTCAATCTTTTTCGTCATCATGGATACGTTAAAAATTCGAGTAACTATGGAATATGAGTACCGTCGTGGCAGCAACGCGGCACAAGCGGCACGCAACATCAACGACGTTTACGGAGCTAACACTACAAACCAACGCACCACCTGTTATTGGTTTGCTCGCTTCCATTCTGGAAATTTTGACCTGAAAAATGAACCTCGCGGTCGTCCGAAGACTTTGGCCGACAATGACGAATTAAAGGCGATTGTGGAAGCTGATGATACAAAATCTACGGCTAAAATAGCAGCAGCTTTCGACGTTAGCGTCAAAACAATATTGGTCCATTTGCGTCAAATTGGCAAGGTAAAAAAGCTTGACAAATGGGTGCCCCACGAACTCAATGATCGCCAGCGCGAAGTACGCGTCGAGACGTGCCTTGCACTGCTCAACAGACGCACAAATGAAGGAATTTTGAACTGTTTGATAACCGCAAGCGCTCAGCAAGTTGGTTGGATCCTGGTTCAGCACCTAAACAATGCCCTAAACGAAAACTTACCCCTAGAAAAGTGATGGTCACTGTTTGGTGGTCTAGCGCCGGTGTGATTCATCACAGCTTCTTACCAAACGGGGTGAGCATTACTGCAGATGTGTACTGTGAAGAACTGAACACAATGATGGAGAAGCTGGCACATCTCCAACCAGCATTGCTCAATCGCTCGTCTCCGCTGCTCCTGCACGACAACGCGCGACCTAATACTGCACAGCAGACGGTCTCCAAGTTGCAAGAACTGGGGTTGGAAGCTCTCCGTCATCCGCCCTACTCACCAGACCTTGCGCCTACAGACTACTACTTTTTCCAGAATTTGGATAACTTCTTGGCGGGAAAAAAATTCAATACCCGAGACGCAGTACAAAAAGCCTTTGAAGGATTTGTTGCCAGTATGATTTCCTGATTTCTTTAAGAAGGGCATCAATAAACTGCCACTGCGTTGGCAAAGATGCATTGATTGCATGGGTGATTACTTCGATTAACACACGAAGGAGTTACGTGTGGGTTGCCCGCCTTATAAGAAAAGAGTTAGTTACACTTTTCTAACTATTGTAATATAAAACCCCAAGTAATCTCTATTGAAAAAGGTCTTACGTAGTAAACATTAAATACACGAAAAAAAATTAACGAAGAAATGTTACAAATTACATATAAAACAACATCAAAATTAAAACATATATGCAATCAAACAACTACAGAATGATTTTAAAAAATGTTGATGTTGAAAAATGTTAGAAAAACAATTAATAAAAGAGTTGGAAAATTATTTGTAGATACATAAAGTGAAGAAGACGCAGGTTGGTATTTAGAAAAATTGTATTTGTATTCATCTCATTTGTATTTGTAGTCTACATCGTAGGGGAATTGTCAACATTATTGAAATTAATAATATATAATTGATTATGAAAAGAATTGTAAATTACGTTTAACCTACTTTATAATTTGATAAAATTGTTAAAAAACAAAATCTAATTACATATTAATAAAAATCGCTGGTAAGTTGTGAAACCTCGCAGACGTTTTATATTCTGTACATTGGCGTGACGACGCGTCATTCGCCAAGAGTCGCGGTGTAACATAATATTATTAAATATTTCACATTAAACGCCGATTATTATATCGAATGTAAAATAATTACCTAAAAGTAGGAAGAGATATTTATAGTTTGAATAAAGATCCCAATAGTTAGAATGATATCCCAAGATTAAATAATTCAGGAGATAGCGACACAAACGGACACACTACTAGCGGGCGCTAGACGTACCTCGGGGCCGAAACTTTTTTATGAAATTCTTGACCACACGGCTCTTGGCCGTCTTGTTCCGTCCTGAAAACAACAAACGCCTTAGTCTTATGTGGCTAGTCTTAGGTTAGCTTAAAGATACGATAACCAGGCACGATCATTTTGTAGTTCATATTGTTATTAATCTAACTGGTTTCTTAGCTAGCGGGTTTTTTTATGTTCCTTAAAATATCTTCTATGTAAAAGATGTACTTAGGGGCAAAAAATATTACACGAACGTTCAGCAAGAAACTTTAAGTAATTTTGTACTAGTATCAATCGACTTTTATGACGACACGCATTGTGGTCGAAATACGCCCATAATAATTCTTATAATTTTAAGTTTGAACTTTATAAGGGTTAGGTTAGGTTAGAAAAGAAAATTTAAAAAATGTGAATGTTGTGACAGATTGCCAAACTCAACGCAAAGACTTCTACGTCCACGTGTGGTCCACGTGTAACGAAATTGTATCTATCAAATACACGGTAGTGTGTGTTAATAATCTGAGGCAGTGTGCTGTTGTTGTTTTTATTTATTTTTTGTTATGTATTTTTAATTTCTACTCCAACGGCACAATTCTCGTAAAACTGTTCTGAAAGTTTTTGCTTGACGTATTATTATAAATCTATGAATAGGTACAACGGTGATTGAGACATCCGATGTCTTTACTGTCGTCTCGTCTGAGCGTCTTTTGAGCTCCATAGATATAACACGTGTGACTAATGACAAAACTTTGTGAGGCACTCGCATATATTTTATTCGTTTTAAATTATGCTTTGCTAAGTCATAGCTAGGGATCCCATGATGCTAATTGTGAACTCGAGCGTCGCTGGGACCTAGTAGGTTTTGTCGATTAGGTGATTGAGTATATAGATAGTAATAGAGATTTTGAAAGTTTCTTATTTTTGTCGTGGAAATTTACATGTAAAGTAGGTTTTGTAGGTAATTTATCATTAGACAAGACGGAATAGAACTTCAAGCTGAGGCCAATATTAAATATCTAAGTAGCTCAATTATTCAAAATATAGTGCATTTTTAAACCTTAAATAAGTCCCTAAGAACTTGTCACGCCTACATTCAAATCAGTCAGTCAGTTTTTTTTAATTTTGAGCTTCTTAACGCCTTTGGCTTACTCAACGATCCGATTAAATTTTGATACCTTTTTAACGACCCAAGCAAATAAACTGATTTTCATACCTCCGTTACCAGATACACGTATGAGATACATGAGGGAGGGACATCTATAATACGTTAATCTGACGCGTTCATGTTACTACAAGAGTCAACTACTAGTATGAGATGCTAAAATGAAGGATAAAATAATGACACCAATTTATATTTAATAGAATTCATTTTGTATAAAAAAAATTGAACATACTTGCAAAGATCATAAGCTTGGATTAAACCCATCAAGTGTCTGCGCTCGTGGTTCCTTTCAAAACTAGTCAATTGAGAATAATTGAATTCAGAATTTTTTATACATTTGCATTTGAATACTCAATAGCATATTATATTAGAATAAGAGCACTGAGTAGACCGAACGGCTTAGCGTTTATAGTCTCGTGTTTGGCAGCTGCTACAATAGGAGTGCAGAGTTCAACACCTGAAGATACGAGAGTACGAGTTTAGCAGACATACTTTGTAACAGCTGTGAAAATATTTTGAACGATTCAATATCTATTTAGTTCTTCTGCTTTAAATATTTTTGCGATTTCCTTACCAACTTATAATTTTAAATAACTTCTAAATTAATTTCGTCTTCACCTTGAAAATGACAATTGATAACTTATTTACGTCATACCTAACCTATAAAATTACACTCAAAATTATTCTGAACAGAGTAGCTAGCGACCAAATATAATAGTTGAACCGGAAGCAACTACTTATAATTATAGATTTCTTTTGTCATCGCGAATTTTATTCTTTGTAAATTAAAACACTTAGGGTCAGTTCACCCCGCGACGATACGTAACGCTACACGGCGCTGCATTTTTGAACTAGTTATTCAAAATTGAACTTTATTCACAACACAAAAAGAGACACGTTTCATATGACATCAGTCATACTCTGCACATGACATTGGATCTTTTATTAACTAAATGAAACGTCTATCTTCTTGTGTAATTAATAAAGTTCAATTTTGACTAGCTATCTTGAAAATGCAGCGCCATGTCGCATATCGTTTTGTTTCGGTGTGAATTGACACTTACGGATTTTATTGCGGTCCACTTTCATTAATACAGCTGGCTAGCAGCAGCAGTCGAGATATTGTGCCGCAAGTGTTTTAAATCACACTTACTAATTATATAATATACAGGGTTACAGGAAAAGTCGACGTAGATCCGTTAAGGGCGTGTAGTTAGCATCGTTTCTAACTGATTTGGCTATGAAACAGCCTATCCTAAACCTAACCGTTTTCGAGATATTCGACTTTAATTTTTTTTCATAAATTTGCCGAATTTTTTGATATTTGATTGTATAATATGAAATTTAGTAGTCAAAATCGCATTATTTTTTGCTATTTACAACTAGAACAAGATGCCTTATGACTTCAATAACCAAAATTGTAAGTAAATTAACTTAACAGGTCGTACTAAGACATTGAAAGTTAAAAAAAGTAATATTTATTTATTAAGTTTATTTTTCTTTAAAGGATATCCAAAAAAACATAGCTCAACAAACAACAAGCTCAAAAAACAAAACAAACAAACAAGCTAGCATGCAACGAGCGCAGCGTTCTGTGCGTGTTGGGGTGGAGGCGATAGTGGTGGTGGGGACCTCGATCCTAACGCACCACGATTAGGTTGGTATCGAAGTTAAATTAGGTGCAATTTGTAAGTCATTGATTCGGACAAATCTTGTGAATTTGTGGAAACCTTTAGTCATTGACATTTAAGAATAGAACGACCTCTTCGTCCCTTATTGCGACGTACGGCCGTAGTTCTACAAGAATATGACCATCAACGCCTTTTAGTAAGTAAATAAATATATTTGTATGTACATGTTATATTCGTAGTTGGTATCAAAATAGACCTTATGAAAATTGTACCAGTCTGCGGCAATTTTTGCACAAACGTACTATCAGGGAATCTAATTCATAAGCAAGTAGAGTGTCCTCTTATTTTATTTGTATTATATTACATGCAATCACAATACGATTATCTATGACATATTAGTTTGATTTAATATTAGTAACATAATCGAACAACTTGTGACTACAGTCAACTGCTTATGAATAAGCTTCCCATAGTAACTTATGTACCATTTACTTTGATACCCATGAGGCCTATGGCAGGATAATATGCCCGTCCGTGCCGTATGTCAGTCGAGTCCGTCACAGATCCCTAACGCGGACCCTCGTCAAGCGGGTGCTTCGCCCCTGCGTCACTTGACTGCAGGTCTGACTTGAATATAAACTCAATACTGACAACATTACCACCTTACCAGCAATACACAACTACTAGCGACCTACACAAATACCGCGACTACCAGCGCTCGCTGCGACAAGTATAACGCATTTTCGTATCTTTTTCATACATTCTAAAAACCGAGAGAAAAGTAATTACACAAATAACAATAGCGTTTTATAATGCTACAAATTTGAATAATAGACGGATCACCTGATGGTAAGCGATTACCAGAGGAGTTACACTTCTAACTCGTCTCGTGTTGCGACTTGCGTTCCCAGTCCTTAAAATCTTTAACCTCCCTTAGGCCTCCCTGTAACCTCACTCACTCGGCGAAACGCAACGCAATCGTTATTTCACGCCGGTTTTCTGTGAGGCCGTGGTATTTACCCGAACAAGCCGGTCCATTCGTGCCGAAGCGTGGCTCTCCCACGTGAGTAAATGTTGCTCCACTCAATGTTTTTGTTTACGTTTAGATTGAATTGGATCTGAACGGGGTATAATTCAACATTGAACGTTCAACAAGAACCAGGGACTAATTTGACGTATATATATATACCATCTTCTTTAAATGTGGCCAGCTATGAAGGCAGCTCTGTACAACATGTGGAAATCCAACAATTTATACGAGCGTAATTCGTCAGCAGCTTTAATGACTCCCCACGGAGGCGAGTTGCGACAGATGTACCAGGAGAATAGAACTATCGAGAGAATATTCTAAACTGACAGTAGTAAATACTTGAATACTTGATACTTCATTTGTAGATATAATCATAGATAATACAGTATGGATATAATTATTATTTACACTGATGTTTTTCAAGGCTGTATATTTCGTTGCCTCATTTTGCTTTTTCAATCATTAGAAAACAATCTCAAATTATATGTTATAAACTGAATGTGTGTGAATGAATAAAAACAACTTATTTTAAAAATAAATGTCGGGTAGATTAACTATTTCTATAGATTTTAGGCTGACCATGTCTGTTAGTTTTCGTGCTCTATGATCACAGCTGAGAGGTTTTGTTTTGAACCTGGAGTTAGACTAATCACCGAAAAACTTAACCAACCGTTGTACCTATGTTTAGAGTTATGTAGTCCTAGTACTTTTCAGATGGGTACTATGTTACATAAGTTACGTGCTAGTTATAGCGTCAGTTCGCACGCGACGCGAGCGAGACGCGACGAGGCGCGGCATTTTTTAGATAGCGATTCAAAATTGAACTTTATTCACTAGGTACACAACAAGATATACGTTTCATTGCAAGAGTTCTAATTTCGAGCTGCACCGTGCTACGCAGCACGGCGCCGCTCTTGCAACGAAACATGTATCATCTTCGTCGCGTCTCGGTGTGAGCTCACCCTTAGTGGGACTCCGAACTTTAAGCAGCTTTACAGTATTCGGCCGGTTAGTATCTTAAGGAAATTTTGATTATTAAATAACTTTTTTATTGTTTTTACTAATAACAGGATATTCGAAAAGTAATATAATCAATCACTCTAAAACTTAATATATCCCAAACTTATATGCTCCTCATCCTTACCACGCTGTACCAAGAAATCCATTTTGTTATCTCCTTACAGAAGTTCTATTATAGTTTATACAGCATATTACCTGGAACAGAAATATATTTATTTTATAATCAACAAAACCATATAATGTACTCATGAATCATCAAAATCTACGACTGAAATTATATTGGCTATAGAGACGTTCATAACATCCTTTTATTTCATTAACCCCCGATAAAACAGAGGGGTTTTATAAGCTTGACTGTGTGTCTGTCTGTGTGTCCTCCTCGCAAACGGATGAACCGATTTCGATCTATTATTTTTTTTGTTTAAAGGCTGTCATGATCGAGACTGTTCTTAGCTATAATTCATGATCATCTCCCCGCCCATTGCCAGACAATTCAGGGTATAATTTTAGTTTTGTTTTTAAAACCCTATCCTCCCACAATGTATTATATAAGGAAGACAAAGCAACTCATTTTCATCACAAAACATATACTTTATTCATGTTTATGGATCCGTGATGTGTTAAATTTGATTGTTTTCGCGACAGACATGACAGTATCATGTCCACCTTAAGGGCTGGTCACATTTTGATCACAATTTCATTAGTATTATTTTTATACAAGATGGGAAAATGAGGAAACATTTGACGGCATGTTTGATAATACTAGGTAAAAGGAGCAGTAAAACGCCTGATTGGAATTAGTAATCGACAACCGCTACCCATGCACCAGGCAACCCACTAAAAAGCTCTCTTGGGCTTCCAGTTTCCTCACTCTCTCAGCATCGCCGTTGTTTTACGCCGGTTTTCTGCTAGCTCAAGCCGACTCACTTGTGCCGAGGAATTGTTTTCCCATGGTTCTTTCAACTCCGGTTTTACAAGACTCATCAGCTCAAATTGGTAATATTTAAAACTCTACCAGGATTTCATGAAGGTGACTGAGAGTTTTCTAATCGTACAAATAGTTAAACAAAACCTGATTTCTGAATTTTGAAAGTCGTTCATTGTTATAAAAATATGTACAGTTAAGAGTATTTCTTCTTAGGTTAGGTTAGAAACTTACTTGTACAAAAAATACACTTTGATGTGCTGTCGCCATATAAAAAAATACAGCACAACACGAAGCTGTTTTGTTGAGCAGCAGCTCTGAAATAGCCACTTTAAGTGATTCGTGAAATTCAATAGGTGATGTTTCATAATACAATTCACTTAATGTGGCCACTTAGACCTGCTGACGTCTATAATTCAGCACCGGAAGGACGGTTCGTTAGGTCGCCGGAGACGACAAGACAGGCGACCGTGAGAGCCTTAACGAATTATTTATTTAAATGGCTTATTTCATATTTCGCCCGTTGTCTTTAACGTTTTACATTTTCTGATTTGATTGATGTTAATTTTAATCAGAAATAATACTAATTAAGATTTTGACAATGTTATTTTATATTCTAGAATTTACGCATATATTCGATTATTATCAGTTGAATCCTCTAGCTGTAAAGTAACATATTTCTATCGTCAGTCAAATACAAATTGTTCAATAATGAAGCAAAACAGCACGGAGCGTCGACTAATTTGTTGGTTTTGTGAGATCAAATGTTACTCGCCTTGGTTCTTATCGTACGAGATGAAATGCTAATATTGGTGTAATAAGCTAATAATAATAAGCTAGTAACACTAGAAAACCTTGTTATTTGGTGTCTAGTAAAAGTCAGAGTCAATTCACAGCGAAACGAAGTGACACACGACGAGGCACTACATTTTTAAGGTAGCTATTCAAAATTGATCGCTATTCATTACACCAAACGAATGTGAAGTGATGTGAAGTTGCACCGCGCTGCATAGCCAGTCATATGAAACGTGTATCTTTTTGTGTAGTGAATAAACATTAATTTTGAATAGCTGTCCTTAAAATGCAGCGCCGCGTCACTTACTCGTATCATCGCGGTCTCAACTGACCCTGAGAAAACCTTTGTATAGTTGTTTTGTGTCCCATTACTTTCTCTTCATAAAAGGCTGTATTATTATATCACTATAGAGTATTTAAGCGTTAGTTCACACCGAGACCTGACGCGGCACACTATTTTATGATAGCGATTCAAAATTGAACTTTATTAACTATACAAAAAGACAAGTTTCGAACGCTATCTTAAAAAAAGCGCGGTGCATCGCGTCTAAGTGTGAGCTGACCCTTAAGCAGTACTCTTCAATACCTTTATCTACTGTTTAGTGAATAAAACCAGGCCGTTACAAAATTAGGCCGCTACGCCGAGTTTCTCCCTCACCGCACGCCGCAACCACGACGTTTGGGTTTAAGCCGGGTTACTAATGGGACTTCACTCTAGACCGACGCGCCTTGTACACAACTACACACATCCTTTACAAAGCTGTACAATCGTTAAAAAACACTTTAAAAATACACAAAAACATAACATCGACGTACAAATATCAAATCTGTAACTATATGGTATCCAGAAACTCGGAAAGAATTGTTAGTCTGTGCGCAAGTGAAGAAACACTGTCCAGTCCACGTTGAGTATGTACAAAGTAGTTACAAACGATCTGACCCCAGAAGTTACATTGCTATTAATAGGCTACTTGGCTGTTTTTATTTATGTCCTACACGCTTCATAATTGTTTCATTAAAAAATAATATATCATTATTTTGACACCTAAAAAAAAACCTACAAAAAAAATATTTTAAAAATACACTTTTTAAAAACCGCCGTAAACACTATTCCCCATGTTGGTTGATAGATTTATCTGTGCTGTGACGTCTTACTAGTACTATTTGTAATATAGGAGTATGTAGGAGTAATAGTGTTCTGTGCTATAGTCCGTAGAAGTAAAATGGCGGTGTTACGTTCCGTTTGACGTTTTGACATAAATAACTTTTTAAGATGTCATGAACTACTTATTTACAGAAACGTTCCGTTTCACTACTCGTACATATGTGTTTAGTGTGTTTGTGTCGTCACATCCTTGCCGGAAGTGACTTCGAGGTGTTTTCATCAGTAGATATTAAAAAACAAAAATACATATTTTTAAATCAACTTTATTTATCGAACTTAAGTTTTAATTTATGATATCACTGAGAATACGTTGTCCTAAGCTAAGTACAAGGGAAATACTCCTTCAAGGTACGAAAATGTAATACACAAATCAAATTCTTATGTTTACGCGAATATTGTTTATTGTTTTAAACACTACGGATTGTGTCGCGGTGCACTGTAAATTTTATCAGTTTAAAATTCTGGACAATCATATTTTAACATGAATTTAGGATAAGGAAGTCAACATAGAATAATGTCTCGTAGAATTGTGACCGGATTGTTTTTAATACCATATAACAAAACTGATCCTACCTTTGTGCACTAGTCAATAAATGGACACGGTAAACCCGAAAAAACACCGCTGCATCAAATTTGTGGAGCTCATAACATGGATACATGCTGTGGCTGTGTGGAATAGTTCTTAGTTACTGTTTTGTTATATTTTTTTAATTATTGCCCAAATAATGTACCAATGACAGAAATTCATATTATGATTAATAAATACTTTTTCCAAAAAATGCATTTTACTTGGCGTAGTCGGTTCGACGAATGTTTAGTAACCATGTAACAATGAAAATAGTTTAGTTATCTAGTTAAGAAACTTTAAAAGATAAGAATTCTTTAAGAAATTTTTCCGAGTTTTTGCCAGTAACTTGGACGTAATTTAAAAAACAAAAGATACTGCGCGTTGATACGGGCTCCTCCCAGCCCTCCTTAAACATGTCCTGACTCTTGGTTATGTTATTTATAGTAAGATATTGAATTGTATGATAAGATTTTTCGTAAAAATACCGATTTTTATGGTAAGCAAAATAAATATGATATTTTTTTATACTACACTTAACAAAAGGTATAGGTCCCGGCTCCCGATACCAGGGACACAGAAGGCAAGAGGGACACAGTATTTCACTCAGCTATTTACATAGCATTGTCCCACACCTATTGTGTCCCCACCGGGAAATACGGGGTAAGATACTTCTGATTTATGGCAACATTGTTGATAATGCAATATTAACATTGAAAAATACGGAAATAAAAAAAATACAAAAATGTTACTATGTATTAAATTATTTAGATTTAAATAATTAGAATATTTAATAGCTAACATAGACGTTACAGACTGGACGTAGGCATTCGTTAAAAGAAGAAAATGTTATCTTGTTCTTTCAAATCCCACGCGCAATAATTTAGAAAGAAATACCTAAAATAAATGTCAAAGAAGGTACCACTTACAAGTGTTTCTACAAACTTGACAAACAAAACATGTAATCAATTATTTCGTTATATACCTGTACCAGCCTGTACCTAATTTGATGATTGTTACAATATTAATTGATGCAAAATGTGATCAACTACCATGAGACGACTACCGCCAATTAATTAATTACCTCTGCTCCACCGCGCTAATTACCGCCTTAAGGCCCCGAAACGTACTAGGAACACAGAATCGTGCTGGAGGTTCATGTAATTCCAAAATTGTATCGCTGCTTCACCGCACAATTACTATTAGAGCTAGGAATGGCATATTTCCGTAACTCAACGTAGGCGCGCGTGGAGAGTGACGTCACGACCCAACGCGCCGCTCGCTGGCAATCCGCGCCCGCCGAGTTACTTACTAGGAATCTCCCTTGCGCTATTATTGCAGTGTTTTATACTGTTTCGTCCGTACTCTCCGTATATTAAGTAATATTAGGTTTAATTAGTGTATATTAGTAGTGTTATATTCGTGTATATAATATTGTAATTTATGTACAGTATATTGGATGACGGATTTGAAAAAGAGCAATCGGATAACCTACCTAAAATACTATATAATAGGACTTATGGTTAGCTACTATTTTTCGAAGAATAGTGATTTCGTTGATGGTCTTTTCGTAATGATCTTCACAGCAATAAACTGTACTTTTATCTCCAAATGAATCCAAACCTCTTCATAGTTTTTATCCATTTCTTTCGAATTTGCACATCCTTTGGAACGTGAAAAAACAACTTTGCAGGTGTCCTGGTGCTTGTATTTGTACATTTTGGCACAACACATGATTTTCTGGCCTGTAGATTAGACATTTTTAAAATTTAATAGTAAAAGGTACGGGCGACGCGGCGTTACCGGAGCTGAGCTGAGCTGAGCTGAGCGAGTGTTGCGTAGTGCTGTGACGTCATCGCGTCGAGCGCCGGCCGACGTATCGTAATAATTTTTTCACTCATATTTTTTATTTTCAACCGAGTTTACGGAGAAATAAAAAAAATTTAATGACCATTCTTCCTATATTTTTACTATTTTATTTTATTTATTTTATACTCTATTCAGATTCAATTTACTATTTTGGTAAATAAGGCCCACTTACGTAGGTCTGGGTTACAGTATACACTGGGTTAAATATCATGCCTACTCTTTCATAAATACGAAGAACGAGAGAAATAACATGATATTTAGCCCAGGGTTTACTTTAACGCAGAACTGCGCAAGTGGGCCTCATAAGTCATAAATAAATTCGTCCAAATTATTGTGTCATAAACAGTGCCGGTTTTAGCATTACCAGCGCCCTGGGCGATTTTTTAAATATATTTGTATGTCTACCGCCTGGCACCTGCTTACGCCACAAGCGCTCCCATGAAAATGGTTTTAAATATAATTTTCCTACTTAAAATTTCGAGCGTAAAAGTTACCATCTAAGTAGTTCAACATGCGCAAACTATAGTGTTTAGACTGTGGGGATCCCATCACAAGCATAGTTCTCACTCATAATAAATATTCCACATTATTGTGTAAAATATTACTGTAGTCTATTCGCGGTAAGAAGGCAGTGAATCAGGCGTAAAAATGTCAAAATTGATCAATGGCGCATAAGCTGTGTTCACATTAGCCAAGTAAAGAGTGCCATTTTGACAGACTACAAATTGTTTTGATTTTTTAATAGGCTACTTGACGCATACTCAAACATAATACATTCATACATCGAATGAGTATTTTCTTTAGTACTTGGCTTAGGAAAACGTAATATAGCGACATCATGAAATAAAAGTAGGTACAAGATGGATAAATAAAATTAATGTAAAAAGTTATTTTTTACTGTTTTATTTGAATTGTTTTATTGAATTGTTTTTATCAATATCGGCCACAATGTGATGTCGTGGCTCGTAGGACATTTTATATATATTTTTCTGCGATAGAAGGTAGGGTATGTCCGACTCGGAAGGTCCCAGTGGTCTACTCTATAACTCTGCCAAATTTCATCAAAATCGGTCCAGTAGTTTCGGAGCCTATTCAATGCAAACAAACAAACATACAAACAAACTTTTCCTCTTTATAATATTAGTATAGAAGTATTGCTAAACGTCCCTCGGCGTGTCTATTGTCATCGCGTTGTTAAATCCCAAAGCGAGTATTATCTAGCCGTAATAAAGACAAAAATCGTCGCAACTATTTCCATTCTATTAGATTCATTTCTTGTGCAATAATCCTCATCTCTTATTCAGTAATAATAAAATGAATATATTTCCAGCTGATTTTAATCCCTTTACAGCTTGCTCAGGACTGCACCGAAGCAGACGGGACACATCACACAAGCCACCGCGACACGACAACCTGCGACTAGCTATACCTACCTGTTATCATTATCCTTATTCCTTACTTCCTTACAAATATCTATACCTATATATAAAAGGCAAAGCTGATTGACTGATGTATCTAGTATCAACGCACAAGCCAAACCCTTAAGGATAGAAATTTGAAATTTTGCACACGTATTTCTCATATGACGTAGGCATTCTCTAAGGAAGGATTTTTTAAAATTTAACCCCCAAGGGGGTAAAATAGATGATAAAAGTTTGTATGAAATTTTTATTCCTTAGACATATTGGCATGATATTTCGTATGAATTTAGTACGGAACAAATAAATAGTTACGCATTTCCGCGTTTTCTAAAATTCGGCAATTAATGCCAGTCCCACTAGGTACTATTATAAATGTGAAAGTTGGTAAGGATGGATTCTTTCTTTCACGCAAAAACTAATGAACGGATTTCGGAACGGATTGAAATTTGGTATTAGTAAGCAGTAGTTTAGGCTCTGGATTAAAACATAGACTTTTTATACCGAAAAAGTACAGTATTCCCGTGGGATACCCGATACTATATTTACGCGGGCGGAGTCGCGGAAAAAAAGGCAATTATAAATATGAGGATTACTCTCTCTGTCTGTCTGTCTGTCTATTACGCAACCACGCCTAAACCACAGAGTGGGTTTTGATGAAACAAGAAACAGAAATGGACTAGATTTTTTCTTCTCAGCAATGAAGTTGAGAGCTACATTTTTATTTTACATTTGCCTGCAAAAGGAAATACCGCGGGAACCGTACATTTTAACGCAATAAAAAGTCCTTCCCCGTGATCTACTCTATATCTGTGCCAAATCTCATCAAAATCGGTCTTGTAGTTATGGAGACTTTTCAATGCAAACAACAAATCATTCCTCTTCTTAGTTTAGATAGAATCAACAGCCTCCGTGGTCTAGTGGTTAGAGCTTCGCTCCTGACTTGGAGGTCGTGGGTCCGATTCCCGCATTGGAACAACAAAAAAAATGTTGTTTCCAAGTTTGGTTAGGACAATGCAGGCTGATCGCCTGATTGTCTGACAAGAAAAATGATGCATACGTCGGATGGGCATGTAAAAAGTCGATCCTGCGTCTGATCTCCCGTCAGTCGTGTCGGTTATCCGACCCACTGGGTACGAGAGTAATGGAAGAGAGAGTGCCCTTTTGTACTACGCACACACTTGGGCACTATAAAATTAGTCGTGCGTAACTGGCATGGTTTCAATGGAAACCGGCCACCGTCACCCAAACCGGTGGGGGAGTTATATATAGATAGAATCGCCGCATATGTATCCGGTCGCGGCAACTCAAAATGTATGTTGTTTAGTGAGAGCGACCGTCCTCTGAGGCCGGTCTGCACCGACCCTTAATCATTCCCTCGCTAAGCTGTTTCTGCAAAGCCCTGAAGAGTTCATGCATTATATTTTATTGTAATAGCTGGATGCTCCTTCTTGGAGTCAGCAAAACGTTTTCTAAATGTCAATAAAATGAACTGCGACTTATGTACCTGAGCCTATAAAAATGAAAGTTTGCATGTTTCTGAAATTATACATATTGAGGGCGCATTTACAATTTTGACATAAATTGGTTATTTTTGGTCGATTTTGCAACCAACCAAATCCTACAAAACTAACAATTGTCACAAATAGAGTAGGTACCTACTTCTTTATCTAAAATTGTTTTCCATTGAATAGGCTCCGAAAGTACTGGGACGATTTTGTTAAAATAAAGCATAGATATACATAGATAATAATCTAGATAGAGAAAAGGAGATGAGGACATGATTGAGGACTTATGCCGGCGAAGCCTCCGGCAAAAGCTTTGAAAATTTGAATATCAACATAAAATGGATTTTCGTGCAAATTATTCTAACATTATAAACTTACTAATTATATTTTGATGTTGTTACACACGACAAAGGTGCTTATAATAACGATTTAATTTCGACGGCTTTTAATTTCATAGCTGTACAATTTTATAATTAATTGCTACCAAAATAAATGCTTATTTAAATATATACCTGTGTATTATAATTGGAAAGAAGTGATCTCTGCCTACCCCTACGGGAAAGAGGCGTGATTATTTGTATGTATGTATGTATGTATTATAATTTTATAGATTTCTTCGTTAGTAGATCCAACTCGCATGTACAATATCGACAAAGTTTCTGCTCGACCAGTTTCTAAATATTTCTCTTTGCACTAGGACTCCTCAAAATATTTAAACACAAAGTAAGTGACCGCATCGACTGCAGAGTGGTTGAAATATTAAGTATTTACACGTGAGTATGTGTGCGTGCGCACGATTCAACGGCGCTGTTAAGCGATTTTTATCCTATGCCTGGTTGAGCAGCTACTTGTTCGATAGTACATATTTCTTATTCTCTACTCTCGACGAAAACTAATGTTATAAGTTTGACGTATCTGTCTGTCTGTGTCTGTCCGTGGCATCGTCGTTCTCAAACGGATGAATCCATTTTGATCTAGTTTTTTTTTGTTTGAAAGCTGACGGCATGATCGAGTATTTTAGCTATAATTCATGATCATCAGCTGGCTCACTGTTTGACAATTCGGGGGTTACTTTTACACTTTTTTTAATTTGTTTCTGTTAGGCTTAAAATTACTATACCCAATATCTTGACTGCTACTCTAACAATACACTCGACATTTTATTAACTTAGTAAACAGTAACATTTGCTTCGGCAGTGGGTAGGTACGATTTTGTTATGAAAATTAGTATTTATTCGAGTAATATAATTGTCAAGAAAGCGATTTAATTTTCAAAAAGTATTCAATACTGAGGTAGAACTTTAGAGGCAAATTAAAATATCCTACCGAAGTCGTTTTGCATAGTCAATAAGTTACTATATTCAGTTCAGATCCAACTTAAAGTAAACGTAGACGAAAACAATAGACCACTATAATATGTTGATATATGGAATGACTTACCATTTAAATGTAACCTAATGAAATGTCATAACGACTTTATGACACATAAATTAGGTCGAATTTCAATTTTTTATACGTTTAGAATTTAGATCGTTGTAGATTGACGGATGTAGAGGATACATACTTATACGTCAAATCTATCCTAGTGTTAGGTTGGGATAATAGAGCTGAAAATCAAACACAGTGTCGAGTCAATTTCAATGTCAGATCAAACAACTCGACATTGATTTTAAGCTCTATCATATAGCACAGAGTTCTATTTTGAGTACTCTGAATTTTCCCCGGCCTTACGGATTCCGGACTATTAATAGTCCAGCCTTACTTGCAGTGAATTACCATAATTATGTGTTGTCCTGTACCAGGCGCACAAAAGTTGTGCGGAGCTAATTGTGTTTGTCTCCGGCATTAGGCGGGAAATCGGCATTTCCCTGAATACGTCATCAAAGCCTTAGTATGGTAATTCTGATTTGGCGGCTATTTCGTTCCTAGTACATCTCTGTGTGTTTTGGATATGTTATAATATTATTATTTGAAAAACATTGAGTTTTTAATCTAAACATAAACACAAAGACAATAAGACGCTATAATGCTACCAATTTTAAATGTAACTTTTTTACAGTGCAATAAAGAAATATAAATCTTCACATTAATTTAGTAGAATTTAATCTTTTTGTTTACGTTTAAATAAGGCGTCAGTTCAATGCAGCGCGTCTCGTTCTTGGTTTGAACTGTGAACTGACACTTAATACTTTTGCTTACGTTGCGCATTGAGATTAAATAGGATCTGACAGACTAACTTAACATATTTTTTACCATAATATAGCTTAATATATTATAGCATACCTACTTAGTCTGGCCATAAATACTGTTACAATTAAAAATAAACAAAATATTACATTTGAATTTGGAATCTGTCATTTTTATATGATTGTTCATTGGTTTTCTCATTTTGGCGCCAATACATTGTACAATATTTTGAGATATTAAAATGGAGTGGGGTGATAAAGAGAACCGAATCGCTGTGATTGCATTACAAAAAGTAGGTATGGCGCCAAATGCAATTTTTAAAACACTCCATACTCTTGGTATTAGTAAAATGTTTGTTTACCGGGCTATTAATAGGTACAATAAGACCTCCTCTGTTTGTGACAGAAAAGATCTGGCCGTCCACGTAGTGTTCCTACGAAAAAGGTGGTCAAAGCAGTAAGGGAAAGAATTCGAAGAAATCCTGGCAAAAGTTTTTATCTCGGGAGATGAAGATATCATCTAGAACCATGTCGCGTATTTTAAAAGATGACTTAGGACTTGCAACCTATAAGAGACGTACTGGTCATTTCTTCACTGATCATTTAAAAAAGAATAGGGTGGTAAAATCGAAATAACTACTGAAGCGGTACGCAAAGGGAGGTCACAGAAAATTTTTGTTTACGGATGAGAACATTTTTACAATTGAGCAACATTTTAACAAACATAATGACCTTATTTATGCTCAAAGCTCTAAGGAATTAGTCGACAGAGTGCAACGTGGGCACTATCCGACTTCAGTGATGTTTTATTAGCTATGAAGGAGTGACTGGGCCATACTTTTGTGAAAAAGGTATCAAAACATCGGCACAAGTGTATAGATACCATTCTTGAGAAGGTAGTGAAGCCCCTTAACAACACCATGTTCAATAACCAAGAATGGTCCTTCCAGCAAGACTGGGCGCCGGGTCATATAGCTCGGTCTACGCAGTCTTGGTTGGAAACGAACGTTCCGGACTTCATCACAGCTGAAGACTGGTCATCGTCTAGTCCCGATCTTAAACCGCTGGATTATGATTTATGGTCAGTTTTAGAGAGTACGGCTTGCTCTAAACGCCATGATAATTTGGAGCCCCTATATACAATCCGCACGATTGGCAGTAAAGAATTTTCCCATGGAAAGAGAGCGTGCTTCTATTGATAACTGGCCTCAACGTTTAAAGGCCTGTATTGCAGCCAATGGAGACCACTTCGAATAAGCTTTTTATATTTTAAATTGTTTTATATTTATGTATTAAACTAACACACTGTATAAGTAATAAATGTTATTTGCAATCGAAAATTTCTTTTTTCATTGTTTCAGTATTTATGGCAAGACTAGGTAAATATTTTTAGCGATTGCACTTTGTTCTACTTTCTTAGGTCGAATTATGCGACGCCAATTGTCGTGTAAAATCTGTATTTTCTCCGAAAGGGCTCGTTTACTGACGAAATTAGATCAAACGGACTTGATGAATATCTAGAAACGTGCCCATTTGCCGATGCCAGCGACAAAATATTATGTAAATCCGAAATACACAAACGTCGTTCGTAAGTCTCGACAGCCATGAAAGTATGAGTTCTGATGCATAGTCAGACAAAACGAACGTTTAGCAGAACACCGTCGGTAATAGTGACCAATTTCAGAAGTGTGTTATAATATGCTAGAGTCTAGGCATTCATTTTCAGCGACAATGCACATATCTCATGACTGTGTACTGGAATTGTATGCCGCAGCAGATCGGCCTGTCTCGTACCTTGTTGGTGTTATGATGTAATCATGTTTTACTTTGGCGCGTGATCGACATTTATTGTGTTGTGACAGTCGGTTGTCATACGAGCTAATTATGAGAGCGCTCCGCCTGTTCGAGCGTCAAATTCCCTCGTAGTACGTGAGGCTACGGCCGGCGGCCGTATATACAGAGACAGGGAAAGCCAAAGCTAAAAACGTCCTCACTTCGAGTGCATTGGGGCACTCCAGTTTAACATTTGGCAATATAGAGGTCAGTGTTGTGCTGTAAAGGGCTACAAAATCACGACAAACGAGCAAAACAGATGGGACGAGCCAACACAAATATTTTATAGCTAAAAGAAGCAAAATATTATTTGTTGTTAGCGGTATTCGCTTACCATCAGGCGGTCCGTCTGCTCGTTTGCCCGTCAAATGCCATAAAAAGGCAAATTCTCGCAGGACTGTGCCGGCCGATGGGGCAGGGTGATAAAAGTTGTTATTTTATGTTTTATAGCTATACACACCTGCCGTTTACTGTTTAATGCTCCCATGTTACACTTAAACGCATGCCGACATAACCTTTAAAAGTCAAATAGGTATTCTATATAGTATATGTGTAACACAGTACCTACCTACCAGTTCGTGTGTAGTTCCTGGGTAGCTGTATATACCTACTCTATTTAGATCCAATTAAATCTTAACGTAAATAAAAAAAAGATGAATTAATATGTAAGTAAGTCCTTTATTATTAATGCACGGTAAACTATTTATTACATGTAACTATTATCAGAGACATGCCCATGTGCCAAGTTTTAAAGCGTTCCGTTAATTTACGCGGTCGTTTGTTTACATATTTATGTCATACCGTCACAGATTAAAGAAAGAGGAACAGATAAACAGCTACCTGCTACGTAGTTAGCTTTCGATTTGATTTCACTACTACAAGCATACGGTGTGCCCACGGTTGTGTCAAAAAATTGTGGGCCGCTGAAGGGGACATCGAAATTTGGATATGTTCGTGTAGTTCTATGAATGCCTTTCTATGAAAAGTTTCTCTGTACCTACGTAAGTGTATATACTTTCTGCTCTGTGGTACCGTTAACTGTGCTGTAAATGTCACATCCACTTGCAAGTACAAGGTATATAGATGAAAAAATAGTCACCAAGTCACCATACAATACAACCAACACCTTTAATAAGTTATAATTTTAAAAAACATATTAAAATATTAATTCCTTTTGTGAAATATTTTACACATTTAAATTAAGCCGTTTATGTCCAGGTGAAGGAACAAAAGGGAGCTTATAATATGCACCTCGTTATTAAAAATTTGGTAAGCCCCACGCGAGCTCAATCGCGGCTTAAGCGGCACACAAAAGTTGAGGCTTTCAGAAACAGTTGCTTTAAGATTAGCTTTGTGTGGTATCTTAATGAGATATCTTCTTCTTTAAAAAAAGTCTAATCTGTACAAATATATATAAAACTGAAGCGTCTGTTTGTTGTAATTTCAAATTAACAGCTATTCACATAATGCATAATATGAAAGTATACATGAAACTGCTGGACCGGTTTTCACCGGCAGATAGCTGATGTTACAAGGAACTTAGGCCACTTTTGTCTTGGGGGGGGGTATCGTTTAAAAGAATATGGTATGGTTTCCGTTAGTTCTATGCGAATGAAGTTGCGGGCACCAGCTAGTGTTACCAATAGCCACGGGTAAACAATACACAGCAACCTACTGGTAACCTGCACCTTACGGACTAACACAATAAACAGTTGAAGCAGTCGAGCCGGCTTGCAGATTTACACAGCAATACTGAGGCGATATATTAGTCTGCAGTCTGCAGTGTGAATGCAAATCTAAGTTTAAGGCGCGCTTTGTCTAAGTCTTAGACTGACGGCTGACACACATGGATGGAATACGGAGAGGGAAATAATGTAGTCGAGTTCACCAGAATATATTAAAATGTAAACAAATATTTAGTGGATCCCTTTTTAGATAAAATTTGAAATCAGCAGTTTCATATCTTCGTCAATAACCTGAGTAAAAAATCAGTCTTTTCTTAAAAATTGCCGCGCCTGGTCTCGCATCTTATTTTCGAACTATGAATCAGATAATGCAACCAAGTGAAATTGCTTATTAGTTATGTCAAAGAGGGTTCCGTAACTCTCAACGCGCAATTGGATATTCTTTGTATTTCTTCAAAAGTTTTCGTCCAAATTAATTTTCTTAAAGAGTTTTTAGCATGATCAATCGGCAAGGAAAGTTACAAGTTTCTACCTCTTATAGTTTACAAATGCCAGGAGGGGGACTAAGTTGTAAACCATTTCAAAGGCCTATTACTCGAAAACGGTTGACTTTGTAAAAAAGTCATGTATCTAACCTTACCTTTATTAAGACTTATTCGTCGATACCCTACAAGATGAGGTAGAATGAAAAAATTATTTTGCATCCCCGCTTCACATGTATGAATAATAATAATTTTACATTTTAGGAGTGGCTCACTCCTAAAATGTAAAATTATTATTATTTTATGATGCTAAACCGAGATCTATACACAACTTTCTTTCTTCTTTTTCTTTCGTCTTTAACTATACCAAATTTCATCCATTTATATCCATAATTACGGAAGCTAGAAGCGCGGACAGACAGACCGACGTAGACAGAGCATTACGGAACCACAAAAATGACACGTAATGGATAAATAATAATAATATATAATAAATGGACTGAGATTCCAGCCCCGTATGACTCCTTTTATATCCTTACTATATAATATAATATCCTTATATATATTATAATAAATAGATAATAAAATGTATGTCATATTGTAGTATTGTATTGTGTACAATGAACGTTTGTGTACCTGCTAGATTGTGCGGTGGACCAATTCTCAGGTACATGGCGCCAAAGGCACAGTAAAATTGTACCAATTTTTCTTACAGCCCTTGAAATGATTCTAACGTATATTATAGTAGTACATTTGAATAGTATAAAGTGAAAGGACACTGGCGATTCCTGTCTGATTTTCCATCAAGAGCGGCCAAGTTTCGAACATATGTGGTTTTATAGTACTTAAAAAGTTATTATATAAAATATAAAAAAAAAAAAAATTAGGACTTAGGGATAAAAAATTATTAATCTCCGAATATCAGAGAATTGATGTGCAAAATACGTACTGATCTGTGGTAATCGTTGTCATCATAATATTATCTATATAGTCTATGGTTATCATGCTGTAAATTGTCAATTAGAGGCGTAAAAGCTCCATCTAATGGCCCAGTAGATAGAATTATTTTAACCTCTATACTATTTATATTTATATACTAAGAAAAATAATTATTATGTTTTTGGTTTTCGTAACGTGAAAGCGACATCTATCATTTATCTGTTAGCATATTGCGTTTCTAAACAAACTAGTTATTAATTTAATTACTTAATTGACATTGCAAATAATAGATTGAATTGATTGAATAGATGCGCTTTTCCGCAAACCGCCACTAGAGCAATCTATGGAACAATAGGTAAGGTTATATTTAATCAATTACCTTTTATCCCCCTAATTTGATATATAATATTATTGCTTTTTTTGTTCCTATGTTCATAAAGTACAACTTACAATAAATACTTTTTTTAGCCTCGTATTTTAATTACTAGACAGTAAATGTATGGCGATTTGCCGGTCTCCTTTAAACAGATTGCTTATATTTATGTTGTAGTTTCCATCAAAATAAAAAATAGAAAATCATCCACGTCGAAGTAAAAATCATTAAACTTCTAACCTTTAGATCTCTGTTCATACTAAGTTTAGCGAAAAATGACTTTAATAAGTTTTGTTCCCTACGTTACTCTGAATCCAAAAAAAAAATAATCATACTTTATCAGAATCTAAGTAAAGTTGTTTTTTTAATCATGATACTAAGGCGGGTCAATAAGTCTGTGACTTTTTGAATTTCTAACCTCCTTACTGAAAAAGCAACACTACTCCTGTCAACAGGCATCTGTCAGTTGACTCCTATCAAAATTTGAACTTGCTGCGTCAGTTAGTTTGTGTTATACAGCTATCTTTATCAGACTATCCAGTAACTTAAGGAAACAATGGAAAAAAGTGAATTTAGTGTGCTTATTAAGCATTATTTTTTACGAAAAAAAACCATTACCGAGACCAAGGCTAAGCTTGATAAATACTATGGGGACTCTGCACCATCGATTTCAATGGTAAAAAAGTGATTTACTGAATTTCGTTGTGGCCTTACAAGCACTGAAGATGCCGAACGTCCTGGACGCCCAGTTTGAGGTCTCTACACCCGAAACAATCGAAAAAATTCACGATATGGTGTTGGCCGACCGAAGATTTAAAGTGCAAGAGATTGTGGAAGCCATAGGCATCTCGCATGGCTCAGTGGTTTCAATTTTGAATGATCACTTGGGCATGAGAAAGCTTTCCGAAAGATGGGTGCCGCGTTTGCTCACAGTCGACCACAAACGCAATCGTGTAACAACTTCACAGGAGGGTTTGGCGTTGTTTAATCACAATATGGAGGAGTTTTTTAACCGTGGACGAAACATGGATCCATCACAATACACCAGAGACCAAACAACAGTCAAAACAGTGTGTTTCTAAGGGTGAATCGGCGCCAAAGAAGGCCAAGGTGGGTTTGTCACCCAATAAAGTTATGGCGACTGTTTTTTGGGATGCACGTGGGATAATCCACATTGACTATCTTCAAAAGGGAAGAACAATTAATGGGGAATATTATGCCAACTTATTGGACCGCTTCAATGAGGATTTGAAAAAAAACCGACCTCATTTGGCCAAGAAAAAAGTTCTTTTTCACTAAGACAATGCAAGGGTGCACACATGTGCAGTTGCCATGGCAAAAATCCATGAATTGGGCTATGAATTGCTCCCACATCCACCCTATTCTCAAGATTTGGCTCCGAGTGACTACTTCTTGTTCCCAAACCTGAAAAAATGGCTCGGTGGAAAAAGATTTGACTCCAATGATGAAGTCATCTCGGAAACAAAGGCCTATTTTGAGGACCTCGACAAATCATATTTTTTGGAAGGGATAAAAAAATTGGAGAAGCGTTGGACAAAGTGTATAGAGCTCAAGGGGGACTACGTTGAAAAATAAAATGATTTATTTATCAAAAAATCTGTGTTTTATTCCAAAAGTCACGGACTTATTGACCCGCCCTCGTATAAGGAAGTTTCGCAATAGTTACACAGCCATATCCCGGATTTTCCACGTGCACCGCGCCTGATGGGACTAATGGGATGTATCAAATTAGTTTTGCCATATTTATATAACACTGAATATTGTTTGTCTGAGTATAGTGTCACAACTCACAGCTCAGCCCCCTTACTCCCGACACAATCGAGAATCGAATCAGTTCGATCTCAATAGCTTTTGATACTCCCGACACTACACTAGCGCACAATCGTGCGGTGGCTCAATTTGTAACTAGCCTGGATCGAGAAGTTCGTTAGATCGTAACTTTTGGTACTTCCAACGAAATCAATCGACGGAGAATCGATTGGCAGGATCGGAAACAAACGTCAAATTACACGATAGCCAAAGAGGTCTCATTTACAGTATCGAGTTTGCTTGTGTTAGTGTATTTGAACTAAATTACGTGATTTTTATTGTAGTATTGCAGCATTATTTAATGTTATTGAAGAAGCTAATAGATCACGCATTCGGGAAATGCAACATTTACGAGGATTCACGAACATCAACACATTAGCAATGGACATGGATTGTGAGGAATTTCGAGGCAATTATCGCCTTAAAAATGATTTATTTGACGTATGACTCGCAGATTTAACTACTCATATGAAGAAACCGACTCACTGAAATTATATCACCGTTATACAGTGGAAATTTACTTAAAACCATTACGCATTTGTTTACACATTTCGCCCCTAATTTATGTATTATACTTCACTTAAAACAGGGACTGAGACAAATAAAGTCTACATAATATTATCTATATTAACGGATTATATGAAGACTTCATTTATCTCAATCTGTCTTTGAATAAACAAAGTCAATAAATAGTTATAAAAAGTCGTATGTTGATGTTACTATGCTCGGGTTTTCCAAACCAAACACGAATTTGTTATTGTATAAACTCCCTTTTTACAATACTACCGATTACCTATTTATGGCAAGTTATTGTAGTTATTGAATGTGTTTTGTGCCCAACACTTCAGTTTTGCTGACAAATTAAATCAAATATGACTTTGACATTTGACTGAACGTCAAAGATTTTATACAGGAATTTCGAAACTATTATTTACTGTCACAGTATTTCAGACAAATAACCTTTAAAAACCTACCATTGCTTGGAATTGAGGTTGATCTATTCAAATAGATAAACATCCACAAAATGTTATTTAAAGTGAAAAATATATTTTTTTTTCATATTTTTATTAATCTTCGCCATAGACTATGGCACTCAGCTGCAACTTGTTTACACTGTGGACGTGATGTCAGCAACCGGATACAGCTAACAACGCTGATAAGACACGATCTTGATTTCGATTCGATTTTGTTCGGGAGTACGCATCAGGATCGAAACTGAATCAAAATCGACATCGGATCAGAGTCGTAAATCGAAATCGTATCAGTTTCGGGAGTAAGGCCCCAGGACGTAGGCATCAAAGGCTCGCGGCGTCATTTCCGGACTGTGCACTCGTTACTTCTCATTCACTGCTCCTGACTGTACTGTCATATGTTGTCATATAACACAACACACTATCGTGAGAGATCATGGTCACATCTCACAAGTAGTTCACGGATTTCGATGAAAATTGGTATGATAGTAGTTTATGCTGTGGATTATCACATAGGCTACTTTTTATCCCGAAACAGTGCAGTATTCCCGTGGGATAAAGTATTTGCGCGGGCGGAGCCGCGGGCAGAAGCTAGCCTACAATATGGTGGTCATTTTCTTCATGAATATGTACCGGAAATGCTCGATAGACCGTCGACCGTCACAATGACAGTTATTAACGAGTAATGACAGTGGCCGCCATGACAGGCAAACACGTAAATATGTGATCATTATCATCGGATTGACCAATAATAATTATATTATTAATTTCACTGTACATGACAGTAAAATAGAGTATGTATGAAATAGCTTGAACACTGTTTCGCTGCGTTGCCTATGTATTTGGTCATGTATGGTATATTGCTAATAAGAATAAACCTATTTATTGCCTGCTGTGAAAACATGGAACCATTAATAATTAAACAAAGACCCATATATAATATTATAGACGAGACATGTCGAGGTAAAAAGTGTCCACATACAAATTGCGATACTTTTGGGGTTGTTTGGGGCAGTCGAGGTTTGACATTTGTCATCTCGATATTTGCTTTCCCCAGGTTAATCAGTCCGCGTTTACTTGACAAAATCTTCTGAAATCAAGATGAACTTTTTCTTGTTTTAAGTTTTTTTCTGTCAAAGGACACTGAAACCATTCCATACATTCTTGGGCTAAGAATGTAATAAGATAAAAATGGTATATATAGATAGATAGATAGATTTAGATTAATGAAAGCCTCTTGGAAACTTTGTGTAACTTTGGCAATTTGAGAAAAAAGTTATGATCTGTTCGAATCTAAGATCTAAGTCTAAGTCTAAAATCTAAGATCTGAAGCCGCTGTCAAACGTTCCTGCTAAACTCACTGTAATTCGGTTAAACGAGAGTGAATTTGGTTACCGTTGCTGACCGACTTGACCGAACCCGTTGTAGATTTGACCACGGTCGTGATTCGTGACATTTGCAGTTAGCGACCAAACCTATTAGTAGCCTATGGTTTTTTGTTGCAAACACCCACAAGTCATTTAATTTAGGTTAAAGTCAACATTCTTTATTTAAAATAGGTATTTTTAGACACTTTCTGAACGTCGATCTACATGATGCCTACCACCGGTTCGGGAACTAGCCCGGCGAGAAGAACCGGCGTAAGAAACTCGCACAGAATTCATATCTTTATATATATAATTCTACTGTACGTGTGTATGTCACTGAACTCCTCCTAAACGGCTGGACCGATTTGAATAAATTTTATTGTATGCGTTTGGGTGGTGTCCTGGGTGGTTTAGATTCACAAATCAGCCCGGCAGGACAACTCTGTCGGGTCCGCAAGTTATTTTGTAAAGATTCATATTATTTAGAATGTTTTAATATTTAAATTAATAGCTGACCAGAGATATTATCTATTATAGTCTATACTAATATGTATTATGAGGAGGAAATATTTGTTTGTTTGTATTGAATAACTCCGAAAGTGCTGTACCAATTTGATAAAATTTGGCCCATATATAGAGTTGACCGGGGAAGGACATAAACTAATATTTATCGTGGGAAAATGTGGAGTTCCCGCTGGATTTTCTTTTGCGCATTCGAAGTCACGGGATACATCTTGTTCATAATCATTTAAATACGTTTATCCTTAAATAGAGAGCTAACATAAAACTAAAATTGTATAGTCGTTGAGATTGCGTTTAACATTCGAGTTCGTTGAGAAAGTGAAATAAGTTCGTTGAGAAAGTGAAATAAGTTCATTGAAAAGTAAAAAGCGCAAGTATTTTATAATTAACTAGCTTTAGCCCGCGCCTTCGCCCGCGTGGTATACTGTTCTTAGAGAAAAAACTTTTTCAGAAAATAACTCTACTCACTGCAATACACTTCTGTATACAATATTGAAAATGTTTTTTTAGGGTTTCGTACTCAATGGGTGAAAACGGGACCCTATCACCTCGACGCGACGTGCGAGACCACTTGACATAATATATTTTTCGCGTTTGAATATAATATAAAACTTTACAATGTATTCTACACATAAGATATTAATTTTAACTGTATGGTTTAAGAGCTACTATAATGTGTATAAAATGCTTAAAGTGAGAAACGTCCGGCCGGTCTAACCGCAATGTCCCTGCATTTTAAATCTGTAATATCTTCAAAAATATTCATTTAAATTACAAGCTGTTAAGGGCCATATTGATCTATATTAAATGCACAATGTATTAAGGTACTCAATTGGATAAGAATTAATGCTGTATTGCTTAAAATCGCTTCGTAAATAAGACATTATGCCTCGTAAAAAGTAAAGGATAAAAAATGATTACTGGGGTATAACCCTTAGAGATAGACATATGCCATCGCGGACTTTTTTGTAGACCTTTTTTAGGTGTACAATACTGTAGTATATATTTTTGATCTATCTCGTAGGGTTCAGCCAGCGTTTGCAATGTAAGCGCAAAAAATGTGTTTATTTACATTATTAGAAACCTCCAAAATTATCAGTGTTTCCGTACTATATTATGCATGTTATATACATATAAACATTCCACTTGAATCACTCTATCTATTATAAAAACCCGCATCAAAACCCGTTGCGTAGTTTTAAATATAGCATATTTCTGTCGCATACATAGCGACAGACAGAAAAAGCTACTTTGTTTTATACTATGTAGTGATTTGTTAGTGCTAATGATTTACACACGTGAAAGTCGGAAGAATTAATACAAAATTGCACAACAGAAAGTAAAATAATTAGATTTTTTGGCAATTTACAGAATGTCCAACTGACTAATTTCTTCATAATAAATAATATATTAAATAAGTCATATTTAGAGACACATTAACTATGACTAAATTCGGTTACTTGTTATTTTCTACAAATATTACGTAAGAGTTATGATTTAAATAAAATAAAAATTATCGAAATTGATATTTAAATGGTAGGTATTTACGTTTGATTTTTATACAATCTGAAGAAGAGTTTTTAAGAGGAGCACGTCTTATGACGGACACTTACTCGCAGAATACTCATGTTTAATTCCAGCAGGATAGTTTCAAGTTTGCATTCCAAGTTGTAATATTTTTAGATTTTAATTTAAGTAGGTTTAAAGCAGAAATATGTAAATAGATAGAAAATTACATTTCCGAGAATAATTAATTTGTTTCTCCACCAGTTTGCAGGAATGATTTGAGGAATCACCTTTCAGGAACTGTAATTCTAATGCAGGTTAATATACTTAATAATAATATTATTAACATTTGTATGTAAAGATGTGTGGATATTTGTTAACCTATCACGCAAAAACTACTGAACGGATTTTGATGATATCTGGTATGGTAGTGGTTTAGGCTCTGGATTAACACAATATAGGCTACTTTTTATCACAAAAAACACAGCTGTTGTGTTTACGCGGGCGGAGCTGCGGGCATAAGCTAGTTGACTATAACATTATTATATTATTGACTATATCAAGTAATATAAGCTTGTATACCCATGTAGTTGATTAAATTATATTAGATAATGAAAGTATAACATAATACTATCCATAGTTCACGTATCCTGCCTCATTCGCGAACTCAAGTAAATTATTGTTAGGTGAAGGTACGCATAACGTTGTTATATTGTGCCCCGGCAGGGGTCCACGCTGTCAATAGACATACAATATTAATATCTTTTATATTATTATAACAAATTGTTATATCATATATACCTCTATATATATATATTTTTTTTTTCATTTAAATACAAGATAAATTTTGACTTTTATTCATTCCGTTTGAAAATTTGGCGTACAAAAGTAAAATACTATTCGCATTTCGCACTAAGGGACTAGCTACACATTACACTATGTGACCTGTTTAGGGGGGGGGGGGGGGGGGGGAAAGGATTAGTCTTAGGTTTTAGTCACATAGTCCATTTCTTCTAGGAAAATCTCGCGCTTTCTCAAGTCAATTTAAATATGGTGCATAGGTTTGCAAATATTTTCAAACCATATAGTTGTTTTTAAGTACTACATGAAGAGTATTGGGGGCAGCATTCGCTACGGGTGGTCACCGAGGGGGAGGGGGTAAAAAATGGTCACGATGTATGGGTACGTTCGCTAACATTAGCATTTTTTATTATTATTTTACAAAACCAACACCTTAAACACAATTTCGCACAACTACGTCGGCGGGGGTGAAGTTGACGGCGCGGCGAGGGCGGGGGCAGCATTAGATCTCCCGGCCGCGGTTGTGTCCAAGTGCAAGGTCAGTAAACAGTTCCATGTAACATTTCACTTCATTGAACTGAAGGTTAGACGTTCTTTTATTTAACTTCAGGTACCGAAACGGCGAAGAAAAACCCATCCAATTGCGAGTCGAACTCGCGCACGAAGGGTTCCGTAAAGCAAAAAACAGCGATAAAATCTAGTTTTCTGTGTGGAAAAAATATTTATTTTTATTATCTATTCTTAAAGAGAATATGCATCTCAATATATAGAATATTTCCAGCGTCTACCTGTTTCCGTTATTAATATCAAGCAAAAAACGACAAAAAACACGTTTGTTGTATGGGAGCCCCACTTTCTGTTTTGTAGAGATACATCAAAATGTGAAAATGTCAACTAGCTATCACGTTTCACGAGATACTGTCTGATAACAGACGGACAGACAAACAGCGAAGTTTCAGTAATAGGGTATTTTACCCTTTTGGTATGGGAACTTGTCTGTTGTAAGCTACCTAGGTAAGGTATGTCTGAGATATTCAACTAGGACTCGTGAACTGTGCCGCATTAATCTAGCATGGTCTTATCTTCCATAGCTTGAGGAGACCAGACCCAAGCAGCGGTTTAGCTTAGTGGTAAATAAAAAAAAAGGGTGCCAATTTTCGGGTACATAATCAGAGGTACCAGGAACGCAGGAGACGCAGGTGTATAAATTACATAACTGATATTGGAACTCGTATAAGAAATAAGGAGAAGAGATTACGCATTGTGAACTTCCGAGGGATCTTTTGTCTATACTCTATACTAATATTATAAAGAGGAAAGATTTTTTGTTTGTATTATTTTAGGTTTGGAAACTAGTGGTGCGCTTTTGATGTAATTTGGCACTGATATAGGAGTAGACCATGGGGAACGACATAGGCTATTTTTATCACAGCAAAATGTACGGTTCCAGCGCTAGCGGGAAAACATCTACACTAAAATAAAAAAACGACGAGTTTCAATTACCTATATTTTTTTTAAATCTATGTAGAAGTGAAAAGGCACACATGACTTGACAACCTATTCGTAATACTAACCACATCTTGAAAGTTCTTATCCATGCCATCGGTCTTCATAACCTACTAGAGTCTAGAGCCTATGTTAGGCTGGGACTATACGATCCGGAATCCGTTGGGCCGGGGAAAATTCAGAGCATTGAAAAAAGAACTCTTCGCTAATACAATAGAGCAGAAAATCGAACACACAAGCGTCGAGTCAAATGTCAATGTCATATAAGACTGCTCGACACTCGACCCTTCGATTCTCAACTCTATTCCATTAACAGAGTTCTATTTTCAGTGCTCTGAATTTTCCCCGGCCTTACGGATTCCGGATCATACAGTCCCGGCCTTAATAGCCAATCTGTAATAATTATGTGATAAATGAAATCGATGTGCCAGTTCAATCAAGACACGGCGTTGAGTAATTCAGCGATTTATGTATACTGTGGGTGTAGTTTAACGAGAAATTAGTAGTTTGTGTAAACTACAACTAATTATTAGGCATCCACTGTTATATTAATAGCTTACTCACGATAGAAATATACTTGACACTATTTTTTACTTGCTGCATTTCGTGATTGCAGCGACAATCAATATGTTTTTATGTGGTTACCTGAAACAAAAGTAAAACACGATATGTTACAAAATGTGTATAATACGAAGAGTATTTACTGTGGGCTAGGTATAGATAGCCAGTGGCGACCAAAACGATTCAAGTAATTTAATGATATCGCTTAGTCATATGAACACGTCCTACATGCTGTTATTCTGTTTGATGTGGTTCAAGCGGCAATCAACTGAACATCTTTACATCTAGTATAATATAAAGGAATTAAAAATGTACGTCACCTTTGAATTGTCAAGCAGAGAGCGAGCTGATGATGATGAATTATAGCTTAGAACACTCTCGATCATGACGTCAGCTTTCAAACAAAAAAAAACTAGATCCAAATCGATTCATCCGTTTGGGAGCTACGATGCCACGGACCGACACACACACAGACGAACAGACACACAAAGACATCAAACTTATAACACCCCTCTGTTTTCATCGGGAATTAATGATGAAGTCTCTGCCTTTCCTGGTCGCTTACACCTTTTAAGCTTCTAATGCAGTAATACGCAATAGATACTAAGGCGGGTCAATAAGTCCGTGACTTTTTGAATTTCTAACCTCCTTACTGAAAAAGCAACACTACTCCTGTCAACAGGCATCTGTCAGTTGACTCCTATCAAAATTTGAACTTGCTGCGTCAGTTAGTTTGTGTTTTACAGCTATCTTTATCAGACTACATCCAGACTTTATCCAGTAACTTAAGGAAACAATGGAAAAAAGTGAATTTCGTGTGCTTATTAAGCATTATTTTTTGCGAAAAAAAACCATTACCGAGACCAAGGCTAAGCTTGATAAATAATATGGGGACTCTGCACCATCGATTTCAATGGTAAAAAAGTGGTTTACTGAATTTCGTTGTGGCCGTACAAGCACTGAAGATGGCGAACGTCCTGGACGCCCAGTTGAGGTCTCTACACCCGAAAGAATCGAAAAAATTCACGATATGGTGTTGGCCGACCGAAGATTGAAAGTGCAAGAGATTGTGGAAGCCATAGGCATCTCGCATGGCTCAGTGGTTTCAATTTTGAATGATCACTTGGGCATGAGAAAGCTTTCCACAAGTCGACCACAAACGCAATCGTGTAACAACTTCACAGGAAGGTTTGGCGTTGTTTAATCACAATATGGAGGAGTTTTTGCGACGTTTTGTAACCGTGGACGAAACATGGATCCATCACAACACACCAGAGACCAAACAACAGTCAAAACAGTGGGTTTCTAAGGGTGAATCGGCGCCAAAGAAGGCCAAGGTGGGTTTGTCAGCCAATAAAGTTATGGCGACTGTTTTTTGGGATGCACGTGGGATAATCCACATTGACTATCTTCAAAAGGGAACAACAATTAATGGCGAACATTATGACAACTTATTGGACCGCTTCAACCGGTTTGGACAAAAACCGACCTCATTTGGCCAAGAAAAAAGTTATTTTTCACCAAGATAATGCAAGGGTGCACACATGTGCAGTTTACATGGCAAAAATCCATGAATTGGGCTATGAATTGCTCCCACATCCACCCTATTCTCCAGATTTGGCTCCGAGTGACTACTTCTTGTTCCCAAACCTGAAAAAATGGCTCGGTGTAAAAAGATTTGACTCCAATGATGAAGTCATCTCGCAAACAAAGGCCTATTTTGAGGACCTCGACAAATCATATTTTTTGGAAGGGATAAAAAAATTGGAGAAGCGTTGGACAAAGTGTATAGAGCTCAAGGGGGACTACGTTGAAAAATAAAATGATTTATTTATCAAAAAATCTGTGTTTTATTCCAAAAGTCACGGACTTATTGACCCGCCCTCGTAGATAGAGTGATTCAAGAGGAAGGTTTATATTGTGCGAAGCAGGGGCGGGTCGCTAGTTACAAAATACTTTGACAACTTTTTTATTATATTCCATCCTACTCCTACTATAAATGTGAAATTTTGTATGGTGCACGTATGGATGGTTGGAAGGATGGATTTTTGCGAAATGCGATCTACTGAACAGACTTTGATGAAGTTTGGTATGGTAGTAGTTTAAGGAAAACACTTAGGCTACTTTTTATTCCGAAAAAGTATAGTGTTCCCGTGGGATACTGCATTTACGCGGGCGAAGCCGCGAGCAAAATTCAGATACATATAAAAAATACATAAAATTCTGTGAAATTCGATCAAGTTAATGTTGACTTGATCGAATTTCACTGAATATTTTTGTTGTGTTACAGAATAAAAGTTCTTTACTACTAAATTCATATCAGTTTCATGACACTGGGATTACATAAAGTAGCTGCAGGTTTATTAGCACAAAGACAAGGAGATGAGCAGAGGCCAACAGAATACCCATTGTCCATGCAGCTGTATTATGCCCTGATTGAGTCTGAATCAGGGCTTCATAATATGATAGGAGTTCTCGACGTTGGATTAATATTAAGATAAGGAAATTCATTTCATCTTACTAATAAAACATAATATTAGGTCCTTACATATGAAATTGGCGTTTTGTCGTACTGGCCACTTTGATCTCAAATATATCTTCTTTAGTTAGGAGTTCCAATTTCAAATGATTACCGCTATTTAATAGTTTGGTGGACTAATGTCGGTGTCGTTCACTACAGCTTTCTTAAATCTAGCCAGACGATTACGGCAGATGTCTATTGCCAGCAACTGCAAATCATGATGGAAAAGCTAGCTGCTAAACAACCAAGGTTGGTCATTCGCTAGGCCACTGCTGCTTCAGGACAACGCTAGACCACACACTGCACAACAGACGGCTACCAAATTAGAGGAGCTTCAATTGGAATGTCTAAGACATCCACCGTACTCCCCGGACCTTGCTCCAACAGATTACCATTTTTTAGAAATTTGGATAACTTCTTGCAAGGGAAAAAATTCAACTCCGATGGGGCAGTTCAAAGCGCCTTCAAAGATTTTATTGACTCCTGTCCGAATGGTTTTTTTAGTAAAGGAATCAATGAACTACCTATGAGATGGCAAAAGTGCATAGATACGCATAGAGCAATGGATATATCATTGTTTGATTACTTTGATTAAATAAATACATTGTGTTTAAAAAAAATTGCCTTTATGTTCCTCCTTTACAAAACGCCAATTTCATATGTAATGACCTAATATTTCGTATACTTCATAAATATGTTATTAGACTCATCGTCTACTTAATATAATTTTAACCATTCATGACAAACAAACAACTGTTAAGTTTTGGCTTCGTAAATCCTTAGTCAGTCTAGTAGTAGACTGTCTAATTAGCCCTCGGTCCCACGAGCATTTTTTAAATAGGACTGTAAATAAAACTGTGCGCTTATACAATAGAGCTGAAAATCGTGTAGAGTTCGTTTTTCTCTGCGCTAGTACAACAAGTACTTCCGTTTGTTTTTGTGTCGCGAAAACTAAAAAAACTCTCATGGGAACGTATCCTTAATGAATTATTTACGTCAACTAGTAATGTCAAGAACGAGCTGTTAATAATAATAATTACAATGACAATAGTATAGCGTGTCTGAATTACATAAGCGGTGGTTGTCCGCCGACTGTGTCAAGAGCGGCCGCTAGTCCCAGGACTAGGTTTGGTCCGTGTGCTCAACTACACATAACCTAGTTTATATATTTATATATTATTTACACTCATTTAAAGCTACTCAAAGCTAGGGCCCCCTTAATCATAGGCTGTGCGGTGTGCTTGTCTCTGTTGAGTGCTACTTAATGTAAGTGACGAACGAATACTCGCCATTTGCTCGTAAGTAAAAGTAGTGTTAACGGTCGGGTAAAATTTTTTTTTTGTAACCCCTAACGAAAACATAAGTTTTACGTGTCTGTCGGTGGCGACTGGCTTCGTAGCTCCCAAACGGATGAACCGTTTTTGGTCTAGTTTCTTTTGTTTGAAAGCTGCTCTTGGCTATAATTCATCGCCGCACACTGCTTGACAACTCGGGGGTTACTTAAAATTTTCAATTTTGTTTTACCAAATTGCTTACAATACATAAATCTTATAAATTTGTTGATTATTATTATTATAGACTTGAGAATTATAGTAAGTAGACAAGGTTATAGATTCACTAGTATAGTCTAACGTGGAACTCTATCTTAAACTTTAAATTGCAGTTTCACTACGAATAAATTAAACCGATCACACGAAGGGAGAGAGATATGTAGAATTCAATTAAGTGTTCATTTATTCCCGTTAATATTCGGTCCTACGCGTGATCAACCGATATAATAGACCTTTGATCTTAAGGTTTACCTTTGTGTTTAGAGCATTAAACCAAGCTTTGCGTATCAATTAGAATACGAAACTACGAAATACTACGAAAATAGAGTAATGAACGTGGTTAATTCAATTCTAATCCAACTTAATCTAAATACGTATTCACAGCAAGGAAGTGACATTTAAATTGGTACCGTCATCACCATGACTTTATTGTCTCCTTGTTTACTTTACGATTTAAAAACTCGATCTGAACGGACTATATGAGCGTGATAGTAGTGAGGCGATAAGTGTACATTTGCATTAAAACCGCAGTTATTATAACCCGTTACGGTTAAATTGCACGTGCTAGTTTACTTTTACTAAGAAGTAAGCATTAAAATACACCTACTACTGCACTCGTGCAAATAAAGACAAGTGAAGTTCACATACGATAGTCGGCGTTTAGTTTGCAGACTTCATGTGTGCAAGGCCCAGTCTTTACCTAAGCGAGTTTTAAAAACTATCTAAGACTCGCGGCCGAAGCCCGAACGGCCTCTAAATTCACCGGCTGTCTCCTATGTCTGCTTAGCACAATTATAACAAGGAAAGCATGACTTGAGACAGGCTCATAAGAAGCGTTTGAGTTGGGCCGTAGGACGGATTATGTCTGGTCCGTGAGCACGGTGTACCAGGGTCACATAGGACGCAGGTGTTTCGTAAGACCATAACAAAGCGAGCAACTAACGTTCAACAATCGATAGGTACACAGTCGTTTGTATTGTAACAGTACTCGGCGCGGGCGCAGCGGCCGCCTGGCACGGGCTGGTACGGCTCTCCGCAACCGCTTCAGACGATTATCACACCTATAACACACGCATTAAGTTGGTTTTACCTTAACCGCAACAAACATAGCCGGCCCTATGTTTTCCATTTTCTATTATAATCGAATATAAATACAACACCAATTCCTTTGGCTACCTTTTCACAAACATGTTAGAGCTGTTATACGACGACGCAATATATTTTAGACTTTACACTCTTGTATTAAAGTTTATTTTTGAATCACATAAAGAGTTGTGAATAGTTAGAGATGTCCGACGTGCTCAACGTCTGACGTCACGACATTATAATATTAAAGGAATATTTTATGAACATTACGGAGAAAAACGTCGAAAGATACCTATCTTAGTGTTTATAACCATACCATATTGTATTGCTGAGTTATAATAGAGAAACAAAATAAAAAATTGCTATCTAATAATAATCATAAAGCTATATACTTATTATAGACGAGACATGTCGAGGCAAAAAGTGCCCTCACTCAAAGTGCCCTAGTTTTGGGGTTGATTAGGGCAGCGGAGTTTGACATTTGTCATCTTGACATTGGCTTTCTTAATAAGCTTCATAAAATTGACAAATTCTTCTGAAATCAAAATGGCGTAACTTTTCTTGTCTGGAGATTTTTTCTGTCAAATGTACGTCATAGTCCATCTTTAGTTATGAATCATTGCAGATAATACAATTTGTTGGGTTTTATAAAAAGGAATTGTCTGAGCTCTGAGCATAACAGCGAAAGGTGAAAGTGAAGATCCCGCAATTTACACTGCAAATTGGCCCTCAGAAAGAAAATTTTTGCGCCTCTATTCCTTGCATAGTAAATTCAAGACCTTGGAAGAAGCACGAAAATTTTAGTCGTAAGCAGCTGTCGTAAGAGTGAAAGAGAAAGAAAATCCATGTCTTTTCGCTTTTTTTGCGCGAAGGTTGTACCGTCTTGGTGTTCTTTTGGTCTTCCTTTTTACGACGTCGGAATTACGACTCTATGGCACTCGTAATAAGTGTTAGCATGTAGGAACGATATGTTTCTTCTCTTTCTAATAGCCGGGTCTCTATGCCATAGTTACTAATCGGAGTTCAAGACCACAACAAGATTAAAATGGCGCGGGTGCGGCGGTACAAACTGGCGTTGACTGTCAGTATAGAGATTGGTATAAATTGATATTTGACTATTAAAATGTCAATTTTCTTAGGTGGAACACCGTGCAGTTTGTCTAATATATCAATAAATGTAAATATAAATAATAGTAGGTCAAATACAGACGTCGTAATTAGCGATGGCAACTTGGCTAGAGGCTCAGGAAGCGGTACAGGGATAGGCAGCACTGATAAATTTAATAACAAATAACAATCAAATGTACACAATACGTCACAGGCATTTGGCGCTGGCTAAACCATGTACGAAACTTGATCAGAATTGGTCTCTACTGGACCTATTCAATGCAAACAAACAAATATTTTCTCGTAAATTATCCTAGTGTATATAGATTATTATACAATAAAAATTTGGCAAAATATATATATAGCAGGCTAGCGCTAGGTCTAAAGTTATGTTATTCCAGGCTATTTTTCTACAGGTCTTGCACCTTTTCTTTCTACGCAGTGTATTTACACAGTCCTCTGGTTAACAGCTAATTAACTGGGACAGACCTCGGGCTGTGTTTACTTTGCGATATATATATATATATTTACATAGCAAGGGTTCCGTACTTAGAGTTTACGGAAAAAGAAAAGGCTTGGATCGTCTGTCTGTGGCAGGCTCTAAAGTTCATTTTCTAGAAAACTTTTAAAAAAGGTTGGTCTTATGTTCTTTGGTTGTTTGTTAAAAATGTACTCGAACCTTTAGCCCTCGTATCCACGGTAGTTTTTTGTGGTTGCGACAGAAAAAACTGCACTGTAAATAGAACTCTGCGCTGATACAGTAGAGTTACTTACTTACTTAGTAATACTTTGATTATCAGCTCTACTGTATTAGCACACAGTTCTATTTACAGTGCTGTTTTTTCTGTCGCGACCACTGAAAAACGCTCGTGGGAACGTAACCTTACTTATAAATTTCATGTCTATTTTATCCCCATGAGCATCTATTAACAATTCAACACATTTACGGCCGAATACTGAAACAATAGTTAAATTAAGTGACTCTAAAGTCACATGCTGTCCTTGTCATTTCGGCTAGCGAAGACAGCGACAGCCTGTGTAGGAAGGCTCTTAATTTTGATAAGCGTTTCAGTATTCGGCCGTAATGAGCCTGTTTCAAAAAGTTAATTTTGACGAGTATTATTAGCATGTTTAGATAATTAAATGAACACAAGTACGTCACACTTCTATTTTTAAATCATTACAAGTGTGTTTATTTGAACTCAACGGCAGCGGATAACTCATAACCAAAAATAACGAAACTATAATACCAACATTATAATATATTATTATAATACACATAAGTTACACGACTACTTTATCACTCAACTGTACGAATGGTAGGGCACTCGAGTTAAACGAAAAATAATATCCACATGCATCTTGTTAGCGGTCTCTTATCTCTCGGTACCTCAGACTGCTCTTCACCAGGATTACAGACGGCAGGGGGTTTATCGTAAAAAGCCTTCGCGGAAACCACTCTGTGAAAGAGTTGTACTGGGACAGATAACTAAATTGTTTGCTCTGTTTTTCTGATATAAAATCTTGTTTTGAATGTCATTTAAACAATATTTTTAAGTAAGTGGAAAAGTAGATAGGTATAGACTACAGAACCCCAATTTCATTCTACTTTTATTGAAATATAAACTAATCGTCTTGATATCATAAACAGATGTTTGGAGTTACACCAATCAAAACGGGGTCGACGTTTGCCGTTTATAAGAATACCATTTTGCAGTTTTAGACTGGATTGTAACTGTTACTAATGCAGGAGTTAATTATCAGATGCGACCTTTAGTTCGTTTACTTAAAGAATAGGTTTAGGGCAAAATATTATGAAGTCTGCAATCTGCATACGATACGTCGCGCGTCGTATACGAACTTTCAACGTATTTCATAGTTTTGAAGGTAGTTTACGTGTCGGAACCATTATGGTTGGTCATGTCCGTCCGTCCGCGTTCGGCTTACCGTCCAAACGGTTAGTGCTAGAAATATGAAACTTTGCATGGATGTGTATTTACTTTATTTACTACGTCAACAAAGCGCTAAAATAAAATCACGAAAAACATTTATTTTTAGTACCTTTTTTACTCTTTAGGTACCTCGTAAGGTAGGGATGTTTTTTTTTCGCGTCTACGTCTACCCCATAGTGTTGGGTATCATTAGATAGGTCTTTTAAAATAATCGAGGGGTTGCTAAGAAGATTTGTTGATATAGGCATTTTTGTTAAAATAAGCCGCTTGTTAAAATAAAACAGCTTTCATAATTGCCTTATTTCTATTTGGATATTTTCCTACGTGTAAAAATTTAGTATTTTTAAATAAATTAAGAAATAATTAGGTGTTTAGAACTTGAAAAAAGTAAAAGAAATTGGATTTTATGAGTAGTTTTGTAATTTATATGCATTTCGAATTCACAAAAAAGTTAGTTTAGAACTTGAAAAAAGTAAAAGAAATTGGATTTTATACTAGTTTTGTAAATATGCATTTCGAATTCACAAAAAAGTTGAAATATATTTTTAAAACAATGTATTTTAAACCTACATACTTACATCAAATAAAAAAGATTTACCATGGTTAAACGCGCAAAATTACGACATATTATCAGAAAATTTGTGCAATACATTTCGTAGCAACATTACTAGCGTGTTTGTAAACTGTTTTATTTTTCAGAACAAGTTAATTCAAATATGCAATAAAAAAAATACAGGAAAATACCGTATTATGGCCGCCATGTTCGTTGACGTGGCACAAAATCTGTCTCGCTCTCACCAGGGCAGCAGATGTGCGCAGGCAATTTATCAGCGAATTTGTTTCGACCTCCTCGCGGTGTATGTTTGTCGGGTAATCCCGGCAGACATCCGCGGGACACGCGCGACGTGACGAAGTAACACCACGCGACGCGACGCAGTGACAATCTTATCAGATGAGATTCGAGACATTTACACAATTTCGCGTCAGTACGGACTACGGAGAAAGTTCATTTGATATCATTATGAAAAGTGAAAAGAAAAATGTCCACCAAGGTTTCCAACGAGTATCACTTGGATATTATATTACACTAGCTGTTGCTCGCGGCTCCGCCCGCGTAAATATAGTATCCCTCGGGAACACTACTTTTTCGGGATAAAAAGTAGCCTATGTTTTAATCCAGAGTCTAAACTACAAACATACCAAATTTCATCAAAATCCGTTCGGTAGTTTTCGCGTGAAAGCGTAACAAACATCCACGCTTTCACATTTATAATATTATTATACGAGTATTAGTAAGGATGTACGAGTATACAAGTTATATGTAACTACGATTTTGGTAGAATTTTTGAAGATTTTTTGAAATTATGTAGTACGTACTCTGTAGTCTGTAGTAAGTAAATTATCGACAAAGTTCCTGCTCGACTAGTTTCCAAACATTTTCCCTGCACAAGGAAGCCTCTAAATATATTTTAAACACAAAGGAAGTGGTCGCAACGACTGCAGACGTGGTTAAACTAAGTATTTACATGCGAGTATGTGTGCGTGCGCATGATACAACGGCGCTGTTAAGCTATTTTCATCTTATGCCTGGTCTAACGAGAACTTGTTCGATAGCACGGAACCAATCTGTATAATACAAACATTGCATGGTTAACAATATTGTCTCGTTATTTCAGTATTAGTTATCAGTTTCCACGGATTTTTTTTTGTTGCGGAAGAAAACTACCCTATAGTGGTGATTTTTTATTACGTTTGGTGAGAAACGGAGTGTAATAGGTACATGAAATGGAGTACTATGGCATACTTAGTTTCCTTTTTGTTTCTTTTTTCTAACTTGGTGTATATAAATTGGTTTTACAACATCGTTTTTACATTTTTGCTGCAGTCGCCGCGCCGGGCCGGTAAGTGGCAAGACAGTCATTAGCCCTAAACTTCATAGGACCACCTTTAATAATTACACGACAGTATTAATAATGTTTCTACTCAGAATGTAGCGGGAACTTTTGTAAGGTACCATCATGATGTTATTATCAAAGTCGTTACCTACTAATAAAAGTAAACGTCCTGGTCATAACGCTGCGTCCCTGATATCGCATTACAGTGCCTTTCACTCTCGCACACACAAGTTTATATCTCTAGCTCTGTCGCACCCTGTTATTTTTTATAGCCGAGTGCACCGAGTGGCGGTAAAGGCACGCAGGTTCGACTCCCATTGTGCTTTTATCTTGTCCATGTTCCGTAGCGTCGTTGCGGAAAATATTCTCATTTTCACATATTCCGCTTCACAATGGATTTCATACAGAAAGTACCTCAAAAGTGGGATCAAAACCCTCTTAAAATGCTGCAGTCCTTGGCAATTTCATAATATTCTATATATATAATTTGGTCCCAGGCGTGACTGCGGTACTACTCAATTCGTATGCGGCGAGCGACTCCAAATTAAAATCACCACTGATAGTCGAATAATTGCATTAGCAATTTAAAACTACCCGCACCCGCCTACGGAACTTCGCTCCTTCCGCTCGTATTTTTCGATTTTTAATTCAATTTTATCTTTGAAGAGTGGACGACAGCTTGATAAATAAACATATGAAATAAACAAAAACTACATAATACTATCGAAAACAAAGCTGTAAAATCGACTACAATATAATATCGAATATATATTGTTATACCTAAATTATAATTATATACCTAATATGAAGTATCGTCTGAAGTCGTTATTTGTCTCAGTCCCTCTCTTAACATCAGAACTTTTATTATATTAATAAGATGGAAAATCTTCTTAGTCTGGCATTTTGTACTCAAATTACATCAGCCCTACCAGGTACCAGGGAATGAGAAGGGGCAGGAGGTTGACAAATGTCAGTCACAACTCACAAATCACGGCGACGACGGTCAGCGCCAGCCCGCTATTCAAATAACCCGTAATAGTTCGAGATGGATATCTAACTCTATTTGTTGTAAGTGCTTTCGACTCCTCCAAGGGAAAAAGAACTCTTAAATTGTAAAGCATAATATGGCTGAGAGAATAACGAAAACTGTGGCCATTGTTAGATTGAATTGTTACTACGTAATATTATTTACTGTGTAAATTTTCAAAAAGAGGTTTTTAGGTATACTCGAGGCACAGATAAAAGAGACGAAAGTCTATATATTTACTCTGTGCTCGAGGTACGAGTATATTATAAATTATATATAGGTAACTAGCTTTTGCCCGCGGCTCTGCCCGCATAAATACAGTTTCCCACGGAAACACTGTACTTTTTAGGGATAAAAAGTAGAATATGTGTTAATTCAGAGCTCAAGCTACTACCATACCATACCATACCATACATACATAATAATAAGTATGAACTGGGTACTTAATTGGATTAAGAGAAATGCTGTATTTCTTAAAATTGCTTCGTAAATAAGCCATTTCTCGTAAAAAGTAAAGGATGAAAAATGGTTATTCTGGGTTATCCCTAAGAGATAGACATATGCCATCGCGGACATTTTTGTAGACCTTTTTAAGGTGTACAATACTGTAGTACATTATTTTGATCTACCTCGTATGGTTCAGTCAGCGTTTGCAATGTAAGCGCAAAGAATGTGTTTATTTACATCACATTCTAGAAACCACTAAAATTAATAGTGTTTTTCTACTTTAGTAGGCATGTTATATACATATAAACCTTCTTCTTGAATCATTCTATCCACTAAAAACCCGCATCAAAATCCGTTGCGTAGTTTTAAAGATCTAAGCATATATAGGGACCGACGGAAAAAGCTACTTTGTTTAATACTATGTAGTGATACTGATGTTTAATCAGCGTAACTTGACAATGTAGTGTATGTCCATCCTCAGAGCTAAGTCGACTGAATATTAGCAGTAAACTAACATCGTAAAGCTTATGATCCTCTAATCAGAACATAGATCTTCCTATGTCAGGGACGAAGTCAAAGAATATATATTACTAACGTAAAGAATCGTCACTCCACCGATTTACACGATTAAGTCCAGCCACGCACGACAGCTCGCGGCTGTGTGTGGCTGGGCGAATGCGGAGGCGGGCGGGGCGTAAGATTTTCCAGCCAGGACTTTCGTTCGCGGGGCTGGCCGCTGGTCGTTTCGTCCTTTTACATAATTGACAGTATAATTTCATAATATTTATGATAGAGTTGTCTGACGCGACGTTTAAAACTATTTCGGTGGCAACCTTAGGCTTACGTCAACATGACTGACATTCGCCGGTGCTCGAGCTGTCATTTGTAGAGAGTGTCGCCCCTATGACGCAGTGCTATTGAACTTTATTTACTACACTAGAAGAGACACGTTTCAGTGTAAGAGTTGGAATTTCGAGCTGCACAGAGCTGCGTAGCGCGGAGCCGCTCTTGCAATGAAACGTATATCTTCTTTTGTAGTGAAAATAGTTCAATTTTGAATGGCTATCCTAAAAATGCCCCGCCGCGTCGGGTGAGCCGACCCTGTGTGAGCTGACCCTTACAGGTTACGATACAACTAGTCTTTGCAAGTGAAGTATATTATATTGTAACTAGTGGTCGCGCAGTGCAGTGGTCGAAATTGGTTGAATTTCGACCACTGCACTGCGACCACTAGTAATAAATATTAAAGGTATACTAATACCTACCTGAGGGAAACTGTATAACTTGTATATAAGGCACAAGTACCTTCCAACTTGTATATAAGTATTATATACAACGCAATAAGATTTCACAAATTGTTGTTAAGGTACATAATTAGTGGATTAAATAAGTAGCCCCCGAATTTTCAAAGCAATATGCGAGCTGATGGTGATGAATTATAGCTAAATCATGTCAGCTTTCAAACAAAACAACTAGATCAAAATCGGCTCATCCGTTTGGGAGACACGAAGCCACGGACAGACACACATTAAACACACCCCTCTGTTTTCGTCGCGGCTAAAAAAATACACTTACTTTAGAATTATGGAGTGCAGGCCCAATTACTGTTTAACATACCTGTAACGAATAAAACAATTATTACTAAAACATAATTACTAACTAAAAATCAGGTTATGTGATACCAATAGTAAAACAAATACTAGGCTAACATAAAATAAAATTACCTAAGTATTGCATCGCGTTTTCAATTATTTTATAATTAGCTTATAAACTATTATATTACTCGATTACTTACTCAATACACTCGGTAGAGCAACGTTCAATCAGACCGCGACAACGCCAGTTAAATGAACCGGCTAACTTAACAGCTAATTGATTAGTTAAATGTATCGCTACCAGCTGCTTTGGCCGTTGTCTTTGTAACCCCCGATGAAACAGAGTAGCGTAGAGAATAGGTAGCTTCAGTAACAGCCAATATTAAGGAAAGACGACCAGTAAACAGCTACATAGTTAGCTTTCGATTTGATTGCACTACTACAAGCGTACGGTGTGTCCAGGATTGTGTGGAAAAATCGTGGGCCGTTGAAGGGGATGTCAAAATTTTCCAATTTGGCTCGATCTATGAAAACTGTTTCTCTGTAGATAGATAGATATACACTTTATTGCTCACATTAAAGTAGGTATCATTTTACTACAAACTAAACTTATAACTAAATGTGGGCAAGCGCGGCCTTATCGCTACAAGCGATCTCTTCCAGGCAACCCTGCAGGACAGGAGAGGTAAATTAAGTAAACAAATAGCTAATATAGATAATATATAGATAAACAAGTAATTGCATGAATAATAATTGTTATATCGTAAATTATAATGAGCAAAAGCTTGCAATTCGATTCAATTCGTAATATATTATAAGAAAGATATAAACTTACTTGTCATTTATTATAAATAAATATACATGATAAGTACGTAAGTATATGTTATCTACTCTGTGGTAACAGCTTTATATCGTAACGTTGACTACATACATCGTCGTGAAATTACGCGGCAAGAGTTTGTTAGGGGGATCTACGTAGAGCCTTATAGGGGTTTAATAAGGTGACATTGAAGTTTCCTAACCATTCATAATATTATGAAATAATGGTGTCAGAACGAATATGACGATCAGATAAACAGCTTGATAAACACTTGCATTACATACTGACACTACTTATCATAAGTTATCACATCTAAATTCTGTAACTATTTCTGAAGCATTAGTTTAACTTAGGGTTGCCACCCGACTGGTTTTCCCAGCACATGTCCTAGTTTTTACAGTGTCCTGGGGTGTCCTGGATAGTTTTATAGCAGCGTCCTGGGGTTCTGATAACCCTGATTAGGTCATGTTTTTTTAAAATTCTCGCTCCACTTTTACAATTTCTCTTTCTAATTTAACTTTATTAAAATACTTTTATAAACAAAATATTAGCATTACAACTATTTCATTTAACTTATTTTCACTACATGATATTAATTCAAATGTTGCATCTGTTTTTCTCCTGGTTTTTTTCCAATTTCAAATCCTAAATTTTAAATTTGTCGTTGTCAACCCTAGTTTAACTCGAACTTCATAAGGTTAAAGTTAATAATTGATGTGGCCTGTGATATTTATCGGGAAATAAGCAACAAAAGTCGGTCGTAGTTATTTTAATTCGAACATAAATCTATCTCGCTATGTTTTGATGAAAATACGTTACGATAGTACGGTAATCTATATGAATCTATACGAATATAAATAATAATAATAAATGTTTATTATTATTATTATTATTATTAATAATAATAATAATAATATTATAAAGAGGAAAGGTTTGTTTGTTTATTTGCATTGAATAGACCCCGAAACTACGGGACCGATTTTGATGGAGTTTGGCACAGCTGATATACGGCCACATAGGCTACTTTTTATTGCGGGATAATGTACGTAATCTATTTTCTGGGAGTTTTGCGGCACACACATACGCGTGCTATATCTACTACTACCTATAAAGAGGAAAGATTTGATTGTTTGCTGCTGGCTTTGACTGATTTTAATAAGATTTGGCACAGATATAAAGTAGCCCACGGGGAAGGACATAGGCTACTTCGCTAGACTAGTCGCGGGCAACATCTAGTAAGATTAATAACTTTATAGTCAGCGTTGTATATCGCTCAGTGTCCGACTGACCAAGTCAACTAACCCTATAACGGCCGGGGTAAACGACGTCTGCGGGTCGCAGGGGTCGCAGAAACAGCGGCCAACGCCGTCAAGCGGGAACTGTTCCGCGGGATTTTCTTTAGCGCGTACAAAGTGGCGGGAAACATCTAGGATAATATAATATAATTTCATACATTTTTGTGAGTCATGACGTGGATTGGTGTGATATGAAAAAACGTGATGATTTATATGGCATGGCATCCTTGTTCAGTCCAGGACATTCACGGTACACCACTTATGAACCTTATTGCCATATTGATAAGGTAGAAATTCGGCACACCGCGTTTTTCGGCGACCGTACTTAGCACAGTGAATGAATAATCAACCCAAGTGTTTAAAGTATTTTTTGATGATCACACAAACAAATAAATTAAAGTTTGGGATACGATAGGAATGATGATAAAAAGCCCTTCTGTGAAATATTTTATAACCTGTTAATATGTTTCAATTATACCGTAGATTCCATTTTTAACAGTTCATAGGCACAAAAAACAACTTTTTAAAATAAAATTTGATATTGCTACAGTTTATATCCCAATTCCTTAAGTCTAAACATTTATGGTTTAGACTTAAGGAATTGGGATATTAAATTTAGAAATATTAAATATAGAGAGAATAGAAATATTAAAAATAGAAATTAAATGTATCTTTGATACTCTAGAAAGTACAAACATTAATTCCAGACTATGTAAGATGCACTGAACTAGTTAAGTAATAGCTAATAGCTAAATCGCCACTAAAACAGGAAGCAATAATGGAGTTGATATCCTAGGAGCTCCACAGACTCCACGGTAAAGTCTATAACAGTACCCCCCCGGCGACCGAGTGTTAATTGGCCGCTGTATCTGCGACCCGCAGACGTCGTTTACCCCGGCCATCATAGGGTTAGTTGACTTAGGTCAGTCGGACACTGAGCGATATACAACGCTGACTATAAAGTTATTAACGCCCACGATTTCGTGTGAGCAAATGGAAATCTCGCTGGAACCGGACATTTTCCTGCGATAAAAAGTAGCATGTGTCCTTCCCGTGGTCTACTCTATATCTGTGCCAAATTTCATCAGAATCGGTCCAGTAGTTTCAGAGCCTATTCAATGCAAACAAACATTTACTCTTTACGATAGTAGTGTAGATTTTATATTTTATGGTTTTTGGGTTATACAATTGGTTTGGTTTATTATGGGTTTACTCGCTTATTCTTGAATAATTTATAACATGTGAATTCGAACAGCTTAAAACTGTATTATAAAATTTTAAGGCAAAAGCGGGACCACAGTACTTTTTCGGGATAAACTGTAGCCTTAGGTTTTATTTATATTAAATTTCATCAAAATCCGTTTAGTAGTTTTTGCGTGAAAGAGTCACAAACATCCATCAATCCATATCAATCCATCCAGCCTCCTAAGCTTTCACTGTTTTTGCTACTCTCCCATTCGGGCGTTCCAACGAGTAAAGCAATTTTTCAAATCAATGTTATTATGACTTACGCTTCTAGGGGGAAGTAAGTGTAGGGCTACGGTCAATTGGCTACAATTGTCGTGTCCGGCTACTAGGAGCACATGAGTATAATAGTGACCCATCGTAGGCAAATTGTGAGTGTCTTCTCTTCCAAATATTTTTAAACCAACTTTCAGAAAAGCGAAAATTCCGCTACTTTTAATATCGTAAGAATATCGTAAGAGGAAGGGGTTTTAGCAGATGCATCCACTGATGGTAAGCACTAAGGGATTACCTCCGCCTAATAGCACCAGCAACACTGGAGGTGTTCTATGTGTGTTACCACTTGTCCTATAAGCCCACACGGGCAGTACGGCCCGTTGCCTCCGGTAGGTTTCCTAACTTTCTCTGGTTCCAAGACAACCCAAAGCTAGCGTTAATTCACGCCGGTTTTCGCATGGCAATGATATCTCCCCGGTGAAGCCAGCCCGTTTGCGCCGAAGCGCAGATCTCCCAACAAGCGTTATTTCGTGCCAGTATTCTGTGAGGCCATGATATCTCTCGAGTCGGCCCGTTCTTCACGAGTCTGAGGAATCTCTTGTATCGCAATTTCCAAGTGATATCTCGTCGTGATGACCAGGGTACCATGAGATGGGTGTAGCAGGAAGTTGCCTATTGTTCTCCACTCAATCAGACATCGGGTATTGACCGGTCGGTATGTTCGCTCAATAACACCAGTTCCGGCGTTATTTGTAGGAAGAGCTCCATTGATGAATAGATTTTATGACGAGCCAAAGTATATCTGTAATCTGTATACGATCTATACCTAATCTATATATTACTCTATGATTCACATAGCTTACACTACTGAACAGATTGGGCTGAAATACGGTCCAAAATCTGTATGGAGAAACCACTTTCTCCGCGACTGAATGTTATATCTATTATTTGCATTTACAAAATTCTCATAAGAAATGGCTTTAGTCAGGTTTTTCAGTCGTTTTTATCACTTCATCAGGTTATCCCTCCAGCGCCCGCTCCGGTACAAAACGCCCCGACATTTCATTTCTTTCAATTTCGCTGTAATTTACTTTTATTCAAGCAATCGTCTCACACATTAAGTTAATGTCGCGAAACGTTTTGGATTCCACGCGAATACGGTAATGTAAAGTAAGATATGTTTATGTCAATATCGTATTTTTATGTTTTGTAACAAGTTTTCTCCTAAAGAATGTAATATTATACTTGTAATCTCTGATGTTGCGGGTGTTCACTGGCCATGGAGCACTATCAGGGGATCCGTATGCTCGTTAAAAAAATATCGATGTACCTACATGTAGAAAAAAAATCTAAAAAAAATAATATACTTAGCTATTATTATAGGTGCACAGTACTTAAAAATGTAATCATACCTGAAAAGCAATTGTAATATTTTCTCGAGCAAATTCTACGAACGGAATGCGCAATTATATCTGACATAAATTGTCTCCTGGCGGTTATTACAAAATTCTCGTATAAGTAGCTAATGCATAAGAAATTTAGCAAACGAGATATAAATCATGTTGGAATTGCTAAGAAAGAAGTATCTTTTATTTATTACCTTTTCGTACAGGCAAGCTAGAACATTGTCGTTGATATTGTGATATCTAATTATTGAAATGTCATTGTCATTTCTGTTTAGTGTGGCCCAATCTTAATCATACTATCTATGTAAATCTAAATATTTAGTAGGTACTTTCATCTCAGCACTAATAGGCGAGCAGGCGGTTGACGAAAAGTCGCTTAGAAACAGGACAATCCGACCACGGTGAGATGAGCGGCTAAAGTAATGATACCTTACTTTTTTAACACAAATGACCTCTTGTTTTTTTTTAAAACAGCCCAGGAATATACTGTAAAAATGTATTAGAAAATAACATTATCTGTAGAAGTAACATCGAGTTGAGCACGGAAAAATTTAAAAATCACTATTTCGCGATTTTTACAAAATAACTGCATATTTCTCGATGATGCTTTAGAGCAAAATAAATTTCATATTCGGATTCAGCGACCAAAAATACGCAAGTATCATGTACTTTGGCCACTCAGCTCACCGTGGTCGGTCCACCTTGTTTTTTGATCCTTTCCCTACTCGCCTATAAGACTGCAAGAACTCAAGGAGGTTTGAGGTTGAAAAGCCATCGCCGATATCAAAGAGTAAATAAATCAATATCTCAATTATTTGTTAACTTTCTCTCTGTTTATGATACCCTTGTCAGTGTTACCCGCAGCTACGGAGTTAACATTCTGATAAGTGATAACTAAACCATGGGGGCTAACCTTCTATAACGGTTAAGGTCAAAGTTATGATAATAATAACATAGTTAAACGCTCTGTAAGCTTCTGTAATAGGGATGATGACTATTTCGTTTCATTAATTAATATACTCAGATATATTGAGGCAACTACTTGGTAAATGTTAAAAAAAATTATGTGTAGTTTAGTAATTATATACATCTAAAAAGTACAAATAAGTCATTAGTTTACTTGCATCATATACAAAAACATTAATTATGATAAGTATGAACTTAAACGCACAAATATCGGAGATATTTACAAATATGTTCCTGCGGCCGTATGCTTCATACACTTTATCCTAGGGCTGACGTGAGACGTCACAGCGTGGTACGACTTTAGTATGCAGCGTTTTCACGAGACTTGCGAAATTTTGTATACAAATCTCTGTACCTTTGAGAATATCGACTTTTGATATACTGTTTCTTCTGAGAAGTGACTCATATTTAAGAGTACTTCATTTATATAATAAAAAAATAGTCATCTACCCTATTATTATAAATGGATGAAAGTTAGTATAGTCATATAACATGTATAGATCTCGGTTTTGGCATCATAAAATAATAATTTTATGTTTTAGGGGTGGCCTATAAAGTTGAATCGTTGAAAAGGGGGGGGAGAACTTGTAAATCACTTGGTAAGTTCACAAGTCTTGTATGAAACCTCGCCTTTCCTTGATAAGGCCTATTCAACGATACTATGGAACCCTAATACTTTATTCGCGATAGTGGGTTCTGTAATATAATGACAGCTCGTCACACAGAAACAGCCTCGCGGGTGAACGACCGAGCTTGCGTCACGAAGGACGCTGCGGATCAGTGAACGGGACATCTTACTTTCTATGGAAAAATTAATACTAATGGTAGGAGGTCCTTGGGCACCTTTGGCAGTACCTGCAGTATATTTATACTAGGTGGTAGGTACAATATTATGATTTGTGATTACTAATCATAATATATTAATACGTAAAACGAAACTTTTGAGTAATTTTACGAGTTTAGCGTAGCGGATGAGTGTGAAATTTGGCACATTTAAAGTTTATATGGAAGGAGGTGTGCAGAAAGCTAATATTATTTTAAATAATGCTTAGAAATATGTACATAAAATTAATAAAAATAACAACAACACACACTACCTCAGATTATTAACACACACTACCGTGCGCTTGATAGATACAATTTCCTTACACGGTGACGTTTGTCAGTCTGTCACAACATTTTAATTTTTTTCTAGCTCGGGGGCAAAATATGATTATGAAGTTCAAACTTATAATTTTATTATAATATCAATTATTATTATGGCCAAATTTCGACCACAGGGCGATCTATCTATCTCTATTTCGATCGACATTTCACATTACTTTTAGTCCCACAACGGACCAGGAGCATATGAGGACTTAAGCGATGTTTTCAAGTTCGCTGATGATTCAAATCAAAAAATTTTTTTTGAAATCAAAATAATTTTTTTCTTCAAAATTGGTATTTTTAAATACTCTTTTTGAACGTCGTTACTACGTGATGCCTACCACCGGTTCGGGAACTAACCCAGCGAGAAGAGCCGGCAAGAAACTCGTCTGGGGCCATCTTTTACCAAAAAGATGGAAAATTATTCTTTTAAAATCAAAATTATTACAATGTTTGCTTATGTCTATGTAACAAATAATAACATAAGATAAGGAGCCACCTTATTCCCAAGGTGTGCCGTCTTGAATGAAGTCATTAATTTTATAATACGCTTTGGCACACAAACGTTCTTTAACTACTTTTTTAAACTTATTAATGGGAAGGTTTTGAACCTTTTCTGGGATTATATTGTATAAGCGTATACATTGGCCTTTAAAGGATTTACTACTATTTTTTTTAGAGATTTTGAAGTTGATTATAAAAACGCTACTTATACGAGATATTGAGGCCTACGTTCGTCAGTGGTCGGCGATAGGCTGATGATGATGATGACTTAAGATGTGAAACAAATGGCGTAAGAGGATGTAATATGTATACTGTATTTTTCTCGGGTCAAGAGAAAACTGTGGTATCGTAGCTCCCAAACGGATGAACCGATTTTGATATTTTTTTTGTTTCGAAGCTGACGTGATCAAAAGTGTTCTTAGCTATCTTCATCAGCTCGCTTACTGTTTGACAATGACGGGTTTTACTTAATTTTTTATTGTATGGCCATCCTGTCTCATCCGACAATACAAATATGACTTTGACTAACACTCGTCACACGTCGTCGGGTCGCGTCTGAACTCCGCCGTCACCGTCCGCGGCGAATGTATGTGATTGATGGCAGCCAATTGTTTTTGCTTTGTGTCCATGTCATCAGTTGTACGTGAATGTATGGTATTCAAAATGGAGGTTATTTGATGGTGATAAATGTATAACAGATCAATAATGGATTCAGAAGAGTGTTCCACGTTAGTATAACCTACAATATATTTAATGTATGTAGTAAGCGAGTACGCGCGCGTATAAAACTACAAACACCCAGACTCTGCCTATTAAATCCAGCAATAATACATATACATTCCAGTCTCGATATGTCAAAACTGCAAAATGGTATTCTCATCAACGTCAAACCAATATTTAACGGGTTTCGATTGGTTCAAACTCAAAAAATCAGTTTAAGTTATTAAAACAATTCACTTATAATTCATCGAAAGTAAATTGAAAGTCTAAGTTAAATAGAAGAATTCTCGTATTTATACTACTATTCGTATTAATAGCTACGTTCCTGTGTGGTTAGCAGGAACAATTGACAACAACGTATTCTTAACTTTATCGAAAGAGAATTGTATGAAAATTATGACAGAGCTCATACAATTGACATCCGATAACGTTACGAATAGGTAGTTTGTTACCAATTGTTCCCACTTGGGCTACTGGTCCTTAAAGTCCGCAAAACCCTCGGGCCCCCGGTAACCTCACTCAGTCGGCGAAACACGCAGTAACCGACTTACAATCGTTTAGCTGGAAACCCCTCTATTTTAATCAGAACCTCCTCATAAGAAACAACAAATATCTCGCATTCAAACGTCAAAACGACTCTAACACGATATATCAAGTATAAAAACACGAGAACATATTGTGCCGGCAGATTCCGAGACCCAGTGAAAGTTTCCCACGACCGCGACGCTTACGACACACACACACACACACACACATATATATATAACATACAAATACATACAAAACAGGCTGACGAGCGATGGTACAGGACGACCTTGCTAGACTAAAGGGTAAAGGTATGTTTAGGATTTAGGTGAAACTAAAGCAGACTTACAAAATACCATCGCAATGTTTTCATCGTAATACCTACGGGTACATTTAAAGAAAGGGTCTGAAACAAATGTAGTCCACATAGGACTTGTCAACCAAATGTATATAGACTTAATTTGTTTCGAACCCTTTCTTTGAGTGAACGCGATAAAACTATGCAAGTACCTGAAACTTTAGCGAAAAATAAAAAAAATACATAGTTTGTTAACACAAGTTAAATGCGAATTTCTACTTTTTTACTTGTTACTTTTTAATTATCAATTTCTTGGAAAATAAAATAATTCTAATTCTAATTCTAATTCGAAATCTTCATGATATTATTTTTAAATATACATGAAGCAAAAACGTTTTACATCTTTTGAAGAAAATTATGCGAACGGATAAGTATGAAATTTGGCACAATTAAGGTTTATCAGGGGGAGAGGTGAAGTTCACTAATATTTTTTTTACAATAATGCCTAAAATACAATAAATTGATAAAAATAACGTTATTTTGTTATTCTACCCCATCGTGTGTGGTATCAGGATCAGGTATCGTTGAATAGGTATTTAAAAAAATAAAGGCAAGGCTTCATACATGACTTTTCTATAAAGTGAACCATTTTGTGTTTATAATCGGCTTGGTCCCCTTTGTAAGTTTCCATGCTGATAAACTCTTTAGGAAAATTATTTTGAGCGAAATAGGACAATATTTTTTTAAGTAATTAAAAGAAAACCTATTGCGCGTTGATAGTTACGGAACCCTCCTTAGACATGTCGTGACATGCTCTTGGTTGGGTTAGGTTATTATAACGTACCTAAGATGCAAAAGAACCCTCATTAATATCAAAACTTAAAATTATTTGTATTATGGGCGAATTGTAGTAAACACAATGATACTGCGACTTCAACTCGTACTAACAGTATAGATCGTAAAAACCCCTACGACATCCATAATCGTAAACAACACATTAGTGGAATATTTTCACTAATGGCGCGGTAATTCCCCGGACAATTACTAGCCATTTTTATTTTTTTATTAAATGGAGGGTGAATGACGCGTTATCGGAGAAAGTACTATTTGTCCAAACGAGTCGCGTGCCTGGAGGATGTAATGTCGCTATTGTCCTTAATTAGCCCTACAAGGGCTCTAGAAGTTTTAAAAATCAATAGAGTACCAGGCTCGCAGAAAGATAGAGCACAAGTTTTTGGCATATTTCCTATCGCTTTCTATTTAATTTTGTGTGAGTGAGGATCGTGGAGCAGACTGTGAGGACGGAAATGTGTAACACTACCTTTACGATGGTTGGCAGTATTGTGTTGTGTAGCGTTGATAAAGTTGGCAGCATTGTATTGTGTCAAAGGTGAGATGTTACACATCATATATTATACAGGTGTATTGTTATCCAAATGAAATATTTAACCCAACATTAGACAATACGACATAGGTAAGGACAGTATGCAATAACTAAACATTTTCATAACTTACAGAAAAATAACATGATTAACATTTTCTGACAACCCGCACTACGCTGTGCAGTGTTCACCCTCCCACTGCCATACAACGCGCCGGCTTTGAAGGACACGTTATGCTGCGGCTACAAAGGGAAATTTTCGTTGGAATTTTGGACTCTGAAAAATAACCGCCTCCTTTGTTGGAAGTCGGTTAAAAAGCTTATCAATGAATATCCTACTACTATGATAAATGTGAAAGTTTGTGAGTATGATAGGAGTTTAGGCTTAGTGAAATCTAAATTCATGATTCTTTTATGATTTTCCAATATAATATACGGAATAATTAATTTTAATATTCCATATTTCAAGCGAAACATGCCGTTGCCGGTGCATTCTCTCGAAGCGGAATAAGAAATCACCCAGAATAGAGCATTATCCACAAAGGCTTATAATTATATTATTTTGAATTTCACTGGCATAAAATGATTAAACTGTTCGTTCGTGACACTGTCTGTTCTCTGTTCTCTGTACTCTGTACCTACTTTATGGACTATATTATGAACTAGTCTCAAATCTCGACTTTCATTTATTAAATCACCTAACCAAGAGCGCAATATCAACGCGCAAAATGTACAAAAGTAATTGTCCTATTTCGCTCAAAATAACTTTCCTAAAGAGTTTTTAGCATGATCCTTTAGCATGGAAACATTCTATCTCCTATGGTTAAGAAATACCAGGCCCCCCTGACTTTGACCAACTTACAAACTACTTTGGAGGCCGTTTAGTCGAAAATGGCCGATTTTGTAAAAAAAGTAATGTATGACCTTACCTTTATTTCAAAGGAGCTATCAACGAAACCGACATGTGTTAGAATGAAAAGTAATTTTCATTCCCCCCCTTCACATGTATCGAGGGCCACCCTTAAAATATAAAATTATTATTATTTTATTATGCCAAAACCGAGATCTATACACAATCTATAGCAGCTGTACAAAATTTCATCCATTTATATTCATAACTACAAAAGCTAGAAGCGCGGACAGACAGACACACAGACAGACAGACAGAACGAAACGGAAGTTACGAAAGCCTAAAAAAGCATGCGTACAACATTTTGAGATGAACTTAACGTATCCACATTTATGAAGTACTCGGTAAGTAAAGTAATTCAAAAATTTAATCCATAAATAAGGTCAGACATTTTTTAGTGATACTCGTTTATAAACAGGCTGACAGACAGAAAAATAAAACTTGCGCAGATCTGGGTTAAAGTTAACCCTGGTTTAAAATATCATGCCTTCTCATTCGTAAACACGAAGAACGAGAGAGATAACATGATATTTAACCCGGGGTTGACTTAATCTAGATCTGCACAAGTGGGCCTAAGAATTTTTATTTTTAAATTGTAAAAATCCCTAAAATGAATTCGTATAAACCTACCCTATGTAGATAGATATAAACCTCTGTAGTCTGTTACCTACATTATTCAATCAATCAATCAAGTGTTTTATTATCTAAAGCTAAACGATACTTAGTGTACACTAGTGTATGAGTCTTGAATATTAAACTATAAAACCATAGTGAACTGTTTTCTGTACATTTATAATTACTGTTGTGTGGATCCTACGCGGACTACACACTACAGCACACCCGAAATCAATTCCGAACCCGGGCAGCCATTGAAGCGAAAACTGAAGTTAGGTTTCGTAGGTTTTTTTTTAACTCGAATTGAATCATTCGCTTACTTTCAAACTAAAATATAGTTACAATTTTTTACTCAAAATAGAATTGGAGTTCGTTTTCATTGTAGTGTATGTAAAAAGTAAATATTTATTGAATGCGTCTTTCAGTTTTTACCGCTTGATTTTCTTCCTGATGTAATGCATGTTCTGGACTCAGGTGCTTTTAATTAGTTATTTTCTGTACGAACGTGGGAGAGCCATGCATCAGCCCGAATGGCCGGATAAATACCACAGCCCCACAGAAAACCAGCGTGAAACACCGGTTGTGTTTCGCCGTGTTAGTGAGGTTACCGGTGGCCTCAGGTTGGGGAGATTTTAAGGACTAGGAACGCAAGTGCGCCCCACCAGAAGAGTTACAAGTGCACGTGAGTTCCTCTGGTGTTGCGATATGAGCGGCGGTTATCGCTTCCCATCAGGCGATCTGTGTACTCGTTTCCTTGTCCATTTCGTAACAAAAAATTCGCTTTCATTTAAAGAACTTACGCAAAAAGTCTACATAATAGTATTATGCTAAATTACTTATCGTTCGTCATTTACCATTAGATAATTTGTCTAAATCCCAGTCTTTTTGTAAACGCTGATAATAATATGAATCATACGAATATCACGAAGGTTCGATAAATGTATCGTAATTAGTAGTAGCCATGAGACGCTTCATCAGTAATTAATAAGCGAAACGAGCTGCACGTAGTTAATACGATCATGTTGCAGGTAACGTGTTAGATAACGCAATTAATAATTTATAGTTAATCGGCACAGTTTTCGGAAAACATATTGGGGCAACGCACATGTGACACCTTTTGTAATGCGAGTTTATACCTTACCATCGCTAGATGGTCGCTTACCATAAGACAATTCGTCTGCTCCTTTACCCCTATGACTTACTTTGCCTTGGTTCAATGGTTTGCGTACCAGGGTGTCATAGAAACGTAGATGGAAGGTATTTTACCTTTTTTAACGTACAAGTTAATAATCATAATTCATCATCATCAACAACAAATTAGTGTACCTACCATTACCCATTTATTGATTCGATAAAAACAATTTAGCAATTCAATTTGGCAAATGTTATCTGTGTTAAACTCAGGTACAGCACACAAGTACGGAATTGTTGAAGGTAATCTAAGTTCAGTAAGTTTAGCGGGGTTTAGTAATTATTGTGTTACTAAGTTTTAATTGTCCAATAGATTGATGTGATAGGCGTCTGAAACAGGCTGGGACTACGAGACCGAAATAGTTATAATTGGTAGTAGATACGTAATACCTGCGTAGGTATACATTATACACATGATGATAATAATAATTTGTTTAATAATAATACCAAAATTTTAACTAATCGTAGACTTAACCAGACCCAAAATAATGTATTAAATTTTTTTTATCGCAAACAGAGGAAAAAACTGGCCGTTGTGTGTGTGAAAAAAAGCGCGAGACGTACTCGCACACGAAGGGTTCCGTACAAAGTGGCAAAACAATCACGTTTGTTGTATGGTAGGTGTTGTTATATATAGCGGCAACAGAAATTCACCATCTGTATAAATATCAACTGTCTAGCTATCATAGTTAAGGAGATACAGCCTGGTGAGAGACAGACGGACGGACGGACAGACGAACAGCAAAATGTCAGTAATAGGGTCCCAATTTTATCCTTTGAGTATGGATCCCTAATAATTATCTTTCTGATATCTACTACTATTTAAAGGTACATAATATTTAGTATTTTAAATTAAATCATAACGTTCAATAATTAATATGGAAATTGTTAAGACAAAAATTGTGTGTCTCAAAACCTTATCAGGCAGTTAAATGACACCTTAACCTCAAAAGTACACAAATACAAGAACTCGGAATCCTTTGACATCGACACAAAAACGGTGTACCAAAGTAACACATAATTTTAATGAGAAGCAATAGCTCCTCCCAAAGTCCTGAACAACTGGAAAGTTGGGATTAAAATGGCATTAGCGAAGTCACCAGGTGGTCAGGACCCCCTCCCGAGACCCCGTAGATCCCCTCGTGACCCCCGGGTGAGGAAAATTAGGGTCTATTGGTACTAGCGGCGGAGTCCAAAGCGCAGCGAATCGAAAATCTGAAACCGTTACACAAAAAATTGAATCCTATGATTCCTATGTACTTAAACTTAACACATATTCCTACTGAGTGCACAGACGCGCGAACTTTCGCGAATGCGCGCGTAATCTTTTATTGTCAAAAGGAATATGTACTATCAAACAATAATCACACACATACCTACTCACGTGTAAATACTGACTTCAACCACGTCTGCAGTCGATGCTATCAATGTTCAAATATCCTGTGTTCAAATATTTTGAGGCATGCAAAGTAAAATGTTTAGAAGCAGGAACTTTGCTGATATCGTATGTGCATTACGTTGTGAACGTATGGGTGAATTGATAAACCTAGTAAATTTCAGAATTTCGCTTCGCTACGCTGTATCTCTGCAGTCTGCGCTAGTATGGATTGACCCTTAGGTCCTCGGGTGAGGGAAATTAGTTTCCGGCGGGATTGTTTTGTGCAGGTTTAGTATTGCTTAATGGTTTTAGTTGCCGCGGTTTTTTGATCCCTCCGAGGTCAGACTTTACCCGTTTGATACGCAAGTGATTATGTGGCAGTGGATGGGTTAACTCGAATGTAACATTGAAATCAATAGTATTTTGAGAAAGCAAAAAGTTAATTCGTGTATATTTTGTACTATCAGGGAATCTAATCCTTGAGCAGGTAGATCGCTCTCTTAATTTGCACGTATTATACTGACGACCGACTGGCACAATGAAAATGTAAATTGCAAGGTAAATAAATAATGCTTGTGTTCCTAAACTGTTATCGCATTCCAAAACGCTACATGTGTAACAGTGTACTGGCCAGCAGTGTTGCCAACTCTGTTTTTGCGAAACTACTAAACTAGCGTCGTTACTATCGTCTACTAAACAACTAAGTACTAAAACAGATCCCAAAACTATACTACCAATGAAACTTATTTATTGATATTATTTGATTAAAATAATGCTGTTCGCAGTTAGAGAAAAGGTGGTTTTAAAAACTGAAATAACTTCTGTCAGTACTGGGGACCCAGCGCTAAAGCGGAGGTTTTCAATTGAAACTGTCATGGCGCTGGTGAACATGTAATACTGTTTACCGATGTCTGTTTGTGAAGTGTATTTTATAGAAATACTTAATTAAAACTTAATAGTATTAGTAGCATTAAAGTTCGAAGTAGAAAACAAGACAGAATAGAGAGAAAAAAACACGCACAAAAATTTTACGCGTCACGGAGGACCTCGTTAAATAAAGGCAGGAATTAAGACAAAGCGGACGATACTGTAGCCGGTCACACGTAGACTTTACTTGTCTCTGTCCCTCGCTTTGTTGCTTTGTTTGAAAACGTCATTAGAAACTTTAAAGTAGGTACAAAACGAAAGAAGCAAAAAAAATAGCAATTAACACGTCATTTATAGCTATTTAATTGCTATTTTTATTCATAGCAATTTAATTGCTATTTATATTAAACGAGCGGACCCGACAGACGTTGTCCTGCCGGGCTGATTTGTGAATCTAAACCATCCAGGGCGTCACCCAAACGCATACATAAAATTCATTCAAATCGGTCCAGCCGTTTAGGAGGAGTTCAGTGACATACACACGTACAGTAGAATTATATATATAGATAGCAATTAAAACGTTTTTATAGCAATTTAACTGCTATTAATATTTATAGCAATTTAATTGATATTTATATAAAATAGCTTTTAAAACGTCTTTAAGGAAATTTATCTGGTATTAATATTTATAGCAATTGAATTGCTATTTATATTAAATAGCAATTAAAACATCATTTATAGCAATTTCACTACTATTTATAGCAATTTAATTGCTATTTATATGAAATAGCAATTTAGATGTTATTTATACGTATAGCAATTAAAACGTTTTTATAGCAATTTAACTGCTAGTTATATTTATAACAATTAAAGTTCTATTTATATTTATAACAATTAAATAGCTATTTATATGAAAAAGCAATTAAAACGTCATTTATAGCCATTTCACTGCTATTTATAGCAATATAATTGCTATTTATATTTATAGCAATTTAGATGTTATTTATACGTATAGCAATTAAAACGTTTTTATAGCAATTTAACTGCTAGTTATATTTATAACAATTAAAGTTCTATTTATATTTATAACAATTAAATAGCTATTTATATGAAATAGCAATTAAAACGTCATTTATAGCCATTTCACTGCTATTTATAGCAATATAATTGCTATTTATATTTATAGCAATTAAAACGTTATTGAAACCACCAATCGTCCTTTATTAGATTTGACTAAAATAATGTGTCATTGTATTTGTTTATCGCACGGCAAATTATTGAGATTTTAAATTAAAGTGTACTTCTCTTTATTTACAAAAACATTAAATTGGGTCTGAACAGAGTGAAATAACGTAAGTAATGAACATTCATGAGCACGTACGTAGAACTCTGTCCTGATAAAACATCGCATTCAACTTCTGTGTTCCCGGTAGCTGCGCTGCAACTTTCATGCTAATTTCAGCTGTGAGTGTGAGTTATGATTAAGTTGTGTAAATAAATAATCCTGTGATTATTGCGTTGTGCGGTTGTGCGGTGTTGTACGAAGTTGTGCTAAAGTTGTGCTAAAGTTGTGCACAACTGTGCCGTTGTATAAACTAGCACAACTAGACGACAGATCGAGTGTAAGCTAACTAACTTTATGTATGCTATTATATGCAAAGAGGGATTCCTCTATTGATCTGTGAACTTCTAAGTATTGTAACTTGTCTACGATTCTACATCTACATCTACGATCGATCTACGATTTTCATACCGAGGGACATGAACAATGTGGTTTTTACAATTATGTATAGCAAAATTATTTCTTTCCGTGAAAATTTCTTCTTTAATTTAAGGGCAGGGGAATTACCCTTGTCGGTGGAATCTTGGAAAGCGAGTGTGTATGGACTCTGGATTTATGTGTTTCTGTTTCAACATAGACGTATAATTATTATATAGACGAGGCATGTCGTGGCAAAAACTGTTCCCATTTGGAGGGCCATTTTGACATTTGAGGTATGGTGAAATCAAGATGGCGTAACTTTTTCTTCTATGAAGATTTGTTCTCTCAAATATACGTCGTAGTCCATCCTTAGTTTTGAAATAATTATTTTTTAAGCAAAAATCACTCAAAACAGTCAGAAGGACCTGGTTTTTTTGACAGATTTTCCTTTTGCGCGAACGAAGTTAAAGGACGGGCGGACTTGAAGGACGATGGCTAGGTCGTGAAAGTTTTTTTTTTTTTGTATAACAATTTTTAATTTATACTCTACATATTTTTAATGTGTACGTTTGTAACTTTTAGGTAACACTTTAAACTCTACGTAATTTTACTAGCGATTCGTTTAATTGAAGTTTTCGCATTGTTTGCTGAGTTACGCCGCACGCATTAGCTCAGCAACAATGCTCTCATTCGCCTTATCACAGTTTACCATTGATAAAGAGATTTACGAGTAGCACACGACGACCGACGAACTAATTACCACCAGTAACGCTATTGACATAAGGCTTATAATCCTATCGCATATTGTAACTCATAAACGGTCGCAGGTTCTGCTAAATAAGAACGATACCTTACTTATGGCGGAATCATTTTATATTTAGAAAGGAGCCCATGCGTTTCTTTAAGTGAGACCTAGCGGCGTTGAAAGTCTAATTTCAAGGTCGCGTCACTATACGTTTTTGGATTTAACGCCATTTGTCGGAAGCTACTCATACTTTTTACATAACAACTTACTTTTCTAAAGTACGGCTCAATACACAGATGGAGTCACTTCACGACACGCGTCACGACACGTTTTTGGATTTAACGCCATCTAGCTGTCGGAAGCTTCCTATACTTCTTACATAGCAACGTAACTTTCCTAAGGTACGGCTCAATGCACAGATGGCAGAAGGTGTACTGTACTGACGTAGGGCTGAGCTTTCAGTGGGTAGAGGCTGCAACCAACTTACCATCTATTCGGGTACAGCGAGCCCCCCTGCCCACATTCCCCGCGGATTGCGCAAGAACATTTTCTCGGCGTAAAAAGATTACAAAGTGATATCTTTTAGCTGTAACTACTACTATTGTAGTAGTAGGTGTAGTAGTGTAACTACTACACCTACTACTATTGTAAATGTGAAAGTTTGTGAGGGTGGGTGGATGTTTGCTACTCTTTCACGCATAAACTACTGAACGGATTTCGTCGAAATTTGGTATGGTAGTAGTTTAGGCTCTGGATTAAAACATAGGTTACTTTTTAACCTGCGTCAGTACAGTGTTCCCGTGGGATACTGTACTGACGCGGGCGCAGCCGCGAGCAAAAGCTAGTATTTTAATTTTACGGTAGTAACTGTAGTATTTTGGAGAATTTCCCACATTTAAACTGTTCAATGCGTTAAGCCCTAATCTAAATGCTAAATATGGTTTTATCCAAAGATTTCAAAACTAAAGATAGGCTATGGCGTACATTTGACGGAACAAATTTTTATACAAGAAAAATTTACGCCATCTTGGTTTTCACCATACTTAAAATGTCAGCCATCTTGATTTCACCATACCTCAAAATGTCAAAATGGCCCTCCAAATGGGAACAGTTTTCACCTCAACATGCCTCGTCTATGGCTTTATCGCTATTATACCAGATATTAGCTATCCATTATAATATTATAGGTTCGATTATAATCTTTAATACCTAAAATCTAAATATCAGCAGCATAACAAAGCATTTCAGCACATTTGTATGAGTATTCTAAAGCATTTCAGCATATTGTATGAATATTCACGTTTGGGAATACCAGATAATCCATCATAGTTATCTACTCCCGATCCGGCTGTTAGTTGATGGCTCCCGGGTGTCGCCGGATATCCGGTTTTATCTGGTTTCGGCCGGATTTATCCGGTTTTGATCTGACTGAGCTGGTCCGCGGGGTATTAAATAAATGACATATTATGCAGGTCGGTTTGACTGCACCTCAAAGTGGATTGGACACCGATATGCTAACTCGTGGATATTATGATGAAGAGCTCATTTTACTTCAAAGTAGCTACTTACTTAGGTCTCATGTACCTACTATAGAACAAGTTGCCGCTCGACCAGGCATAAGACGAAAATCCCTTAGCAGCGCCGTTGACTCGCACGCATACCAACCCGTGTGTAAATACGTAGTTCAGCCACGTCCGCAGTCATTGCGGTCACTTCCTTTGTGTTTAAATATTTTGAGGCGTCCTAGCGCAAGGAAAATGTTTAGAAACTGGTCGAGCAGGAACTTTGTCGATATCACACATAAGTAGATCGTGGAAATTAAATGTAGCAAACATTTAATTGACATGAAGTTGACATGTTTATTATTAGTTATTTGCACGTAACATTAAAAAATAATATTTTATTGTATGGCAGTGGCGCCACCTATGTATTTATTATCTGTGCGTAAGCATGTTATAATATGTAGTCTGTGTCACTGTTCTATGAATAGAATTCAGTTCGTTTGAATCTCTCACCGGCGTTTTCATTATAGACATACTTCGGAAATTTGTCGTGTTACTATTTTCCAACGAGCAGCGACGATCTGTCTCATGACACCATTATTTCATTACTAGCTTTTGCTTGTAGCTAAATACTGTAAATCCCACGGGAACACTGTACTTTTTCGGGATAAAATGTAGCCTGTGTTTTAATCCAGAGCCTAAACTACTACCATACCAAATTTCATCAAAATCCGTTCTGTAGTTTTTGCGTGAACGAGGAACAAACATCCATCCATCCATCCATCCTCACGAACATTCACATTTATAATATTAGTACGATGTTCCATTATAATACGAATATATTATGAGGAAGGTCGATTTTTTCCTGGTCATTATTATTTAATTTATAAAGTTTTTAACGACAGCTGCTCATATCCATAGTAAGTTTAGTTCTCTTTTGTATAGAGGTGTAAGTCTTACGAAACGACCCAGTCAATATTATAATACTGAGGGTTCCTCAGTGGGTGGGTAAAACATAAGGCTATCAAATTGAGTGGAACGCCCCCAACCTACAAATCCCCAAGAAAGTTGGGCCCACAAACACTTAAGGTATTACTACCTTTTGCGTAAATACAATATTCCAAAGGAACACTGTACTTTTTCGTTATAAAAAGTAGCCTATGTTTTAATCCAGAGCCTAAAAAACTGTAAAACCTAAAACTACTAGCACATCAAATTTCATCAAAATCCGTTCAGTAGTTTTTGCGTGAAAGAGATATCCATCCATCCTCACAAATTTTCACATTTATAACAGTAGAGCATTATACCCAATAATGTATTAGCAGTCAATACACATTGTATGGATCGCCCAAGTCCCAAGGATCTCCTACCCTCATGGCTCATACATTCTCATACATTCGACACAAAGCGCGGATAAACATTGTGAATAACATAAAGAGCTGAAAGATGCATGCTACTATTTTTCTTATCTACATCTTATAGTTTGAAGTTAAACGAGACGATCTTGTATATATATAATCGGTATCTCGACAACGGCTACAAGTATTACCATGAGATTTATTATGCACGGCGTTTTGGGGGAGAAAAATCGTTCTAGCTAAGTCTTATCTCTTGGAAACTGCGCATTCTTAAGCAATATGTTTTTTTTTATTTCGTCGTGCAACAATATGTCAATAATTTCGACTCTCTTACGTCAGTGTGATTGGCAGCTCGGTATGCGTACCTACTACCTACTACCTACTACCTACTACCTACGTGTAATTTGTGCGTTGTTTGGAAATTCCGAACGTGGTGGGTTTGAATTTCGGTAAGATAAATATTTTTGTGATTCTTATTATTTATTTTATTTTATATTTTTTTTTAATTATTTTATCGTTCTACTAAAACAACTACTATCTATATTATGAAGACTAAAGATGTGTTTGTTTGTTTGCCTTGAATAGGCTCCGACATTACTGGATCGACTTAGATGAAAAATGGCACAAATATAGAATAGACCACGGAAAAGGACATTAGGTTACTTTTTATCGGCAAAATGTACGGTTTCCGTATGTTCCCGGTGTTATAAGTCTGACGTGTATGTCTGTGTATCCGTCCTTGGCATCGTAGCTCATAAACGGATGAACCGATTTTGATCTAAATAAAATCCGAAAAAAAAACTAGTATGAATGTGTTATTATTAAAATTATTTTGAAAATAATCAGTGTCGTAAAGAAAGCAATGTCCTTTTTTCTGCTTAAATGTCTGTAATTTCTGTAATTGATTTTACAAAACGTTGTATAAGCTATAATGGATTATTTTCTTACTGCAGTAAATATACAAGTGCATTGCTATCCCAGACTTTTAAAAGAAAGTACTGTGTATAATATGCTTCTAAACATCTAGCTATTAGAAATGAACCCCTTGAATGTCGCAGAGGTAGTAAACACAAATGGTTGAACACACGACAGTCGACACTAGCAAATGCAACCATTCCTCTGTTATACAATATGTTCCCGTGGGCTACCGACCGCTTAACTACTGGAAAACACACCATAGGTCAATAGGGTAGAGTCTACAATACAACAGCACGGACAATTCAGTTTGTATTGAACATAATTTATATAAGACCGCTTTGGTTCAACGTGTCTTTATACGTTTGAGAGAATATTCCGCAAACATACATATGAACATGATACAGGTTCTAGTTGCATTAGCTTACAACTAATTTATGCGATCCTTGTATGTTTTGTTTATTTAACTGTAACTTCTTATATGATATTGCAATGTATATCGTCAGTTAATATGCAAACAAATCCCAGAATATATTATAATATTTTTTACGGATAATCATTCAGACTACTGTTACATACTAAAGAAGGATTATTTTAACGATAGTACTTTTTAACCACGGCGCAATAACTGGGGTGTGATGGCAATAAAACAATAGGTTCTATTTGGCACAAAAATACATTACATTATATTTATTTCAGTGAAAATTTGAATTGAATTAAATTACAATATGAATAAAACCTCAATTGAAAAAAAGTTGAGCAGACTAATGCAATAAACGTAATTATAAAACCGCGGCCCCACCAGCGAATAAATCGGGATATTAAAAAGCGTGAGCGGTCGACGAGAAATGTTTTGTAATTATTGTATCCTTTACGATTTATAAGTAAAGCCGCGTTTACATATAATAAGTGATATGCAGGATTTAAGTGAATTCGACGAAAGATTTAAGCACGAGTATATTTATGTACGTTTTCAAAAAGACCAAGTCGGCCTATCCGCCTACTGACGTGTCAATACGAACACGGAGTATGTAATATGTTATGTACCACTACTGTACTAGGTAATCTTTCTTTTTTTCAATTTTCGTTTCCGATTTAAAAAAATAAGATTAGCCCTTCCAGGATATGTTGTATTGTTAACTAAGCGAACAGTGAGTTAACAGATTTACCTACAAAATTTAACTAGTTATTGTTGTCGACACATTAATAACAATAGTTTTTAACCCCGGGCCAAAAACTTTTTTTCCCGATTTCATTCAGTTCAATTTCCTTATACATAAAAATAATATAACTTATAACCTCCTCCTTAAACTTAATACTTACTGTAATAAAACCAATGAATACCATTGTAGCTAATACAAATTATTGATTAGAACAAAGGCCACATTTGCTTAGTGACAGCAAGCTTTTACAATATAATTGATGGATTGTTTGAATAATGGCGAGTATCGACAACTTTTAATGCAATTTACAACATTCATTATAAACAAACACAATTACCAAAGTAATTGAAGTTAATATTCTGTATTTTGATACATTACAGCTCCAAACATAATGTAATTGTAAGTAATCCCGTTACGATTCGCCGTGACAGGATATTAGAAGGAAAAAAATTTATATAGTTTTTTGTTACAGTATCTCTTATGTTAGTTAGGTATTTCTAGCATATACCTATTATATTATATATATATATATATATATATATATATATATATATATATATATATATATATATATATATATATATATATATATATATATATATATAATATTAAGGCAAGATGCCGTCAATGCTTTCACACAAATTATTTTTGCAAAGACAAACGTTTATATTAGATACGTCAAGCATAAAACAAGCTGGACATAAAAAAAATTTAGTCTCCATATCTATCACGTGTCATTCCTAATTAACCATCCGGTGGCGGGCGGTTTGTGCCGCTTATGGGCAGTTATAACTGGTTATAACCGGTGACGGGCGGCTGAACCAGTTTCCTGACTAATTCTACACAGCCATTGTTTAGCGATATTAGATTAGCGCCACGGGTCGCTGCGGAGGTGTATTAGGCTACAAAATATATAGAATCCATCATAATTATCATCATCAGTGGCATTTTCATGGTGAAGTTGGCGACTAGAGCGGTAAAGTTAGGTTAGGTTAGGTTAGCGGCTACTCTAGCGGATTGTAGAGCCATAATCTGGAGTTTCGCTCTACAGTCTACAGCTTTTATAACGTAATGCCTATGTAAAGACGTTAGGCAGAAAAGTATTTGGGAAATTCGAAAGAAAAATTATTGTATAATGACTGTGTTCGACTTCGACGCGACACGGATGACTTCAATAAATGAGTCGATAATTGATATTCAAATTATTTTAAAAATTAGCTGTGAGTTCAATGACCTCGGTGTCGTACTCGTAGAGAGGCCAATGTAATTTTATTTTGGATAGTTGTTTTCTCGAGTTTCATTATTATTTTTTCTTCCTAACGTCTTTACATATAAAGGCTTAAAGCAGGGAATACTTTGTGCACTGTCAACCAGTTGCGTGCACAGGATTATGGCACTGGGCATGCTGCGAAGTACTCGGTCACAAAAACTTTTTCGTTTATGGATTTTAAGCATAGCTACAGCCAAGCGACCGTCGAAACCATGCCAACAGAGCAAGTCTTAGATGTACTACTATTCATGTGCATCTTCTACGGCAACGCAGACAAAACAGCGATCGATCGTCGCGGCGGAAGAAATTCTAATAAGTAAAATAATAAGCATATTTTAATATATTATAACTACTCACCAGTCAGTCAGCTTCAATTTTCACATATTCAAGGTTCCGGTTACTTGAGATTACTATATTCCGATGTAAATTACTTAACTACCTAAATAACTTTTAACATGAAATTTTCGAGTTACATTATTTTTTTGCAGGTTTAATTGTTGTAACTCGGGTACACACCTACCTTTAGAAAGAATTTGAATCCTCACAATCAAATGTACACACTTTCAAATTATAAAATGAAAAATCTTTTAAGAAAACTATAAATAAACAGGAGCGATTAAATTGTAAACAAACAAATGAAATATGCAATATGGCCGCCGCAAACACACAACATTTCTTCTATTTAAACAAATAAAACCTTACTAAACAAAAATGATTTTTGTGTATAGATAATTCATTAGATTCAAGTCATTTTGTTTTTAGTCGGATTATAGGCAACGAATAATTTCCGACGCCAGTTCGGCGGTTTTCGTTAGCCATCGGATAGCCGAACCGAGCTCCCAGCTCGGCTCGGCGAGGTTCGGCCGTAGCCTGCCGCAGGAGTAACCGGTATATAATCATGTCGATATTCATGGATGTGTGCGTTTGCGAAGTATGAAAATCACACACACATGCGATGATTTTTCCTGCAGGACTTACCGGCATTAGTTGCTATTTATAAAATATTAGGCGTTTTTAAGTTATTATATTTTTTAAATCTATTTATTTACTATTAATTAAAGTCACCTAAAACGTACGAACGTTTTATTAAAATATCAGTGAATGACAAGTAAAGCCCCTGCTGTCAACTGTTATAAATAAAAGAAAAAGTTAATAGATAATTGTGTCTGTGTGTGCCTTTACTACAGTATATTCTATATTTTTATTATATAAAGGAATATAATTGTAATGTATACTATAATATGTCTTTGAAACAATAAAAGCGGTAATTCTTTGGAACAATAACTAGTATTCAGCATTTTGAAGGTGACCCTGTATTCTAGAATTGTATTGTATTATCGCAACAATAGTAGAAAATATGACTCAGATGTCCTCATGCTATTCATTCAGTATTTAAATACTCTTATTTTAAATCTCAGTAAGTATTCGTTGTGCTTTTTAGTATTAGTATTTAATATTTTAAACCTGATTTTTATTAATTCTAGGGAAACCCGGATGGAACGAAGTATATATATATATATATATATATATATATATATATATATATATATATATATATATATATATATATATATATATATATATATATATACTTCGTTACAGACGGACAGAAAAATGTTAACAATTTATATTTTATTGTAAGTATCGATCATACTTTTAAATGCATTAGGTGAAAATAAAAGCTGTTAATTTGAAATTACAAACAGACACTTCAATTTTGTTTATCTGTATAGATATAATATATTATATTATACAAAACGAATAGTTGAACTATGTATATATAGTGCGCGCGGAACTAGTTGGCCGCGCCTTAGGTAGAGACAGGGGTGAGGGGGCGGGTTTCTTGCTGCTCGCAGTGTTGCCGTCGCGAAGTCCGGCTCCGTACCGAGTTATAACATCAAGCGCTCCTAAGGCCCGGCTAGCTAGTCACAATATGTAACAGTCATAACAGTCTCAATGTGTAATTGCAAAATTCTACATTATTGTCAAGGTGATAAGGTCGTTTTTTGTATCATTCTTAATAGTCGTTATTACATTGTGATTTCGAGTGGCAAAAAGTGTCGTGCCTATAATCCGTCCAGCCTCAATACAATTCGGAACGCGCCATAAGGAACTTCGTTCCAATAATAATTATATAGTAGTTACTTATTCATACTACTACATAATGTTACTGTCACAATCAAAAAAGTTTTATTCCATATTACGCTTATGGAATTGTCCCTACGTGATGCCTACCAACGTTTCGGGAACTAGCCCGGCGTGAAGAACCGGCGTAATATCAATAAAGTCATATTTTATAATTAAACTAGAATTCAATATCACAAACTGAGAAACTATCACATAACTACATTACTCTACATTATGATAAACTCAAGAGACGACAGAGTAGATAATAGAGGCTTCTTTGTGTCAACTAACACCCGAAATTAATAACGTATCTAAAATCTTCGATTGACTTCAATCTTAGATTATCAAACAAAAATTGACGTAAATTGACGTGAAGTTAATCCTAGGATCATTCAAATGTAATGAAATCTTGATCTCAGGTACTTTAAATTAGATTAACATTGATTATTAATTTCGGGCGTAAAAGTATGTTAGTCATCTTCGAGCTAAAGCAAGCAAACATTTTCTGCGACTTTTGTGGTCTAAGTGACAAGTATATATATTTATATTATACATAATATATTTAAGTTTTTTATTATATTATAGACATCCATGACCCAGGAAACAGAAAAAACTTGTAGTCGGCGGAAGTCGAACCCGCGACCCCGACTTAAGCCCAACGCGCTCAAAAACTGAGTCAGAGGTCGCCCAGAGATCGTCAATTTCTTATTTAGAACACTATAATTAACTACATCAATACAAGAAGGTCAATTTTGGTACTCTCGTTCGGTATCCGTTTAAGATGCCGTAACTATTTCATCTCACTTCCTTCAAAATTAATAATAGGATTCGAGAATGCCATTTTGAAGTCGTAACAATCATCATCGGCAACAGCAACCACTTATACTTAAAGGCTACTTAAAATTAGGAGCCCCCTATTCATAGATTGTCACTGTCAATGATATTATTTAAACAACATATTATTATCATTTGTACAACCTTTAGAGCAAATAAATGATTAATTGATTGATTGGATATTCGACATTTTCGACATTTGACACCTACATATCGATCATAATAGGGACTGTGACAAAGTGGAGCGCGATTGAATGGCGTTTTCGCCGTAACCCACAAACTCGCGGCCGCTCGAGTTGAAGCGAAACTTATCGCTAACGGTACACGCGGGGCGGTACAAGCCGCAGGATGTAGCGAGAGAACATTGAGGACTAAACTAATAGGGAGTCTAGTTGCTAGTTTGGTGAATGTGAACACGGCTGCGTCATTGGCAAATTTGACATATGTACACGTCATTCGCTGTCTTCTTATCGCTAATACTGACTATAGTCTTAAAATATATCTATGTATCTCCGGGTCTTTACCTAGAGTGTGAAACTACAATATTATGTTTGGTAAGTCGTAGCCGGCAACTCATCTCTTTATTGGTTACAAGCTCAGAACATAACACTTAATTATGATCGTTTTATTAATTGGCTCGCTGCTGTTAGTTACATTCTTTTATGTAAGGCAAAAGGTTGGTCAAAATCAGTTATGGATATTTTGGGCATAATATTATGATCCACTGCTTATGTCAAGATGTTCAGGCAAAAAAATAATTAAACATTTCGAAAAAAGATTTTTACCAATTAAAATTACATTGCGATGGTAAGGCCATTGACATCACACAGATGTTATTTAAGCAAAGTCTTAGCTTCCTCATTAATCTCCTGTTTCTGTGACATTAATGACCTCAGCGCCTTAGAGAGCGCAATGTTATCATTTTATTTAGTAGATTTTTTTTCGCATTTTTTAATCTTTTTACTGCCTAAACCTCTTTACCATTAAAGCAGTTGATAGATTATATGGCCAAAATATCTGTAAGTGATTTAAAACAACCTTATTTATAGGTTACGTTTATCACATGAATGTTTACTAAACATCACTCAGATCTGAATTTGTGACTATGCGTCTGTAATTGAGTTACACATAATAATAAACTACACGTTACATTTCTTGTTCCTTGAAGCCGTATCGTAGGTAACGGTTCGGCGCACGCGCAGCTACGCCATGCCAATTATCTTTCTCGCTCTGACTTGCACGACACACGGTGTGCGAGTGGGGCGGCCGAACAATCGCCATTCAGTGAGAACAAGACGGAGATTACATTATAATGACTGAATAGCGCGGTATGACATTCGTAACATATTGTACATTCGCTTTTTCTCGTCCACAATACGACTATGAAATTATACTAGAAGTTGGAACACTAAGAGCTTGTTTCATGATGTACCTACTAAGTGACGAATAGTTATAGCTAAAGTAAGCAGCGACAAAACTTTCGGATAAGCTGTTCGTCACTTATTAGAGGAATTCAAACATTATTACTTTAATCTTTTCTTCTAAAGGATTTAAACTTATCTCAAACCTAGTTAAGTGAATCAAATGGGCTACAACAATCATGTGACCTATTGAACTTGAAGAAACACTGACCCACAGAATTCCATGTTTCATATTACAAGTCTTCAAAAAGACATAGGAAGGCATTATTTAAATGATTTCTAAAATAATCGTTTTGAAGTAATAAGGTTAATATTATTCGTGACCTTTATATCCTATCTTGTATCTAATGACTTTGATGTTGCATTTTTTATATCCACATGTAATAGAATATTGTGAGATTATGTCGAGTATTCGACATAAAATCTTCTAATTTCTTCTCTAAATATTATAATTTAAAGTCCCCCGCCGCATCTGTATGTTCGCGATAATCTCAAAAACTACTGAACGAATTTTTATTTTTTATAATTTGTTAAGGTTTTGTGGAAATTGGTTGAAATATGACGATAATTGTTGAAGTTGTTGGAAAAAAATCTAGCCGTCTTCTGGAAGCTTTCATCGAAAACGCTGCCTAATCCGTTGGAGATAAACAATAATTTATGGTGGGATTGTTTCTCTTTTATAAGTCTACAAAAAAGTCCGCGATGGTACATGTCTCCCTTTTAGGGATAGGGTCATGATAGGGTACTATATCCATTTTAAGTTTAAAAAAATATTCACATATAAAGTGGTATTTTTAAAAGCTATTTAGACGGATAGAATATTAATACGTTAGTCACTTTAATCATTTCATACACATTATAATTTCCCTGCACACCATACAGTTTCAGTTAATATCTCAGGAGTTATCGTAATATTAAAAAGTACGCGCAAGAAAAAGGTACTCCGCCCGCGCCCATATCTATACTAATATTATAAAGAGGAAAGATTTGTTTGTTTGTATGTTCGTTGACATTGAATAGGCACCGAAACCACTGGAACGATTCTGATGAAATTTGGCACAGATATAGACTAGACCACGGGGAACGACATAGGCTACCTTTTTATCGCAGCAAAATGTACATTTCCCGTGGGATTTCCTTTTGCTCGCACCAAGTCGCGGGCAACATCTATTTTAAATAAGTTACAAGTGAACCGTGCGCGGGCGCATCGGTAGCGATAGTGAATACTCACTCAGGGTCGTAATTACTTTCTAATGTTGATATAATTATTGCCCGACGTACCTGGAACAGAGAAGATAAGTCAATGAGGGAAAGTGCACACAGTTCAATAATTTGAACTATGGCTTGTAGATATCGTCATAGAAACACTAATTATCATATGGTATTTGGTACAAAGATATGGGGCATCACAGACGGCTAAGATACTATATATTTTCATATTACGTACTTTAATATGAAATATATGTCGGCAGATAAAATAGTATATTCGCCATCTGTGACACCCTTATAGAGAAGAAGATATAATAGAAATTTCGATGAAAATATATATTTTAGCTAAATAGTATACTCAGTAAGTCAGTAACATACTTTGCCGGCTTTTCTTATGAGAATAATATTGCAGAGTATTTTCCTTGATCATTAAGTTATTTGATTATGTTATGGATATTGGCTAGTAACAATTATCTATACATACTATCAACAGAGGCTTATGTGCCTACTCATAGAAAACTAATAATGATGATGAATTAACCTCCTCAGATCGAGGACCTCCTCCGAGATGTGCCTCAGTCTTGATGATGATGACGCACCCGGCACCAGATTCACATAACAACCGCTGGCGGGCAGCCAACGTCCCGGGAACCCCGCATACGTCACGCAAATGGGCTGATTTGTCCCATGACGTCATCGCTCTGATAAACCGATGCGCCACCGCCGAGTAATGGACGAAGAGAGGGATAGAATATCTTCTGAGTATTGACTATTGACCTCTCAGGTAATTAAGGGAAGAATTTAATCACAGTAATAACCACAGAGTAGAAAATATAATGTATACTTACGTAAAGAGAAACAGCTTGCATAGAACGACCGAATCGATCCTATGAACATTTTGACGTCGCCTTCAACGGCCCACAACTTTTCCACACAAATTGGACACACCGTATGCTTGTAGTAGTGAAATCAAATCGAAAGCTAACTATGTAGCTGTTTATCTGTTCCTCTTTCTTTAATCTGTGGTAAAAACTAGTCAAAACATGAATAGCTAGGTAAGTACATAAATCCTTTGCCCTTGACACTTCTTGATCTTTACGCAGACGATACCAACGTCATAGTAATTATCTACGTGTCTCGCAAGATTCAGTGGCATCCGTTCAGAAGTTCGAGCTGTGAGAACTGAGTTAATAGTTTCTTAACGATTTCGTGGTTATTTTTGAATTTTGACCTCTGTAGCTCACTGGTTAGCGCGTCGGCGCTCAAGCCAGAGTTCGCGGGTTAAAATCCTGCCGAGGGCACTAAAAGTTCTGTGTTCCTGGGTCATGGGTGCGTATTAAATATGTGTATTATATCAAAAAAATATCTTAAATATATTATGTATTAAATATTGGGTTGTCTGGACCTGGTACCCGTAGGGCGTAGGCCGTAACACAAGTTCTTGGAGAACTTACTACGGGACTGGATTGACGTGGTGTAGAAGCGTCTATAAATATTATTTTTTATATATTTTTTAGGTTTTTTAGGAACATGGGTGGATACGCAAGGCACAACGAGTTCTATGATACCGAAACGCAATTTCTAGCATCCCAGAGCGCGAGCGGTCGTAAAATATATTTATGTGCCATAACAGCTACACTCATAAACCGGTATTGTATCATCACGTATTGTTTTACAATTTACTTATTTCGCATCATCAGTTGCGACCTCTTCACCAGGTATGGTGTCCTGGTACTGCAGCTCAGCTTTGTATGTTATTCAAGAAAAGGAAACGAGCAAACGTGATGATAAAAACACTAGAGAAGTTATTAAGTCTATATACCTCCGAAAATCTCCTTGAGCCTCAATACCCTAACTCACTCGGCGTAGTGAGGCTATTATTTCACGCCGGTTTTTGTGAGGCCGGGATATATATTATTTTCCATAAACTACATTTTATCAACAAGCACAAGGTCAGCCATTACAAGGTTGTCATTATTACAATATATTGGACATGTAATCACACGTACCGTATGGACTGCTTCAACAATAGCTATAACAAACAGACACAAAAACAAACATTAAAGTGCCTTCCTAACGGCACATGCACCGCAGTAAATTCCACCTTATTCTAACGACACGAGGTCGACTATCAGGCAGCAATATGCCAATTGCCAACATGTCAACAACTGGACTGCCAAGACACGGACGAGACAAATCGTTTTAGTATATTTGATATTGCACTAGATTTATGGCCTCCCCTTGTCTTCGCTTCAGAGTACCAGGCTGACATAGATCTATACTATACTCGGCCTTTAACCAACGACGCATAAGCCGTGTTCACATAAGCCATTATGACATTTGGACTGATGACTCCCTGCATTCATAACGCGAATAATCTACACCAATGTACCTACTACATTTTTTTTAATCAAAGTAAAATTAGTGTTCCGCCGTCTGTTGAACATCGAACTACGATTTAGCGATCGCAAGGGTCGTATGCACCAGGCAGAGTACCTAGAAGGCTCAAAGAGTTTCCTCGCTGGATTGCGATGGATTACGACTTTATTCTCTGGGCCAGGTAGGTGCCGACTCTGGGGTCTCGGGTGGCCTCAATGAGTTTTTTGGAGATTTCTCTGAAAAGTAAAGTAATTATTCAATTAAAGTCCTTCTGTACTTAAATTGAATAACTTAAACCAATTAAATATTATAATATTTCATAGAAAGACGAGAGTCTTCTTTTATACTCGTTTGCCGTTATTCTGCAGGCTTCTACAAAGCGACACTGACATTTATATTGTCAAACGTAAAACTCGAGTGCCACAATGGAGCACTCAAAGTGCGGACATTCTTAGGCTCGACATGCATCGTCTATGATATATACCTACTCGAATGTAAGAGGTGTGATGTTAACAATATATTACATGCGACTCCGGCGTTGCTCCTTTTTTGCCTCTGATCGAATTGACCCTTATAATAGTTATGTCAAGAAACGATTGTAACAAAATGGGATGGCAAATCAATGGGCATAGCGCAGGCTCGTTTGGCAGGAGTGCGCGGAACGAGCTGCGGGCCGACGGATCAGACGATCACCATTACGTCAGCACTTATGATGATGACTTTAAAATCATCATGTAAATACTCTTATTTCATGCCCATTTCATGAAAACACAATTTCAACATAACACAGCTAAGCGCCAGAAGAGCTTAAGGTAGCGATTTAAAATTGAACTTTATTAACTACTCGACGTTACCCGCGACTTCTGTGCGCGCAAAAAGGGATCTCGCCGGAACCGTACATTTTCTCGCGACGAAAAAGTAGCCTATGTCCTTTCCCGTTGTCTTCTCTATATCTATGCCTTACATCAAAATCCATCCAGTAGTTTCGGAGCCTTTTCAATGCAAACAAACAAACAAACTTTTTCTCTTAATTATATTAGTATAGACACAAGAAGATACCTACACGTTTCAACCCCAGAGTTGGAATTTCGAGCTGCACGTAACATGTATTCCTCTTGTGTGGTGATTAAATTTCAATTTTGAATCACTATCCTAAAAGTGCCGCGCCGCGTCGCGTCTCGATGGCAGATGTATATATCCCATGTATATGTATATACCCTTGATGTATATACCCTTATATCTAGGAAGTGCACGAAAGTGTCAAATGACCAATGACTTTTACCTCAGATTAATAACTATAGCATAGAATATAGATAGCCGGCTATTATTAGAGAGGAAACACATATTACCGTTCCTTATCCCACATACTAACACTTATTATGACTGCCATTAAGTTGTAATTTTAACGTTGTAAACAGAAGACCAAAAGATCGCCAAGTTAGGACAATCTTCGAAAAAAGCGAAAAGACAATATGAATTTACTTTCTGTTTCACTCTTATGGGTTTCATCCATTAATGTTTTGTGGGACAGATAGCTGCTTACAGCTTCGAATTTATGGCTCCAACATTTTTACAATAGCTAATAAGCCAACGTGGCGAGTGGTGACATCTCCGATCTAGTAGTCGTTAGCGTTTTTGCTGTCCTGGCAGCGAGTAGCGACTAGCGATAGAAAACATTGAGAAAGTGGGATCGCTTGGTCCACTATTATATTCTGACACATTAATAACAAATTTGTAGAGACGAGCTGAAATATTTGATAAACTTTACAATTGTACAAGTTTTACTATGCTGTACGTTTCATTGCAGGAGCGGCGCCGCGCTACGCCGCGCAACGCCGCGCTACGCTGCGTGGTGCAGCTCCAAATTCGAACTGTTGCATGTTTCAAACGTTTATCTATAAATTTCAATTTTGAATCGCCATCTTAAAACAGCAGCGTCGCGTCGCGTCTCAGTGTGCACTGAAGCTATGCGTGATCTAACTATGCCGTACATTTGACAGCAAAAAATCTTCATACAAGAAAAGTTACGCCAAGATAATATTTCAGAGGATTTGGTCAATTCAATACTAATTGAAATGGAACTGAATATATTGCGGAAAGCTAATTTCGAATTTTCTAGATGACAAATGTCAAACCTCGACTGCCCAAACCCCAAAAGTAGGGCAGTTTAAGTGTGGACACTTTTTGCCTCGACATGCCTCGTCTATAATATATATATAGGTCTATAATAATAATAATCATAAAACATTTATTCGCCAAATAAGACATTAAATACATAGATTTACGCTATAAGATATTAACAATAGAGTTCTCGTTAATCTCCTAAGCCCCGGGTCTTAATACCGCGGTTTAAACGACGATGTATTGCCGAATTATGACGGTAAATCTTGAATTAAGTTGTTGATTTGAAACTAAGGATAAGCCATACCTATTTTATAGGATGAGAAGATTAAGAATGTACAATTTATTGAGAACATGTATATGTATTACCTACGTTTTAATTAAATATGTCTATTTTTAGCCTAAAAATATTCATAAATAAACAGTACCTATCGCAATGCTCACATTATTATCATCATTTCCAGGATTTCCCAAGTAGTGGGGCGTAGAGAGATGTCAAGGGGGTCAAACCACAAATTGAACATAGGTATTTTTTTATCAAAAATATTAATCTTAGACAAGTTTCGGCAAGTTACAATATATTCATTTTATTTTCATACAAAAAGAGATTAACCGAATAATGTAAACTGCTACCCAAGCAGCCAGCCTGCCTGCCGAGTACCGACTAAAGTCTATTGACAGCAAAATATTCCACAGAAAACGTCACGAATTCTTAATTTAGAGATTAGACAATAAGTGTATTTCTCAACACGGCTGTATAGTGTTTCGGTGGCGGGGTCGACGTACCCCAGTCGGCGCGGCAGTCGGCAGTCCACATCACACCATAACACCAACAAGACCGGTAGCCCGATACGAGTACGTCACCGCAACACGCTTTTGGGAGGTGCTTGATATTAAGGCCAATTTCGCTACGAAATTCATAGACCTGTATATTATAGACGAGGCATGTCGAGGCAAAACGTGTCCACACTACAACTGTCCTACTATTGGAGTTGTTTGGGGCAGTCGAGGACCGAGGTTTGGCATTTGTCATCTTGACATTTTGACATTTGCTTTCAATGAATCAAGATTCAAGACGAACTTTTGTTGTATTCGGAAGGTTTTTATCTGTTAAATATACGTAATAAGCCATCATTAGTTTTGAAGTCAATTGTGTAATAACTAGTACGGAGTACTTGGGTAAACGAGCTTTGCTTTGTTTAGCCGGAGTCCTACCAGTAGATTTAGAGATACAGCGTCGTGCAGCACTATATTATAAAAAAAAAAAAATGACTAACCCTGAGTTTTTAAGCGCGAAAGAGAGTAATAAGATAACTAGATTATTCGAGCCATTAGATATTTCTATACAGAACCTAATTTCTGAGTGGCAGGAACGGTGGGACAACACTATCAAAGGGCGTCACCTATATAATTTCTTCCCTTCGGTACGCGATCGACTCTCGAAGCAATGGATAGAAATAGACCACTACGTCGCACAATTTTTGACAGGACACGGAAACTTTAAAGCGAAACTGTTTGGATTTACATTAGTCTCGTCTCCGCTATGCGAGTGTTCGACCGAAGGTAGCCCTTATGAACAAACTGCTCATCACATACTCTGGGAGTGTGATCTCTGGTATGACGAAAGAATCGAAATGTTGAACAGCGTCCATTGTGTTTCTAGGGTTGTGTACTATGAAGATCTCGTGGGCTGCGCGAAGAACTTCCGAGCTTTCAAACGTTTTTGTCATAAGTACTATTGGAATATCAAATCCAAAAATCAACATATCAAAGGGTTTTTGCGGTTGGTTACCACTGTCGATCCTGGCTACACAGGAGTTGCAGTGGTGGGTAAGTGTGGTGGGCCAATTGCCCGTATAAAAAAAAACGAGCTTTGCTCGGAGTTTTTATTTTCTTTAAACTTAGAAAATAAAAAGAATCGCAAAAATATTCATCTGACCGAGATTTTCGGAATTTCCGAACAAAACCAAAAACGCAAACCAAACGGCCAACTGCCAATCGGACTGACATAATACTGTTGAAATTTTTGATATATTGTTGCACGACGAAATAATAAACATAAATAGCTTAAAATACGCAGTTTCTCAGGGATAAGTCCTCCTAGCTAGATCGATTTTTCTGCCATGCCATAAACATAACTGGGCAAGTAGGCTTCTTTATTGTTATCTAGGTACTAATTTTAATGTGGAATTAAATATTTTCATCGCCTTGGTAGTTGTGACTAGTTGGTAAATATTAAACATACTAATTAGACAGAATTGTGTGTCACTGTTTATACATGTAGGCGATATTTGTTAGCAGATTAGCGTCTGCGGAGTGACTGACACAGAACAATAGCTGGCGACTGTTGACCGCCCGTTATGAGTAAAGCTCCTGCAAGGTTCTGTTATCCTGGTAACTTCAGAAGAAACTGTCGAATTTTTCCGAGAGTATAATTAGCGTTAAGAAAGCAGTGAATCATCAGTACAAATGTCAAAATAGCCTACTTTGGTTAATTAATCTGAATACGGCTTATGGATCATTGGCCAATTTTGGCATGTGCATTGTGCACTGATGATTCACTGCAAACATAACGGTCTGTTCAGATCTAATTTAATCTTAACGTTAACAAAAATATTAAATTCGACCTAATGTGCCATTGTATTTCTTTATTGCGTGGTAAATAAGAGACATTTAACTTAATAGCATAATGTGTTATATTGTTCTCTTTGTTAATGTTAGACCCGAATGTAAACATGCAATTTATGAATGCGAAAATAAAAACTCACACAAACTTAGGTCCAGATAATGTTAAAACTGCAAAATGGTATTCTCATAAACTTACCCGTCCAAAATAGAAATAAAATCCAGTTTATGATATCAAGACAATCATTTAAAATTCATTGAAAGTAAATTACAAGTCTAATAAATACGTGTTATACAATTACAATTACAAGTCTAATAAATACGATATGTTTTAACCCAGAGCCTAAGCTTAGCCATACCAAATTTCATCGAAATCCGTTCAGTAGTTTTTGCGTGAATGAGTAAAAACATCCATATATACCTCCATCCATCCATCCATCTGTGCATCCATCCTCACAAACTTTACCGATTACAATACGATCCGTTCAGATCCAAATTACTCTAAATGTAAACAAAGAAACAATAGCGTGCATAATACTTCCAATTTAAACGTCACTCATTTATCTACTTTCTACTAAATAAACACGAAGTCACATTACTTTGGTAGAATTTTATAAATTCAATACATGCGGAATTGGAATAAAATTGGATAGTAATTTACGATTTAGTAGATCAGCACACAATTTACGCATAGACCAATTAGGCAAATTTCCGTCTGTGACGGTGTGTGACGTCACAGGTCGTTCGCCCTCGATTGTATGGTATTTCACACACGCCCAACAAATACCATACGTTACTTATGCGTCCCCAGTACAAGGCACACAACTTTTTCTCTTGTTAATAGGTAGAAGAAACATTCGTACAACAGACAACATCAAGGGCTATAAAACCACAGAAAACCATTTTTGGACAATTATTGTTAGGAGACATGGATGTGAAAGTTTTTGATAGTTTGATAAGATAGAAGAAACACAAATTATTTTCAGGTCTCATTACAACAGTTAACGACATATTTTCTACTTTGTGTGTCCCAACTTTTAACAATATCACATTATTACATCGACGATATAAGAGACAATATAAAAACGCAATATATTCCTCGTTTGATTTGGGTACAATAACTGACGATATATCGAACTACCCCCATCAACCTTTATTGAAACTCCAACTCTGGCAAATAGTAATAATATCGTTTAATGTTTGTAGGCATGTATAACAGTAGATAGATATTACTAGATCCAGTCTGCGCTTCTTTGCTTGTCAAATCAAGCTGAGACAGTGACATTTTGTACTTTAAGAACTTTTTTTAGCGCGACGGCCATTAGTACTACGTGAAAAGGAGGAGGGGTTTGTCATAGGAAGCATGTTACCTCACGCTCATGCATTCCTGGTAACATTCTACACAATCTAGACAGGATGTTCACACTTTCATTACATTAATTGTCGACAAAGTTACGCGAACAGCAAAATATAATTAACGAACCCACAGCAAGCTAGCGTTCTAACTCAGAACTCTTTGAGAAAAGACTTGAGACAGTAGGGTGCTTAAATTATCATTGAAATGTGATACTTATTGATGTGTAACTAACATCTTTCATCTCGCTTTCTTGCATTTTGTGGGAGTGATTTCGTGAAAACTGAACGTCTTTCATGAAAAAGCGTGTAACAGGAAGTCACGGAAGCGCGCGCTATTTGAATTAACTTATGAGCGCGGTGGTAGAGTTGGCCGTCAGATTCGAATAACTTTTTCAGTATTTAGATTTTTAAATTATGACGTTGATTTCTATCACTGCTAAATGGAAAAGTTTCCGTATTTTTTAAGATAATATTAGAAAAACGTACTAAGCATTGTGTTATTTTGAAATATTTTCATAAAATGTTACACATCATATGCGACTGCTGTAAGTAAGACTCGCTCGTTTATTTTATTTGACGAACATAACGTTACCAAGTTATTTCTAATACAATAAATAATTAATAATGAAATTAAATAAATTCTAATTTTTATTTCACAATCTACTGATAAGCGTGAGATAGCTTATTTGCATGTTCTATCGCTTAATATAAAGTAAGCAACACTTATTAGGCGACTACCAATCTTGTGCGCGCGGCTTAGTCCGCGTGGATCCCCATTGCACTACTATAAAATACACACGATTTTTTGTATTTATTGGCTCAGATATAAACGGAAATCTGGGCAGTCTTTAAATATTTTCCATATGACCTTTCAACCTCTATTGCAACCGTTTAAACGTGGAATTTTTCAAAATCCCTTCTTAGTTTGCGTCCACATTGTAAATTAAAACTACTGTCCAAATTACACTAGCGGTTACGGCTATGCGGGCGTCTATATGTCAGTCAGTGAGGACCTCAACTTTTATATATGATATCGTAGGATAATTGGAAAATTTTCATATTTGCGAAACTCCTAGGTTTATTACAAAAAGCCGGATTATTTGAGTTCATGATTTCTGAGACAATGTTTCGCCATCCTCCTAACAATTTTCAGGATCTTCGCAAAAAACCCGACTGTAGGTACTAGGATAATAGCGAAAAAAGCTCTAAACGCACTCTTTGCAACAGCCAATCAGTACTTAAGTTTCCCATATTCCTAGTACATTCGGGTTTTCTGCGCAGATCCTGAAAATTGTCAATAAGATAGTGAAATTTTATCTCAGAATCAAAAAATCCGGTTCTGCAATAATCCTAGGATTATCGCGAAGTCATTTATAATATATGTGAAACAGACCCTTAGAGTTAAAGTGATGATCATAATATTAAAAGATCTTCATCATCTCCGCATAATGCAATGCTACGTCAATACATGGACAGGAAAAACCCAACAGTTAAAACAATGTTGTAACACACAGCAGTGGTGGAAGTAGATGTTTCCGTACCATCAGCATTAAAAGAGATACATTTAATACGCCCTACCTTGTATTAAATGTCTGTACAATATCGACAAAGTCCTGCTCGACCAATTTTTAAACATTTTCCTTTGCAATAGGTCCGCCTCGAAATATTTAAACACAAAGGACGTGACCGCAACGACTGCATACGTGGTTGAGCTACGTATTTGCTCGTGAGTAAGTGTGCGTGCCCACGATTCAACGGCTCTGTTAAGCGATTTTCATCGTATGCCTAGTCGAGCGGTAACTTGTTCGATAATACCTATTGCTCGATGTTGTAAACTCGTGAAAAAAAATCTTAGCATTGTTTTAAAGAAATAAGTTTTCTGCACACCTTCCACCACATTAACTTTAATTTATCGGTAAAATTTCATATATCTCCGTTTGCACAATTCTCGTAAACTGTACCCTTAATTTTTGGTTAACGTTAAACGTATTAATATTTATATAATAATAATTTATACCAGCAGGCCTAGCATGAAACACCGAAGAAACGACAAAATAACAGATTGAAGATACATTAATACCATTCGGAGCAAAATAGGTCTTATTGTGAAGGCAGCAAGGGCGATGCATCGTCGTTATGAGAAACAACATTTTTTTTCTTCCCGAGCATGAGCTCACAAAATGGCCTCTTTTGACAGCTAAAGTACAAACGTTATCTTAATTCAATGTCAAATAGTCTTACAATAATGTCACCTACTTCACATCATGGTGCTCCTAGACAAATAGTTTCTTTACGTTCATTACACGTCATTTACTTGAATATTTGTTCGTTTTTGACAGAAGATTTCCCGGCAGCCATTTTAAAAATATGGCTGTTTAGAAATGTTGACTTCTATATAATAGTCTATACCATGGATAAGAACTATTTTGTAACTAATTATTTTGGGTAGAATATTTATTCTTTTAAATTATTTCTTCGGATCGCCATGCTAAGCCCGCTGGTAGTTTTGCTACTGTTAGAATAAGTAAATGTAAACTAATCAGTGTCAAGGATTTTTGTTAATAGATGGCGCTGCCATCCTCGATTGTCAATTTCTCTGTGGTCGCTTTTTACGTCTCTCTCTTGTGTCAATGTCTCAAACGGTCAAAAAATCAATGTACTTTATGTATAAATCCGCTTATAGTAATGCAATCCTGTTTTGTTTTGCTATAAACCCTTCAACCACAATGATAACAGAAAGATGTTACATGATAGATGTCTTCAATAAGTTAAAGAAATTCAACGATCGAATGAATCAAACGTACACTTTAATTGACTACTTAGCTATTGGGATAAGTTGGTGGTAAAGATATAATATGATGCATGAACATAATGTATTATGTAAATGAACAATCGGATGCGCAAAATATAATATACTTCCACGTGTTGAGAATATTTATTTATTGTATCCTACACAGTAGTCAGTTAGTCATAATGTTCTTCATATCGTAGGCAGGGATAAGTATCATTCTCGAATACTTAGGGGGCATCCATAAATTACGTGAGGTATTTAGGGGGCAAAGGGGGTCCAGCCGAATCTCACTTGGGGGGATCTCGGCAAATATCACGTAATTTTTTCTGGCAAAAATTGTCTCAAAATGTGAAATAATTAGGTCAAATAAAAAGAAAGATCGGGGACTGCCGCGGTAAAGCTATTGCATAGCATTTTGTATCAACTTATGCAATTATAATTATATATTTATTTTATTTTATTTATGCAGTATTTCTTTTTCTTTGATATTAATTCAAGTTACACTTTTTGAGCGTGGTGACCGATAAGAAAACAAATTTTTCTTTTATTAGACAAATAAAAAGTTAATATTGTTTAAAATATTTTTATTATTTTACAATACATGTGGGTTTTATATTATCATTTTTTACAATTACTTTCTCATAAACAGCTGCTTATGTATTCGTCCGATTTCGGAGCAGCTCGTTTCGATTCGTGCGAGTTTCGTAGAGTCGTACAATACGTCTAATCGCACGCACACAACGCCGTGTCGAAGACTGCCGAACTGAAACGACGTTAGACGATGCACGGAGCGTGAGGTTTTTTCGTTACGGAATTTCTGGATTCGGTCCCCGCGCTCAAGGCCCGCGATAGAAGCTATGCAATAGCTTAAAAGTTTGAAAAATCCAATTGTGCACGTGAGTCACGTCTGATACGTTGGAAAAGTCACTTGAAAGACAAAGACAGAAACATTGAATATTCGTTGTGTAAATATTTTTATTAGTATAGAAGGAAACGGATATAATATAAACAAAATAAAAAAAAATTAAGTTACCCCCTTCACGCAAGCAGTAAGCGAGCTGATGATGATGATTATAGCTCTCAATCACGTCAGCTTCCAAACAAAAAAGTTATTTGGGAGCTATGATGCATAAACTCATGTTTGCCCCCGATGCAAAACTAACGTGTCTGTGTGTCCGTGGTATCCCACAGACACAGAGCTACGATAATAGCTCCCAAACGAATGGACAGATTTTATGCGGTTTTCTTTAGTTAAAAGTTGATGTGATCGAGAATCGAGATGGTTCTCAGCTATAAGGCCGGGGTAAATTCAGAGCACTGAAAATAGAACTCGGCGCTAATACAATAGTTGAAAATCAAACACATGAGTGTCGAGTCAAATGTTAATGTCATATATGACAGCGCGACACTCGAAACTTCCATTTTTAACTTTAATGTATTAGCGCAGAGGTCTTTTTTCAGTGCTCTGAATTTACCCCGGCCCGCCGGATTCCAGATCATATTACAGTCCCAGCCTAACTCGTATTATACAGACACACCATAACACCCCACATTTTTCTTAAGATCTCCGGATACTGGATACATAAACTTCATTTAAATATTTATGTATCCTTATTGTGTGTGAACCCGCGGTGTTACAATGCGTAACACAATAATGGTGACAAACGTCGTACGCGCTACCTCTCGCGCTCTGACCAGGTCGAGCTGGACCCTAAGAACATAATGTAGTTTCAAAGTTTCTAAAGAACCCCGTAATTAGATTACACTTTCATTTTACTTTTGACTTTGATAGATTTTTTGGACTTTAGTCGAATAAAAACGGGTTTTACGTTGGTTTGATTTTACGTTTATGAGATTATATATCGGGAGTCGGGACTGGACCGTAACTGTACTATTGCGGGACTTAATTAGCAGATGCGACCTTCTGGTGTAGAGGCCATACAATTGAGAAGATATAATTTAGGTATGTGAAATATCTAATGTACCGATTGACTGGCGAAGTAACGTGTCGACACGCTAAAGTTTGCATCTATGAGGCAAACGGGTTTATCTTTTATCATAATATGATTGATCATTGATCATCCTTGCCCACGTTCTGAACTCTTCAGGTCTAAAATGGCCACATTCAGTGAATCGTACTAAGAAACATCAAATATTGAAAATTCAAAAGATGGTGTTCCATAGTGCGAATCACTCCAAGTGGCCATTTTGGACATGCCGGAGTCTGTATGCCGTAACATTCTGCTTTTTAAACCGTAATGTAATTCATAGAGCTGTCAGAAAATGACTTAAGCCAAAGGATCATAGTGTTCTCTAATAAACAAATCTTAACATTTAGCGGTGAACATTAAACCTCGCACATTGTATATTGTTTCTGTGGTTCACAGGCGGACAATAGGTGGCGAGTGGCGACAGACTGCAAAATAGCGGTACTTCAAGTATTTAATTTGATAATGAAAGTGAAACAAAAGTGGACCAGACACTGACTCAACCGGGTCACATCACACGAGCACAGCCATTACGCAGCAACAAGTCAAAAACATGTAAACGATGCGCCATTTACATGTAAACATATGGCCAAACAGTTTTTTTAATGAAATATAGGGGACGAACGAGCCGATGGATCACCTGATGGAAAGCGATTACCGTCGCCCATACACACCAATAAATAAACCTATGTCGGTGTAACATTATGTTGCTTTCATCTAAAATTAAATCGCCAACACGTAGGGTATTATATTTTTAGAATAATTACTGTTAAATGTTTAAGACGAATATAAAAATAATTAATCCATGTGTTAGGTAAAGTAATATGCAAGTAAAATGACGAATACGCGGAACTCGGTATACCTACTGGCACCGGGTAATTGGCAACCCGCGGCAGGCACAGCCTGACACTGCGCGCGCGCAGCACACACACGTGTGTGGCACAGTGAGCGCGCGTGTAGCACATACACACATGCGCGCATGTAGCACACATACATTGAGTGTTGACTTTGCCTCTTGACATCGTTGAGGTCTGTTTGTTTTAAATGGAATTTGACCGCGTGGACAGATTTTAAGTTTCTTTTTTGGTTTGGGGAAAAATGTTTGTTGTGTGTTTTTTCGTAGAATTATCCAGAAGTGTGTTTTAATATTCTATATAAAGTTATAAGTATAAAGTTGAAGATACTAAGCCTCTTAGTACCTACACATTTATTTCCTAAAACATCAATTTCATAGTAAATTATATAAAAATAGGAAAAGGATAAATTCAAAATGTATGTGGAGTAAATGACATATTCCTATGTTACTTAGATTATATTTATATCATGTAGGTCCACGCAAACCACGACAGTTACAAGTATCGTAAGAATAGTGTAGGGTTTTCTCCCAAATGTCAGGGGTCAGGCTACACCGGCGCATCGCGGAGGAACGGCAAACGCGCATTAGACGCAATTACGTTGCCAAACACGGCATTTGACACAGCATTAACATTTCGACACACTAGCTTTAGAAAATTAAAAATATCCAAGATTTATTTCAAATTACTTTCCTTTACAACGAGTTTCTGAACATTCAGCACAATTTTAAGTTACAAACAAGTTTTCTTCGACACAGTGTTCGAAGTCTGTTAATTTTTTTACACGAGGCCTTTAAAACATTATTGAGAATTAAAATATATCATATGTTTACATATCGCAGACTCTAGTCATACTTGCACATCTCGTGTCAAACACATGAATTATAAAAATAAATAAAATTAATTTACATAGCCGTAATAAATTATTTCTATCCGGCACACAGAAGTGGTAAGGACGTGTCTAATTCCTTATTTCGTTGTTTATTGTGATTGAATTAAACATGTTTACAATAAAAATTTCCAATGACACGTAAGGCAATAAAATTACAAGTAATGCTTATGGAAAACATCTAAGTTGCAGATAGTTAGACTTTACTTGAAATATTACTTAGGAGTTCTGGGTAAAACGGGGGATTTTTCTCTATGTAGAGTTTTTAAAGCCACAAGAAACTCTTTTCTTGACAAATACCAATTCTTTGCGCGTAGACCTTGAGTCAACAATTCGACATAAAGAATAATTAATCAAAACAATATTCTGCAAACGATTAGGCTATAGTAAAAAATTTTATTGATCGATTGATTGAATAACCATACAATATTTTATACTGTAAACGAGACAATCTTGTATATATATATATATATAATCGGTTTCTCGAAAAGGGCTGCAAGTACTACCATGAAATTTAGTATGCAGGAAGTTTTGGGTGAGAAACATCGATCCAGCTAGGTCTTATCCCTAGGAAAATGCGCATTTTTGCCGCTAAATGTTTTTTATTTCATTGTGCAACAATATATTAACAAAAAATTTCGACTCTACTGTGTCAGTTCGATTGGCAGATAGGTGTGTGTACTATGTTTAATTTTTGCTTTGTTAGAAAATTCGGAATGTCGTGAGTCCGAACCCCGGTATATTTTTGTGATTCTTTTTTATTTTTTTAAATCATCGAGCAAAGGTCGGTTATCCAGGTACTAACACTTACGTGATCTATACTTTGGAGAAGCATATAGTGGTACCTAACAAATCACAGGCCGAAATATCATAAGATCATCACGGCTAGTATTTATTATGACATATTGACCTTAGACATTTACTCGACACAAAAACACAACAATAAGAACCGGTACGAAATACCGCACCCAAAAACAATCTACATCCTACTGTGAGGTTCATCTAGTTATAATGAACATAATATCTTTTGTATGATCTATGTACGTATTCTACGAAATTGACTTGCATTTTATCTGAGAAATGCACAAGGTCAAATATTTCGTCAGCATCAGCAAAGCAATACGATTAGGAAGGATCTTTCGTAGACGTTAGATAAGTTCGACAATTTGCGAGCCTAGTAACCTAATATAAAAACAGTTCGTGTGGTAACTAAAAGCCGATCTGTTCCGGCTTCCCCGATCGGTTCGCTCGCTGCGTTCGGCTCGCTCGGTGCGCTCGCGTGTCGCTCGTAACACTTTTAATCGATACGTAATTGCTCAAGCACTTCCCGTCTTGTGTAACTCTTACCTCGGCTTGTAAGACTTTATACTAAAAATGATAATAATTAAACTTTTACAGAAAATAGAACTAATTGGATTTAGGAGAATAATCAATTAAACCAGATTTTTATTAAGAATCCTTTTGCTACTTTAAATAGGCCTCTATTAGACAGCACTGCTATTACACGGGCACTTTTTCGGGATGAAAGTAGCCTACCTACTTAAGCTTAATCTACTAACATATCAAATTTGATCAAAATCTCTCTAGTAGTTTTTGTGTGAAAGAGTCACAAACAAACGGTATTCATCTATCCTCACAAACTTTCATATTATATATTACAAGCTCTTTCCTGCGGCTCCGCCCGCGTAATTATAGTATCGGCTATCTCACGAGAATACTGTACTTTTTCGAGATAAAAAATAGCCTATGTTTTAATCCAGAGCCTAAACTACTACCATACCAAAATTCATCGAAAACCGTTCAGTACTTTTGCGTGAAAGAGTAACAAACAAACATCCATCCATCCATCCTCACAAACTTTGAAATTTATAATAGTAGTAGGAACGATGTTACTTTAAATTTTATTTACTAGGGCCCCAGGCCCTAGTAAATAAAATTTAAAGTAACATCGTCATTCATTTTTTTATTATCAAAACATATTAAGGGCATTTTAATAAAAAAATAAGTAATTTATGCTTTGGCATAAATTACTTATTTTTTTATTAAAATGCCCTTGGTCACCAACAAAAAACTACAACATTATACGAGTATATTAAATCACTAGCAAAATATGTTTCCTGCTGATGTCAGTAATTTATTAGTTTAGCTTTAGATTTACACGGCATTCTATTGACCACTTTTCTCGTCTTACAACAAAATTGCCTGTTGATGTTAATTTCATATTAAGTTTCGATACTGATAGCTTACTCGACTGGTGGGGAGAGAGAGATCTAATAGAAGAGAAAGATAGAAATTAGGCCTTCGAGCACCTTGTGTAATGTGTTCTCAAAAGAAAGCCTTACTGTTTAAATATCAAGTCAAGTATCAAAGCGATTTCTTCACAAAGCATGTTGCCCTGGTATCGGAGGCGTTTTTCTTAGCCATACTTGTATATTTTTGCGTTTCAAACGCTTCTTAAATTAAGAGGCTCTCAATTCACATGATTAACTAACTAGTAACAAGTTAAGTAATGAAAGCGGTTTAACCCGAGTTTTATTAAAGTTTACTTCATGAATCTAACTACCACAGTGTAGCGGTACACCACGAGTTCAAGGTGTTGCCAAACCTGTCCCATAGACGCTCGTGCCGTCCCACTCACTCGCACCACGTCAGAGCAGGATAGACCATCCGGCCATCTTGATTTTGCATATAGTATTTAATATTTTTTTATGGGGAATAATATTTAATCGATAGCAATAAAAAAGTGGGGATTATCCTTAACTTAACACAATATAGATTTCCATCCGTAAGGTGTATATTTCATCTCATTGCTCTTTTCCAATATATACCAAAATTTTCGTGTGACAATTAATCATTTAAACATGTTAGAAAGGTCCGACTTAACACGACAAACAATTATATACTTATTTTTTTCTTTATTATTATTGAGAAGGAATGAACTATATGCCTAAATACATACATATACATTACATTAGCTATACACCACGCTGCCTATTCGTCCAATCGGCATGACGCTACCGATTGGATCAGTTAGAACTTAGAGCTTGACATAATCAGTATAAACTAAAACTGTCATGCCAATGACATGATGATTAATAATAGCTAAGAACTATCTTGATAAAACCTGCGCTTAAAAATCTAAAATTAAAAAGCATAAAAATCTGTCCAAATTGTTTAGGAGCTCTCTAGTTCTCAAACCCCAGAACAATAAACGTAGGTATTATTTATTAGTGCCTCGAACAGACACACAGATATACATCAACGCTTGAAACTTTGACTTTTGCGTCGGGAGCAAAAAGGAGAAATATAAGATAAGAAATCCTTACTCATTGACCGCTTCTAAAAACAAAAATGTAAATTATACGCCATTTATCCGGTGCAAGCCGGTTATCGTAATATGAATTTTATTCAATTCTTGAGAAAATAAATAAATATATTGACTTGTTTTCCTCAAAAACAGAAATACAAATAGAAGCCGGCTACACATTATAGAGTTCGATGTTAATATATTATGTAATATTATGAGAGAACTGTTTACTGTAGACACATTTTTGTGATTAATTCACCAAAAGTAAAACTTGTTTCTAAGTTTTACGTTAAATTTGAAATAAACGAAATATTTTTTCCGAAACAAGGACTTTAAGAAAACAAAAATGCGTAAATACATATTATCACATTGTGAATTAAAAAGCAATTCGAAGAATTTTGTTTAATTGAAAACACAATGGTAGATAGGCAGGTACAACCTATACTGACTAGCAACTAATGTCATAAAAATATTATCTTCTTTATATTAATTCCTTTTATTGTGTTCTTATATCAGGGTTCCGAACCCAAAGGGTAAAACATGTTTTTTTTTGCCGTTTTGTACGGAACCCTAAATGCGCAAGTCCGACTCGCACTTGGCCTCATTTTTAAGTTGCCAAAACAGCCTTCTTTTCTTCAAGAGAATAAGTAAAAATAATAATTAAAAACTGTTTTAATGTGACAGAAGATTACAAATACCGAATACGTGCTGGCCACAAATTGTATTACTGTTAATTTATCCAACATCATATTTCACAAATGAGGCCGATTCGTAAACAATTATAATTGAACACAACAATGTCACGTTTTAAAAACTTCCGCGTGCAAACGCCGCGTCATCAAAAAAAACTGCGACAAACAATTGCTGTGGTGAGCTGTGACTGACACATATAGATTTCATTGAGGTCAACATTTTTTACATAAGAATTTGAACCCTATCCCCAAAGTTTAAGAGTTATAATGCATTAAAAAGTAAAAATCTCTAAATTCTCCAACGATCAGTCGACGTCAAAAGACAATGATCCTTATTGTGCGGGCTATAGAGACTATCGCTTGTGAGTACGGACGGTGTGTTGACCGGAAGTGAATCGTTGTGCACTGGCTTCCGGCGGTCAATGTCACTGCGCCCGCGCACCGCGCCGTCGTCAGTACACGAGGATAGTTGCTCATTTGATGATCAAAGGAAATGGTTTAAAACTGTAAAAATGAATGTTAGATGCAATCAACAAAGACATTTTGGCTTTTTATTCTGCAGTAGTTATCTAGAAACTTTAGATAAGTATGTAATAATAATAAGGTATAATTTTTTAAATATTTGTATTCATAAGTGTATCTTAACATATCTAAGGTTACTTTGACAGTTTGACTAGCACAAAGACAATCACATCGCTTCAGATTGGTTTCGTTGCCTTTAAGAGTTTAGACACAACCTAATCCTTCAATACTGATTCCAAATATATTAAAACGTGAAGCAAAAACTTTAAGTAGGTACAGTTTTACGGGAATCCTGCGAACGGAGGAGTATGATAATTGGCACATTTAAAGTTTGGGTGGGGGAAGGTGTGCAGAAAGTATTAGCTTTTAAAAATTGCTTAAAAATACATAAAATAGCAAAAGAACCTTTATAAAGTTCAAGCTTAAAAACTATATGAATTATTATAGGCGAATTTCGACCACAGAGCGACTACTAGTTACAATAAATAATGCTGGATGATATTTTAAAAGTGATCTTAGGTCCACTTACGCAGATCTGGGATAAAGTTAACCCGGGGTTAAATAACATGTTATAACGCTCGTTCCTCGTATTTATGAAACAGTAGGCATGACATTTTAACCGTGGGTTAACTTTAACCCAGATCTGCGCAAGCGGGCCTTAGCAAGTTAGTTGTCGTGACGTCATTACTCTACTACTTTACTAAGACCCCTAATTGAAGGCTATTAGAGGATTACTAATTATGTTCAACTATTACGTGAAAGTAATGTACTTAACTAATTAGTGTGTACGACTAACTTAAACGTATGTAACATTACTTAATCATCCACAAAATGCATTTTACAAATTACTTACTCGTAAGTTTTTTAGGGTTCCGTACTACTACAAGGAATAGTTTCGCTCCGTCTGTGAGTCTGTCCTCCCCTAGCTAATTTGTAATTATTATGAATAAACGAAATTTTGTATAGTTATTTAAATAGATTGCATATTATATAATATGTACTTATATTTTAGGGGTGGCTCCCTATACATGTGACATGGGGACGATCGTTTTTTTATCAAATACATAGATCTTTTTAATCAAGGCGAAGTTTTATACTTGCCGCTATAGGGTTCCGTAATACTCAAAGAACCCTTATAGTTTCGCTCTGTCAGTCCGTCTGTCTGTCTGTCCGCGCTACTAGCTTCTGTCATTATGAATATAAATAGATGCAATTTGGTACACTTTAAGACTGTGTATAGATCAGTATTTTGGCATCAATAAAATAAAAATAATTTTAACATTTTAGGGGTGGGTCTCCATACATGTGAAGTGGGGATGATATTTTTTTTAATTCTACCTCATCGTGTGGGATATCGTTGAATAGGTAAATAAAGTCAAGTTTTCATGCAGGACTTTTTTACAAAGTCTCGAGTAATCAGCCTCCAAAGTGGTTAATAAGTTGCCAGCCGGGGGGCTAATTTTTTATTAGCATTAAAATATTATTTTAATGGTTAATTAAAATTTTTTATTAATTTATTTATTAATAAATAAATTAATTTTATTTATTAATTATTTTAATTAATAAATTATTTATTTCATTTTATTTCATTCCCCCCCCCCCCCCCCCCGCATTTCTAAACTATAGGAGATAGAATTTTTTAAGTTTGCTATGCTAATAGTGGTAATAGATCATTCTAAAAACTCTTTAGAAAAAATATTTTAAACGAAATCGGATAATAACTTTTGAAATAATTTGAAAAAAACCTATTACGCATTTATAGTTACGGAACCCTCCTTACACATGTCCTGACATGCTCTTGATACAAACTAGTATCAAGTAACTTTAATATAACTTTCCATTTGTAACGTTACGATGATAGATCATGCTGTTTAGGAATAATAAAAATGAAATAGTTATGAACGAAATAGGACAATAACTTTTGAAGCAATTTAAAAAAATATATTGCGCGTTGATAGTTAATCTGTGTTGATAGTTACTGAACGCTCCTTGAAGATGTCCTGACATTCTCTTGGTTAGGTTTTTTTTAAGTATGTATTTCAAATATAGTTTATATTTTCACTTAAATTATACTCGTTAGAGCTGATTTTTTAAAAGTTTATAGAAATGTTATTACGGTATGTTGTATGCATAATATCATCAGCATAATATATCATACGAGGGACAAAAAAACTTGCGATTTTGTCGTAAAAAGTAGAGTTGTAGAGTATTACGCGCGCGTTGAAGTCTTATGCTCGGCGGCGTGATCGTGCGGAACTCGGGCAAGTCAGCATTTCACTTGCACGCACACATACATACATACACACATGTAGACAGACAGATACAAGGAAAATATGGTGCAGTTATACGATAACTTTACTTCAGTACAAAAAATTACAGCGAAATAGCTTCAACTCTGTTTCAGGAAAAAGGTAATATGTAGGAATATTATAGGTAAAATGTGATTAAGTTATAGATGTACAAGACAACTAGAATTAAATTAAAAATTGTGTACTAGTGACTAAATTTTAACCTTTTATAAACTGAGATGTAATTCGTGAAATTATCAAGGCGAATCTGTTGCGAATGGCGTTCAAAACAGACGGACTAGTAAATAATTTAAAAATATACACTTTATTTTCATAATACCTTATGAAAATGTCTACGGTCCATCGCGTTTTACCGCCTACACGGCTAGTTTACATTGTTAACATATCGCACAGGAGTAAATAAGAAACTTTAGTTTTATTTTTACACGCAATCGTATCAAATTTAACAAGCAAGCATATTTTTTTCAACAATCACCTTGGAGTGTATATTTTGAGTAAAATACAAGTGTCTTATAAGAATTCAATTATATGGACAAATGGACAGACAAACTTAACGTATTTAATAGCAACATTAAAAATTGGAAAGCAAATTGGAATGTAAAAATAAAAGTTGTAACAAAATAAAATCGCGCCGCACGGACTGGTCGCGCCACCTACTTTCTTTTTTAATGATTTTAACATTTACATACACTAAATACCTATATTATAGACAGACACACGAGAGTCATGACGTGGCGATTATGCCTGCCACAGCTGACTACTACAGGTTTGAATCAGGGGACTTATGTATCTTACTTGTAGACACGTCTAGTCTATTTTATTATGTTCCTACTTTTATTTTTACATTCCAATTTGCTTTCCAATTTTAATTAGTTATTTATTTATATAATTACTAATAAACTTATTATGTGCTGGTATACTTTCAGATCCGATTTGATCTAAACGTAAAGCAATAGGACAATAGTACACGCAATGCCATTTACCGCGCAAAAAGAAATACAATGACGCATTAATTCGGTCGTATAATATATAATAGGTATGTAGTTTTTGGGTGAAAAAGTAACAAACATCCATCCACACATCCATCACAAACTTTCACATTTACATAGTATAGTAGGAATCGCCTTTTAGAATTTTCAAGTCGTTTTAAGTCTGTTTAAAGCTTTTGAAGTGACATTTTCCAACTTGTTTAAAGTGAGCAGCGGAAAAATGAGTTCACTAACCCGGACACGACAGTATACAGAGCCTCTCGGGACCTACCGCTACTTGAAGTTGTCACCAACTTACTTTTCTATCTTTGATAACTTTTTGGGTACATTTCCATGTGCACTTTTCTATCTTAATTTTTTTAGGTTAATTTCTTTATGAACAGTTGGTGAGTTTCACAAGTAACTCGGCACTAGTTTTTACAATAGTTTGCCAACTACTGGAACTACTAACGTACTATTAAATCTTAACTTTTGGGTGCATAACTTTCGGAATCTGCTGGTTTGCATTTAGATGAACTAGATAAGCATATGTTGGTGAGAGTTTCGAATAGGTAACTTTGCACTGGTTTTAGCGTGTACCGAGAGCACGTAAGTACCTGCTAGATGGCGCGTGTCCTGCGCCAGCGCCGCGCTGACCAGCAGCAGCAGCCAGCCCGCTCGGGCGCCCCACATGTTACTACCGCATCCACTCACAGCAGCACAGGTAGCACAAAACACAGTTAACACAGGAGACGCGACGTGTGATAAGACGTGAACGTATGATCGTGTCGAGCGCGCGGCAGCGACTGACTAACGCCGGCCGGCGCGGGGTGACGAGCCGCGAGAGCAAATACAGCCTTCGCGGTACGGCCCGCTCGTCGCGGTCGCGTCGGTACTGGGTATCCTGTATCGTACGAGCAAAACGATTTGAAGACATAGATTCTTATTAGAAAATGTTAATAATTTTTAATATTATGTCCACAAAATTTACAGAATTTATTTAATTATAAATATAAAACGATTAGAATTGTATTGTGCTAAAGAAGATGGACCAAAGGCAGCCATTTATATATTTTCTTAATTTATCTCTGTGTTAATACTCCTTTATTAATAATGTAAGTATTTTTATTTTAAATTTTAGTAACTACTGTTCCAATCTGAGCTACTGTTCGATTGAACACTTTAAAAAAAAGGCTGTAGGCTTTACATCACGCTACAAACATTTTTTTTGTTTTACGTTAGTCGAGGGCAACAGCTGTTTATCATAATATTAAAAAATTAAAAGATCTAAAAAATGCAAATAGTAGCAGTATCAAGTAGGTATCAACTGTAAACATTAACCTAAATACAATTTGTGATTTTACTAGTTTTGAGCTAGCTGCTAGACGCTCGTGCTATTATTTTCGTCATTAAAATGGGGTCATCACCCCTAGCGGACAAAATAAGTTTCAATTAAGAATATACAATTCACTGTCGAATTTTTGTTATATTACTTTTTTCTTTTGAAATTTAATTTTATTGCCTTTCTTTACTTTTACAGTAGGTATAATTAAGTAAGTTAAAAGAATAAACTATCAACAACCTAATAAAATTTACCCACAAACCGGGAAACCCATACGGCTGGTATCCCCAATCATACAGGTGGTCGGCAGGTAGCGGTCGGCAGTAAACAGTCCCCTCCCTCCTCGCCCGCGGCAGTTTCCAGTATTTTTGACAACTTTTTTGGTGATCACATACTGTGACAGGCGGGCTGCTCATCAAAATAAGTTGAATAAAGTATTGTGATTGTGCCACTTGAACAATGATACCTTTGATGTTGAAACGAAAGAACTGTTTTAATCTAGAAACTAGATTTTAATGAAATAGACGCGAAAGGAGTCTAGTCTAGAGTACTAGATAGGTCGCCTAATCGTAAGCGATTACCGCCGCTCATGGGCCCGCAACACCAGAAGAGTTACAATAGCATTGCCAATCTGTAAAATAAAAACTAAAACCCCAACCCCTCTTAGCCCTCCAGCTGTGCCCTCACTTTCGGCGAAACACAACGCAAGCTTATTTCTCACCGGTTCTATGTAAGGCCACGGCCTTATTTAAGTATTTCTCCGGTCCACAAACTAACACGTTAATTTAACATTGAAAAACACTAAGCCTTAGTTAAAATGCAGAGGTGAACAAAATGATAAGGTGCAAATTGAAAGAAGTCGTAACAAATTACAACAAATTACAATGTTGTTCTTTGAATTTGTTTCAACCTGTTTAACCCTGGTCGATCATTTTTTAAGTGTATCCTTATGTTTATATTAAGGCTAGACGTTGGCCGCAACTGCGTGCGTGCACAAGGAAATCCCACAGGAACCGTACATTTTGGCCGCAATAAAAAGTACCCTTTGTCATACCCCATGGTCTACTCTATATGTCTGCCAAATTTCATCAACATCGGTCTAGTAGTTTCGGAGCCTATTCAATACAAACAAACAAACAAACTTCTTCTCTTTATAATAATTTAAGTACAGAAGTATATATTATTATGTGAATGACGAAGATTGCTAACTGCAGTTTTATTTTAGATTCAACGTCGAACTGCCGCGTAGGTCAGTTAAGACTTAATATAAGGAAAACTGCCAGTTGGTTGGCGCCTGGCACCGCCTTGTACAGTCAACAGCTCTATGATCAAGGATAACATTATAATAATTATTAGGTATATTGAAGTGTTTTTCTATCGCTTCGGATTTTCCGCTTAATTTGCCGAAATTAAGGGAAACGTAACTGATGAGAAGCGTTGTTTTCGCAAAGTTAAACAATGTTTCACAAAAACAAGAGTTGTGTAAATGTTTTCATACACTGACATTACAAGTCGGAGCGGGACAGAGAGATCAATCAATCCTCTGTTCCGCTCCGCCGGCGTAGGACAGGAATGCGGAGGCGTCGCTTTGCAAACCTCCAATCTTCTGTCTAACGGGGCTTCGGGAGAGGATGGGAACCTCCCCAGCTTAGCTAGTCCCGGCGTCGAGGGTAGACGCTTCAGGTTGTAGGAGTGGCCCCTAATTGTGGTGGAAGTCCGGTCCCTTTGAGAGGGAGAACGGCCGGTCGCGGGGGGGGGGGGGGGGGTCCTGTGTTAGACAAATCCGGGACACTCCCCTTATAGCGCCTTATGGCAATCCGCAGGTGGTTTTAGTGGGTAACCCTATGGCGGAGATGGATAAAGCGTTTCCCCTGCGAGATCAAAAAAATAATTCTAGATTAGATTAGATACGATTAGAGATCTTGACTGTAGAGTCTTTTGGTTTATGTCATGTAATAAGAATGGTAAATGTAATAAGAAATCTACAAGTAAAGTCACAATATAATAAAATGCTACAAAAACTTAGTTTATTAACTTTTATTAACCAAAAAACACTATTTTATTTCGTGGTAGCTTCGCTGCAGTTTTACACTTTTGCAGCTGCCGGTGTCTTGCCGTGCCTTAATTTATACTGGCCTGTTATGTTTCGTTTATGTATTTTGTTTTGATCAATAAATTATCTAAATTATAAAAAAAAAATTGTTGAAAATACTTATTATGTTCTAAAACCAGTTTTGCATTTCGGAACGCATCAGTCGTAGCCAAGCAGTAGGTGAACGAATCGGCGCGTCGCGCGTCGCGATGACAGTGGCAACTTTATAAGGATTTGTTGTGATACCGGTAACTATATTTTGTCTAAAGTTGTAAAAATATTGTAAAGCATTTAAGCGTAATTTAATATAAATCATGTGTATCACGGAATGAGGGAAACTCAGTATGATATATTTTAATCTTTAAATTATAACTGAAGCTAAATTTATTTCTAAGGTTGATGTAAACAAGATAAATAAGGCTTGCATATTATAATGACGGTGTAAGGTTTTTTTTTTCATTTTGAGCATAAAATTAAGACTGAAATGATAACTCATTAAGTTTTTACCCGACTACGGCGAAGCCAAAAGTATGGGTAATGATTTTGGCAGTCTATGTATGCATGTATGTTTGTTCCCTCGTAGCGTCTAAACTACTGGTCCAATTTTAATAAATAAGGTTTGAGGTGTATTTTAATAAATGTGTGCATTTGTGGCGTGCTTGCACAAATATGTCAAAGTACACGTTTAAAATGCGGTGGTACAAACCCAGTTGTCCAATTTTCTAACATTACGTACGACTGCATCACAGGTTTATTTATGAGCTCTAAAACTAAACTGGTTATTAGAAAGTATTTTTTTTTCTACTACGTATGATGTGTTTAGAACGTCTAACAGTTTAGAAACCGAAGGCAGAATAAGATATTGGCCTGCCGTTTGTTACCTATTTTTTATCGCCTGATTTTAAGATTGGCTGTATTATTACATATTTCTTCCCAGAAGAAAAGGTCCTTCATTGAAGCAGATGTTGAAAATGTGAGTTGAAACTGGGACCAACACTTTCTTATTCTCCTTACTCCTTACTTTTTTCAGCCAATGTCTTGCTAACCAAAACAAAATAATCCTTTTTTAATTAATTTCTCCCTTTTTATTTAAACTGTTAATTGAACTGGTACTGACTACTGGTTTTATGTTATACTTAATACTACCTTAAAAGAAAATTTCAGATGACGTTTGAGGTGTCACAATTTTAAAGAAGAAGAAGGAGAATTGATCTATTCACTAATGTATGATTTTTGTCAAGGATAAAAAACAAGAAAATAACAGTTTTCTAAATTGTTTATACTTTAAATAAATATTTTCGCAACATTGAATAAAGTGAATATACTTTTCGTGTAAGCTATAACGTTATACATTACCAACTTTGTGAGAAGCTAAAAAGTTTTGAGCAATGGCGTCTGAGCAGCCGGACTTGCTATTTTTCGACACATTTTCCCATGATACTAGTGAGGTAAGTCTACATCTATGTTTATACAAAAAAAAAATATATACTTACATAAAATATAATTTTAATAAAATACATTGAGAATAATGTAGGTATCATACAGCTTCAAAGCAGTGGCAGTAGTTTGGCAGATTGGATTGGCTGTTTGTTGCATTTAGAGGAAAAAAATCTTTAGTTTTTTGTTTTTGATATTTTAGTCTCTTACAAATTTGTAATACAATATATAAAAGAGATTGTATGTAAATGTGATTGTTTTCAATATCAAGTTGGTAACTAGTTTTTAACTTTTAGGGTTTTCTTAAAAGAATGTAACTAATCTGTAATCATGGCCTTAGCCAGAGTAGAGACTGGTGGAGACAAACATTTTCTTATAATTAATCAGTTTTTAAAACTTTGTAAGACTATGAATTAAATCACACTTCAAAAAATAAATAGCACAGGCACTATGTAAACTTACTCCAAATCAAACTACGAAATTTCAGGAATTAAATTTGGATTTGGTCCAGTTTCCGAAGTCTGTATTTGTGCGGGAAATAAGGATAATACCACTTGGTGCCCGTGTGGAAGGAGACTTTCCCGGCGGAGTGCGACTGGGTGCTACAAACCCTACTAAATTCCACATTGACTTCTTCGTGAATGACCTCAGTAAACCCGGAGCATCGACTTTCGAGGCCTTGGGTAGTTTGGAGTACTGCCAGAATGGACAGATACACATGGAGTGTAGTAATGATGCAGAGCAGCCGAGGATTCCTACTGATGGGCTTGTTTTGAGAGGTAGTTTCTGTTTTTTTTTTTGCCAAAAAAAATAACCTAACCATGGGCATGTCGGGATATGTCTAAGGAGGGTTTTGTAATTATCAACGCGCAAAATAGGTTTTGTCTATATTCATAATTACAGACATTAGAATGGGAGGACAGACAAAGAGACAGAAGGACAGAGCGAAACTGTAAAATCAGCCATTTGTTTTGTACAATTGCATACAAATAATAAAGAACTCACTGTAAAGTCATGGTTGTAGCAAGTTTGGAATTCCAAAAAAAGGGGGCTAATGTAAATGAATTATTATAGAAAATTCACATTTATTGCTAAATTATTGATAATTTGTCACAGTCTTTGTCAATGTTTTATTTTGAAAATTATCAAGTTCTATATTTTGGCTAAAATGTTAAAACATGATAATAATTAAATTACACAATAATAATATTTTTCGGTTCTTAATACAAATAACCTAGATTCTAAATAGTAATTATAAATGGAACAGAATTTTGAATCTCGTAACTATTTGTGATCATAGATCTGTTTCGGTCCACAGGCTGTCTCACTTGCTCACACTCGATAGATGCGTGTGTGAATGTGAAACCCTGAGGACTCAAACAGCATTATGATCACAAATAGTTACTAGATTCGGGCTTCAGATTACTTATTATAATTGAGAATATTGCACTTTAGAATATGTTTTAATTTTCAGGTTTCTACACGACAATAACTTTAGCTGTGTATGGTACTTTAACACAAGTGGTGCCTGATACACCGGCGATCGTCAACCAGCCTCCTCCAATCCAAAGACCAGTGTCAAGGGAAGCAAGTTCCTTGCCGGCCAATGTTCCCCAGACGACTGAGTGGAACCAGGAGGCCTCGAACCCAATACCTGCTCTACCATACACGGCCAATGTGGCTACAAGCAATCCAGACGCATACGGACCCAATCAGTATCCAGAAAATTATGACAATCAAGTATACAGAAATGAATACTATCCTAATGAAGCTCCAAAGGATCCTCGAACCTATCATCTAATTGAGGACAGTGAGTGGGAGAAGGATAGACAAGATATTCCGTGTGAAAGAGATGCAGATAGATTGAGGCACAGTCCCAGATCTCTGGAGCTGGAAAGAGACAGGGAGAGACGGGAAGGCAGAAGTCGCCGGCGTTCTATCGACAGAGGGAGGAGTCGCGAAACATCCAGACACAGAGATCGGAGCAGGGATCTGGATAGACAGGATCGTCTTCGATCCCGGTCTAGAAGCCGCGACCGGGATTACGTCGTCAAGGGCGAGTACCGGCCTCTCAGTCGCTCCCGATCCCGTAGCATAGATCGCGACCGTGACTGGGACCGTGGCTCCTACAAGAAGGACGATTACCGACGCCACCGTGACTCGTCCTACGACCGTTCCCGCGCCGGTTCCTACGAACCCCGGTCGCCGTATGACAAGCGAGCGCCATCCTACGAACGAAAAATACCGTACGACAAGAGCACCTACGAGAGAAGATCGCCTTATGACAAAAGAAGCTCGTCCTTCGAGAGACGCGCGTCTTCGCCGTACGACAGAAAGCGTCATTCGCCATACCGTGTACGAGCTTCAAGCTATGGCAGTCGCTCTCCCGGTCGAGATGACCCCAGGAAACGGCCTAGGACCCCGCCTGGAGAAAGCAGAAGACCACTGTCTCCTCGCGATGGAGACGCTGCAAGTCCAATTGATTCTGTCAGATCGGAAGATCCACCAGAGTACGATAGAAACGGAAAACTCATCCCACGCGTCGACTATTACCATCCGAACTACAGACATAAAAGCTCCATCCGGAGCCCCTCGCAAGAGATCGATACGGTATTTGTTGAGCAACCACATTCTAGCCTGGTTACAGTCCCTATTGTTGATACTACGAAGACTGTCGAAACTCCTGTCCGCAACCCTGAAGAAGAGTCTATGGATGCTGAGCCTTTTGAACCTATATTATCAGACGAAGATATCTGTGACGATCTAGACGACCGATCGTATATGGACATGGACTACGACGTGAAAGAGTACTGCGGCGTCGACGACATTATAAAGTACTACAATCCTTTCAAGGACGAGTGGAAAAAGTATAACCATGTGAACAAACCTTATTTACTATCAGACGATAAGAATGTCAGGGACGTTATGAGTGCTACTTTCGAAGAACTATATGAAGCTAGTATTGATCTGTTTAAAATATCTGATATATCCAAGAGCGCTAAAAAGCGGGAGCAGAAATTTTTCTGTAACACTTTTTTAGACATTGACAATTCATCGCGCGAGGATTGGGTGCACCAGTGCGAACAACTCTACGTCTCGCTGTCGAATCTGTGCAGAAACACTGACATCATTCTCAGGATATTCCGCACAAACGAGAAAGAGGATGTTTGTGACGGTTTCGTCGACATTTGCAACTTGCTAGTGACGTTCTGTCGGATCGGCTTGAACTTCGAATTCGCCCTCGCTCAGCAACAGCCTACGTACAAAATACGCCACATGAAGTGCGGTATTCGCCTGGTCGAGGTGCTAATGGCCCACCAACACAGTGGCCATGTCATGAAATGTTTGCTGGACAACGGTATCAACCTACCAATGCAACTGCTAGAGATGTACTCCAAAGAATACATGGCACTGAGTTTACGTCTTATGATCTTAAAGTCACTAAATGCTTGCTTATCTTCCAAAGTAGCGATTGAATGTTTCATGCAAAACTCTATGTTCCCGAAGTTTGATAAAAACGACAATTCGAGAAGACCAATAAATGGCTATCAGGCTCTAATAGCTATGATGCAGTGCAATCCTTTAGGCAGAATAAAGTTCTCTCTGAGCGCTCTTATAAAGAAAATAAACATTTACGAAGCTTTGGAAAAACTTCATGCGTTAGTCATAAACTTCAATAAAATCACATCAGAAAGCAATGAATCAGACGAAATTGAATTACCCGAAAAAGACATCAACTTCATAGTCGACTCTATGGAAGAGATTCTCTATACGTACCGCTCTCAATGCTTCCATCTCTCTCAACCCAAGCGTTTTCTACCTGCGTCTGCGCAGTTCGAAATAAGCAAGGAGTGTTCCAATGAAATACTCCTAGAGTTTTTCAATATTCATAATATACTTCAAACATTTATCTACCTCCTAAGCTGCCCTTCCACATGTAACAACTTGGTGGTTACCAGTCCTATACATGACCTCATATTTGAGCTGGTCAATACTCACAATGGTCTTAAATTCTTGTACAAAAAGATGGAAGTAAGCGAAATATTGTTTAAAATACTCATTCATCCTTACGGACAACAGAGTTCCGAGGAAACTGCCTACCCTCACGACAGCAACTTAAGTAACTACAGCGATTTGCAAATCCTAGGACTTGAGCTCGCATATAGACTCAAAGCTATGTATTATTTACAATCTATCTGTGACGTCCAGGCTGGAAAACCGGATGACAATGAACTAATCGACAGACTTCAGGCCCTGTACTGTTTAAGTTTCGGTAGTGTCGGCAAAACTGCAGTCCCCAGCATCATCGTGATGGGAGACAGCGCCGAATGTCTTATGGAGGTCTTCGAAGTCGACCTGAAGACAAAAAGTAAAAGCGAATCCCCATCCAAGCACAAATCACCCGCTAAGGGCTACGCCATTGAACTAATTGTGTCGGCTGTAAGATTCGCAGCTAATGTCCCCTTTCTAAAGAAATATGGACAGAGATTGATCAACGTGTCGAAGGATCACGACAGATTTGAGCCCAGCGTGTCCAGTGTGCTCCAAGAAGTCATTCCATACTTAAAACCTGTTGAAAAAAGTAACGTTTTAGCCGGAGAAGACCTTGCGGAATGTATAGAAATGCTCAAAGCTAGTCTGGAGCATTCGGCGGACTTGCCGGGAGAGCTGATGACTTGTTTACGGATTTTACGTCACTACTGCATTTCCGATTACGAGAAAAACTCTCCCATCGTGTGCGAATCGCCCACCGAAGAATACGTCGAACTGAAGTATAAATATAACGTTCTGCAGCTGTTCTCTTTGGACGGCGTCGCCCATATATCCGGGATATTAGACCGACTGGCGATACACTTCGACCAGCCGAGTATGCATACTTCATTCTTTGCCTCCGTCAGAGGTCTTCAACTGGCACAAATGCTCGTCCCTAGCTTGAGGCTACTGGATGAAATGCTAGTCAGAGTCGTGCGCTGTCGCGGGCCAAGATTTCGCGATCTAACTGCCGCGCCAATTTTGCTCAAAACTTATGGCATTGCAAAGTCCTTCCCCGTGGGTTCTATCGGGTATCGAACTGCCGAAAAGGCAGGTGAGGCAGCAGTGAGGGCGCTGCTTGCGTACGCTCAACCCATAGCCGACGACGCGAAAGACGGAGATTCCATCCGTCGGGGTCTGTGGACTTCTCTCTGCTCGGAAGTGATCTCCTACATCATGACGGCTCCGTACACCTTCGTGCCTGGGCTACTGGTGTTTTCTGAGTTACTACCGCTGCCGCTACCGCTGCAGACTAAATTTGAGGCGACGCCGCGGGAGTTGGCGGACGCGGCCAACGAGCGCCGCCTGTGGTCCGCGCACCTGCACGCGCTGGCTAACGACCTCGTCGATATGATACAGGTAATTGTTTGTTTCAATTGTTAGTCATTATTCTGAACTGTTGAATTGCAACAATTCTTAAACGCTTCATGAATATTACGTTGTGATTTAAAAACTGGATAAAAATTGAAACGAAAATAACATATTATGTCTATATTGAGATAAAAGTATCTCCCGGATATTAATAAATCCTTAAGATATATATGGAAGGCATATACCTAATATCTATTATCTATGGAAATCATAAATTTATGGAAAGTATATTATATTTAAAGGTTTAGTTTTAATCGCGCGTGAACTCCACACATGTTTTGTGTTCCTGTTTAGGTGTTCTCTTCAATGACTGTTTGTTATTGCAGGTGATCTGCATGTCAACCTATCGGCCTGTTGGTGACATGCTGCGGCGCGTGTGCGTGCAGGTGGCCGATTTGGCACCGAACACGGCGTCCGTAGTCGCCCGCGCGGCCGTCGGCGCCGTCGTTCGGGAAATCGACGCTGACGTCCGCAAAACCGGCGTTGACGTCCGCGAGATCAGCGCTGACGTCCGCAAAACCGGCGCCGACGTCCGCGAAGTCGGCGCTGTCGTCCGTGACATCGGCGCTGATGCGGCCGGGCCGGGGGCGGGGCTGGCGCGCGCGCTGGGCCTGCTCGCGTGCCTGCTGTCGCACGCGCCCGTTAAGTGCGCGGTGCTGCACGCCATGGCGAGCGGCGGACCCAAGGCAAACGACCTCCAGGTACAATAAACTTTTAGTATTTTTGGGCACAAGATTTGCTTCTTATATAAACACGTTTAGGGAGAAAATTAATACTCGAAAAAAGGCTCGTTTTATTTTTCTGCCTAAGAGTTTTTGAAATATTTTTTTTGTGATTAATGGAAAGATCATATATAAGTTTTATAACAAAACTATATTTTTTTCGCAATAATTCAAAAGGTTATTTCAAAATAAAAATTAATTTTTGAATCCAGAACCGAAAACACGCCGACAACTCCCGAACAAACCTGAGCGCGTGTGACGTCATAATGTTAGTTTTCACTCATTGCAGTTGATAGAAAAATAATAAATACAGTGTTTTGATCTATTTAATTTTGTTGTCATTGTTAAATATTTAAATTTATATTAAAAATGACGAACCTCAATAGTTATCGTTCTTGTTTTGTACCATTTTACGTACGAACACTACAAAAACAACTCCTGACAAAATGTTTTTCAATGTTCCCCAAGATGACAAACGTCGAAATAAATTGTTTCAAGCAATACACCGTGATAATCCCAAAACAAACTCGATTTTTTTTTGTTGTGAAGAGCATTTCGATGTAAGTATTTCTTAATACCATTGTTATTCATTATTATTTATGCTGCTGCTGACGTTGCACAGTCATGGCATTGAACATCCTAAATTTTTCTTGACTTTTCATTAATAGTTAAAGTAACTGAATAAGCTTTACTCCGACCTCGGTGTTCTGGACATACCCGTCTTTTACAATACAAATATTGTTTTTACGACTTAGTTGAACATAACCTATAGCTTTGTCGCCGTAACTCTCAACTCTGCTCTACAATTTATGAAATAAATAATTATATTTAATGTAATGGAGAATAAATACTTAAATATTTTCATGTATTATATTATTTTTTAACAGACTTACCTTGATGCCTTGGCATCTCGAACTTCAGCAGAATTAAACAGAACGTCATTTTTTAAAAAATCGGTTATCATAAATATATCAACATCAGGAATATTATCAGACTTTGCCTTAATAAATCCTTTATCACACATAGCTAATCGGAACCAACTATATTATTGTCCAGTCAGGTGTAATAGCCGCTGTACGTAAACGCTGTACTGTTATTAAATAGCTATAACATGATGACGTCACAACTATGGTGACGGATCATGGCGCGTTTATAGTCACGTGGTTTTTATTTAAATTTCATCAATTTTTAATTGTTTATAATTAATTGAAAAATTTTTTTTTTAGTTTTTTGCATTAAATATCAATATTATTAATAACAAAGTTTTGAAATACATAAAAAATCATTTTTTTTTCAAAAACCCAATTGTCTTCAGAAGTAGTAAATCATACATGAAAACGAAATGTTATATTTATGTACAGATGGCGCTGTGCTCGGTGCTGACTAAATCACACAGTTCCCCCGAGCACGCAGCCGCGCAGGAGTGCGCCGCGCACGCGCTGGCGGCGCTCTGCGACGGCGAGGTGACGCTGTCGCCACACACCGAGCCGGACTCGGTCGCCGGCAACTCACTCCCGAGCCGCGAAGCGCTGGCGACGTTACTCGACGCCACGGCCGACTGTCTGTGTAATGAAAAAACCGGTGCCGTCGCATCGTCAATACTCCGAGCGTACTTCGTTCTCACAGAGCATGAATACGGTTTTGGACAATTCCGAAAATTCGTAACGCGCAAAAGGGCGGCCCTGGGGAAGTTCTTCAAATGGGCCCTGGATGTTGGCGAGGACCGCGCGGAGTGTCTCGCCCTGTACCTAGATCTGATCCGGATCCTGAGGGCGGAGGAGGGAGAAGGCCCAGGGGGAAGGAAAAGTGTCCTCACGCCGACAGAAATGAGCGACATGGTGGAATACTCGCCTACAGACGAGGACCATCCCGCCATGAGCTTGGAGAAGTTGTTGAAGGTGAGTAATGATTTTATTGGTTTATCGTGAAGATGGAAGACAAGTCAGTAACTATTTCACAAAAAAATTTAACAAAACATTTAATTTGTTTTTTTTTTGTTTCTTTATGTACTATTCACAAAATTAACGAAACATAACAGGATACAATACATAGGTGTGATCATCTCGAGAACAGATTTCTGCTAGCAGCCTTTAGTAATTGAATTATTTTAAAGAAAAAATTAATCCGTCTTCTAAGGTAAAAATGCATTCAAAATTATGAAGATTGAGTAGAGTAATGGTTAAAATTTTAGCCGAATTTCAAGGGGAATTATTTGGGAAATAAGTTTTTTATACTTTTAGGTCCGTTTTATTTTAGTAATATTTATTATATTTTTAATAACACATTTTAAGAAAGTTTAAAAGAAGCGATAAAATGTATAATTGAATACGCGTCAAGCGTCCATTAGGTATTGTATATAAGATACTGATGATGATTACTGTAAGTTACATAGTGGCATATGCTCAGAGGCGTGCGCTCCATATAGGCAGAAATGCAGTGCTTTACTTGTCATTCACAGATATTTTAATAAAACGTTCGTACGTTTTAGATGACTTTAATTAATAGTAAATAAATTAATTATAAAATTAAATTAGCCTAATATTTTATAAATAGCAACTCATGCCAGTAAGTCCTGCAGGAAAAATCATCGCATGTGTGTGTGATTTTCGTACTTCGCAAACGCACACATCCATGAATATCGACATGATTATATACCGGTTACTCCTGCGGCAGGCTATGGCCGAACCTCGCCGAGCCGAGCTGGGAGCTCGGTTCGGCTATCCGATGGCTAACGAAAACCGCCGAACTGGCGTCGGAAATTATTCGTTGCCTATAATCCGACTAAAAACAAAATGACTTGAATCTAATGAATTATCTATACACAAAAATCATTTTTGTTTAGTAAGGTTTTATTTGTTTAAATAGAAGAAATGTTTTGTGTTTGCGGCGGCCATATTGCATATTTCATTTGTTTGTTTACAATTTAATCGCTCCTGTTTATTTATAGTTTTCTTAAAAGATTTTTCATTTTAACATTTGAAAGTGTGTACATTTGATTGTGAGGTTTGAGTTGATAATGTGTGTTTATTAAAAATTAAAAATAACAAGTTCTCACAATTGTCATTCAGTGAAAAGATTCAAATTCTGTCTAAAGGTAGGTGTGTACCCGAGTTACAACAATTAAACCAGCAAAAAAATAATGTAACTCGAAAATTTCATGTTAAAAGTTATTTAGGTAGTTAAGTAATTTACATCGGGATATAGTAATCTCAAGTAACCGGAACCTTGAATATGTGAAAATTGAAGCTGACTGACTGATGAGTAGTTATAATATTTTAAAATATGCTTATTATTTTACTTATTAGAATTTCTTCCGCCGCGACGATCGATCGCTGTTTTGTCTGCGTTGCCGTAGAAGATGCACATGAATAGTAGAACATCTAAGACTTGCTCTGTTGGCATGGTTTCTGTTACATATATCAACAGTAAGATGTACAGATGTCATAAGTAAAGCCTATCGAGTTAGTTTATTGAGTTGGCCTAAAGGCTATACATAGTGTAGACGTATATATTGTGCTAAGCATATCTCATTACATATTGTAATACATATTCGTGGTAAGCACCAATAAAGGAGAGTATAAGAATTGCTGCTGTATTATTATCGTCACCACACGAGCGCACGAAGGACTTACAATCAAGAGGTCATAGACCAACACAGTTTCGATGGTCGCTTGGCTGTAGCTATGCTAAAAATCTATAAACGAAAAAGTTTTTGTGACCGAGTACTTCGCCGCATGCCCAGTGCCATAATCCTGTGCACGCCACTGCATATGCTGCAGTTCTTAAAACAACGCCGAAATTTTCAAATGTGTATCTTTAAAGACTGAGCAACCTATACAGCAAAAAAAAATCGGTCCGGCGGAGTGATCGTTGAACATACAATTTTTTTTTTATATATATAACTATATTATGGGCTATGCCTGAAATAAACGTATTTTATTTTATTTATATATACAGCCGAACGTATAACCGCCTCCTTTTTTGGAAGTCGGTTGAAAAATCATACATTTCCTAAATAGTAATACACAACTCTCGATTGTAACACAGCTGATACTTGCAACTTTTAGGAGCGCAACGCGGACGAGGAGGCGCTGTCCAACGCGACCTTCCTCATCTCCCACCTCCAGAAACTCCCCGACGCCGAGGAGCCGTGTATAGTGGAGCCGCCGCCGGCGCCGCAGCCGCAGCCGCTGGCGGCGCAGTGGGCGGCGCGCGCGCTGCGCTGCGGGCACGCGCCGCACGAGCGTCTCACCGCCGGCTACTGGCTCACCGTGCCGCCGCCTCCCGCCGACGACGACGCCGCGCTGGACCTGGTGGGTACTAGTAGCTAGAATCTAGATATTATGCTCTTCTGATACCTAGTACAAGATCTTGTGCTTTGTACCATGTACTTGTGACTGGCGCCTGTATAGGCGACTAAGGAAATAGTCACTATTAATGTGAAATAAAAAATATTAGCTTTAGCCCGAGTCTTCGCCAGCCTTAAATTGGGTTTTACACTATATCTTTATAATTTATAGCCTTCTTACCCGACTAAGGCGAAGCCAAAAGGAAAGGTAATGATTTTGGCATTATGTATGTGTGTATGTTTGTTCCACCGTAGCGTCTAAACTACATTTATTAAAACGGACGACGATTTTAATAAATGAGGTGTCAATAGGTTCGTATGAAAAGCCCAGGTAACATAGGCTATATAATTTACGTAGTCGGGTTTTGGTTTTTATACGTTACATATTTCCGAATAGTAGTCGTATGTGCATTCGTCAACTAACTTGCTATGTCGTCTGGCTCGTCGGAATAATATTAAACAATAATATAAAAAAGGTGTCGTGCGACATACTACACTCGGCAAACTGTCCAGGTATTTTGTTTTTTTACTTATGGCAGCAATTTTTACGTATATTTTTGCTTACAAGTATGATTCTATGATTTCAGGTGTCGTGCGACATACTAGAGCTAGCACAGACGCTACTCTCCGGCGGCGGCGGCGCGGAGTTGCTGGCGGCGGGCGTGCGGCGGCTGGCGGGCGTGCCGGACGCGCGCACCGAGACGCTGGCCACCGACGACAAGCGGCCGGCGGTCGCGCTCACCCGCGCGCGCGACTCGGACGCGTTTCGCTCGCGGCCGCCCAACACGTCGCGCCCGCCCAGCCTGCACGTGGACGACTTCACCGCGCTGCAGCACGCGCCGCGCACGCGTCACTACACGCCGCAGCACACGCCGCAGCACCAGCTCGCCAGGTACAGGCGAATAGTAAACTTTAGTCGCTAAAGACTTAGGCATACGCATAATATTTTGCAAAGTTTACTACATACATTTCGGACAAATCATTTACTGTTTACGTAAAGACGTTTAAGCAAGCAAATAATTATGAGTCTAAAAAAAAATTATATTAAATAAATTAACATTGCAATCTCTACGACGCTGAAAAGGCCATTGATCTCGCACGGCTGATTTCAATTGGTTTTACAAATACAGGTAAATAGTGTCCGATATACCCGTAATTAATTTTGCAAAACGTTATTAGACGTGGAGTGTAAGCATTGAATGTTACGTCTAGTGAAGCATGTAACAAGTCGAGAATCACAATGTTCGAGGGTCCTTAGATTTGCAGAAAAAATAACGAACAAACAAAAGGAAAAAACTTAATTTCATATTATTTACTGATTTTTAACCGATTCCAAATTGAAAAAGTGAATTAAAATTAAGGTAAATTGTTTTACAAACATACGTTATTCTGATATATCTATGAACTGTAATAAACAAATAACTACCTACAGGTCATACACCTACAGTTTCTACATCAACAACGACATGAAAACCTTAAAACCTACAGGTTTTGACCTACACCTACGGGTGATGGATGAAATAGTAATCGACCCCTGAGAGTTGGGAGATTATTACAGTACTAATATAGATATTAAACAATGGGAGTAGTCAGTAGGTGTTACAAGGGTGAAAATGAGTTTGTAATACCAAAAATAAAAAAAATTATTCTGGGTAGGCCACCCTTATCATTTGAGGGGTATAAAAATTGTTTACAGCCTATCCTAATACCTACATTTTACATGTGTACTCGACATGTACAATTTAATTAAAAGCGATTAAGCCGTTTCGGAGTTCTCAAATAAACACTGATACGAGAATTTTTATTTTATTAATAATTATTAATAATTGTTTGTCTTTCAGAGGTTCGCGGAGGTTCGGCGGCGCGACGCCTGTGCCTGGACACTACCGCCATCTGTGAGTTTCTACTAATTCGTAATACTTATTTGTAATTCTTTATCTGTGTTTCTCCTGTGGACTTGTTGGATTAATTTTGGGAAATCCTTTCTCAGTGAATCCTTACGTCATAACTCTCTGCATTACATAATTTAAACTCAGTATTTTGTGCTGTATCAGCTGTATGTTGATAGATAAGTCAGTGGCAATTGCCTTCCGTGGAACATCGTATATTTACAGATGTAGAATATATTTGTCTTTGTTTGTCTGCGATTATCTATACTAATATTATAAAGATTAAAGAGAAAAGGTTTGTTTTTTTGTTTGCATTGAATAGGCTCCGAAAGTACTGGACATATTTTGATGAAAGACGTAGATATAGACGTAGATATAGACGTAGATTAGACCACGGGGCAGGACAAAGGCTACTTTTACCGCGGCAAATGTACGGTTCCCGCGAGTTGTCTTTTAGCGCGCGCGATGTTGCGGGAAACATCTAGTCTTATGTATTTGTGTCGTCAGTCGCGGTCGCGGCGCCTGGGAGATGGGCGGGCAGCACTTCGGGCACTTCCCGCCCTCGCAGCAGTACGTCATGGGTACGTACACGCCACTAGCCACTAGCCAACAGGCCACACAATTACTCGTTATGGGAAACTTTATTATTACTAGTACGTCCTAACGGAAAATAGATAATAAGAATACGGAGTAATAGAAAAGGCTTTTCGCTTCTTTTTATCGTTTCGCTTATTCTTATTTTTTTTAGTGGCAACACTAAAAATCAGCTATTCGACATCACATTCAAGATAAATAACCACATCACCCAGTTCAGATATCAGGCAGCTATTGAAACAATGTATTCATATTATTTTATATATTTATGTATATAACAACAATATAACAACAAATCAAAAACCTAATCGATTTATCAGTAGTCACAATGAGGTCGCTTTTACTTAATAGGTATATTCCCTCAGCTTGTCTTGGTTTGTGGTAGTATATCATCATTATAAACATCATTAATACACGAAGCTAAAAGTTTTACGAGAAATGTACAGCTGGAGGAGTATAAAATTTCGCCGGGAAATTAAAGTTTATTTGTTGGAGGGTGTGCAGAACGCATATATTTTTCTACATGCTTAGGAATACATCAAATTTATAAAAATAACAACAATACCTGAGATTATTAACACACACTACCATGCGTTTTGTGGATACAATTTTGTTATACGTTGACGATTATTCATCAATCTGTCTCATTATTTTTTTTTATATTAAGAGGCAAATTAATCCTTTAAAAGTTCAAACTATTATTATGGCCGAATTTCGACAACAGGGTGACGTCCAGTCATAATATATTACATAACTTCATTTACTGTTGTATTTAAACTTTTTCTGAGTTACCAAATTCTTGTATTCACATATACATATTTTTAATAAACTCCCTTACTTTTATTCTGTGGTATAAGCTGTGTGGTAATTCCATAAATTCTCTCCAATAATAGTTAAAGCTCTCATAATAAATCAAATGAAATTTTGTGTTTCAGGCGGGGGAGGCGGGGGAGGCTGGGGCGGCGGGCGCATGGCGCGCGGCCCTCGACACCGCTCCTTCATGCGTTGAGTGCGCCCCTGCATCAGTGCTACAATATAATATACAGAATATGTACTATGCTTTTTAATACTCTCCCTAGTAATCTTATGGTTTGGCGTTGCTACTGAGGTGAGTGTCCCAGTTTAGTTTTGTGCAGTATGTTAGGGCTAGTTAGTGCTAGTTAGTGCTAGTTAGTGCTAGTTAGTGCTAGTCTTACAAGAGTTCACGTATTCGCCATTTAGGTAATATGACGGTTTGGCGCTTGTAACGGCGATAATAATAGTCATATAATTTGGCAAAACACATATCACGTTTATACTTTATGAAATAGTACATAGTTCATTATATAGTAGGCCTAAGTGTGTAAGTGTGCGTTCTGCGTTTGCTATACTAAATTGATTACTTACCATTGAATCAATATCAGATCCGAAATAAAACAACTTTAGAAAATTTAGAAACAAATCAACTTTATTATCAAGATGAAAAAGATCAAATAATATACATAAGCTACGGAACAGATATGTAACGTACATAACCTAACTTACAGCAAACCAAACGTCTCTATACATATGATACAACCCTCGCGGGCTCCTTAGCGTTTAATACAAATCGTCTTTATAACTAAACGTAAAACATCTCACTAGCACGTATGTACATCAGTCTGTGCGCGCGCGACTAGTCGCGGCGGTGCGCGGGGCGCGACAAGTCGCGGCGGTGGGGCGCGGGGCGCGACTAGTCGCCGGGGTGCTCGGGGCACGACCGGTTCACCTCGAACCACTGGTCTATACAGCTGGAAACAGAGAAATGTAGTGTTAATAACATCGAAAGTATGAATTTGATGAACTTGGGATTGAAGACATTAGCAGGACACCGCGGTGGTGGGTGGCGTCCCCATTGTGGAATGTGGATGACATAACTCTGTTAAAAATACAAACTCGTTATGACTGAGACAAACCACTTTTTAAGCTAGTCATACACGTCAGGGTATGCCTGACGGGTTTGTCTGCACAGTTACACCTGTCACGTAATATTGAGCTGAGTAGTGTGGAGACTTGCACCGGTTTACCTGTACAATTCAACTGCCCAGGTAAACCTGTCAGGCGTACCGTATGGCTAGTATTATGGTCTGTCTGATCAATTAAGCCCCAATTTCACCAACGTATTGAAAAGACGTTTAACGACCTGCTTCGGTTTAAGATCTGTCTGCCCTAACATTGAATGAGAGAGAGAGAGATCAAATCCAAGTTTAGCGATAAGCGCGATTAAAGAAATCTGGTGAAATCGGGGCTTAGCACGATAACACCAAACTTCTTTAAACGCGCTTATCGCTAAACCCGGATTCGATCTCTCCCTCCTTTAATGTTAGAACAGGACAATCGTATCGATAACCGTGGCTCAGCGTTAAACGTAGTTTTAATACGTCGGTGACATTGGGCCTTAGTCGCCAGTGTCGTCTTCATCATAGTCTCCGCCTTTATCAAACGAGTCATTGCACTGTTTCAATGTAAGGAAGGCGCTGTAGTTACACATGTCACGTCAGTAGCCATAGCCGGGCACCGTTAATCAAATAGTTAACTTCGTTAATCGTTAATCCGCTACAAAAAAAGTTAGCTTCGTTAAACGTTAAAGCGTTACATTTCGGAAGAATTAACGCAAGTTAACGTTAATCCGTTAATGTGTGTAAAATTGCATCTTTATATCGTTCAAAATCAAAATCAAAAATTTTTTATTCAAAATTGGTATTTTTAAATACTCTTTTTGAACGTCGTTACTACGTGATGCCTACCACCGGTTCGGGAACTAACCCAGCGAGAAGAGCCGGCAAGAAACTCGTCTGGGGCCATCTTTTACCAAAAAGATGGAAAATTATTCTTTTAAAATCAAAATTATTACAATGTTTGCTTATGTCTATGTAACAAATAATAACATAAGTAGTTGCGTTAGTGAACTTATAAAACCTGTTGGTTTAGGTTCTAATTCATTCATCAATTATCAACACGCATATGATCACTAACAATAATTTATAATAACAACAAACAAAACACTCTTCACTCTAAGCACTGGCGCTAAGTAATGAAATGATCAAACGAAACAAATCTCTTCGCAGTTTTCTTTCTCACTCGCACGCGCCGGCAAAATATATCTGGATATATATATCTGTATATATCTCTTGTTTTTGTTTCACTCGCTGCCACGCGCCGCCTGGCACTTGTCGGTGCCGTGCAGTAACTATTAGGCATGGGATGAACGATTAACGGACTTCTGCATATTAACGGAAGTTAACGTGTCCGTTAACATTTTTAAAAGTTAACTTAAAAGTTAATCTGTTAATCAAATTGTTATTTAACGATTGACGGATTAACGAGTTAATGCCCAGCTATGTCAGTAGCTAGCTACAGGCTAGGCCGGCGGGTGGCGACCCAAATGCGAGCTGTTGAGAACAATACGCGCGGCGCTCACGGCTCTCGGGGTGTACTTTAAGAGTAAAACGCGCCTTCTTAGACGTGGGCCGTGGCGCGAGTAACGTTCTTCACAAACAATATGCTCCATTTTTTTACTCTGGAGTGTAAGACAATGAAATTGCAAGACATATTACTAAAGTTAGGCATCGAAATTTAGATAGAATAATAAATCTCAGAAACCGAAACCATCTCTTATCAAACCCTAAGCACGAAATCTATTTTTCTCTTTAATTTTTCGAAATCTAAACCGAAACCATCTCTTATCAAACCGCTAAGCACGAAATCTATTTTTTCTAGCTCGGACAGTTTAAGGAGATTTGTGTACACGTAAGACGTAGGTGATTGACTCGGCACAACAAAATACAAGCGTCGTTACACGGTTTACTGCGAGCCCATGGTATCTCTCTGGTCAGCCGGCCTACAGTAGATGTACGTATGGACGGTAGACGTATGTATGTATGAGCTGTGTTGTATGGCCACGAGCATCAAGCATGGGTACAGTATAATGTGCTATGTGTATTGTATACAATATGTACTATGTGTACTGGGATCACCCAGTTTTATTCTGTTTCAAGGGAATCAGGGCATGTTCTATATCAGAATTATAATACTTATGACATAGTACTCCATTTCATGTACCTATTATACCCTGATTCTCTCCAAACGGAATAAAAAATCACTCCGTATATCCATTATCCAGATAACAGGATCCCCTTAAGCAGGGGCATGCCTCCTGCTTGTGCCGTAAGGTTCTCCTCACCCTTTGTGGTAGATGCAGAGGCAGGGCAGGCGCGCGATGGTGTCGCCGGCGCTGAGCTCCTCCAAGCAGATCACGCACTCGCCCTTCGAGTCGCTGAGCACGTCCTCTGGAATACCAACACACAAATTACGTCACTTGTGGTATAGCAATGTTTACCCGTGGCATTCTGCTCCTAGTGTTAATTCATACTAGAGAAATTCTGCAATTTAAGACATATTCACGCGTATGCGCACGACTAGCGCTACTTTATGATTAAGTTTTGAGAATTTCGCTTTGCTGCGCTTCGACTCTGCGCAAGAGTGAATTGGACCTGAGACAAGACGGGACAAGAATTAGTATCGTTTAACTTTAATCACTTATTTCTATGCAAAGTATAAAACGTTATATAGTGTAAAGAACTTTTATATAAAATTGAATTTAAGGTTAAGGACGAATTAAGTTCACTCGTTTTAATTAAAAAAAATTATTTGATGACCTCTGTGGCTCAGTGGTTAGCGCGTCGGGTCTTAAGCCGGAGGTCGCGGTTTCGAATCTCGCCGAAGAGACAAAAGTTTTCTATGTTCCTGGGTAATGGATGTGTATTAAAGATATGTATAATATAATAAAAATCTTAAATATGTGTATAGTATAACAGTATTAAATATATTCCCGTTGTCTGGTACCTGTGATACAAGTTGTTCGGATACTTAGTACAGAACTAGATTGACGTGGTGTGGAAGCGTCCATTTATAACTATTATTATGATATGTATCATAAAAATTAGCTGTTTTATACAAAAAGGCTCCGGCATAGACAGCATTTTGTAGGAAACAGCAGATTTTTTTTCAAGTAGGAAAGCTGATCTCATAGTAAAAGTTGCTTATATTTAAGCGTATATTCACTCCTGAAAGTTTGGACACTGAATGGAAAAACACTTAATAAAGTATAAATACTTAATAAAGTATCAATATTGTCAAAACGTACAAAATTGTGTCATAATTAATAATAATTATGGCACAAGTAGTTACGTGCGGTAAAGATATAGGCAGGCGGACGCTACACACAAAATCAGTCGAATCCGGTGAATGGTCATCCGGTCTGGCGGAGCGGCGGTGCCGGGCGCGGCGCGGTGATCCGCCGTCTGATGTGTGATATTACTGCGCGGGCTGAGTAAGTGTGTAGTCACTACTCACTAGTCGCAGACTGTTATTATGGCCATGGTCATTATTATACCATGTACCTACTTACTATGAAGGATTATGTCTTGTTCTTTTAATTGTCAGTATCTTATATTATTTCAGTAGGTATCTTTTACACATAAAATTAATGTTTACAAAAACATTGAATTGGATCTGAACAGCAGGCCCAAGTACGAACAACTAACTGACAATACGTAGATTGGTACTGGTACTGATTCTACCATTATAGAATCAAATGAAAAATGTATAAGTAGCGGTCATGATTATCATACAAGGAGATCGGCAAGTCGCCATACATTTACTGCCTGGTAATTAAAATACGTAGCCACATAAATATTTCTTGTAAGTTGTACTTTATGAACGTAAGAACAAAAAAGCAATAATTATTATACATCAAACTCGGGAGATAAATTTTAATTGATAAAAATATGTAAGCTAACCTATTGTTCAATAAATTGCCCTAGTGGTGGTTTGGGGAACGCTTTTCCGCGTCTATTTTAGTTGTGATGTCAATTACGTAATGAAATTAATAACTAGTATGTTTGGAAACGCAATATCCTAACAGATAAATGATAAATTGTCGCTTTCACGTTACTAAAACCAAAAACTTTATAAATATAAAGTGTATAGCGAGATCTATTTTAAACCCCAAGTAATATTTATTTTTCATAAAACTATTACTAAACTGTGTAACTATAGAAAAAGAAAATAACTACTATCTAAATTAATAAAATCTATCTATTAGGCCACCAGATAGAGCTTTTACGCCTCAAATTGACAATTTACACTTACAGCATGATAACCATAGACTATACAGATATGATGACAATCATTACCACAGATAAGTACGTATTTTGCACATTGATTCTCTTAAGTTTTTTAAATAATAACTTTTTAAGTACTAGAAAGCCACATATGTTCAGAACTTGGTCGCTCTTAATGGAAAATAGAGCAGGATTCTCCAATGTCCTTTTATTGGATAACGTTATGAACATTGTGGCAGCGGCGTAAACGTAACTTTATCGTAAGTATGAAAATTGTATGAAAATCTGTCAAAACCATGACAGCGCCCATACAAGTTTCATTCGTTAAACACATTCAGTGCCACCGACTCGCCCGGAGAGTCCATGTAAATTTTATTCCAACGCCGTAGACTTGCCCGGCGAGTTCAGTGTTTTTCCTTTTTTTTTTCCAAAACGCATTGCAATTTTTTGCTTAAAATAATATTGAAGACTAAACATACACTATTCTAAAGAATTACGTGGCGGGCCGGGTGTGCAGACCCAGTTTATAATCGAAATAAAATAAATTATTCTGCAATGCCTTGAACTCGCTAGGCGAGTTCACTGTCATAGATTCTCAAACTTTTATTAATGAAAAATTTATATGGTAGACATACTTTTATTTTTAACCGACTTCAAAAAAAGGAGGCGGTTATACGTTCGGTTGTATATATATAAATATATATATTTTTTAATTTTCTGTTTAGACTTCTAACGGCGGTTTTCAATATCCTATCTATCTTAAAATTTTCTTATCTATCTTAAAATTTTGACAGATTTTGTAAGAAAATGTGTCAAAATTTCAAGATAGATAAGAAAATATTAAGATAGATAGGATATTGAAAACCGCCGTAAGTGTTTGAGTGTGTTCTTGCGGTTTTTTTGAAAGAAACGTACAAAAAACACAAACTCAACTCTCGGTCTATTAAATTAAGAGTTGTAATTGAAAGAGGATACCTTTGCATTGTTAAAAAATAGCCGGCAAAACAAAAGACGGGCAGGATGATACGTCTCTTTAGCAAATTCTGTTTCTTGCGAATGCGAATGCCAATATATGTACGTACTTTTATTTAGCGTATGTTTTTTAGAAATTTAAAAATTTTAAAAATTTGAACGCAATTAAAATAAAAATATTGACAGCCACTGCATATATTACGAAACAAACTTACCTTTTCTATTATTTATAGTGTTTCTTGCCATTTTTGTATGTTAAATTACACCGTAGACCAGTTAAACAATTTTTAATTGCGTTAAACACGTAACGTACACTATCACGGCCACAAAAATAACATATTATTGTTTTTACCCTAACGCAATGCCACTGAACTCGCGTGGCGAGTCGATTCAATTCGTGTTGCAGCGCCGGCGACTCGCCTAGCGAGTCCAACGTAAAATGTATGCGGCATTCCAGTAAACATCGTGAAAATCGTAGTGGTAATGAATGTGTTAACGGTACGTTTACGCTGCTGTCAAACCTTCCTGCCGTGCCTCCAGATCCCGCTTGGGCTACAGAGCCGCCTCACTGTGAGGAGGGGCTGTGCTGTGTGGAGGGAGGTCAGGGAGGAGCACGGCCGGGGTCGCCCGTTTCGCTCACCGTTATAGGACAGGCGCGGCCTCGTCAGGCACATGACGAGGTGGCACTCGATGTCGTCCGGCAGCACGAACTTGCTGCACACCGGACATTTTATTCCTGCAACAGGAGACATACGCAAATGTTAAAAATTAAAAGTATCAATATAAATGCATAGTTATAACTAGCTTTTTCCCTCGGCTTCGCCCGCGTAAATATATTATCGGGTATCCCACTGGAATACTGTACTTTTTTGGGATAAAAAGTAGCCTGTGTCTAAACTACTACCATACCAAATTTCATGGAAATCCGTTCAGTAGTTTTTGCGGTCGTCAGTCGCACAGATCGGCCGCACCGGCGGCCACCGAAATTTATGCATTGTATGATGATACAACGCAAGTGCGCGCACTTGGCCGCAAGCTATAATGATATAATGCGTTCATTTCGGTGGCCGCCAGAGCGGGCTTGGGCCAACGCAGATTTTATTATATTATTAACCGACACAGCGTAAACGCAAAGGTTATCTTGGCATTTGTCATGTAGTTCCCGTTCATGATTCAGGTTTAGTAGTTTGTGTGTTTCAGTTATAACTTATGTATACTTAGTCCTTCGCTATGTGCGCTGAGTGCGAGTTTCGTCGCTACTCGCCGTGGAGAGTTAACTACGGCATCGACCAATGTATGGCATCGAATTAGTTGCCATTGTTTGCCACAAGGGGCGTTGTTTCGATGCCACACAAATTGTAGTTAACTTCTTCACGGCGAGTAGGGACGAAAACTCGCACTCAGCATACTGAACTCTTTTCTTTACGAGAGATAAAGAACCGACAGTTCTTGTTCATTGAGTCAGATGGAGTCTATGCTCCGTTCAAATACAATTTAATCTAAACGTAAACAGAGAAACAATAGCACACTATAATGCTACCAATTTAAATGTCACTTCTTAACAATGCAATAAAGAAATACATTGGCACATTAATTTGGTCGAAGTTATACAGTTATACTATTTGTTCTATTCGTTTCAGCATCTGTCCCCCTCACTCCCCCCCCCCCCCCCCTCCTGGCCCGACTGAGACAGAGCTGTATAAAAAAGCGCACAATTCCGTAATGAACGCGCCCGTTGTAGATGAAAGTTTCATAAATATTGAAGTAAAATGTCATTATTCCTCGCGGAACTCCGTCGCCCCCCGGCCGCCCGGCCTTCGAGCCGCGGGACAGGAACTTAACGTCGAATACATTGTTTTTATTGTATATTTTTAGTTTCATAGAAAAGTCGAGCTCGTATAAGTTTTTAATTAAATAAAGCATCTTTCTGTTTGAAGTTTATAATTTAATATTGACTCCTAAAACGTAGAGCACAGAAAAAGGTAGTTTAATATCAACTATCAAGCATGTACGTATGTAAGAGAGTAGGTTCCAAAATACCGCTTTATATATTATGTAGCTTGACTAGAAAAAAAAGTAGCTCCCGACAGATGGCGTTATTAAATTTCGCTCTCAACGCCGTTAAAGCAGTTGCACTACAAAATTACCACCGATTCGGAACCTAACCTAACGGAAGAAACTCTCAGATCAACCCGTAAGTAACGTCAAGTGTCAATTGAAAACAAAACGTTTTCGAGGTTTTCCTGAACATCAACATCAACAGTCAACACAAACGCGGTCGAAGCTGTCCATCACGGAGACAACGGACGGACGGACAGCCGTCACTACCTGTATACGTGTCACGATACCGACTGCCGACAATAGAGCCTCATGCTGTATGTAGTACAATACATGTAATATGTTCAATATTTACATTAAACTTATGTACAACATTAGTACAGCTTGTCAAAAAAGAGTATGACGCTGTGACAGCAGGAGCTAAAAAAAATTCGACTGCTTTTTTTTAAATTACTAGATTCGAATGACATATTTAAGATTTTTATTATATTTAATACACATCCATGACCCAGGAACATTGAAAACTTTCTTGTACCCTCTGCGGAATCCGAGCCCGCGACCTCCGACTCGAGTGCCGACGCGCTAACCACTGAACCACAGAGGCCGTCACATAGTCGAATGCGGTAATCAAGTAACTCGTTACGTGTATAACCCCAACCGTATACTATATGCTCGTACATCAATACATAACTATGTAGTTGAACTAATTACGCGATCGATAGACATAAGTGGCTAGACTCACTATTTCATTCATTTTTTTATGTCTCCGACCTGTGGGTGTACGGCTCACCTATGGCCTGAGGGTCACTTCTGCTAAACAAAACCTGCAATAATACAATCACAATCAAGTCCCGACACGCTACAACTGCCAAACCGGTATTCTCGTAAACGTTAAACCAGTGTCAAACGCGTCCCGATTGGTCCAAACTTCACAAAGTCAGTTTATGATAACGAGTCGCTTCACTTATAATACAGTCAAAGTAAATTGAAAGTCTACTTTCAATACGAGAATTGAGCTTCAAGTGGTATGTCTTTGGTATGAGTGGTCGTCAAAGTTGAATTAAGCCATAATAAAAAACCGACCAAGTGCGAGTCGGACTCGCGAATGAAGGGTTCGGTACAAAACGGCAAAAAAAAATCCCATAGGAAAGTATTTATTTTATTCTGTTTTTAGTATTCGTTGATATAGCTATCACGGTTTTGGAGATGCAGCCTGGTGACATACATACGAAATCTGAGTAATAGGGGCCTGTTTTTACCCTTTGAGTACGGAACCCTAAAAAGCAAACCTGTGAGCTACCGAAACTGAAAGCAAATTCTTCAAATGAAAATACGACTTAACTATTTTCATTTCATTAAATCGAATATTTAGAAGAGAATTTAGGCATTAGCTTCAAATACAGCAGGAGCCGGGTCTAGCCAACACCTGCTGTTCATATACTCTCTAGTCCAGCGTTTCCCATTTGCCGGGTCGCGACCCGGTACCGGGCCATTAAAGGATTAAAGGAGGATCGATTCACATACTCATATAAAACATTTTTACTATAGATAAATGTGTATTATTTTACATAATGGAACCAGCTTGAGTTTATAGCAATAAGTAGGTCACGAAGGTACAGTGTGAACATTACCGGGCCATGGCGAAACACTGGTCTAGCCTATGTAGTATGTAACAAAAAGCTTCGAATCAACATCAACATAGTGACACCAGCAAAGCTCAAATGTTTGGAAGAGGTTTTGTATGTAACAAACACCACGTTCCAAAATATTGGGAAAAGCTCTCAATTAAGTGATAGGTAGGTGTACACTTCACATAAAGTTACGAAAAACTAATTTTATGAAGGGTCTGATTCACAATCTACTGATAAGCGTTTGATAGCTTATATGGATGGTTTGTCGCTTTCGCTCGATTAACAATAAACAGCGACTAAAACTTCCGAATAAGCTATCCGACACTTGGGTCTGTTTTACAATCTAGGTACTGAAATAGGAATCAGGTCAGCGACAGCAGCAGCAGCAGCGGCAGCAAAAAGGAACAATTAGAGGATAGAATCACCTTCAGTGGTCAGCAAAGCCAGTAGTAAAGTGTTCTATGGTTAATAAATGATTTCATAATTATTATAATTAAATTAAGATAGACCGAAACCTACGCAGAAATAGACAGGAACTTAAATAATATTATTAATATCTATCCGGAAGTGAGTTTTGTAACAGTAAGCGTCAAATAGCTTATTTGCATGTTTTGTCTCTGTCGCTCGATACAAAGTAAACAGCGACAAGACTTCCGAATAAGCTATGCGACACTTATTAGAAGATTGTGAAACAGGCCCTGAGTGTGTCTTTGCGTCATATTTCGCGTCTAAAAAGTTGGACTACAATCCCAATGGAGAATTTGAAACGTCCTTCCATAATAATAGACAGACGACAGTAAAAGACCTTTATATAAATCCAGTAACAAAGACTCCCAGCAGTATCATATTTTTAAAGTACAAGCGCTCTTAATTATAATTTGGAGTTTAGTCTATTAGGGTGGGACTATATGATCCGGAATCCGGCGGGCCCGGTAAAATTCTGAGCATTGAAAATTGAACTCTTTGCTAATTTAATAGAATTGAAAATCGAGTGTCGAGCTGTCATAGTTGACATTGCCATTTGACTTGAAAGTTGTGTGTTCGAATTTTAGCTCTGTCTAGTGCAGAGTTCTATTTTTAGTGCTCTAAATTTTCCCCTGCCTTACGGATTCCGGATCATATAGCCCCAGCCTAATGGTAGACAGTATTCAATATAAACACTAACCGGTAGTCAGTTTCGTTATTACATTCTACAGATTGTACACAGTAGCTGATAGCGGGTGTAATCCGCGGTCGTAGCCAGGGCCACAGCCACTACAGATCGATCGCTGCTTCGTAGTTATGTGTACCTAGTACATCATATTAGGTGACAGGAACTATTCCAAGAAATTCCTCGATTAGCAAACATTTCATGAAAGTATTCACATTTTATTTCATACTTTGTAACTCATAGGGCTGATTCACAATCGCCTAATAAGTGTCGAATAACTTTTTCGGATGTTTTTCGCTGCTTCACTACATAGTATAAAACAAAGTCGCTTTCTCTGTCCCTATATCCCTATGTATGCTTTAATCTTTAAAACTACGCAACGGATTTTGATGCGGTTTTTTTACTAGATAAGAGTGATTGAAGAGGAAGGTTAAATATTACATTCATTTAATAGTGGAGAAATGCTGTTATTTTTGAGGTTTCTAATGTGATGTCGTAAATAATTACATTTTTTCCGCTTACATTGCAAACGGTGGCTGAACCCTACGAGATAGATCAAAATAATGTACTACAGTTTTGTTCATTATAAAAAAGCCTACAAAAAAGTCCGCGATAGCATATATCGATCTCTTAGGGATAACCCACAATAACCATTTTTTATCCTTTACTTTGATTTAAATTTAATAGCTTATTTACGAAGCGATTTAAAGCAATACAGATTTAATCCTTATCCAATTTAGTACCTTAAATACATTGTGCATTTAATATAGATCAATATGGCCCTTTATAGCATGTAATTTAAATGAATATTTTCGAAGATATTACAGATTTAAAATGCAGGTACATGTCTCGGCGGCACTCGCGAGTCGCGACTCGGTGCTCGCTCAACGAATATTCTGTACTGCAGTTCTGGAATATCCATAGAGGTAGTTGGCCAGTTTTGTTGGAATGTCAAATTATATTTCAATGGCAATTATTCACTACGTAGTATAAAACAAGTCGCTTTATCTGTCTGTCCCTATGTACCTATATTGTATGCTTAGATCTTTAAATCTACCCAACGGATTTTGATGCGGTTTTTTTAAATAGTCTTTATATACTCAAGCGCGATAGATATAATAATATAATGTATATCAAGCGGTCGCGCATGTCGCGTCGAGGTGATAGGGTCCCATTTTTAACCATTTGCATTGGGTAAACCTATAAACATTTTCAATATTGTATCAGAAGTAGGTATATTGCTGTAAATAGAGAGTTATTCTCCGAAGTAGTTTTTTCTCCAAGAACACTATACTACGCGGGCGAAGCCGCGGGCAAAAGCTAGTACTTTATATCGAGCGAGACAAAACATGCAAATTAGCTATCTGATGTATCTGTAGATTGTGAAACAGGTCATTAGCAATAATTTTGATTTCTTAACGTATATGGTATTTTAACGTAATATCGAACCGTGCATCGGACCATGTTCCAATTCGCAGAGGGTTCTGCGCGGTTTGGACTGCGGAACTAACTGTCGTGCTAATTACGACCGAAAATGCGACCACTGACTGCCGGCGCTACATACCTATTATGGCGAGTGCGCGGGCGAAACTGTGGAGAATGCTCTCGCATCGATATGCCAGATTGGACTCTCAGCCCCGCGCATCTACATGTTCGTTTCGGGGCGAAGGTTGGAGCGGAGCAGTAGGCGCTGTTTCGTTTTGCAGTCCAAACTTTCCGTGTGACAGGCGCTAAGTTGTAGTTTTTATTTCATTTGACATGACCGTCGTCCATGTACAATGTACACTGTACGTGCTATCGACAAGCGGCAACCGCCGTTTCATCCATCAATTAAATGACTACATTTTGCTTTAACAAACATATCGATCGTAAATGTACTTCGGTTTTCAATTTGTCAAATGTCTCGCGGAAACACTCTAATGTTACTTTACTGAAATATTACCTAGGCTTTTGAAAATTAAGGAAAATGATAATTTGAAATATGATAAGAGCTTTTTACCCGACTACGGCGAAGCCAAAAGGAAGGGTAATGATTTTGGCAGTCCATGTAATATGTATGTATGTATGTTTGGTCCATCGCCGCGCCGTAGGGCCAAAACTACTGATCCGATTTTAATGAATGAGCCACGAGGTGTCAATAGATTCGTAGAAATGGCCCGGGTAATAAAGGCTACAATGCAATTTGCGTAGTCGGGTTTTGAATCACTACATTTAAAATCCAAATCTGTTTACTCGTTAAGGGGAGACACGTCAAACTCACAACACCCCTCTATTTCCATCAGACTCGATTCGACTTTCAACTCTAATGTATTAGCGCAGAGTTCTATTTTCAGCGCTGTTTTTTTTTCCGGCCGGAGCCTAAACACATTCCTTGACTGTGAGACACTCAACTCAGTACTTTCACAATAAACAAAGCACAAAATTCAGTTCAAATGCTAAGACATTTACCCAAATGTAATTGAGATTGCCGTATATTTTATTTTGTTTAAAGTTTTATGGCAAGTTTTATTATTACAATATAAAATTATCGCTCGCGTTCTCGACGATAAATCTCCAGTGAATAGAGTTGAAGTGCTTCGTGCACGTGCGGTGTTGAGAAATGTGACGCTGCAGACATTTTCTACATTAACTTTACATTATAGGTGAGATAAATACAATGAAAGAAGTCTTAGAATTCTTCCCAAAAATATTGCGAGCCTATTTCACCATCTGCTAAGTGTAGGGGGTTGCTTAAGATTGACAAGTTTTGTCTCTTGTCACTTGACATTAACCATATCGACATTTAGGGCGAGCGCTCGCTTGGGAGTTAAGACTTGTCTCACATATACAATCCTGTCTCACGGCTGTCTTATGACTAAAACACCCACAGTTTTAAGACAGTAATTGTGTCGTTCCTAGACAGTTTCGTCCATGAGACATTTTTGACATGACGACTTATTAGAAGATTAAGTCAGAATCTAAATAGAAAATTTTATACCATCTACCGAAGGATCTTAATTTCCTTTATCAACTACTAACCAACCGACTAAAACTTTAAGATTAAAAATCCACGTGCAAAAAATAAAATATAATAAGAAATGACGGTTATAAATTAGAATATAAAGTAGTGTAAGCATCAGTCAATATCGTTGCACATTTGTTCCGTTGCACAAACTATGTGTTTGTTGGGACGGTCTGGAGGCGATTTATCCTACGCGCTACGTTATGGTAGGATAAATTTTCCGCACATTGATTACTTTGAGATTTTACAAATATTTGTTTTATATGAGAATTATTTGCCGTTTATACCATACATTGTTTCACAAATACATTACAATACGGCATTCGATTTCTTACGAGGAACAATTATACCCGACTCGATAGTGTACAATTTCATAGACTTCCAGTCAATGACTAAGTAGTAGACAAAGTAAAGCCCCCCTTTTTTTTGATTTACACCGAACAGACCCGACCCTATTTAATGGGAATCAGCCCCTCTGTTCTATTCATCTCAGCGACAGCCCTGCAGAACATAGGCCTCTCCCACCGGTCGCCTACCTGCAACATTTTCAGGTCGTCTGACCTCTGCTGTGTAATGTATTGCAGAGCACGATGCTGTCGACATGCATCGTGTTGCTCGCGATGGCGCGGCCGAGCGGCGGCGACGTATCGTGCGCGACCGCGTGCGTGCGCTGCCGCGATCGGCCCGCGTCCGAGCTGGCCGCCATCTACTGCTCGCTGTGTCGCGAGTGTCGCGACCGCCGCCGCGAGTGGCTGGAGACTGCGCCGCCCGCTCGCCGGAACATGGCACCCGTCAATAGACCCAACTACTACAGGGAAGTGGGTTACTACAGGAAAGACGCTACCGTTTGGAACGCACCCGGCGGAAACTATCCAGGTTCGAAAAACCCGCTTGTGTTTGTTCCTATGTGCGCACACAACAACCTTCGTGGTCCAGTGGTTTAGACTTTAGAGCTTCGCTCTCGACTCGGTGGTCGTAGGTTAGATTCTCGCATTGGAACAACAAAAATTGTGGTTCCAAGTTAGGAGTAGGTCAATGCAGGCCGATCACCTGAATGTCTGACAAGAAATATCATGATGACATGATCCATGCGTCGGATGGGCAGGTAAAAAGTCGGACCTGCGCCTGATCTCTCGCCAGTCGTGTCGGTCATCCATCCCACTGGGTTTTGAGAGTAAAGCAGAAGAGAGTTCTCTTGTGTACTGCGCACACAAGAGAGTTCTCTTGTGTACTGCGCACACACTTGGGCACTATAAAAATGACTCCTGCGTAACTGGCCTGGTTTCAATGAAACCTGCCACCGTCACCGAAATCGGTGTGGGGAGTTATTATTATTATGTGCGCACGTAAGAAGTTATACTTTACGCCCGCTCTTCAAGTTCGCCAACATGATGATCATAGCCTATGGCCATCATGTAGATCGGAGATTTGTTCATATCTTGGTATGCACCTATTGGAATGATGGCCCACAATTTGACCCAATATCCATGTGGTGTCGGTTTTTCATCAAAGATCAAAGGGTTGTGGCCAGATTTTTGTCCGCAGCGTCCACACGTTGGCAACGTGCAAATTTTTAGAGACAGTAGTAGGTATCAGCTAACTTCATCACATTTTTGGCTGTCGGTGCGCACGTGCATCGTCAAACTCGTATTTTTCCTAATCGTGGTATAACGTCAATAGTTTATCTTTCATTGTTCGAGTACACGTTTTAATACCATCTTTCGATTTTCTCCACAGTTTCAGGCTGCCCGCCACCGCCGAGCTGCGACGACTTTGCCTACGTTAAGGTGTACGGCCTGAAGCGCACGGCGTGTCCCCCCACCCCTCCCTGTGTTACCATCCCGCAGACGTACGCTCCGCGCTCCAGAAAGACGAGGCCTCCCCGCTCAAGACGAACCAGGTCTCCCTATATTGCGACCGCACAGCTCGCATACGCCAACCAATGCTGCCCGATGTTCATGCCCATGGTTCCGTATTCTTGCATATGTCCGGTCGGCGCGGGCGTATATGGCCCCGGCGCGGGCGCACACGGCCCCAGTTCGGCCGCCAACGTGGCGAGTCAGATTACGGGCGACCGGTCATTAACCACGAGTCAATCCAGCGCTCCGACCGAGCCTGTATACCTGTACATCGGAATACCGAAGGATATGCAGAGCTTGGCCGATAACCAAGCATAAACTATGAATAATTTTTGTCTGTATGCCTGTTAATTCCGGCTAATCTCTCGAACGGCTGGACCGATTTTGACAGGAATTTCACTGGCACTTTTATTTTAGTGGTCCGTTTTAAGAAAATAGATTTCCGTTTCCATTAGTTCCACGCAAACGAAGTTGCAGGCACCAGCTAGTTGCAGATAATAAAACTCAACTATTGTCATCGATTGGTAGACTGATTGAGAAGAAACCCTGTCGTGGAATTAATTTTTTACCGGCAACAACAATATAAATCCACTTGTTGCTCAATCTATTCGATAATTGCTTCAATGATGACAATAAGCTCAAAACGGATAATAACGGTTAGTTATTTATGTAAATCAGTTGACAGCATTGTGCGGAAGTCGCGCGACATGCACGGAGCGCGGGTGTAGCGCCAACGGGCGACCAGACCCCGCGACGAGGCTGTCGCCGGTCGCGCATATTCAATCTGTTCAGCTCCAATTGAATCTTAACGCAGGTAGCTGCTGCCGCTGGTGGTAGATTTTTCTGATGACATTCCGAGAAAAGCTTATTTACTTTCATTTCGATTTTTTTTTCTTTTTCAGTAAACAATTTAAGCTTTTAAATTCTGCCAAGTATAAATGCACCATTTTGTTACTGCACTGTAAATGGGTGACATTTACATTGGTGATGATAATAAGGGGCTATTGTCATACTATTATCTATTCTGTGCTATTGTTTAGGCGCGCTGTAGACGGTAGTAAATAATGTGCGAATATTCTGTGGCCGCAGCACGCGACAGCTACAGAAGCTCAATGCTCGTATTTAAAGTAGATTTTACTTGGATTGTATTATAAGTGAAGCGACATGCTGTCGTAAACTGATTTTGTGACATTTGGACCAACCAATCAGAACGCGTTTCACGTTGGTTTAACGTTTAGGAGAATACCGGTTTGGCAGTTTTAGCGTGTCGGGACTTGATTGTGATTGTATTATTGCAGGTTTTGTTTAGCAGAAGTGACCCTCAGTTCGCTCGTTTGCGCCTTACATTAATGTGATTATGTTGACAGGTCACAGTTAATTTAATTAAAAGACAAAACAAAGCCGCCACTGTCTGAAGTGACAGACATGGCGTACCTATTAGGCTGGGAATACTTACTTATAAGACACTCGTGTGTTCGATTTTCAGCTCTATTGTATTAGCGTAAAGTTCTATTTTCAGTGCTCTGAATTTTCCCGGGCCTCACGGATTCCGGTTTATATAGTCCCTAGCCGTACTCTCGGCGCTGGCACAGGCGCGGCGCCGAGAGTACCTGTGTGTGATAGCTGAGTACAATATGGCCCGAAATACATTTAACAAGCAACATCTTCTAATATCTACTACACGCGGGTATTTTAACCCCCCACGCAAACAGAGGGGTGTCATAAGTCTGGCTGTCCGTGGCATCGTAGCTCCCAAACGGATGAGCCAATTTTGATCTAGCTTTTTTTTTGAAAGCTGACATGATCGAGAGTGTTCTTCCAAAACGTACGGTTCCCGCGTGATTTTTGCGCGTACGAAGTCGCGGGCTACATGTAGTAATCTATGTCGATAGCTCATCTGCATTACTCGTACGTACTTACCGCTTAGTATTTACGACGTCACTGTGTGAACAATATGATCAAGTATTTCCAGCTTGTCAACAACGTACCTCAAATAAACATTTTAATGCAAACGAACAGCCAACAACGCTCGTCCCCTGTTGCGGGGAGAGCCGTGCTTTGCCCCCGATGGGCCGGCTCGACCAGATAATTACCACGGCCTCAAAGAAAACCGGCGGAAATCATCTGGTGTCAATTTGAATAGCCACGTTCAATTTTGAATCACTATCATATAAAAGTGCCGTGTCTCTGTGGGAATTGACCCTCAGTTACCTATCAGTCCGCCCGACCACGTCTCGGCTATAACGTAATAAAATATAACGACACAATATGAACGACATCTATAACAGCCCCGATCATCATCATCGTCATCACCGATCAAAGAACTCATTTGCTAGGTCTTAGGTCTCAACTTAGGGATTGTAAAACTGTGTTCTGCCATTAGCCCAAGGGGGTTTGGGGAGTGTTGCGAGTGTCCATTCGCGGCTATAATCGCTTACAATCAGGCGATCCGTCTGCTCGTTTCATGGTTCATTTCATTTAAAATAAGCCTACTGCGGTTTGGTTAATAGAGGAATAGATCGATTAATGTGGTCAGATGTAGTAATATAATCTATGGGAAAAGAGGACCAGTTAAGTATACGTAAAAATAAATCAAATTCTCAATACCTCAGAGAGGACAAAGCATGTTCTTCCCTCATCAGAAGTTACCCAACATAAATACCAGCAATCAAAGTAACCGTAGTCACGCGAGGCAAACTCCCCAAGTCAAATGAAAGGCCGTGTTAACACGAGTTAGCTCCGACCCGTCCCCGTGCCCGTGCCCGTGAGGAGGGCGGGCTGTACAACGAATGTAACTTCACCACTCCGTTGATGTATGGAGTATACGTTCATTGGCCGTAGACGTATATATATAGACGAGGCATGTCCAGGCAAAAACTGTTCCCACTTTTGGGGCTTCTTTGGGACAATTTTGACATTAATTGAGGTATGGTTAAATCAAGATAGCGTAACTTTTTCTTGAATAAAGATTTGTTCGGTCAAATGTATGTCATAGGCCATAGCTCATCCTTACTTTTGAAATCATTGGGTGAAGCCGAACGAAGCAAAACTTTGATCACAAATCACCATCGGGATCGGGATCACGAAGTACACCTATTCCTTTGCCCATTTTCTTGTACAGGGAAAGAATATACGACCTCTATCATCGCATCTGTTGATCCGGCAACAAGTGGTCGCATGTCCTAGGCCTCGCCCGGGCCAGGCAATATCACGCCACAGCCCCACCACTAAAGTATTCCGACCCACTGGTCTGATAAATTAGGTTCTTAACGCGGCACTTACATCACATCACTTGTAACTACTATATGGTCGAATACTAAAAGGTTCAAATTACATTAAGTGGCACTCAAGTTGCATTCTGTCCTGCTCGTTCTGTCAAGCAGAGGTAGCGACAAACTGTGACTTAAGGGGCTCCTAATTTTATGCAGCATTTAAGTTTAAAAAGTATTCGGCCGATATGGTCTTAAGGAGCCGAAATTATAATGGCATTTTATGGCAAGTGTTATGTGAAATTGAACATTAGATAAAAGAACGCATTACACAAAAAAACTCTCTCTTCTTTTACTCTCGTAACCCAGTGGGTCGGATGACCGACACGACTGGCGAGAGATCAGGCGCAGGATTGACTTTTTACATGCCCATCCGACGAATGGATCATCTCTCTTGTCAGACAATCAGGTGATTAGCCTGTATTGTCCGAACCAGACTTGAAAACAATATTTTTTATTGTTTAATCGCGGGGATCGAACCCACAACGCCAAGCTCTAAAGCACTGGACCACAGAGGCGTCACTGAGGCTTCAGGCGAGCAGAGCGCAGAGTTAATAACAGACCACTTTAGCCGTCCAAAAGGCCACTGATCGTGATATATAAACTTGTAGACATCGTAGACGATGTAGAGATATTTCGCAATGATAACGGTGTAATGGAAGCGCCATCGTGAACTGTTTTACCACATCAGGTAACCAAACATCATGTTAGGACAGGTTGCTGCCGAAAGACGATATTATGTTCAAACGAGACATCTGGTGTCCAAAACTAATTAGACTAAAAACTAACGGTCTAAAAACTTACTTGTAATTATATTGCAACGATTCTAGGCAGCACCTAGACTACCTAACAATAGGTACCAGAAAAGTCAGTAAAACACGGGTTTTACAACTATTACAATCAAGTTACAAGAAATAATTTAACTTCCTTGTCAAGTTACAGTGTTATATGTATATCATAATAGTGATTAATATAGATATTACAGTATAAAACGCTACAATGTTACATAATTACACTCATGTTAATGCTGTTTTTTCCTCCATGCGATTTTTTTTACTATAAGATAGAAACATCAATTATGAATTAATATTAATGTGTGTATAAAGACACATTAATAATAATAGAAAATAATGCCAAGACGATATCACTGCCCAGCACTGTCAAAAAGTTAAAGATCGCCATTGTGACCACGGTGTAGAGTAGAGGGAAGGTAGGCTTTCGAGAATTAGGACGTAACATTTGTATAAAATCAATAAACCTTGATTTATTTTTTAAAATCCACGTTTATCCATCGTCCATCTGGTAACTGGTCAAGAGTAGGAATGCCAGACTTGCATTTTTCTGGGTTTCAAGTTGGCGCGCAGCCGGGTATCAGTTCGCTGGTTCCTTATGATCTTTTTGTGTCTAAAATCAAAAAATCTTCCCACATTTTGGTCAACAAAAAAAAAAAAACTGCCATGTTTATAACCAGCGGACCGGCGGTTTTATATCCAACTTTAGAGTTCCTATCAATCTACAATAGTCCTATGGTTGCTGACCTCCTCTTTCGACGGTGAACGCTAGGCTCTATATTTATAGTCAGTTCAGATCCAGTTCAATGTAAACGTTAACAGAAGTATTTCGTTATTGTACTGTACATAAGTGACATTTAAGTTGGTTGCATTATGTGTTCTCTTTGTTTGACGTTAGGATTATATTGGATCAGAATTCTGAACGGAGTAGAGTACAATACATCAAACAGGAACATGTATATTGTATACAAGCTGATGCCCACAACTTCATTTGCATAGAACTAACGTCAACGGAACCCTAAGACTAAGTAGCCTTACAACATCAGCTATCTGCCAGTGACAGTCCCGTAAAAATCGGCCCAGCCGTTTCAGAGATTAGCCGGAACAAACAGACAGACAGACGGACAGACTAAAATTTAAAAAATAGATATTTTATCTAAGTACCGTAGGTATATACTTTCATATGCATTAAGTGAAAAGCTGTTCATTTTAAATTACAAACAGACACTTCAGTTTTATTTATTTGTATGTAGTATAGATGTCCTTGTTTGCGTACGCGAGCGGCGACTCAATGCCCGATTAGTCGAAGGCTTCCCCGCCCTATAAGGTGCCCGACACATTCTACTACACTGGACCTACCGCCTGGCTCCTGCTGACGTCAGAGCAGTCAACAAGTCTACTGTGAACTCAGTATTTGCGTCAAATTCTTCTAACGAAAGCTCTGGTAAGCCTACATAACATCACAATGAAAATGTAACAATTTCATACATGGAAAATATTATACCCTTAGGGTCAGTTCACACCACGACGATACTCGAAGCTACGCGGCGCTGCATTTTATAAAGATAGCTATTCGAAATTGAACTTTATTCACTACACAAAAAGATACACTTTTCATATGACACCAGTCATGCAGTGCACATGCGCGGTGCAGCGCTACCTGACGTTCGAACTCCTACAATGAAACGTGTACCTTCTTGAGTAATGAATAAAATCACACCTGATGATGAGTTAATCGAAACCGGTCGTTATAAAAAAGTTGTGTGAATAATATCACTTCTATATAATATGACGTAATGAATAAAGTTCAATTTTGAATAGCTATCTTGAAAATGCAGCGCCATGTAGCGTCGTCTATCGTCGCGGTGTCAATTGACCCTTACATAAAATTCTATTCATCTGAGGGATACCTTCACAGATAGAGATTTAATTTCATAATGTATTTAAGCAACCTTTATACCGGCAGAATCATGTAGGTTTAGTTTACTAATTTAGCAAAAAAAAAACTTTTTTGTACTCTTTACATATTGTATCTAATTACTAAACTTTTTTTTTCTTTTCTTATTCCATTTACCAAGTAGTAATGTCTCAATATATCTGAGTATATTAATGAAACTAAATAGTGTAGATGTAGTCATCATCCCTATTGTATTGTAATACAAACTAATTATGAGAACACTACCTGCTTATGAATTAGATTTACTTGACATGTCTCTCTATTTTGAAAACCAAACATTGAATTTCTACACAATAGACATTACGGGAAACCGGCGTGAGCATTTATAATATTATTATGTATTTACCATAGATGACCCTCCTAGGCGGCCGCAGCACTTGGGCACCATATGCCACAGTGTCCGGCTCCGAGTCCGGCACACACGTCCCAATGATAATCCCCATTGTCACCATAACACTGCACTACCTCACACACATCACATAGAGGCACTGCGCGCACGTCCGCTCACCGTCGTGGACCGTGGTCGGCGCACGACTGACCACTCACACGGCCGTGTCATACGTGGACGTCAGCTGTGACGTCACAATACCACCCTCTTGATTGACGGCGAAGCCTTATATCAGACCGTTCCGTCCGCGTCGACGGTAGTGGCCTTTTCCTTCCGATCACGCGAAGCGAAAGTTTACTCCACGCAGACTATGCGAGCCTAGTACTCCACAATTAAATAGTGTATACTAAATTAAATAAGTTAGGAAAATAACAGACGAAATATCATTATGCTCTTCTATCTCCTATTAATCCAAACGTAAACAAAGAGAATAATAGAACACGATGCTACCAATTAAGTTTCACCAATTTAACGTGCAATATTAATACAATGAGTACATTACACATTAATTTAGACTTAAGATGAATAATGAATTTAATATTATTTATATCTTTTTTTAATTAAATCGGATCAATAGAGTAATTTGACTGACAAAGAAGAAAAGAGACATGAAGTGCCTAGAAATGTCATTTTACTAAATTAAATAGCAGAATAGATAAAGAATATAAAAGATATAAAATCAATTTGTCAGATACATTTGTACAACTTCAGGTTACTTTGGTTTACGTCTTTGAACTTCACAAGGCCCGTGAAGCTGTACAAGCGCTCTGTACAGGCCACGGGGTCGTCGGCTGTTGACATTCTAATATGGGTATATTTGCGCTGAACACTTGCTTCAAAATTAACGCTATTCGTTATATTTAGCACCAAAATGTAAACCTACATCAGCTGCTAAATTGAGGGTATTGTCACAGGGTCGACACTCTCTACAAATGACAGCTCCAGCACCGGCGTCAGCCATGTTGACGTAAGGCTGAGGTTGACACCGAAATAATTTTAAACGTCGCGTCAGACATATCTATCATAAATATTATGAAATTATATTCTGTCCAAGCACGGAACAACCAGCGGCCAGCCCGGTGAACGCAAGTCCTGGCTGGAAAAACTCTCGCCCCGCTCGCCGCGCGCACCCCCGGCATACGTTTAGGCACACAGCTGTGCGAGCTGTCAATCGTGTAAGTCTATCGAATGACGGTTCTTTCTCTTCTTTCTCAACCGACAAGTGTAAAATGACGAAGAAAATTTCTGTCGAAGAAAAATAAAAAATAAAAAATTCTACGAATTAAAAATTAAATAAACTCTGCTTAGATATTATTGATTCTAAACGTTAACAAACAGCACGGTAAATATTACATTTAAATTGGGAGCATTTATGTTCGATTGTTCTCTTTGTTCAGGCTGGGACTATAGTCCGGAATTCGTACGGCCGGGGAGAATTCAGGGCACTGAAAATAGAACTCTGCGCTAGTACAATAGAGATGAAAATTGATGTGTCGAGTGTCGAGCTGTCTAATATGACGTTTGACTCGACACTTATTTATTCGATTTTCAGTCTACGATTGAATGAATCAGGTCTACGATTGCCTTCAATTCCCAGAAACAACAATTATTAGAGCCAAGGTGACATACTGTCCACAGAGCATGAGGGACCGACCCCCAATTAATAAGAACAAAAAACTACTCACAGTAATTACTAACTTGCTAGAAATAAATAAATATTATTAGGTATTTATAATACGATACGAGTTAGGAAACTATTAAACAAAATTAAGAATTGTCAAACAGTGAGCGAGCTGATGGTGATGAATTATAGCTAAGAACACTCACGATCATACGTCAGCTTTTAAACAAAACGAGGCGATGCAATACCCACGATATAAGAGAGTATATTAACAGTAGGTGTAGAGCGATGGCGCCTTAGCTAAAGGCCCTGACGTCACAGACACGAATGAATAATGTTGTTTTTCCGCATCCGCATGCTATTTGTGAAATGTGTGGCGACGAACTCTTTGGATCAGGTTGAAAAACTACACATATTCGTAGCAGGTGTGAGCTTTCAGGAACTCCTGAATCGTCTCCAAATCAAAAGGCTAGCTTTAAACTATTATATAAATATGTATAATCAGTCATAACTCATAAACGAAGTATGTAGATTTTTTCCAAAATGCAACAGTTTTATGTTTGTTCGACCGCGCTTATTTCAGGAACTACTTTGTTAATTTGAAAAATTATTTACATGTTTGGACAGTGATTTAATAAAATACACTGGCGGACACATAAACTGCATCATGGTGCAAGATAACTTTCAATGAAATATAATTAGTGAAAGTGCAAACTATTTGGATTTATTTCAATGATAAATAAGCTAAGACTGGCTCTTGATCTGATAAAAAAATCAATTCATGTGTGTATAGGTCAATTTTTCTCACTAAAAGAATCAACGTCCCACACGTGTTCTATCGGATTGAGGTCCAGGCTATGTGCTGGACAATCCATGGAACGAATCTCAACCTGAGTAAAGTATTGCTCAACTTGTCTCGCTGCGTGCGGACGAGCATTATCATGGGTCCAATATCTCCGTTATGATGTTAAATCACGGTTACCACGGCCATGTGTGTCTGCGTCAATAAACACAAGTTCCACCAAACCATACAAGACCCACCTCCAAATGGAAACCAATGCAATTTTGAGCATATCGCTCTCCTCGTCTACGGTAGACTACTCTGCGACCACCAGCACCGTACAAACACTCATCAGTGAATAATACGGAAGCCCATTACTCTTCAGTCCATTTTAAGTGTTCACGAGCAAATCTGACTGCTTGCCTGTGAGCTGCAGACAATTTTGGTCCATTTGCGAATCTGAAAGGTGTGATATCACGCTCTTTTAGCCTTCTTCTTATGGTTCGTGCACTAACTGCTACGTCACGTACCTGGTGGAGCTCATTTTTAATGCTTATAAACGTTAAAAACCGATTTCGCAAGGAAGTTGTCACAATAAACCCGTCGTCACGAGACGTGGTCACCCGAGTTCTGCCGGTTCCACGTCTTCTTTTGAATGAACCTGTCTCCATAAACCTGTAAACTCGGGAAACCGTAGACAGGTTTACATTTAAATCCGCAGCAATTGTTCGTTGGTCTAGGCCTTGCTGCACTAGAGCAACAATTTGTGCGGCTCTTTCGGACGATACGTCCATATTCGTGAGAGAAAAACGTGTTTAAAATGAAAACAGACTAGCAGTTAAATAATTAGTAACGATAACTCAACATGTAACAAAACAACAAAAATAACCATCAATCACAACATTAAAGTAACAACGAGTAAATCTTTAGTAAATTGACAAGATTTCTTCTATAGAATATTTTCTTTCTTTTGTAACAGTACCATATTTAAATTTGATTTTGTTTTTGTGTTTATAAGCCAGCCATTATTTTAATACCAATAAATGTAAAAAGTTCACATATTTCGTAATAAAATTTGATTGAATGTGTTCTTGCACTATGATGCAGTTTATGTGTCCGCCAGTGTAATAAGGAAAGTTTAGGGCCTGTATCACAATCTACTGATAAATGTCAGATAGCTTATTCGTATCTTTTTTCTCTGCCACTTGCTATAAAGTAAGCAGCGATTAAACTACCGAATAATCTATCCAACACTTCTTAGGCGGTTGTGAACAGGCCCTTAATATGCTATGACATCTAAGATACAATTTCATTCAAAGCAAAGTCACGGGCAACTTTAGAGCATACTGTACGCGACTCCCAGCAAATTACATTATTTATTTCGAAGCCTAATAATTCCATTGGTTTCTGGATCCACGTGATCCGGGCGGGTGTAACCCTCCCGCCATCCCCCCAGGGTTCACTTTACTAATCAGCGGATTATTTTTCACACAAGCAACCGAATTTGTAAGTAAATAATCCTATCGAGCAGCGTGGACCGTAATGGGATTTCCGTGAACTGTGATTCTTCGAGAAAATTACTGTAATTTAAAAACAGCAGGATGCAATATGATTGTATGTTCATCTACACTAAAATACCCATTCAATTCAATTATAACTTTGAAAAGTCGCGAAGGGCGAATTTGTTTGCGACATCTCGACAGCTTTTTGACACGACAAGGACCGTCGGGCTACCAAGCGCCGCCTGGTGACAGAAAAAGAATCAAAAATTCTTGTTGACCGTTTTAGATACCACTTACGCCACCAGATGACGCTTTGTGTGAGTTGGGTCTGCCCCCTAACGGCTGAAAAAATATCAAAAACCCTCATTGGACACGAGTGACGTCATAGTGACGACTCGGGCGAGACTTATTGACAGTGCATTCATTTGAAAGTAGAAGCTACGGCCTACGAGTAGGGAATAATTAAAGCGCCTAGTAAAATTAGCAAATACCTTGCTAGGTATTTGCTTCATTTTCATTTAAAATATCGGTAGGCGTTTATAATATATTTAGTTTTTTTCTGATCTAATAATGATAGTAGAGTTTTTACCCGACTACGGCGAAGCCAAAAGGAAGAGTTATGATTTTGGCAGTCTTTGTATGTATGTATGTTTGATCCACCGTAGCACCCAAACTACTGGTCCGAATTTAATAAATGAGGTGTCAATAGATTCGTGAAAATAGCCTTACCCGACAACGTACAAGCCTATGACATAGGTCATCCTGCTCTCCCACAAATATTATAAATGTGAAAGTTTGTAAGGATGGATGGATGTATAGATGGATGGATGTTTGTTACTCTTTCATGCAAAAACTTCTGAAAGGATTTCGATGAAATTAGGTATGGTAGTAGGTTAGGCTCTGGATTAAAACATAGGCTACTTTTTATCACGAAAAAGTAGGTACATTTCTTTGGGATACTGTACTTAAGCGGGCGGAGCCGCGGGAAACAGCTAGTAAGTAGGCTATAATCTCACGTAGTCGGGTAATAGTTTTGTTTTTTAATTTTAGTTATTAATCATTTACCAGTAGGTAGTAGGTATTGCGCGTCGTTGTAATACCTGTAATACCTAAACAATACCATAGCATAATTACGAGTGTCGAGTATACTGTGTATTTTAATCAAGCCCCACTATTCCTATTATAACTTCTACTCATTTGTACACTTAATTAAATTAGTTCCTATAATTACAGTGGGTAATTTGTTGTATTTACGTCAGAACAGCGGAAACATTTCACCGCTGTGTGCAGAAGTGGGGGGGGGGGGGGGGGTTGTTATTGTCATTGTATCACGCGATTCTTAGAGGATACTTCAGTTGGTTCGCTAGTCGCAACTACAAATTACGTTAAGTTAAATTGATTAGACAACAAGAATCCGAACGAATTCAGATTCAAAACGAAAAGAACGATAGAATACATAATAGTACCAATTCAAAGGTCAGGGTAGAGGAAAGGCGGCCTACTACTCTCTCTAAGGCAGAAAAGCTATAAAGTGTCCGACAAAAGTACACAAAATAACAGTTCCAAAGCTCCAAGGCGCTAGAGTCAGAAGAGGGTGTAATATGAATTTAGCAATAAGAGATGGAGTGAAGTTAGTTGAGTTTAGCTATTTATATTACTCAACTAACTTCACTCCATCTCTTATTGCTAACTTCATCTCACACCCAATTCTGGCTCTAACGCCTAACGGACACTTTTTCATGTATGGACATAGTCCCCCTCTCCTCTACCCTCCATACGTGCAATAAAGGAATATAATGACACATTAATTTGATCGAAATTAATGCGTTTGTTTATTTAAAAAAAATATAAATCGGATCTGAACGAAATATACCCGCATCCTACTACAGAAAGTTGATATTAGTGGCATACGAAAATATATATTCCTCTTGACCCGGGAAGTGATATTATGTAAGTTTCTCTTGCCCCAATTTACTTAACAGCTCTATTAGCATAATCTTGTTTGTGCATAAGCCACGTAGCCTTGAGACGGCGGAGCCCAAGGACAGGTCTAGCCCATTAGTATTACCAGGTCAGCAGTAACCGCTAGGAGGTTGTGAAAAGTATTCGCTCACCGCTCAATTTACGGTAACTCGCAAAAGGCTTTCACTAACCGCGAAAAAAAATTACCGCTAACAGGTCAACTGGAACAAAAACTAACTCTGCTCAGTCAAACAAAAAGATTTCATTCGTCCAAATTCATGTGTCATTGTATTTCGGTACTGGCTTTAGCCCGCGGCACCGCCCGCGTAAATACAGTATCCCACGGGAACACTGTACTTTTGTGGGACAAAAAATAGCCTATGTGTTAATACAGAGATTAAACTACTACCATACCAAATTTCATGAACATCCATAAAGTAGTTTTTGCGTGAAAGAGTTCCAAACATCCATCGCATCTAACCATCTTCACAAACTTTCACATTTATAATAGTAGTAGGATTGCATGTTAAATAAGTGGCATTTAAATTGGTAGCATTATGTGTTCTATTGTTCTTTTTGTTTACGCTTAGATTAATTCGGATCTAAACAAAGTGTACCAAAATGTAGCAGCAAAGAAATACATATATAATGGAGCATCATAATGATATTAATAACAAATTCTATTTCTAAATGTACAGTTATTATTAATGAAAGTGAATTGTGAGCGAAAAATTGTAATTTAATATATGAACGGTGTGGACAGTAGAGTTAAGGTAATTATCCAACTCGGCCTAAACTTTCCAGACGTACAATATTTAAACTCACGTATTAAAACATTTCACTGCTGATTTTATTAAAAAACTATTTTAATAAATGAAAGCTGAATTGAATGGATCCACGCGAACAAACATACTTTGCTAGTTAAATGAAAGCTTGTTAAATAATAAAAAAACAACTATTCTTAAGTTTTTTAAAACAAGCCATCAACACGGAAGATACTAATTATATCACTTATATCTGAACCCCAATTCTCGTATGTAACTCAGACTGTCAATTCATAATATTTTTTTTTTTATAAATGTATGTCATCATAAACTGATTTTGAGACAACCAAAACACCGTATTCTCCTATACTCGTAATCACATTTCGGTAAAATCATTCTAACCAGTCGTTTCTGTCATATTGTATCAATTTCACACCTGACATTTAACATTGTAAGATTATGTTGCCAATATACGGTTTTATTGGTAGAGTGGCAATTCTGAGTTTAATGGTAGCACGGAACCTAGTTTATTTTACTATAATTACATGTGTAGTTGTATAGTTCGTTTTGAATAATATTGCATTTTACGTTTGTGTCATTTCATTTCGACATGTGAAATAACGCGGGTATTTTGTGCGGCATGACATTTGGGAGCCTAAATTTAAAGAAGAAGATGACTCTTATATTTCAGATTTCGATGTAAATAATAAAAGAATACCGTTTTGTATGAATAAGTGGTTCGATCGAGCTGAAGTTCAGTTTCGATCTTTAAATAATGTTCGCATCGCGGAACATTTCTGCGCTTGACGTTAATGAGAATTACCATTTTGCAGTTTTAATATACGAGACTACACTGCAAGTGAATTATTTCTGGATTTAATTACCAGAATCGACCCTCAGAAGATTGACCAATAAACACTCCACATGGAATGATCTAAATCAGTAGTGGCTCTGTATTCGACATCATTAGCCATGTGTTTTCGCCATAATCTTGAAAATTTATTTTAACCCCAGTTTATTATTTATTCAAGACATTCTGCGGGAAATATTGAGAATTCTCAGATACATTCCAAGAACACGTCTCTCTTTGATAAAATATTTTAATATTAAATACGTGTGTGGATCGTCGTAGGCGAACAACTTATAACTTTGTATCGCGTCTACTGATACAAATGTAGTGTAGACGCGACCAGTTGAGGTACGGTCGCCGACAGACCCGGTGTACCATATTTCAGTCTTATTACTGTGGCAATAAGGTAAAGCGGTACACTGAGTTAGTCGGCGACATACATATCTTATGTTGACATTTTTCGTCTAAAACCCCTTATGTAAACGCGTCAATATATCTATAATACCAAATAATATATTATATATTACTGACGTAAAGAACCGTCATTCAACGATTTACACGAATGACAGCTCGCGGGTATGTATGCGCGGCTAGACGTGTGCGGGAGGCGCGGGACGTGGATTTACACGAATGACAGCTCGCGGGTATGTATGCGCGGCTAGACGTGTGCGGGAGGCGCGGGACGTGGATTTACACGAATGACAGCTCGCGGGTATGTGTGCGCGGCTAGACGTGTGCAGGAGGCGCGGGACGTGGATTTACACGAATGACAGCTCGCGGGTATGTGTGCGCGGCTAGACGTGTGCGGGAGGCGCGGGACGTGGATTTACACGAATGACAGCTCGCGGGTATGTATGCGCGGCTAGACGTGTGCGGGAGGCGCGGGACGTGGATTTACACGAATGACAGCTCGCGGGTATGTGTGCGCGGCTAGACATGTGCGGGAGGCGCGGGACGTGGATTTACACGAATGACAGCTCGCGGGTATGTGTGCGCGGCTAGACGTGTGCGGGAGGCGCGGGACGTGGATTTACACGAATGACAGCTCGCGGGTATGTGTGCGCGGCTAGACATGTGCGGGAGGCGCGGGACGTGGATTTACACGAATGACAGCTCGCGGGTATGTGTGCGCGGCTAGACGTGTGCGGGAGGCGCGGGACGTGGATTTACACGAATGACAGCTCGCGGGTATGTATGCGCGGCTAGACATGTGCGGGAGGCGCGGGACGTGGATTTTTCCAAGCCAAGGCTAAGCATTCTTCATAAATTTGTGTTATTTCGGTTCTTAATGTGTAATATTGGTAGAATATTAACCATTAAATATTCGTTAACGTGCACAAGTGTGGGCAAGTGGTAAAACTTCTAAAACGTGCTTTTTGTGTTCTCGCCAAAACTCCCTAGGCTTACTTTCAGTAAAGCTTCTACCACTTTACTGAATCGACTGACATGACTCATTGACTGCACTGACTATTTATTTGGACTTTGACATGACTTTATACTTGACGATTTAGGAATGCGGTGTTGAAAATTGAAACAAAAGCTCTATTTCCCGCCTTTTTAACTTGACACTGGCAAATGGTTATGAGCCGATGCCATATGAAAAAAAAAAAGATTTGTCTGACACGACGTTTGAAATGATTTCGGTCAACCTTAGGCTTACGTCAACATGGCGCACATCGCCCCTGTGTCATTACTGTGAATGCTCCCCACAGCTTACAAAGTAGAGCTTGTATCGAAAAGTTGAGAACAAACAAATACAAACAAACAAACAATAATTTAATCTACTCTCAGAAGTAACCAATTACGTTCCGGGACACACAAAGTAAAACTTCAAAGAGCCATGTTGAATGGTCGCAATCCACAAATTGCCTCAAATCACAGACGAAGACACGGTCAAGTGACATTCACTGATCACGGGAGATAGAATAACGAAATCGGGACTTTTGGGGTGGGTTTTTGACATAATTTCCACAAACGAGATAGATCTATGATCTCTTTATTAGGTCTGCTGCCTTGGTACTTTGTACCTACATATAGACTCATATACAACAAAGGGTACGAAATACGAATCTCCTTAATACCCATAGTAAGCCACTACCACCAATGATCACAGGCAACACCCGAGGAGTTGCAAGAGACTTGTCGACCTTTTAAAACTCTAACCCCTTGAGCTTTCAGAGTCCGGTACTCTCACTCGGTCGGGCGGCGGCGTAAGCGTTGTTTTACGCCGGTTTTCTCTATACCTACCTCTCACACGGGTAATGAGTTTTGGTGTATTGACTGTTTTTTTTTAAATTATTTAAGAGAAACAAATTACAGGCTTAATGCCCTTTGCCATACCCTTTTTACCAAATATTACATTATATTAATATTACATATTACAAGTATTATAAATTTCCGACAATTATTTTTTATATATTATTAAATATATAATTGTTTACGAAATCCATCACGGTTTTGGTAAACTATAATCAAGGTCGCTGGTCACCTTCGTTCCCTTGCCCTTTTAATAATTTTATTGATAATTTTTTTAAGCCCGTCTCGTATGGCCATTGGCCATTCGAACATTATGGTCGAATACCTCGTCGACTGACACATTCATCGCACGCCTGATCATCTTAGCAATGGTGTTTTGACTGTTAGTTAGTATGTTTAACTTTAGTATGTTTAACTTCCAGCCCTCCGCATGAATCAGTCGGAATGAATCATTTATATTAGCAGACGCGTAACTGTTTGTTTGGAACGAATTTAAACCACACGCTTGTTGAGTCTTTGTTGGTCGAAATTAGTTCAGACTCCAGTTACGGTCATTCAATATTGCTGTTGCAAGAGACAATAAACTGACGATGTCAAAGACAAAGGACGTTAATCAATTCTAAAAAGGCAAACAGCTAGGAGATTTCCATTTTGTTTACTATGTGCCAACTGATGCATACATAATATCAAAAGAATTTTATGGCCATCACCACCAACTTTTAGAGATTTAGGACCACACAAAAATGGTTCATTCTAATAAAATCATTTACATAAAAAAATAAGTTTAATGACATTTCAAGGATACATTATAGTAGAAGTAGGCAGACTCATCATAATGAGGACAATCAACTCTGGGATGCGTGCGACTCTCAGCCACACAGAATAAACAGAGACAGAAGGCAAGATATGCAATATACATGTATGTATATTGTATACTCTGTTCACAGTTCAGAACCTCAATTCTCGTATTTAAAGTAGACTTTTAATTTACTTTGATTGTATTATAAGTGAAGCGACTCGTTAGCATAAACTGATTTTGTGAAGTTTGGATCAATCAAAATCTCGTTTGACACTGGTTTAACGTTGACGAGAATACCGCTTTGGCAGCTTTAGCGTATTGGGACTTGATTGTAATTGTATTACTGCAGGTTTTATTTAGCAGAATTGACCCTTTGATCCAGTTTAATGTAAGCGTTAACCGAGAGAACCAATAGAAATGTGTTCGGCTAACAAATTAAAATGTTATTTATCGTGCAATAAAGAAATACAATCGCACATGAATTTGGTCGAATTTAATATTTTTGTTGACGTTTAGTTTAACTTTGGTCTGAACAGAATATAGTTATGTATTGTCTATCGGCCGCCGCGCCGACAAGATATTTCGGAACGATGCTATGTAATTTCAAAGTTTTAAAAGACTCGGCGTTAATTTGCGGAACATTTGGTAAAATAATCCAGATTGTTTTACCAAATGTTCCGCAAATTAACGAAATATATTTATATAGCGTTCCCAAATATCGTCTCGGTGAGCAATGCCGGCAACGTTGTTCGATCGCGTCGCATGAAGCTCGTCTTCTGTATCTTCTTATTCTGTGGTCTGCGACAGACCAGACAGAGATGCAGACGCCACACATGTGCAATTTCCAGAGCTTCCGAGTTTATTGGACCATTCTTTACTGTGTTATGGCAGGAAATGAGGTCCTTAACGACGGTGCGGGGTAATAATAGTCGTTTTATCGACGGCAAATTTAAGAAAATGGATGAAAACGACGTTATTGTTTAGTAGCTGTCCCGACACACGTTGTTGTGTCTGTACTATGAATTGGAATAAATAAATAAATAAATACACCTTCACCTCCAATTTTCAAATTTATCACCGAGTAAACCTTCCCTGAATTTCAACAATTATTTCAAGACGACAATTTTCCAAATCGGTCCAGCCGTTTTCGAGTATTAGTGGGATATTGGAATTGCAATCCATTTTTATGTACTTATATGAGAAGATGATAGAGATTTAGATAAACAAACAAGCAAATATGGTCAAGTCTTTGCATTGCAAAAACTTTTGAGAATTCAGAAAAGTCTAATCTAGTTCAAGCTATGTACATGCCTCATTAATTACTCATCAATATATTAACTTAAAAGTACCTTAAAATGTGGAAAACTACAAAAGACGCAAGCCCTTCTACCCCCAAGCAAAATAAACCACAAAAAGTCCTCGCAAATTCAGCACTGCATTATACCAGTATCCAATTTTCTGGTAGTCTACGTTCAAGGGTCTCCCCCGGACCGGAAACGGGACGCCGGGAACGCCGGAGGTGACGGCGGTCGGCGGGAGACACATTTTTCTTTCAACGAGAGATATTTTTGCGGTTTGGTGAAGGATAGACTTTTGAACTTACGTGGGGAGTTTTTTTAGAATTGGAAGCTGTTTTTATAAAAAAATATACAGAATTATATTATGCAATATGATTTGCCATTATCTTATACTTTAAACGAGACGATCTTGTATATATATATAATCGGTATCTCGACAACGGCTACAAGTATTACCATGAAATTTAGTAAGCGTCCCCGCTTTCCGAGGGGGAAAAATCGATCAAGCTTAACACTTAGAAACTGCGCATTTTTAAGCTATATATGTTTTTTTATTTCGTCGTGCAACAATATGTCAATAATTTCGTCTCCCTTACGTCAGTGTGATTGGCAGCTCGGTATGCGTACCTACGTTTAGTTTTTGCATTGTTTTGTGTTGTTTTGCAAATTCGGAATGTGGTGGGTTCGAATCCCGGTAAGATAGATATTTTTGAGATTCTTATTATTACTTTTTCTTTTACATATTTTTTATTTTTAAACGATAAAATATTATCGTTCTACTAAAACACCGAGCAGAGCGGTCGTCTCGTCGTCTCGTCGTCTCGTCGTCTCGTCGTCTCGTCGTCTCGTCGTCATCGGTCTCCCAGGTACTTTTAGTAAATCATTGATTGTATTTGAATTTTAGCGAATTATGTTACTAGCAATAATTTACTTCACAATCCACTGATAACGACCACATAGTTATTTGTATGTTCAACGACAAAACTTGCGAACAATCTAACAGCTATCTATATCCGAATTCCGACACTTACGCGATTAGTACCGGCGACGAGACGGTTCGTTTGTTTGTTCAGTGGGCCTAGCAGGTACATTTGATAGCGGCGTAAACGTGACGTTATCGAATGAAATTTGTACGCTGTCATGATTTTGACAGATTTTCATACAGTTCTCATTCGATAACGCTACGTTTAGGCCGCTGTCGAACGTTCCCGCTAGGCCCCCTGGTGTAACGTGGTGACTGGTGGAGCTTATGTTCACCACGAGCTGTTGTATTGTTGTGTTATAGCTTGTACTTGTATATCGACAAGGGTATTCCCATTACTGATGCTTATCATTCTAATGATACCACTTGCTAGCGTTCATGGCAAGATCGGCGTCGCGCTACGCAGCGCGGTGCAGCTCGGACTTGGAACTCCTGCAATGAAACGTGTATCTTTTCGTGTAGTGAATAAAGTTAAATAGGTATCTTAAAAAAACCGCGACGCGACGTGTCTCCTTGTGAACTGACCCTTATACACACACGCTATGTGTTGATGAACTTTGTACACGTATATTTATAAGCCTAATAAAGGCATTTGTGCGCCAAATGAATTACGTCTCGCGCCGATACCCGCCTCATTATAATATTAACTAGTTCACATAATATTCTATTGTAATATTTTGTGATTAAACCATCGACAACCTATGTGACTTAATTAAGATTAGCATTAGATCGGAACGTTCATTCTCGTTATTATAAATGTTCAATTCGCGGTATGGCTTCAGCCTCTAGTAATTCGCGCGTTCGCATTCAAACACGTAACAAATTGTGCGCGTGCGAGTGAGACGAAATATACCGAGACCGGAGCCATACTGCGAATTGATTGATTTTAATTACGAGATAAAGCCTTCTGTTTTGTTTTATGCATGGAAATACATAATTGAATATGTACATTATTATAGATTCAAAATTTAAAATACAAAAACATACTCTTTATAAATGAAAACATAAATCTTGTTTTTTCTGTAGACAAACAATCATAAAATGATATTTCATTATGCTACAAATAAACGGATGCTAATGACGTCGTTGATACGTCTAGCCGCTTCAAAACCGAACGTGTAAGGCGTAAGGCGGAGAGTTTGTCCAGAAGGTCTACCACAGGAAGGTATGAGAAGGTGTCAAGCACGACGCACTTATATATTCTGTTCAGAATTCAGATCCAATTTAATCTCAACGTAAACAAAAATAATAAATTCGACCACAATGTGTCATAGACCCAGTACTATTTCACACAGTAGTATTGCACTGTAAATACCTAAGTGACGTTCAAATTGGTAGCATAATGTATTCTGTTCTCTTTGTTTACGCTCATATTAAATTGTTTCGTGCTTTAGGACCTTCGCGACGAATAGTTTGAATGGATTGTAAACTTGCTATACTATAGGTACCTCCAAAATTGACCTCGACGACCTCCGTCTTTTTGTTCTTTTATAGATAATGTTATTTTAATTTTATTCTTATTCGCGAGCTTTATAAAACTCCATTCGTATATTTAATTAAATGAATGTAGAAATTAAATGCGACTTAACAAAATTTGTTTTAAATTAAACTAGCGTAGTATAAAAGTCGCGTTGATTTTGTGAGCGGACGAGAGCCACCATTTAACACGCTTTTCAATGCTTTGTGAGTAATCAACAATAATTTAAAGTTGTCTAAAACATTTAGTATTAAAACATCTAGTTTTAGATTAAAATTAAATTAAACGAAACGACACAATATAATTAAACTAATTTGTTAAACTGAGTACCAGGCTTTCATAGATATAACGTACAATATAACGTTTTCAAGCAATTACTAATATTCACTGTTGTAAACCTGTGTATTCCTAGTAGCTCGCTACGGGGAGCTCTACACAGCGCTCCGGTGCTACGCGGTAGGGCGCTACGTAGGGCGACCGCCCGCCCTGAGCGCGCGTCGCCGACTGCCCGCCCTATGTGAGAACCGGGAATGTCTGGAAGATTCAATTGTATACACACAAGTATGAGGCAGTGTTTGCATTCAGTAGTATGCGCCGAGACTCGAGACGTACTAATAAGGCGTATTCGTTTTACAGAGTGCTAAGTGTGAGTTTTTCTTTTCGCATTCGATCGTGTGCGCGTTTGGCGTTTACTAGAAATTTGTATGTGATTTGTACAGCGCCACCTAGTTGTAAACGCGACTAGGTCAATTCACATACAAATTCCTAGTATACGCTAAACGCGCTCACGATCGATTGCGAAAAGAAATACTTACACTTAGTACTCTGTATTATGCATATTTTATACTGTATGCTAATTGAATATAGACAAATAGCTTATTATTGTGGTACTATTTTAAAAATGTCGATGTCATTATTTGTGAAATGAACGTACGTTTATTCCGTTATTATTGTGAAAAAGTCGACTCGAAATAAACTGAAAGTGTATTCAGCACGCGCTATTGAAATTCTTCAACGTTTTTCAATCAATCATTTTACCGTCTGCTGCACAAAAAATCTATCGAATTGTACAAGAATATTTCAATCGACTGTATCGATACGTCGCAGCTATTGTAAAACGTTTTGATTATTTTTATTTATAGATATAACGCATATTTGCATAGACAATGAAAATGTCTAAACTTAAAGAGTAACTAACACAAATCCGTCAAGTAGTAAGTCACGTAAATTCTCAGGTCGCGGCTTTTGAGTTTCAGATAATCATTACATATGTTTGTTAAGTTGTTCACAAGTAAACATACAACATAGAACGTTACGCATACATTAATCACCTAAGTATAAGGTGTCAACAAGAAGACATTATTATTTAAGAATATTAATAACATACGGGCTTGTATTTTTAGTATTTCTTTTGTTTAGCCTATTACTAGGTCTCATTGGAGTAAAATTAGGCTCAAGTCACACCGAAATGGCAGCGGAGCGGCCCGCACCACAACTGTCATATAATTTTAAACTTGTGACAATTGTGCATTACAATTAAACACAGACAAAGGAGACAACCGCCGCCGCTCACGGCCGCCGATGGCCGCTAGCGACCGTCGGCGGCCGTGAGCGGCGGTGTGATTTTAGCCTATGGCTTCATATTTTGTTCAGAAGGTCGATTCTGCCAATTAAATCTAACAATAACGTTTTCGATACAGTCTCAATATGTTAAAACAGCAAAATGGTATTCTCATAAACGTCAAACGCGTTTTGTTTGCACCAATGTCCAAAAACCAGTTTATGATGTCAAGACGATTCATTTATAATTCATTGAAAGTAAAGTCTTTAAATACGAGAATTGGTGTTCTGGTTACGAGTTTGTCAAATTAAGTACCTAAAAGATCTGAATTTGTTATTACACAACAAACAACAAATTACATTAAGGGCCTGTTAAGGACAGCGGCCTCACAACGAAAATAATATCAGTGAGTCGAAATGTGAACGATAAACAAGTGATTTAAAAACAGTACATAAACTATAACGGTGAACATTAAGTGTCAATATATGTATAGATTTATATAGCATCAGTGTGAAATAAGTTGTGCTAAATAGTGTTTTACGAACTTAAGGTTATTTTGCTTATATTTTTTAAACTAATGTGAATTTTTACTCAATTTCTTTATGGTGTGTAGATAAATATAATACCTAACGTAAATAACAACAGTTTGGTTTATATAATAAATAGATACGTAATTATTAAGCGAATAGTGGTAAAAAATACATAACATTTCATAGAATGTGTAACTCAGATTGTGAATATTTTTAGTGTTAAATAAGATTGTTAGTAAATAAGGCTTTATGTACTTGGGAAAATGAATAAAGAATTTCACAATTTTACTTCACCTGGCTCATGGAAAATAGGGAAAATTATGGAAAATAGCCGTATAGAGAGGCAAAAACGAGATAGCAAATCGGCATGAAAAAGGCGTACGGGCGCGGCTCTCTATACGGCATTGCCATGAGCCAGATAAGCAAGACCAAATGTGTGAAAAATGTTCTCCTCAAAACCAGTGTTTTATTATCGCCCCGGCTCTGCCCAATTCGGTGTAACCTTGCTATCTTCGAGTCTAATCTGAGCCGGCGGTTGAAACCCTGTGGAATAGTACAGTCCCATACAGGGCCTGTTACACAATCTACTGATAAGTGTCAGATAGCTTATTTGCAAGTTTTATCTGTGTCGATCGATATAAAGTGAGCAGCGACGTGTCGATAGCTTATTCGGAAGAAAAACTCCCCAATAAGTTATCGACACTAGTAAGGCGATACAAAATATAGTATGCGTTTCGTACATACACGATAGTTGCGCTCGCGCGCGAGAACTGCGCTGTGACGTCACAGGCGAACGGCCGGCCGTGTGGGGTTACACAAATACGGGAACACTGCCAGACGGTTCATCGTCTAGTGTTGAAGTCAATACGAGAAAGTGGCGCTAAATATTATAAACTATAATAAAAAATAATTTTTCCCGCGGCTCCGCCCGCGTAGATATACCATCCCACGGGAAAACTGTACTTTTTTGGGATAGAAAGTAGCCTATGTTTTAATCCATAGCTTAAACTACTACCATACCAATTTTCAGTTCCGTTTAGTAGTTTTTGCGTGAAAAAGAAACAAAATTCTTTCCATCCATCGATCTATCCACCCATCCATCCATCCTCACAAACCACATTTATAATAGCTGTAAAATATATATCTCACTAAGTTTATTCCATATTGAAGCTCCAGTTAATTTTTAAACAACTGAGACAAAATAATAATTTATCAGCCTGATATTGTTATTGATCTAAAGCTCGATTCTGCTAATCAAATAAGTGTTCGATATTTTTTCTGCCACTGGGGGGTAGACCCTACGCACACAAAGCGTCATCTGGTGGCGTAAGTGGTATCAAAAACGGTCAATAAGAATTTTCAATCCTTTTTCTGTAACTAGGCGGTGCTTGGGAGCCCGACGGCCTTGTCGTGTCAAAAAGCTGTCAGATGTCACGATTTAAAAACCCTCATTGCAAGAATAAAGTTGCGATCCAGTCCCGATATGTTAAAACTGTAAAATGATATTTTGATAAACGTCAAATCAACGTCAAACCCGTTTCGATAGGTCCAACCCAAAAAATCAGTTTATCATATCAAGATGATTTATTCCTAATTCAATCAAAGAAAAATGAAAGAGAAAGTTAATGATGAGGATTGGGGTTCTGCTAAGATTGGAATGAAACAGTCAAACTTAAATATTATTTCAATTATTGGCAAACTTTCAGACTACTAAAAAGGAGAGACTTGATTGCTTTTTAGCTTAGAAACTACTGGACCAATTTTGATGAAATTTGATCCAGATATAGAGTACACCACGGGGAAGGGCATAGGTTCCTGCGAGATTTCCTTTTGCACGCACGAAGTCGCGAGTTACATCTAGTTGTAAAATTGTATAGCAATGTGTCAACTGCCAACCATCCACCAATCCACCAACCACCACCATCAACCAACTGCCATTATGATAGTCGGCGAGCTGTGGTCGAGTGGCGATACCCGTCTGAATGCGTCTGCAATACTCTCCTCGATGAGAGCTCCTCGGCTATTGCTGCAATATATTTTATTATATTCATATTTAATATGAAATGTACCCACTATGAATTGCTTATAATGGGGCCATAATACGCCGTAGACATTAATGGATAATTTTAAGATTTGCATTTTAAGATATATTCAAAATTGAACTTTATTCATTACAGCAGAAGATACATGTTTTATAACAAGAGTTCGACGTGTGACCGCACATGCGCGGTGCAACAAGATATTGTAATGTATGACTGATGTCATATGAAACGTCTGTCTTGTGTGAACTTACCCTAAGTCGTGATATCCTACAACAACTTAACATGTTGCGTGTGATTTTTGAGTTTTGACGTTAAAATTATATTTTAAATCACGATAATAATTGGCGTTTTCCATTAAAATGGATCACGTTATCACATACGTATATAGGAACGTGATATCTACGTGAAAGCACGTTCCCATGTAGACACTATACTCTGTTCAGATACAATTTAATCTGAATGTAAAGAAAAAGATGATATACGACCAAATTAATATCGCATTGTATTTCTACAGTGCGCGGTAATTATATAATATTTAAATTAGTAGCATTCTAGAACACTCTTGTGTTTTTGTTTACGTCTGTAATCTGCATAGGTCTACTACTTTCCAACGTAGATATAGCCTTAAAAATCATTCCAATCAATTCCAGACGACAGAGCCTAGAGCTAGACGAAGCCTCAAAGTTTGTCTCAGACTGTCTGGAGCTTTGTCCTCTACTAATGCCCGTTTTCCCAAATGTGTCATTTAGTGGTAATGTTTTTTTAATTCGTGGATTTTGCTATAATTGGGCATTTTCCTAGATTGAACAAATTACGTTTTTTCAAAAAAAAATAAGAAATATTTAGGTGTTACAACTTGATAAAAGTAAAAAAATGGGGATTTTATGTGTAGTTTTGTTATTATATGCATTTCGAAGTCACAAAAAATTTTAAATATTTTTTCACAACATTAGTTTTAAAAAATCTACATAATTAGTTTACTCCCATCAAATAAAAAAAAAAATACTGTCGTATACGTATGAACATAAACGCGCAAACTTCGGAGATATTAGAAATTTTGCGCATATGGCCATAAATTTCGTAGCAACATTAGTAGCGTGTGTTTATATGGGGCGTTTTCACGAGACTCACAAAAGTGCTTCAAACAATCCGCAATATCTTTGTAAAAATTGATTTTTAGTATACTATTTCCTTTTGTAAACTGTCTTATTTTTCAGATCACTATTCTTTTATGTAATAAAAATAATACAGGAATATACCGTATTCGGCTATGTAATAAGTGTTTCAATTGCGTACTTTGGGAGCTCCATTTCACTGGAGCTATAAAATACTTTAACTAAGAAAAAACAATATTTTTCTGTATTTTTTTTTTTAATTCCTTTCTGTGTCAGCACCATCTATCAGTAGCCATGTTAATTACGAGTTATGGAATCGATAAACAGATCTCATTGGTCAGTTAAGTAAAACATAGTTTATATACTGTTACGTTTTTGTTCAGAAACCCGTTATCGAACCAAAAGTGCCAAAAGCGTGTTAATGAACAGATAAACTACCGACAAATTAACCTCAGAAACCGGGCATTAACTGTTTACTCACTGTTCTAGATGTAGCTAGTACATTACAGGATAATTACCTGAAACGAGCACACAGGAGATTAGTTACATAAACAGTGATTAAGAATGGGGCAAATTAAAATTAGTAAAGCTTTTCTTTTAGATGAGTTAATCTTTAAGGTCAGAATCTGTACAAATAAATTAGTACACAATTTTTTAAAAGTAAATAGCGTTCGCCCGATACAGCCTTAAAGCTATATATTGTAATATAATTATCGAAAGTTAAAAACTATAACCCAAATACGCAAATTATGTAGCCTATGTTACCCGGGCCATTTTAATTGACACCACATTCATTAAAATCGGTACAGTAGTTTAGGCGCTACGATGGAGCAAGGTATGTTTGTTCCACCGTTCCGTACATACATGATACGTACATCGACTGCCAAAATCATTACCCTTCCTTTTGGCTTCGCCGTAGTCGGGTAAAAATAGAGATTGTGGTAGCGCTTCAGGAACGTCATTACTAGGAACGCTAGGAATGTTTACTATTCTGAAAACATACCATGGCAAGTTGTGCAACTGATATACGGTGTCATTTCGACGTAGGCGACGTAGGTACGTTATCATACGGGGTGTTACATTCTACTTTATCAGTCTCTAGAACAATCCCAAACATTTCTCCGATCCGCATGCAAGTGCAACTTCACTTTTTATGCGTGCGAAGGGTGCGTTTACAAATTTGAGATAAATTGGGTGTTTTTCAGTCCAAAAAACAGCAGTTTGGTTGCGACCAAAAGAAACCACATCATACAAATCTAACAACAGTCACTAATAAAGAACTCCTTTATCTAAAATTGCCTCTTAAAAGAACCTCTTCGCCCAAAATGTACAAATAGGTCGTGTTACTGTTCTTATGTAGCTTATTTTGGTTCTTCAAAAGTATCCAAAGATAGCAAATACAATCACCTTAAATTCGATTATAAAATAATCCAACAATATATTTATAAAACTTACATGAAATACATAATATTAATATCTATAGCAGTAACTACTTAAATTATTTACAAACTATAAAAGTACTCAAAAGAAAATTAATACCTACTAGAAAAACTTTAAAAAGTTATCTGGCCTATCTGTCCCAAAGAGTGAGTGTCGCAATCCAGCAGGGAAACTCTGAGCCTTCTAGGTGCTCTGCCTGGTAGGGATGACCTGGGAAATTTCTTTTTATTGTATCTTTTTAAGTTTTTCTAGTATTATATTTCTTTTAAGTACTTTTATAGTTTGTACATATTTTAAGTAGTTAACTACTATAGATATTAATATTATGTATTTCATGTAATTTTTATAAATATTCCAACAATATAAAAAATTGATTTGGAAAAATCATAAAATGTCTCCACAATAATTTCAGGTGTTTTGCTATTACGCATGCGTGGCAATATGGTTTATTTTATTTGGTCACTGTCTGTCAGTACGTACTGACAGACAGTGACCAAAGCCTAAGGCCTAGTACGGACTAGGCCGCTAGCAAACAACACATTTTTTTAATACTTTGTAGATGGTACCAGTCTTTTACGAGCAAATAAAATATGATTGATTGATTGATTGACCATGTGAATGTTTCTCCGCTATCAAAAGGTACGAGTTGCAATGTTTCGCCAGTTAAGCAAGCCCGACAGAACACTCCTAGTTATACCGCCACATTAACACGACATTGGAGGAGGCCTTTATCCAGCATTGGGACAGTCTAGGCTAATAATAAACAAAACAGTTCTACCGAATGAAGTTATAAAGCCACTCTCGATCGTTCATTTCCGTAAGTGCATCTTGACCGAGATATAGACACTAATCTCTATAGATAGAGCGATATAGAGAGTAGAGTGTGGGCGGGCCGTTGAACCGTCTACAGCCTCCACTTACCCAGCTCACCAGGATAAACCGCGGCCATTGTTGTCGGTACTGGTTACAGACAAAATCATGAAATACTCATATTATCAAACACCTACGGCGCTTATATTTTCGCTGTAACATCTCCTACCTGTTTTTTATGGAATGTTAAACGTCATTTTGCATGCATATCAATTGAACAACACATACCTATAGGTGAATATAATGTTTATCGTATTGTTGTGATAATTGTTTCGAAGTCGGGTTCGGACAATGCAGGCTGATCACCTGATTGTCTGACAAGAAAGATGATCCATGAGTCGGATGGGCATGAAAAAGTCGGTCCTGCGCCTGATCTCTCGCCAGTCGTGTCGGTCACCCGTCCCACTGGGTTACGAGAGTAAAGGAAGAGAGAGCTCTTGTGTACTGCGCACACACTTGGACACTATAAAATAACTCCTGCGTAGGAAACCAGCCACCGCTACTGAAATCGTTGAGAGAGCTATTATTATTTTAGGAAGCTATATTTTGCAGTTGTTAATTAATGAAGTTATACACTTCTTGGATTGGTTCATGTCCCTTCCTATAAAGTATAAGGCTCAAAAAACACTTCATGAAATACATACAATAGAACCTTTTCTGCTGTCCGTCTGTGCTCTGTAGTATAGCTTCATACCCTGGCGTCGTTCGCGATCGATACGTCGCGCCGCTGTAATGTTCTGCGTTTACCATGAAACACCAGTATAAAAAACTATCAGGAAGTCCCACACGATATCCACCCTTCTCTCGAACGTCATTGGGTCAGTATTGCTTGCCCAGTAGCTTTACATTCATCAATAAAACCCTAGATTTATAGCCCGCACCTAGGACTTAGTCATAACTGAACTGTAATAGATATGAGTCATACACAATTAGCTGACGATACTGATGATTAGAGACCGGATTATATGCAACACAAAAAGCTTGTTACATACATATAATCATTCAAATATGCATGAAAAGTTGTTGAAAAAAGCACGAAAATTGGCAGAATATGCGAAATTTAATGATAAATTTTAGGATCTTAGGATCCCGAAAAAAAAAACAAGAAACGTAATACAAGAGTTGGAGTTCAGTATTTTGAGTTTGATGCATTATAGGTACTACTTTCAATTTACTTACACTAAATTATAAATGAACTGTCTTGTTGTCATAAGCTGATCCAAAGTCGTTATTGTACTATACGTTTAGACGTTTGTACGGATATGACGTTAGTTTATGTGGAGGAAGGTGTGCAGAAAGCTGATATTTTTTTTTATATAATTACCTATACATTTTCATAAACGTACCAAAACACTAAAGATCTACAGATCGACCTGTCGTGCCATTATCAGGGTCACGGCAGGCGACATGAGGCCGATAACGGGACCCGCACTGTTGAGGCAAGCGATCACCGCGCAACGGTGGCCATTGTTTATACCTATCTAGGTGACCGTCACGCCGACAGCCTCGCCGACACAACTTGCCGACATCACTTGCCGACATATTCCGCCAACTCACCGGTAACGCTTATTAGCCTTAATTATACCAATTTTGGAACACCGTTAACATATTATCGAACAGTGGAGCCGTGACATACTTAACATAGGTATTTACGTATTGTTTTTCGTAAATGCTCAATTATATAAGGTAGCTCTCTTCAAATAGCGATATTAGGCGCTTACCTAATCTAACCACTAATGAAACACCGCCCGAATGCCTCCTCAAAGTTACAACATTTTCTAATATCACCATCGTAGAAGATCGCTATTTAGTATTTGCACAATAACAGCTTAGAAATAGATATTCTAACACAATTCGTTGGAGATCTATTATCCTACACAATAACCCTCCCCGCTCCAGCAGACCTGACGAGCACAGAGGTCAGCAGCCATCTATCAGACAGACGGATGGAATTTTACCTCCGTCCTCGTCGCCAGCCGTCGTGATAATCGTCCGCACTGAAAATGGTTAATAAATCTGCTGCACAATAAATAGAGGATACAGAGCTGCTTTGTTCAGTTACAACTTACACCAATATACTAAAGACGTTAGTGACGATTTGTAGTTTGTTTGATTTGACGTCTGGGGCTGAGAGAGGCTGTTGTCTGATTTTAGATAATCTTAACCGCCCCCGTACAATTTGTACGGAGTAACCTAACGATCATAAGAATGGTTTGACTCTACCACGCCAGCCTACTGCAGTTCGGCCAGTCAGGTCTGCAGTCAGGTAGCTGTTCGGTCTGCAGAAACGACGTTAGTAGTCAGTGATGATATTTTGGACACCTTATGTCCTACACCAAGGGCGAACCGCACGCGGACCGCGCGGGTTTGAGTGTGTAGGACAAGTCCGCGATGCCTCAGCATATAGAGGCGACTTAAACCGTATTCGGATCCCGGATACGACTTCAGCCGTATCAGTAAGATCCGGAATCCTGAGTAAAGGGCGAACAATGCACAATTGCTAGAAGGCCGAAGGTCGCTGCCCTATCGCCTCGTATAACCTTGTACATTAACGATATACATACGAACGAAAACACGATATTTACATACAATTCAATACGACGGGGGCCGGAAATCATCGAGATAACAAACACTTTATATAGTGACTAGATATTGCCCGCGACTTTGTGCGCGCTAAAGGAAATCTCGTGGGAATCGTACATTTTGCCGCAATAAAAAGTAGCATATGTCCTTCCCCGTGGTCTACTCTATATCTGTGCCAAATTTCATCAGAATCGGTCCAGATGTTTCGGAGCCTATTCGATGCAAACAAATAAACCTTTCCTCTTTATATGTATAGATAAAATATCTATAAACTTGTTATATTGTCACTAACTTAAAAATCTGCATAGGAATCGCCAGACCGCGGTACTGTGATGACAGATATATCACAATTCACAACTCACACACCATATAGTGTGAGACCTTATTTTTTTTTATTTTAGCAGGGGAAAGGTCATTACGCCTTCCCCGGGATGGTTGCCCGGGTATATGTGGAAGTCCCGGCGCTGTTGCCGGTTTACCCACTAAAACCATACCTGCGGTTTGCCATCAGCCGTAATGAAAGGGAGTGTCCCGGATCTGTCTAATACAGGACACTCCCCACGAGCGGCCGGTCTTCCTCATGAGGGACCTGACTTCGACTAGAATAGGGGGCACTCCGACAACCTGAACGCCGGGACTGGCTAAGCCGGGGAGGTTCTTATCCTCTCCCGGAGCCCAGTTAGACAGGAGGCAAGAGGTTCGCATTGCGACCCCTCCGCACTCCTGTTCTACCCCGGCGGAGCGGAACAGAGGATGGATCGGTCTCTCTGTCCCGCTCCGCGGTCTTCTTCTGCGATATGACGGATTCGCAAAAAGAGACCGCCGCCTGCCAGGCCTCGTCGCTCTCGAGCATTCAGCGAACCACACTCGAGAACGAGAGGTGCCGCCCAAGCACTGCCACGAGATCGTGGCGCTGCATGGCCCATCGGTCGCACACCTCGAGGGTGTGCTGGGCCGTGTCCTCCGCAGCGCCACATTCGTAGCAGGCTGGCGTCGGCTGCCTCCTGGCGACCTTACACAGGTACGCACCGAAGCATCCGTGCCCGGTGAGCACCTGTTTAAGGCGTATAGCGTGAGACCTCCCATATTCACGGGAACACTGTTCTTTTTCGGGATAAAATTAGCGTATGTATTAATACAGCGCATGAACCACTATCATATCAAATTTTATTAAAATCCGTTCAGCAGATTTTGGGTAAAAGAGTAACAAACATCCATCCATTTATAGTATATATATGATGATGGATGGATGTTTGTTATATAGTAGGATCATTATCTACGAGTTTTACGACATCGTTCGTGAATGAAGTTCCAAAAAACTTGTGCTTAGTTAGCTAGCAGCAAGTAGAGTCGTTGCGTTCACTTCCTGTTGCACTTTAGGTATACACGTTGTTCTGGATCCAGGTGTAGCTGACCTTGGGTGACCTTGGCGCGATGGGGATCTTGACTTTCTTCTCTTCTGGTATGGGGGAGAATTGTTTTGTGTTTAAATATTTTGAGGCGTCCTAGTGTAAAGGAAAATTATTAGAAAAACTGGTCAAGAAGGAAGTTTGTCGATATTGTACCTGCTCCGCTCTACAGTGTCGTGTCAAGTGTGTACGTGGTGTGTACAGACGACACGGTCTAAAGTTTTCTATGAACCAAGTTCAAACTTAACAACTACACCTACTTAAACTTTTGAATTAGTTAGTGCCTAGTGGCATAACAGTTTATAATGCACTCCGCTCGACGTCGCGCTGTCGTAAATTTTTTATGTGGTGAAATGGCCAAGTCTAGCAACTTTCCTTGTAAGATCGAAGCATCTCAACATTTTTGTTTTAAAGACTAATTTTATGGGTCAGTTGGGCAAGACGGGGGATTTGTTTCTTTTTTCCGGGTCAGAATAAACATACTTTTTGTAGGCACTGACCACTGGACAGTAAACGACCTTGTCTTCACTTACCTACTTAGAATAGAAACAGACTTAGGCTGGGACTATAATATGATCCGGAATCCACCGGCCGGGAGAAGTTCAGAGCATTCAGTTGAAAATGGAAGTGTCGAGTGTCGATCTGTCATATATGACATTTACCTTTGACTCGACACTTGTTTTGATTCGACGACTTTCAGCTCTATTGTATTAGAGAAGAGTTATATTTTCAGTGCTTTGATTTTTCACGGGATCGCCGGATTCCGGATCATATAGTTCCAGTCATATAGTATATCATATAGTAAAATAAAAATAAACTTTATTTCAGCAAAAATAGAAAAACAGTGCTTACAAATAGGTTTAATCACAAACAGTTTTTTTTTTCCTTTATTCAATAAGTCTTGGAACGATCGCGATAGTTAAATTAAGTGACACACGCTGTCCTTGTCTTTTCGGCTAGCGGAGACAGCGACAGCCTGTGAATAGGAGGGCTCTTAATTTTGATTAGCGAATATACGTTTCATTGTACGAGTTCGAATGTTCCAACGCGCTGCACAGCGCAGTGCAGTGTATGACTGGTGTCGTATGAAACGAGTGTCTTTTTGTGTACGTAGCGAATAAAGTTCAATTTTAAACAGCTATCATAAAAACGCAGCGCCGTGTTGCGTATCGTCTCGTTTCGGTTTGGACTGACCCTAATGTTTTGGCTATTATTTAACTGACTGAGATAAAAAATCTGTATACAGATTCAACATTGAAACAAACGCCATATTTGATATAGCACACGTAATTTACGACATTTCCAGAGTTCCAAGACAAAGTGACCGGGTATATCAACACTCATGTTTAAACATCGCGCTGATGTATTCACTTAGTACAAGATCCCATGAGTGCAACTTGCATCGTCTTGCTAGGTGCTACAATATTTACGGTTCTCGTAGGACGTACATTTGTACATTGTAAAGGACCACGCAAAAAATCGTCCCCCCCACCCACCAACAGATTTCAAACCTATCTCAGTTAATAGCTCTTGCTATATCTCTATTATTTAGTATAGCGATATCCACCTCAGGACTTGGGTTTTAAAAGAAATTGGAATTTAATTTTTTATTGTTTTATATTAGCGACCCACTCCACCTTCGCACGGGTGCGATGTATTTTATATACAAAGATTCCTCTTGAATCACTCCAACCATTGCTGAAAACTGCATTAAAATCCGTTGCTTAGTTTAAAAGATCTAAGCGAACAGGGAACTTAGCATATTTTTACTAATAGTGAACTAACTTTAACAGAATATCACTGAAAATCTTTACACAGTATAAAATGAAGTCGCTCAGTTTCCCGTTCGATTAGATCTTTTAAACTAAGTAGCGGATTTTAATATAGTTTTCATAAATGGAAACCGTAATTCAAGCGAAAGATTTATATGTATAATACATTGCACTTGTGCGCAGCTGGAGTAGGTCGCTAATATAAAATAATAAAAAATTAATTCCGATTTATGTCAAAACCCCACTCCTGATATGGATGGCGCCATACTAAATAATTATCAGCGTGGCAGAAGCTATTAACTGAGATAAGTTTGAAATCTGTTGGTGGGTGGAGACATACAGTTTTTTGCGTGGTCCTTTAGTAGCTAAACGTGTCTGAAGTCTGAACACCTAACAAGTTTGCATAGAATAAGTGAATTACTCGCTACTAAACTAAAATCCTATATAGTATAAAGTCATAGTGGTTTTGGTTAAAGTAGCCTATTTATCTAGCCACAGTTTAGAACTTCTGAAACTGCCAGGCTAATTACAAAACTTTTTTTTTAAATAGGAAGCAGTTTACTTGCGGTAAACTGTAAGTTCACAACTTGTAAGTATTTTGTGATAATTTAACGTTTATGTAACCCAAGGGAGTCCACAATAATATAATGTTCCCGTATCTGGTACTTCTGTTTACTTTTCGGCATACAAAATTACAAATCTTCTCATATCATACTTTTAATGACATTCAATTAAAGGAAGTTAAATGTACAACATTTTTAGGATTGATGGTTGACAGGCACTGTGACTGGAAGTCAGTCACACATTGATTTCGTATGCAATAAACTAGAAAAATTTGTGTTCGCAATCAAAACGCTACGGCTTAAAGTTTCTATGGAAGCAGCGTTAACCGCATATCACGGCTACGTGTCCTCGGTTCCATCCTACGGTCTGTTGTTGTGGGGGAACTCGGTTGATTTTGAAAAGGCTTTCCGGGTGCAAAAGAAATGTGTAAGGGCTATTTGTGGGGCTTGGTCTATGCACAGCTGTAAACCACTTTTTACTAAACTTCGCATATTGCCGCTGGTGTGTCTATATATTCGTGACCTTTGTGTGTTCTTTAAGCAAAATCCACAATAGATTACAATTAACTCAGATGTAAATAATAGAAATACCCATCAAGATTTAAATATAAATTATATATGCCCCAATGTCGTCTAGATTTATATAAAAGAGATGTTTGCATTAGCGTTGTAAAAGTGTATAATAAACTTAATTAATTTTAAAACTCAGATATCAAAATGGCTATAAGAAAACTCCTTTTATATTTGACGAATACATGAGATTTTAAGAAAAGATAAAATAAATCGATAAATAATGTAGTATATAACTAAATTGACATAATATATTATCCTTTATTTATACTTTGACTTCAGTAATATTTGAATTTATTTTATCTTTATAATGGCAAGTGGATTTAATTCTACAACATTGACATAATATGTAACTAGGTGTTATTATTTATTATATTTGTTTTTAAAATCATATCTTTTGTGTAATTTCTTTTATTGTGATTATTTTGTACTATATGCTAATTTATCCATTGACATTGTAATAATTTTATAATGAGTTTTATTTTTACATACTAAACAAATTGACTGTTTATACGAATCTTTTACTTTTATCTAAATGTTATTTGTTAAATTTAACTCCCTATTTGTTAATTTAATCTACAAAACAATTATTATTTTTAATGCATTGCACGCCATTGTATGGCAGAATGTATCAGCAGCTCTCACAGAATATAAGATCATTATGTAATACATTCTAGCAATAAAGGAATTTGATTTGATTTGATTTGATATCTGTCATTTATGATTCACAGACACTAATTATACATATGTAACGTAGAGTACAAAAAAGATTAGATCCTACGGTAAAAAAATTTGACCCCTCTAAATTTTTTTACACAATATACAAATAGTTTATTTTTAATGAAACATTACCAAAATATGTAACATATAAATAACATTCCTCTAAAATAAGCGACGCGGACGTCTGCCGTATGGGGGATTTGAAAGAGTACAAAGTTATAAATTACGGCTAAAACCAAACGGTATTTCTTTAAAATTTAAAACAAACATACAAAACATAGAATGACGTAACCATTTTGTCAGTGTGGGTGTTGTTTTGCTTCACGGGCTCCCCGACTATATTGTTGTTACAATTACAGCAGTGGAAATGAATATAGAAGGGGAGTGAATAATTCATGAGAGCTATCTGGGGTCACGGCGCCGATACGACATTGTATCGTGTATGGCCTATTTGGGTATAAATCGGGGTATTACCTAGCTACTAAGTATATGATAACATCGATCATAATATACTTAGTATTTAGTGATAATATAGAGATCTAGTGCGATTCGGACCACTATCACAGTATGATTTTTATCGTAACTCTTTTTAAAAGTTTCATTTGGTATACGTGTCTAATATGGACACTATGAAACACGTATGAACGTCGCACAGCGTTTTATAAACCCAAAAATAATTTTAAGTCTCAGTTTTTATCAAAATAGAATTCCTTATAGTTTTGGATTTCGCGTACCATCCTCACTTGAAAAATTCACCTGTAGATATGTAACATGTTATTAAATAAATGCAAACGTAAAAAAGCAGGGAAACTTTTGTTTGAAAAGAACGAACACAACATTATATTAAGAAACATTTCCGTTGCCAACGTAAAAAGGCTCACATATTTAGTGTTCACTGAATGTTTATACGGTAGGCACATTACAAAACAGAACTAAATTCAATGAAAAACGAAAAAGAGAAAAGCACATTTACATACAAAGGACATTGGGGGGATTTTTATTATGGAACAATTACCCACGGTGACCAAAGATAAAATCACGTTAGATGTGAGCGTAATTACACCTGGATAACAACGGCACCGGTAGCATATCTACATGAGGTGGGGTAAATACTGTGATATTTTAACTCGTTTCAAGAATAGTCATATAGAATATGATTTTTACTGACTAATTTACTGACTATCTACACTTTTTCATGGATCTGAATTAAAATAATTATGGAAAATGAATAGTAAATGAAAATTGTATAATCGAATATTACTAAAGGTCGCCCTATGGTCAACATTCGCCCATAATCTATACCTAGTCTTGCCATAAATACTAAAACAAAGTAAAAAAATATTTTCTATTGCAAATAACATTTATTACATTTACAGTGTGTTAGTTTAATACATAAATATAAAACAATTTAAAATATAAAAAGCTTATTCGAAGTGGTCTCCATTGGCTGCAATACAGTACTTTAAACGTTGAGGCAGGTTATCAATAGAAGCACGCACTCTTTCCATGGGAAAATTCTTCACTGCCAATCGTGCGGATTGTATATAGGGGCTCCAAATTATCATGGCGTTTAGAGCAAGCCGTACTCTCTAAAACTGACCATAAATCATAATCCAGCGGATTAAGATCGGGACTAGACGACGGCCAGTCTTCAGCTCTGATGAAGTCCGAAACGTTTGTTTCCAACCAAGACTGCGTAGACCGAGCTATATGACCCGGCGCCCAGTCTTGCTGGAAGGACCATTCTTGGTTATTGCACATGGTGTTGTTAAGGGGCTTCATTACCTTGTCAAGAATGATATCTTGATACACTTGTGCCGATGTTTTGATACCTTTTTCACAAAAGTATGGCTCAGTCACTCCTTCGTAGCTAATACCCCACCAAACCATCACTGAAGTCGGATAGTGCCCACGTTGCACTCTGTCGACTAATTGGGAAGCGTCCTTTGAGCATAAATACGGTCATTTTGTTTGTTAAAATGTTGCTTAGTTGTAAAAAAATTCTCATCCGTAAACAAAATTTTTATGTGACCTCCCTTTGCGTACCGTTTCGGTAGTTGTTTCGATTTTACCACCCAATTCTTTTTAAATTATCAGTTAATAAATGACCAGTACGTCTCTTATAGGCTGCAAGTCCTAAGTCATCTTTTAAAATACGCGACATGGTTCTAGCCTATTTTCGAAGAAATATATATATACAGAGATTAGCCGGATTAGACAAACACACAGACTGACAGACGGACAGAAAAATGTTAACAATTTATATTTTATTGTAACTTTAATTGATATAATATATTATATTATAAAAAACAAATAGTTCGCCTTAAGTAGGGATAGGGGTGAGGGTTGCTTGCTGCTCGCAGTGTTGCCGCCGCGAAGTCCGGCTCCGTACTGAGTAATAACATCCCGGGGCATCAACAGGCCCGGCTAGCTAGTCACAATATGTAACAGTCATAACAGTCACAAATTGTAATTGCAAAATTCTACATTATTGTAAAGGTGATAAGGTCGTTTTTTGTATCATTCTTAATAGTCGTTATTACATTGTGATTTCGAGTGGCAAAAAGTGTCGTACCAATTTTAATCCGCCTAGCCTCCAATTCGCAACGCGCCATAAGGAACTTCGTTCCAAAAGGCATTGCTGATTGACTGATGTATCAACGCACCGGCCAAAGGCCTTGAGACTAGAAATTTAAAATTTTCCACACGTACTCCTTATATGACGTAGTGGATACTACGGAAGGATTTTTCGAAATTCAACCCTAAGGGGGTAAAAAAGTGGATAAAAGTTTGTATGAAACAAAAATGTTATATAGCCTCATAGATAAAAAAAAGGATATGTTGTAACAGATTGACAAACGTCACCGTGTAAGGAAATTGTATCTATCGAGCGCACGGTAGTGTGTGTTAATAATCTGAGGTAGTAGTGTGTGTTGTTGTTATTATTAATTTTATGTGCTTCCAAAATTGTTTTTTTAGATATCGGCTTTCTGCACACCTTTCTCCATATAAACTTTAATTTATCGGCCAAATTTCATACACCTCCGGTTGCACATTTCTAGTACACTACTAAAAGTTTTTGCTGCACGTATTAATATTACAATTATTTTGGTTGGCGGTCGCGACTCCAAAAATCCCAATATCTTTTGATTTAGCATGTTACTAAATAACATCAAAGAGCTTGCCGGATCTCGGTTGTTTTTTAATTATTTAAAAATGTCTTGTGACCTTTCCGAGTAGGTACACAGTTTGGATTAAGCAAATGTATTTTACATTTAAAAGGTTAAATATTTTACTTTTAAAATATTGCTGGGAACATGCCGTTGGATTTGTAATTATGCCGGGGAGAGGGATTAGACGTATTCTACGATCTACGACCTGAATTTGTAATGACTTAAAATTCATTTATGATTTCTTAGCCTAGATTTTCATCCCAGCCCAGATTTTTGGAAAATTTGTCTATTTTTGAGATCTCATTAAATTATTTTTTTATCACTAGATGTTGCCCGCGACTTTGTGCACGCAAAAGGCACGTACATTTTGCCGCAATAAAAGTAGCCTATGTCCTTCCCCGTGATCTACTCTATCTGTGCTACGTTTCATCAGAATCGGTCCAGTAGTTTCGGAGCCTATTCAATGCAAACAAACAAACAAACATTATATTTAATGGATAATAATGTGAATATGTTGAGTGAGTAGCTGTAGATATTTATAAAATCAATGGATGTCTGAATAATAAAAAAAAATATATCCCGAATATTTTCCGTTTTTAAACGTAAGGGTCAGTCACACCGAAACGAGACAATACGCGACGTTGCGCCAAATTTTTTAAATAGTCATTCAAATTTGAACTTTATTCAGTACACAAGAAGATAGTAAGATATACGTTCCATTGCAATAGCGGCGCCGCGCCGCGCCGCGCTATGCAGAAAGGTGCAGTTTGAAATTCGAACTCTTGCAATGAAACGTGTACCTTATTATATAGTGAATAGTGTGAACTGACCCTAAGGTTTCAAACGCGCAATGCACAAAAAGATGGTTAATTTCGGTTCAAATTGCTTTAAAATTCTCAAAATAATGTTTGGGTCTTACCGAGGGGAAACGCTGAGGATTCTGTCTATATCTAATCGGATATATCTAACTATTACTTGCCCGTGCAGGTCGTCCTGTGGTCAAAATTTGCCGATAATAAGTTTGAACTTTATTAAGGTTCTTTTGCCTCTTGGATTTTAAAAAAATGTGAACGTTGTGACATATTGACATTAAAGTCACCGTGTAACAAAATAGTATGATGTATGAATCAAACGCACGGTAGTGTGTTAATAATCTGAGGTAGTGTGTGTTGTTATTTTTATTTTAGAAAATATTAGCTTTCTCCACACCTTCCTCCACATAAACTTTTACTGTGGCAAATATCATTCTACTCAGTTCGCATCATTCTCCTAAAACTGAACTGAAAGTTTTTGCTTCGCGTATTAATATTATGAACCATAACTACTGTGGAAATATAGGATTCAGCGATGTACCCCTTAGTGTGGTCCTAGCGCTAGGGCCGCCGCGCGGTTTGGTGTTTGTTACTAGTTTGTACGTTGTGGCCTAGTCGTTAAAGCTCAATTTGCTTTGAATGAAAACAGGTGCTCGGCGCTCGTGCAGCGACCGCACGGTCACATAAACCGACAACAGCAGACAAACACACACGGCACACCTCTGTATATGTGACGTGGGCGAGACGCAGTGACAAGCCGACAACTGACAGCGCGTATCGCGATAACAGCCGTAACCCAAATGTTCCAGAAACCGACTTATCCGTCTACGAGAGTAAATAGCTGAGATAAGTTTCTAGACAAAATTATATTGCGCTCTGTTCAGAACCAATTTAAAACGTAGATAAACAAAGATATGAAATGCGACCAAACTATTGGGGCATTATCACCCCACCCCACCCTACTACGGCGAAGCCGAAAGGAAGGGGTAATGATTTTCTTCAGTGCACGGTAAATAATTGAATTTAAATGGGTACGAGTAGTGTAAAGTGTTATGCGTGGTATTGTCATATTTGCCTACGTTTAGACGTTAGTTGGATGACAAGGTCGATTCTGCTACTAATCCTGCAATAATACAGTTACAATCCAGTCCCGATATGATCAATGGTATTGCTATAAACATCAAACCAACGTCGTTTCCGTTTCCGGTCCAAACTCCAAAAATCAGTTTATGATATCAAGACGATTCGTTTGTTATTCAATAAAACTAAAATGATAGTGTAAGTGAATTACGAGAATTGGTGTTCTAAAATCTGAATGGAGTCAATAGAGGATATTGTGCTTTGGTAAAGTGTATTATTATAAATAACTACCAAATTTTGTTTTATTTTAAACACTACCAGTTGATTTGCAGACCCGCACTCAATAAAATGTAAAATACAGAAAAATAAATTAATTAATTGGACGAGTTTACGAATGATAAGTAAATACTAAAAATTGAAAATAGTCCTAATGGGACGAGTCACGAGATCTTGTTGGACGAGCTGACTAACGACTCGGAGCAGATACATACCCCCTTACATTAGTAAGGGGGTATGTACTGTGTAGATATTTTTATTACAAAATGTTTACACAATGGATAAACTATACAATGTTTTGTCCTTGTCTGATACGTCGGAAAAGTCGCTTGCAGAGGACAAAAATTGTATAGCTTATACACTTTGTAAATATTTTTATTAGTAGTAGTAAGGGGGATTATATACATATAGACTTTTTTTTTCTAACTCATGCTTATCTACCAAAAAATAATTTGATTGATTGACGACGATTAATTGAAAATGATAACAAATTACAATATTATTTTACCAAAAGTTGTAATCCCAATTCCAAAACACCAAACTTATATAACAGTCACCTACCTACTCAATGGAAAATCCTAATACCGATAGAAACTTACGAAACATTGAAAATAAATCTTAGCACCCAATACATAGAGTTCATTTCGCAATTCGCATTTTCCATTGCTTGAGGGTATTTCCAAATAGGTAGTATCAAATGTAAGCATCTAGTATCCACCCCTGTCCCTAAATATGAGTCATACTTGGGTCATTATACGGGGTAGTCAATTCGCCACAGCTGGATATTTGTGACTTATCGAGACTATTATCGCCATTACTCCCGCATTTCCGAAATGTATCGTACCTATTACTTACTACTTATTCAATTAGTTGTCGTACATCATACTGCCTAATGCCCGTCGTCCAATCGGCGTGATGCTGCTGGGTCAGTTCGTACTGACCGACTATATATGGGCGGGGATTGGCAGGACAGTTGAAAACGTTTAATAATTGAATCGAGCCTGCATGGCTACCGTTAGAATATATCGTTAAAATCAGGACTATGTTGCTTGAAATATTATCTTTTATAGATTTTATAGATTATGGATCTTGTATACGGAGGAACAGATGAAGTTACAGATTGATAAAGATAATTTGTAAATATTTACATTAATTTAAGCCTGTTGAAAATGAAAAATAATTATTTCCAAATTAAACTTAGCAACTTCTTCGGAAAGTCAACAGAAAAGGTTATCCGATTGCAACCTACCCGCCTAAAACCAACCCTAACCCCCCGAGAAGAAAGTTTCTTGCGGAAGAAACTCGCACGGAGCCTTCTTTTTAGCAAAAAAAAAAGAGTTTTTTCCATTTTACAAGAAATATATATTTTTAACATTGTAAACTTACTCTATGTTAGATATAACAAAAGTCAAAAGTACACAAGTACTGTTTCTATGTACGCGTTGCAAGTCGCAGGGGAGCATCTTATTCCCAATGTGTGCGTAATGTGTACTTTTAATTTCACATCACACACACATTTAATTTCTACGGTGGTCGTCCTACGTTGCAAGGAAGGATATCTTGCTGGTAATGATGAGAGGTGTCCTGACCTGTACCACCTGTACATCAGCTGACGATGACGACGTGCTCGGTGCTAGCGAAGTGTGTCGCCGCACATGCAGTCAATCTCGCAGCTCGCTGCATGCAGTGATTCAGAACTAGGTGAGTCGTGACTGACAATGACGACTACAACTTTGTGAATACTGGCGGGAGGGAGAGGACTAGAGCTTGGAGCAGGCCATGAATAATGCTGATTTAACTATGAAACAGGTTTCATAGTTAAGAAAGTCAGGACTTTCAACTTGACATCCTAAAATCCTTTAAGTAGGTAACTAAGTATTCAAACTAAGTACCTTGTGTGTTACGAGCTTAGCACAAAATTTAAATATGATGTAAGTGTAGTGCAGGAATAACACACATGACTTCTAGCACTTTTTCACTTTAAGAGGTATTTTACATTAATTTTAATATATTACAAGTCGGCGGGGTTATTGCGTATCTTGCAAAAGCTAAGCAATCGCCAAAATTGCGCAATGTTTGCTCCAAAATTGCAAATTTGTATTACGTATCTGCAAAAACCTTGCAGAAGCAACCTAGCGACAGTACTACCTCTACCGAACAATCGGGGAACTATAGATTGCATTCAATCGTTCGATCTCTTCACTGCTGTCAATTTTTTCGTATGACGTAAGACTTTTGACAGCAAAGCGAAAGAAATCAGCGAGCGATTTGAACGGTCAGTTAGCAATAACAAAAAAGGGATTTTTTCTCGTTTGCTTGTCTATCGCTTAGAATTAGTGTTAGTTGTTAAAGTTAAAGTGTTAGTGTAATTAAAGTAGTAGTAGTTGTAGTAGTATATTTTTATAAGTTTATAGTGTATTTTTAAACAATGGCGCGCGATTGAGTGTAAAAAAATATATATTTTATGAAGGTAGGTACTATATTATAAAAAATATATTTTATAGTCTTATATTACGTAAATGTTCGAAAATTGGACAACTGGGCTGCACGAATTGTGCGACCGCATATTAAACGTGTATTTTGATATTATTCAACATAATATAAAAAATGTTTTTACATATTTGTAATGTGCTCGCCAAGACCTTTCTTTTTATACCGAACACGTGGCGATTATCTATCTCGGTTTCATTTCATTAGATGTTAGAATCTGAGGTTCAAATTACGAAATACAAATTTTTGAAAAAAATTATATAGCCTATGTTACCCACGGCATCATTATGCGAATCTATTGATAGCTCATTCATTTAAATCGGACCAGTAGTTTAGACGCTACGAGGGAAAAAAAATACATACATACATAGACAGCCAAAATCATTACCCTTCCTTTTGGCTTCGCCGTAGTCGGGTAAAAAGTCGGACCTGCGCTTGATCTCTCGCCAGTCGTGTCGGTCTTCCGCCCCACTGGGTTTCGAGAGTAAAGAAAGAGAGAGAGAGTGTGCTCTTGTGTACTGCGCACACACTTGGGCACTATAAAATAACTCCTGCGTAGCTGGTGTGGTTTCAATGGAACCGGCCACCGTCACCGAAATCGGTGTATCTCAGCCTACTATTATTGCTTATGTGAAAAATCGCAAACTCCTAACCAGGGCTGAGGATCTACGAGAGCATACTCTACCCAAATCACCTACTATATCATCACATCCTATAACTACGGGTTTGCGAGCAGACTGCAGTAGATCACTTACAACACTTATCTCACACTGGGTGTTGCCCGCGACTCCTGTGGGAACCGTACATTTTACTGCGATAAAAAGTAGCCTATGTGTTAATCCAGAGCCTAAAGTACTATACCAGCTGTAGCTATTGTGTGAAAGAGTAATAAACATCCATACATCCACCAACAAGATACTAGCAAACTTTTGCGTTTATAACATTAGAAAGGATTTCCTACACCCGTATAGTTGAACACGAACGTCGCTCGCCTCTGTAAGTCCTCTGTACGCTTAGACGCCTATTTTTTTCACAATAGACAAAGTGGCGGAATGTTTATATGATTAATTGTGGGAGAGCCGAGCCACGCTTCGGCATAAATGGGCCGGCTCATCACAGAAAACCCGGCGTGAAATAACGCTTGCGTTGTGTTTCGCCGAGTGAGTGAGGTTACCCCCAAGGGGCGTTGGGGATTTTAAGGACTGGGAACGCACAAGTCGCAACACCAGAGGAGTTACAAGTGTAACGGTGTTGCGAGTGTCCGTGGGCGGCGGTAATCGCTTACCATCAGAAAGCACCAAAGAAAAAAAATTAGACTGCACAATGCACATTATCTTAGCTCTTGGAGTACCGGGTAAAAGTTAGTAAAACAATAAATTGGCGTCGTCATCATAAAGCGCAGGCAATGCAGCGGCGCGGGCAGTTGGCACGCCGCGGGCAGCGGCGGCGCCAAGAACACTTCATCTCCCAGTTTTATCGCAAATGCCAAGACACCACGTTATAATTAATGACACCCTAGTCTTAACTATATGATGAAGTCTTAATTAACCTAGATATTAGATTGTTACGAGCAATCTATTTGGAGAAAAACAATTTTTCTTTTCTACGTAAAAATACAGACGTACCTAAGGACAAAGTGACACAGCACAATAAATTTAAATTACGCCGCGATTAGATGCGATGAATTCTTGTCTTAGTTTTTTTAATGAATGTTCCTAAGGATGGGACTATAATATGCTCCGGAATCCGGAACGCCGCGCCGGTCAAAATTCAGAGCGCCGAAAATAGATCTGCGCTAATACAATAGAGTTGAAAATGGAAGTTTCGAGTGTCGACCTGTCATATACGACATTGACATTCGACTCGACACTCATGTGTTCAATTTTCAACTTTATTATAACAGTGCAGAGTTCTATTTTCAATGCTCAGAATTTTCTACGGCCTTCCGGATTCCGGAGCATATAGTCCAAGCCTAACAAGCTTTAATTAATTAAACTACCGAGAAAAGAACGTTGACGCGAGTTTTGTTATTTTAAAGTTAATTTCTTTAAAAATATTTATTTTCAAACAATTACATTTAATATTTCATTTTTAAGAATTTACGATTACTAATGGATAACTGTTACATATATCAACAGTAAGATGTAACTGTCAATGTCATTATTGACATTGACAGATGTCATAAGTAAAGCCTATCGAGTTTATTTTAGTTGGCCAAAAGGCTATACATAGTGTAGACGTATATATTGTGCTAAGCATATCTCATTACATATTGTAATACATATTCGTGGTAAGCACCAATAAAGGAGAGTATAAGAATTGCTGCTGTATTATTATCGTCACCACACGAGCGCACGAAGGACTTACAATCAAGAGATCATAGACCAACACATCAGCATAACGTTGCTAAGTGAGAGGTGGCTTTCAACTGATGTCTACTCTTAAGACTACGGCTTATATCTATGAGAGTGTAATGGGCGCGGGAGACAAGACCTGGCGACTGCGGCGGCTGCACGCGGGGCGGCGGCGCGGCGCGAGATCACGGCTGTGACGTGCGTCGAAGGCTTCGGATGTTGGTGTCCCAGGAACCGCTAGCGTCTAATGGTTTCAGCGCCTATTAAGCCGAGGATGTTAATGGCGGCGTCGGGCTTATTCTGCGAAAGGAGCTCTGCTATGGTGACATAACTCGCACAGGATTTTTATAGCGAGTGTTCAATCAATGCTTCCGTGGTGTCAGTGATACAACAGTAAACTATGGTGCCACCAATGTAAACGTCACTTATATGACACGTAATTTGGTCGAATTTAGTTTACTTATTTAGAATAAGATGAAATTGGATCTAAAATGTTGAACTGAATACACATAGGTCACATAGTATGGTCCCGACTCGCGGCTCAGGCTGGGATTATACTGTCCGGAACCCGTAAGTCAGAACTCAGAGCAGTAAGATTACATCTCTGCGCTAATACACGACTGTCAAGTCAAATGTCAATGTTAAATCTGACAACTGGACACTAGTTGTGTTCGATTTTTAACTGTATGTTTCTATTTTCAGTGCTCTGCCCGGGCCCGCCGGATTCCGAACACTATAGCGCCAGCCTAAGTCGAAATGCGTATATCGTTTTCCAATTGCACTTGGCTACATATCTTGAAAAATCCTAATTTCGTGTATAATATGTATCCACCATGACTACACACTCGTATTTAGGTAATAATGTGCTGACCGTCACACTCCGCACATTGACTGCCTACCTGTGAACGAACTCTTATCACATATACACACTACCGCTATATGTGCTATCTCTATATGTACTCGGCACTCCACAGACAATAGTATATTGGCAATTGTCAACAGAACGTGTTTGTTTCATCACGGACAAGACGCCCCTGTAGCCTGTAGAGAACTTGAAAATAAGACACATACACACACACACGTATATCATTTACTGGATAAGCATTTAAAATAGTCCCTTTGAAATAATTTACGTTGACTTTAGTTATATGATGTTAATTAAAGTACTATTACTACGTACTATTAGTAACTAAGTACTTAAGTTTTACAATACTTCATGTTATTCACTAAGACCAAATAAAAAAGGGGAAACATAAACCTGAGGCCAGTTTTTTATGTAAGTATGTATTGTGCGTGTGGCTACGGGCAACATACATAAAAAAATCCCAAACGCGACAGATCGTACTACATAGGCAAGGCGTAGCTTCGTTACATGTGTGTGCGTGACCCTATGTAATTACACGGCGAGGCGTACTTTAGACCGGCCTCACTGTGTGGTTCGCAGCACTCTGTCTCGAGTCTTCACTCTTTCATCTAGTTTGGGGTAATAAAGAATAAACCTGCATAAAAACAGTAACGCTGGAGCAGTTTTACAGGATAAGATTTTGTTTTATCTTAATTATTATAACTTACCGCGCTGGCTTCCCAGTTAATAATATCCAGTAGGTAGATAGTGGATACATACCTGCAAGAGGAATACAGTATACATCAGTAAGTGAGTAAAAAGTAGCAGCTTCGCAAGGGTCCAATGTATCATGTACACAATAAAAACCTTCCTCTTGAATCACTCTATCTATTGATGAAAACTGCATTAGAAACCGTTGAGCTCAAGTGTTAAGTTGAAAAGATGTTAGCGAGCAGGAAAGAAAGCGACTGCATTTTAACCTCGGACGCGAAAAGGGGGGTGTTATAAGTTTGACGTGTCTGTCTGTCTGGGTGCCTGTGTCTGTCCGTAGCATACGTAGCTCCCAAACGGATGAACCGATTTTGATCTAGTTTTTCTTTGTTCGAAAGATGACATGATCAAGAGTGTTCTTAGCTAGAGCTGATGATGATGATGAATTATATCATCCTCATCAGCTCGCTCACTGCTTGACGATTCCGGGGTGATTTGAAGTTTGTAATTGTGTTGATACATAATATACTATGTAATGTAAAGAAGAAGATAAAGTTCAGTAGGAAGGTACGCAGAGAATATTTGTTTGGGCACCGATCCAAATCGAAACTAGATTCCTTGAATTGTGTTCGTTCATTTTGTTTTGTTTTCCATTTTATTGCAGGTAGCAAAATTAGCCGGTAGATTATGTCGAAAGATTGAGGTAGGTATAATTAGTGTCTGATAACAACCACAAAAGTTACAACATTATAATTTACAATCGTATGATTTGTCGTTCACCCTCTTCCGACACAAAATCTGATTTGCCACTAAGCAAGTATTTACAATATAAATATTTTCGTTTCACAGCACAGCTCGTCGGTCGGTCGACCCGCAGCAGGCCAGGCACGAGGTGCGCGCCGCAACCTCATCCTCGTCACATTGAGGGGTGATTGTGCGCCCTTGGCGGTTGAGCTGCACTCGAAAGGGCGCAGATTCGATTTCGGATGGAGTGTGTGTGCCGGGTGTCTGTAAACCCCGATTCTCACTTACCGGCTGACAGTACATCGCGACAAAAACGAAAAAGGCTGATTTATTTTATTTGATACGTCTCGAGTGTCTACGGTATAATATATTTTCTTTAAACTATGTACTAATATTATTCCATGCCCATAAGGACAGAAATTGTGATCAATTATAAAAATGTAACATCTATGTAACCAATTTCTTGGAATAAACGTTTCTTATTCTTAGCTGAATATATATTTTTTTCTATCTGATGTTTGAATTTTTTCTAAATGTTTTTTGATAATGATCTTTTGTTTTTTTTATTACTTATACAATACGTAGTTATATGGGTCTTTTGCCTGAAATAAATATGATTTTATTTGGGTTCACCGGCTTACTACCATTTAAGTAAACCAGTATCCGGGTAACCGAGCTTTGCTTGGAGCTCTAGTAGATTTAAAAAAATAAAAAGAATCACAACAATATTTTACCGGGGATCGAACCCACCACATTCCGAATTTTCGAACAACGCAAAAATTAACCAAACTGCCAATCATGCGAACGATACAACGAAAGAAAAAACGTATTATAACTTAAAAATGCGCAGTTTCGCAGGGATAAAACCTAGCTAGACCGATTTTTCTCCCCCAAAACTCCCTGCATACTAAATTTCATGTAAATACTTGCAGCCGTTGCCGAGATTACGATTATATACATACAAGATTGTCACGTTTAAAGTATAAGATACGCGTTGATACGCTACCAACGTTAGGCTGACATGTGCAGGCAAACCTTTACAGGTAACCCTCTCCGGTAGACTTTTCTAAGGAGAACATGGTGAGAAAACCTACCCGTCTAACGTCAGATTACTGAACCCTCAAAGATTGCTTCTCCTTTTACGGCCGAATACTAAAACACTACTTAAAATAAGAGCTCCCTCAAATCACAGACTGTCTCTGTCTCTCCTTGGCAATAACAAGGACAGCTTGCGACTCGAGTGCCACTTAATCAATCCCCTCCAGCCTCATGAGGCCACTCTAGTAATGGGGTCGTTAGAGATGGGTGATGATGATTACTGTAAAAATGCAGGTCACAGGACAATTATGTCTACGGCTGTTCTTATTTATTCGCCCACATTATATTGTTGAACCCATTTTCACATTTGTGTGAACAGCTTGAGAGAATTAGCACACAATTCGAGACAATGGGAAAAATACAATTTTCGCACATTTATCTAACAATAAACGGTCGGGTTATTGAATTTCGACCTTTATGTATAGGTGATAAGAGCTACTGTGACGCAGGCGACCTAGTTCGATGCATGATCAAGGAACCTTCAGATGACGTTGGCGAATTCTAATGACTTCGAGTGTTTTTATACATCCATTCACCTTTAATAAAAACAGTCCTATTAAGATATGGACAAGGTTATTAGTATCAATATTAAGTCTAGGAAACGTGCCTCTATTCCTATAGCAGAGTACCTAGGATATGCTGCAGGATTTTGACAAATCTCTACAAACGACAGCTTGAGCACCGGGGAATGTCAGCCATGTTAACGCAAGACTAAGGTTGACTTCTTAATTTAAAATTATAGTGTCAATGTGTCAAAGCACAATAAGACCAGCCCCGTAAAACCAAGTCGTAGATGACTGCAAGCCCCCGTCCCGCGCATACCTCCAGCTACGCACACATAGCCGCGAGCTCTCATTCGCGCGAGTCTATTGATTGCCGGTTTCAATAACCTATCTACCAGTAACTATTTGTTCAAAAAGTCGTCATTCGATCATTTGCCGGTTTTTTGCGATACAAATTTGACGTTTCTTACAAATAGTTACTAGTAGATTAGGTTATTAGATATAGGTCATTGAATCGGGCCGTGAATGTCGATTCTTTACGTTAGCAATATAATTATTTGGTGCTAAAGAGTTCAATTACACAATATGCAATGAGGTCACATACATGTAGTATGTATTGAACAAACATGAAATATTAATAACAATACTAGACACTATAATATATATATAGGAATGTCGTTAGTTTTTCAGTGAAATCCTTCAGTAAATTATAAGTCCTCATGCGTCATACCAATTATGTATTGAAATAATATTCCCACAATTTAAGTGTATCAAAATAGACACCATTTGTTTCGCGTATTCACTAGCTGCCATTTTGACTTATTAAACTGTTAACATATGATCGTATTTTAACAGTGGGTATGGAGTACGCCGTACGGAGGCCACGACATGTTATGTGCACGCGCGTCACATTCGTTTATGGAATATTATAATATTATGTTTGTCTATAGAAGGTAATTTTTTACCAACTTCGAAAAAGGAGGAAGTTCTCCATTCAACTGTATTTTTATGACTTTATATTCTTCTATTTTGCGGCCCCATTTATATATTACTTTAGTAGTCGGTTATCATTTTTTGTTTAAAAATAATTATGTTTACGTTATATACCGATATCCAATGACGTCCAACCTATATTTTAGACGACCTCTGTGGCTAAGTGGTTAGGTTAGCCTATTTTACAGCGTCATGTACATGGGCTCTCCTTTCGTAGTTTTACAGCATCATCTATGTACACTGTGATTTGAACATTATATTTGTGCGGCCCTCCAATCTATTTATTCATTTATATTAGCCCGGGATCATATTATCATGCGAGAGAGCTTAGCCAACATGCAATCGTTAATAACCAAGACCATCTTAGAAATTGAAAATATACGGGATCGACATAACGTTCGATAAGTGACATAGCGCGCAATACGTCAATACCATACACGTTCGATTTCTAACTTCGTCGTCGTAATTAGCAATGGCATCTTGGCTAATGAGCCTGGACAGCCCTGGCTTACATGACGTGCTCAAAGGCAAACAATGTAAAGTTTATTGCTTTATTATTGATAATAATTGTAATAATTAATATTGAGATAACCCCCTTATCATACCTACTAATGTCACGACTCACGCACTACGTCTTATAATATACGTAAAGATAATATATCGACACATAATGTGATATGGCACACAATTGAAATATTCTCGGTTGGGGCAAGATTGTCTATGGGTAAAGCGTGCCAACATACATGTTTCTCGTGACCCCGAAGACAAATTAAATTATGCCTATCTTACTCAACTAACTTTTAGAAAAGTTGGTCAGAATTAAATGTAACAATAAAGGTAGGTAAGACCCAGGGGCGTGCGCTCCTTGTAGGCAAAAATGCAGTGCTTTACTTGTCATTCACAGATATTTTAATAAAACGTTCGTACGTTTTAGATGACTTTAATTAATAGTAAATAAATTAATTAAAAAAATATATAATAACTTAGAAACACCTAATATATTATAAATAGCAACTCATCTCATGCCGTTAAGTTCTGCAGGACAAATCATCGCATGTGTGTGTAATTTTCATACTTCGCAAACGCACACACCCATGAATATCGACATGATTATATAGCGGTAACTCATGCGGCAGGCGATGGCCTTCGGCTTCGGTTCGGCTATCCGATCGCTTCCGAAAACCGCCGAACTGGCTTGTCGGAAATTATTCGTTGCCTATAATCCGAGTAAAAATAATAAGACGCGAATCTAATAAATCACGTATGCACATTATGCATTTTTATTTAGTAAGGTTTTATTTGTTTAAATAGAAGAAACGTTTTGTGTTTCGCGGGGGCCATATTGCATATTTCATGTGATAAGCATTGTTTACAATTTAATCGCTCCTGTTTATTTATAGTTTTCTTAAAAGATTTTTCATTTTAACGTTTGAAAGTGTGTACATTTAACACTTTCTTACTGAGTTTCTATAATAATTGTAGTGATTTGCTTTTACTAGTGCGTTTGTTGATTTTTTTTTAATGTTATTTGATTGTGAGGTTTGCGTTGATAATGTGTGTTTATTAAAAATTAAAAATAACAAGTTCTCACAATTGTCATTCAGTGAAAAGATTCAAATTCTGTCTAAAGGTAGGTGTGTACCCGAGTTACAACAATTAAACTAGCAATGGCAATGGCTGTGTGGTTGTGTACACACGATTAAATTATATTGTTTTCCTTGCATATTATTTAGTCATTCTAGTACAGTGTGGCCTGATTCGGGATATTCAGATTTAAATAATTTCTATTCCGCGGCCTCACTCAGTTGGATAAGATATTTGAGGTGGCCGAATAGGTTTTGGCGAAATTCTGGAAGGAAAAGGAAAAGGAGATGAGCTTCTCTGAGATTATCAATTTCAGCTTTGATAACGATCTTAGTTTATAAAAACTAAAGGCCAATATATTAATAAAGACGACTGACGAATTTCAATACGGGTATACGCGTAAAAACGGCATCCTATTACTGAGACTTCGCTGCCTGTCTGTCTGTCTATCACCGGGCTGTATTTCCTTATCCGTGATAGCTGGACAGTGAACATTTTGACAGATGATGTATTTCTGTTGCCGCTATAAAAACAAATACAGAAAATTAAAATATTTAAGGAGGGCTTATATACAATAAACGTAATTTATTTTGCCGTTTTATACGAAAGCCCTCGTGCGCGAGTCCGACTCACACTTGGCCGATTTTTTCATACTGTATAGTATGTCATTTCCATAGAAACACAATGATTGCCGCGGGACATTACGCAATTAGTTTCACTGCACCTATAACCTACCATTGTCCTAAAGGCCGCGCAGAACAATTCTGCGTACATTTGTATTGTAAACTTTTTCTGTGGCCGGAGTCCGAACTAAGTCCTAACTGTCAGTCTGCGAGCGTCATATTTCAGTATAAACACAACTACAATACAACATGAAGTATCAAAACACAGACTTTTTATTTTTTTATATGTATAGAAGGTAGAAAGACCTTAGAACGATAGAGACAAGTATATAATACTTCATAACCTCTGTCCTCCTGGTACAAAATAGCAATCCTTTTTTTTTTTAAAACGCTGTACAGTAAAACCTAACTAATGTCCCTCGGTAATCATCGTTTTTGAATGGTAAATGGCAGACTATGTATTTAAAACGACAGTTCCCGAAATACATTGAGAACGTGGTTGTACATTAATTATGTGCTAAATTCCACGAAGCTTATCGATCGGATCTGTAGTACTATGTATATCTATGATACAACTTATTATAATCACACGTGCGTTACACTAGTACGTAAGCGCGCACGCACGCATGCCCGCACGCCCGCACGTTTGCACGCAAAACGTGCACGATGTTCTTTCAACTATACAAGACAAAGAGAGAATACAAAGTAGGTAACATAAGACTTTGTCATAAGAATTCGCAAAAATGATTTGGTTGTTTTCTTGAATTGATTAAATATCGCCATAATGTATAAGGATCAGGAGGTCTAGCAGGAACATTTGACAGCGGCGTAAACGTAACGTTATAGAATGAAATTGTTTGGGCGCTGTCATGATTTTGACAGATTTTCAAACAATTCTCATTCGATAACGTTACGTTTACGAAGCTATCAAATGTTACTGCTAGGAACTTAGGTTAATTTAGCGAAATGCAATTTTTTCAAAACCCTTAACAGTTCGGTTCGATGCCGCAATGCGATGGAGGAAAAAACTCTAGTACATTTAGTGGAGCTGGCGAGTGATATTATCAATTAAGCCACACTTGGAGCTCGTAACTCTTTTTTGATACTAATATGTGTAGGTAGCAGGGATATGTAGCGAAGGTTGTCCGTCCGTCTGTACACGGCATACATCCTATATTACACTTATGTCACAGTACACAGTTTTTTGCCAGACCAGCTCGCCTTGAGCGGCGTCTCTTGGCCGACTGTTTCGACGACTTCACTGGTATTTTTTATACAGACAAAATAATGAAAACTACTTATTTTTGTAAAAGAGGACATAAAATGAACAACGTAACCTACCGCTTCACTTAAAATACAGTTAGCGATACTGTTGAACTGACAGAGACGTATTAAGGACAAGGCATGTCAAACATTAGCCAAAAAAAATCTTCATACAAGAAAAAACTACCGCCATCTGTTGAAAACCGATCGAACTACGATGTCTACAACTACGCGTCATAAGTGTATTTTCATAGGCCGCAATGGCCTCCAAAGGTCCATAACAAGCTTTAATTTTAAAATACCTTACCTTTGTACTTTAATTACAACAATAATATTATTGTGATTCTTTAACCTATAATATTATAACTCGTTCATCTTTACTCGTGTGTCGTAATTTTTCAGGCTTTTACAGCGCAACACTTACCTCTATATTGTGAAATAGAAACCAGGAGTGATGAGGCATTCCTGGGTTCACTCGACATGACCTGTTCCCTATATATTTATACGTCTATGAAAACTGAAATATGTAGCTCACTTTTGCACCATTCAGTGGCAGTGAGTGTCACATAAGCCCCATGAGATCGTACAAACACTACAGCCGACACCAGGGTGACATGAGTGAGTAGAGGGCTTTTCGGGGAGTTACTATGCACATTGCACAATGTAGGTATGATGTGAGTACATAAAAGACATAGGATAGGTAGCCATACACCATATTGTCCCCATAGTCAGCATGATGTGAGCTACCCTTATAAAGTCTATAAATGATTTGATCGAAATTAATATAACAAAATTACTTCGCCACCAAACTACCTTACTAATACGAAGTCTAGAAAGGATGTTACATTTTGTCTACAAATGGCGAAATTAATTACGTCATAGAATTGATATAAAAATAAACTTCTACATATTTTTTTTGTTAATTCAACCAGTGAATATCACATTAAAGCGAAATGCAATTACAGCATCGGGTTATCTTGTAGAGAAGTTGGCAGCGAGGCTGACCCAGATGTGGCCACTGCCCACTGGCCAGCTGCAGAATGGATCTGATATTATGTACTATGTACTATGTTGTATATAGAGTTGTTATATGTAGACACTAGGTTCTAGGCCGATAGGTTTAGTTACTTCACACTTTTGCGTCGAGGATTTAAATTGTTTACCGAAATATTTGTAGACGATTGCAATTGGCATGTCGCTGAAGATTGGATCAGTTAGCACTGACCGTGTATAGGCGTAGATTGACATGGCAGTTATACGTTCACGTCGCAGTACGATATTTAAAGCCGTAATATAGATATCCCTAGGAATATAATTATATACCGTAACATACGAAAGCGATTCATTACTATCTTACGGTCGCAATATAGTAATATGTTTATCTGACTAAACCAATCTGGTTAAATAGTTATAAATCTACCATAGAATGAAATAATACAATATATTGGTTTTTATTTTTATTACAAAAACAACTTTTTGTAACCTGCAATTAGTTACAATACTTGTTAGCAATAATACGTATTAAAGTAAATTAATTATTGCTAAAAACGATCGTATTTTGTATTTAAGCACTAACAATACAATTGCGAAAAGTTATTAATTATGAAAAAACTTGGTACTTACTTGTAAAATGCTTCAAACTTATCATTTCTTTCGAGACAATTTTCTTTAATGACATATTTCTCATATTTTTGTTCTGACAAGACGCGGAATCATGACATCTAGAATTAGATAATACAGAATGCATCTTACAGGCGCACCTTTTGGTAGAACACTGTGTATTCGATTTTTTACAGGAACATTTTAAATAACAATTTAAATTTTAAAACCTTGGCACTACACTCCTGCAATTATTTCACTAAACTTATTCAAGGAATATAATTATATCACTAAACTTGGACCGTATTATAAATATATTCCTAGTAAGATAATAATGAATCGCTTTCGTATGTTACGGTATATAATTATATTCCTAGGGATATCACTATATTCCGGCTTTATCTATCGTACTGCGACGCATATACGTATTTGGACGTAATACAGCCTGCGGCGTCATGTCTATTAGACGATGAAAATTACGAAAATGGTGTACGGCTACCTAAGTAAATTTTATTTTCTTCCATCCGTCCATACCGAGCGTCCGTATTTGGTAGGTACACGTCACAACCTGGGAATCGAACCTGCACTCACTCGAGTGCTAATCAAACGGTCCACCCACTAGGCCACGGAGTTCTCTTTCTTCCATACCTTTCTATATCTTTATATATCTTATATATATCTTTTAATAAGCATTATTTATGCTCGTCGAAATAAATTCGCGCCACGAGGTGCGTACATTGGCATCCCACTAGCGCTCACCAAGTGCGTGTTTGTCGACACTCGAGGAAAACTCGAGCTGTTATGACTAGTTGATACACAATAGAAATGCGTACACTCTTTGTGTAAACATCTGTGAGTGACTGCGTGAGTGCTTGCCCTCAGAGATAGTAGTATTGTTTATTTGATTTAGATAGAGTTACTCTGCTCTACATAGTTGGCATTTGGCGAGAAGTAATAAGGATGTCATGATTTATAGTATCAAGTACCAGCCACCAGGCGGTAATAGGTAGGTACCCAGAAAATTATAGAATATGTCTTTGATCGCTCTTAATTCTATCAGTACTACGTAATTGACAATATCAAAAACCTAGATGTACATAAACAATATATTATTATGCTACCAACACTGACTACAAGTGCGTTTGCGAATTGTGAAAACGACTAAATGCGGCAACTTTTCCACACAATAGCGGAGGTGACGGAGGTGAGTGAATCGGCGAAGGTCTGCGGTCAACGTCCATGGAACCGGTCGTCACCGGAAGTCGACCATTTGATCCAGATCCCGATTCCCGAGCTACACGCAGCTGAGATGACAATATGCTAACAACACTGATAGCAAGTGCGTTTGCGAAACGTAAAAGCGTCACACAATAGCGGAGGTTACAGGAGTAAGTGAATCGACGAAGGTCGGTGGTCACTGGTCACCCTGTCCACGGAACCTGTTTCAATCTATATTATCTATATATTACAATCTATGTATTTCAAAACACAAAGAACAATGTAAGTTGGTAATTATTGTTTTAAATCACTAACTGATGACATTGCTGCTGATGATGATAGAACTAAATCGAGTTTAGCTCACACTGGTTCGAGCCTGCAAAGACAAAAACCCAATCTCAGATTCAGCGCATGTGCAGCGGACGTCTTAATAAAAACGGACCGCGCCGCCGACCTTGGGGCACGCCACACGCCCGCGCTGGCTACAGAGGTGACGACTGGCGGTTATGCCCATGACCGGTACTGGCTCTACGGGCAATTAAATGTCCAAAATAATTCAATGGCAAATGACGCCAATATCTTATTATCTTAGATACCATGTTAATTACCGAGACAAAATAAAGGCAAAATCTATGGGGAACCCCGGACAGTCAAAACTATCAATCATGATTGACGGTTGTATGTAAATTCAAAATGCATGATAATGGACTAATAGACGTGGCCACCTAATGTATTTTACGACGTGTGTGATTTTCTGATACCAAAACCTACATTTTATGACCCGCTAATATCTGTAAAGCTACAATGATGCTTACTAAAATCATACTATAATTTGCGGACAAACAAAATATAGACGCAGGAAAGACAATATTATTTATTGGACAGTTAAAACCACATAGACATAGGAAAGGTAGAAGGTAAAACACCGCAGACATTGGACGAGTGTAGGAGCGATAAAGCGCATTATTGAGTAACCAATCACATCGTACGAGAATTTTCTACACAATCACGATTTGTTGAACTTACTCCGCCATCTGACATGATAAGCCGATTGTTTTATTTGGTCATTTGGAAAACGGAAGCCGTCACCGTCAACAACTTTTGGTAGAGACGTCTTTAGTAGTAGTAGTAGTATAAACTGTATTAATGAATATCTTTTGTCCTTTACTCTTCCAAACATGTACTGTACTAGTGAATTTAAGAGAAATGTCACCATTACTTAAAAGTTCATTTTTATAAGGTAAACTTTAGCCAATATAAAGAGACATTTTATTAATCGAAGGCTGTCTGGCAATCACTAAACATCTGCGACCCATAGTGCTACTAAAGAGTACAGACGACTGCAAGAAAGCAATTTTAAAATCTGATAGCTATATCCGAGGGTAGCAAAACGCCTCGACAAAAACATAATAGTAATAATATAAAGCGTTCCAATTCTCAGCGATAAAGAGTAACAAGATGACGTCAATGGTTGTAAATAATTAAGAGGAAAGATCGTTTGTTTCTATGGAAACTTGTGGCTTAATATACACTGCTGTTGTAAATTGTAGTCATAATAATGTTGTTTTGCGTTTTGTGGCGCCGTTTCATTTGTTTTCTGTTACCGCTGTTATCAAAATTAATTCAATTTCTTCAATCGTGTTTTATAATGTATTATTTAATTGCTCGGGCCTCGGATAGGTTTTTTATGTTGCCGTGAGAATAATCAAGAAATAGACAATTGGACAAAGGAGTTATGATCTTCCGATCTAGTATTATCCCATCCATATAGCATTAGATATACAATCTAGCCTAGACGATACTGATGTAGAAAGGAGCTACTTGCCGGATACCTCTCTATTAGTTCTAACCGATTATATATATTTACCGATTATTCTATCCAGATAAAAGAAGTAATATATAATAGACGAGCGGAGCCGACAGACGTTGTCCTGCCGGGCTGATTTGTGAATCTAAACTATCCAGGGCGCCACCCAAGCGCATACAATAAAATTCATTCAAATCGGTGCAGCCGTTTAGGAGGAGTTCAGTGACATACAGACGTACAGTAGAATTATATAATATATAAGGATAATATATTTGCTATGGAATTGTAAAAGTCCCAAGTTTCGTGGACGCTGTGCCGGCAAAATCTTGTGACCTTGAGTCGTTCAGTGACTGTCCAGGGTTGAGCCTTGTGAGGTTTATCCAACAAAAAGAATATCAGTACACGAAAAGAAATCGTCCCAATTCGGCAACCCTATTGTCGACAGAAAAGCGGTGCTACATTAAATTGCAAAAATCCGTAAGGTCAGTCAAAACACAGACGAATAAAGGACCGAATAATTTGTCACTTGTGTTTTGTATACACAAAAGGCTTTGCAATTTTAAACAGCGAGCCAGGGCCAAGCGAAGGCGTAAAGTTTCTTCGAAAATTTTCATATGCCCATATTTAACCAGTTTATGTTATAACACTTTCGTGATAAGAACAGAATGCTGAATAAGGTTAGTTGAGACAAGGAAGCATTCTTTATTTCTTTTTCTACGTCAAGAGGAACTTTGAATTTCATCTCTTTTTTTAATTTCATTTTTTCTACTATTTCCCTTAATATAAGGTTGTTCAAAAACAACTATGGATATTTTGGGCATGTGATCTACATGTGATCTTATGTTAAAACGTTTAGGCAGAAAAAAAAATTCGACAAAAAAATAGTACATGCAAATATTACATTGCGCTCTCTAAGGCGCTGAGGTCACTAACCTCACAAAAACAGGCGATTAAAAAGAGGAAGCAAATACTTTGCCTAAATAGCATCAATATAAATCAGCTGTGTGAGGTTCAAAAATTCACGCCGCACAAGAGTGCGAAAGATGCGTCTAATGAAAACTAGACGCATCTTTCGAATCCAGAATGTGACTGTATGAAGCACTTTCGCTTAGCGTTTCAACCCCTTTATTGGCATTTATATGTACAATAAAAGAAGCTCCAAATGCAACATTAAAAACTGTACCTCCACAAAGACTAAAGTTATGGTTACAAATTACTTAAAATCTCTGGATTACGACGCTTCGGAGAAGATTCTAAACTTCTGACACCTCCCCTCCTCTCTCCCAAAAAATACCTTAACAGCGCCGTAGAGAGAGTAATGTAATTTTATTTAGTAAAACATGTTTTTCGAATTTTTAATTATTGTTCTGCCAAAAAGTGCTAACACACGTACGGATTCGGTACAGAGCGGACCACGGATTTGGTCCGCTCCGTACCGAATCTGACCGTATGTAGAGTAGTCCAGCGAACATAATTATTATTGAGTCCGCCTCTGTCCGCACCGGATTTAATTCGCTCCGTACCAAATCCGTACGTGTGTAGAGCAGTCGGGCGTTTAGTCCGAACAACGATCTCAGTGTTGCCAACTTAGGGATTTTCCCCCAAAAAATAGGGAAAAAAATCAACGGGGGTTTACTAGGAGGCAGGATTTTTAGAGTTTACTCCTTAAGTATCAATTTTTATATGTGTATATAGCCCGGGGTATGAAAATTTATAGGAAGTGAAGTGATTTATAGGGATTAAGTGACACGTTTTATATCATTTACGCGTTAGTCTTTATGTGTATAAACACAAGTTATTAGAGTTTCTAGCTTATTATCTCTTATTTTTTATAATTATTATATTATTTATTATAATATAATTGGGATAACACAATTATATTACAATAAAATCAGCGTAAATCTTGTAAATAGTATAACTAATCAGGGTCGAATTAAGGGTTAAGTTTGGGAAGAAATATTTTTGAGAGTTGGTATCACTGCACGATATTAATTGATTGCTGGAATCATCGTCGAGGTCCTGTTCGATTGACGTCTACGACGCAAAATATCTGATCACCTAAAGGTGTTAAAAATTTTTGTTCCATCTAACCATATATAAAGGGATTTGCGATAATACGTTAAGCATATAAATGCGTAGCTAAATTATGAAGGTCGGCGCACAAAGAAAAGTTGTCGGCGTTCGAATACGAGAATCAAAACAAAAACAATCTATTTATATATTATTATGGAGAGCAAACGAGATTATTCCGCTAAACAGAGCTATCTTATCAGATCACGCCTAAGCCCTGGGTAACCCAGATAGTGCTGATTATGTTTATGATTACATTTATTTGCTTATCACTCTATTATGCGACGTAAAAATATCATCGACCTCATATAAGTGGATACAGCGCGGCAGTGTCTTGTGTTTGGCAATCAAGTCGTTTCCATAAATACAGGGGATTGAGACAAAATGAAGTCGAGACATGATCAGTTGTCGTATCGTATATAAACTTCATTTGTCTCAATCCCCGTCTTAATTAACGAGTTATACCTACTTCTCGCGCAAAACTGTCCTCGAAGATTACCAGGAATGTATAACCAACGTATAGTTCGATCACATATCTGTGCAACAATGGCGAAGGCTGGTTCTCCTTCATAGGTGAAGCACTAGCCTGTATAATAAGTAGGGATTTGGATGGGGGTCTTCATAAGGTACGTGGCAAGCGAAGCCGATAAGAATAGAGCAAAAGGAACCCCACGCCACTGCGCATGTACATTCTTAGGCCGCTGCCTCAAACAGCGGCGTGTGGCGCGGCGCAGCGCGGCGGTAAGAGCGGCGACGCCGTCTATGTGATCGAACTATACGTTGGCACAAGACGACACACTCTATACATGACAGTCTACCCGTGTACAGAGAATTTAGACGTGTTGACAAAATACACAACAATAAACGTCGTCAAACAAATCTTTCTTAATATGAAATTATGTGAATTATGTCAAAGCACGAAAAGGACATCCCCGTGGAAACAAATCTACGACTTTAAATCCAGGTCCCGCGTGTGCCGCGCGGCCCCCGCATACATCTAGCCGTTTACACATAGCCGCAACCTATGTGTATCTGATTTTTCGTGTAAGTCCATTAATTAATGTCGATTCTTTACGTTAGTATCATATCTCCATATTGTTTGATGTTGGCTATGTATTCCTGGTATTCTTTGATGACATTTCTGCGCGCGCCACCGCTCTCGGCGCCTTGTCGCTGTGCCTTAAGGCAGCGGCCTTATTGTCATATTTTATCATACGACACAACGGACAGGATGCGTTGCAGTTGACCACGTGATCATCACAATGGCATGACCATGTGCTCAGACATCAGCTAACAATGGTCGGCCGAGCGCCACGTGCCAGTGGCTGCGCTAATCGGTGTATGTTACCGTATCGGTGACCAGGAAGTTTCACAGAGTCTTAGAATACTGACGATTGGGGGGACGTGACATAAATGTGGAGGAGGCTAGCGTACATTTTGTTTAATAAATAGGATATGAAAAAGACGACGAATGAAAGAAAATACCTACCAAATGGATTTTTTAATGTAACTTTCGTCCGCGCGTCTGCCCGTAAATTTGGTATCCACGGGAACACTACTTTTTCGGGATAAAAAGTAGCCTATGTGTTAAGTTAATCCAAAGTTTAAACTACTACAATACCTCATCAAATTCCGTTCAGTAGTTTTTGCGTGAAAGAGTACAAACATCCATGCATCCATCCTGACTACTGATTATGAAAATAATTATTTTTACATTTCATTGCTATTGAAATATTATCGAAACGGCAAAGTCCATATTTGCGTATGTCAGTGCAAAAAACTCACTGCGGACTTGCAGACTCAGTATGACCGCCGCGCCGCGCCGCGCCGTAGACTAGACTAGAAATGGGTTCTGTCTGCAGAAGAATAGATAACATTACAGATTGCACGATACGATGCTCATGCTGCACTTGCAGGAATGTTTAACATCAATAATTGAAAGTCTAAGTGCATGGGGCTCCCGGCTTAGCACGAACAATTGACATATTATAATAAACGTATTCGTAACGTTATCGAATATATTTGTATAGGCGCTGTCAGGACTTTCACACTCTAGAGAATCGACTGACATGACTCATTGACTGTACTGACTATTTATTTGGACTTTGACTAGACTTTAGACTTGACGATATATGAATACGGTGTTGAAAATTGAAACGAAAGTTCTATTTCCCGCCTTTTTTACTTGACACTGGCAAATGGTTTTAAGATAAGCCGACGTCATATATTAAAAAAAAACATAATTGTATCTATCGATCGCACGGTAGTGTGTGTCAATAACTTGGGGTAGTGTGAGTTGTTGTTAATTGGGTGTATTTCTAAACAATATTTTAAAAAAATACTTTCCGCACACCTTCCGCCACATAAACTGTAATTCACCGGCGAAATATGATACAGCTCCGGTTGCACAATTCTCAAACGTACAGAAAGATTTTGCTTCACGTATTAATAATATCATTCTGTAACGTTGCGAATACGTTGCTGTCAATTGTTCCTGCTTGCCTCCTAGATAGCGAAGTTAAACAGTCACTCCGATAACGAGCATCACGTTGCAGCTGACGCGAGTATGTCACGTTGCACGAGCACCGCTTCATGATAATGATGATAGAGCTCGCAATGAAGATGATAACACCCGCTTGTTTGTAAACATCAGTAATCTCGCTAATGCCGCAGCTCGTACAGAGGAAAATGTAGATCACATCACAAATGGCAGCAAAGGTTCGTGGTCCGACACAAGACTAAAGAGTAACGCTAGCGATGTCTAATTAGTTTAGCTTCGGAATTAGAACAGTGCATTTATACAGTAGATTTTTCTTGTGTACTTTAAACGATCAATTCTTGTATATTTTCATGAAATGTAGTATGCAGGGGGGTTTGGGGGAGAAACATCGATTTAGCATGGTCTTATCCCTGGGAAACTGCGCATTTTTAAGCTATATGTTTTTTTATTATTTTGTCTTGCATCAGTTTACCAATAATTTTGACTCTATTATGTCAGTCCGATTTGCAGTTTCGTAAGTGGCTGAAAGCCTAAGTGAATTAATTGACAATATGTTTGGCTACAGGCGGGACCTGAGGACCTGGGACATTTATTTGCAAATTATAAATCGTAGAAAAGATTTCAATAATTTCACTTAGGCTTTCAGCTCATAGTGTAGTCTGTTAAACTAAAATAGAGATTAAATTACGTTTTAGTACTTTGTTTTCTCAATCTTGTTTCTGTCTTTTTAGTGCGTTGCTTAGGTATGGTTTTTTTTCAGTCGTGTTTATTTATATTTTCTTATTATTGGAGTTTACTCCTTAAGAATCGATTTTCATATAAGGCCCCCGGTATGAAAAAAATATGAGCAGTAACATCTACTGATCGAATGACAGCGTTACGTTTCGTGCGCAACCTATTCTGCGCACCTGTCACTTTTTTTCACATGGCGCGAATTTTTGAACTCAAATCGATCGCTAAAGTTTTTGTTCCTTCTGAGGGACGTGTTTTACTTTTTAGAGTAAACTCCAGTCGTGCGTCGGAGCTGACACACACTTTTTTTATATCCTTTAAAAGTTCTTGTGGGATACGGTATATACGCGGGCAGAGCCGCAGGAAAACTAGCTTATTTGTAAATGTCAGAGTTTGTGAGAATTAAATATTAATAACTCCTTCGCGCAAAAACTAGTTAACGGATTTCGATGAAATTTGGTATGGTAATACGAGGGCGGGTCAATAAGTCCGTGACTTTTTGAATTTCTAACCTCCTTACTGAAAAAGCAACACTACTCCTGTCAACAGGCATCTGTCAGTTCACTCCTATCAAAATTTGAACTTGCTGCGTCAGTTAGTTTGTGTTTTACAGCTATCTTTATCAGACTATCCAGTAACTTAAGGAAACAATGGAAAAAAGTGAATTTCGTGTGCTTATTAAGCATTATTTTTTGCGAAAAAAAACCATTACCGAGACCAAGGCTAAGCTTGATAAATACTATGGGGACTCTGCACCATCGATTTCAATGGTAAAAAAGCGGTTTACTGAATTTCGTTGTGGCCGTACAAGCACTGAAGATGCCGAACGTCCTGGACGCCCAGTTGAGGTCTCTACACCCGAAACAATCGAAAAAATTCACGATATGGTGTTGGCCGACCGAAGATTGAAAGTACAAGAGATTGTGGAAGCCATAGGCATCTCGCATGGCTCAGTGGTTTCAATTTTGAATGATCACTTGGGCATGAGAAAGCTTTCCGCAAGATGGGTGCCGCGTTTGCTCACAGTCGACCACAAACGCAATCGTGTAACAACTTCACAAGAAGGTTTGGCGTTGTTTAATCACAATATGGAGGAGTTTTTGCGCCGTTTTGTAACCGTGGACGAAACATGGATCCATCACAACACACCAGAGACCAAACAACAGTCAAAACAGTGGGTTTCTAAGGGTGAATCGGCGCCAAAGAAGGCCAAGGTGGGTTTGTCAGCCAATAAAGTTATGGCGACTGTTTTTTGGGATGCACGTGGGATAATCCACATTGACTATCTTCAAAAGGGAAGAAAAATTAATGGGGAATATTATGCCAACTTATTGGACCGCTTCAATGAGGATTTGAAAAAAAACCGACCTCATTTGGCCAAGAAAAAAGTTCTTTTTCACCAAGACAATGCAAGGGTGCACACATGTGCAGTTGCCATAGCAAAAATCCATGAATTGGGCTATGAATTGCTCCCACTTCCACCCTATTCTCCAGATTTGGCTCCGAGTGACTACTTCTTGTTCCCAAACCTGAAAAAATGGCTCGGTGTAAAAAGATTTGACTCCAATGATGAAGTCATCTCGCAAACAAAGGCCTATTTTGAGGACCTCGAGAAATCATATTTTTTGGAAGGGATAAAAAAATTGGAGAAGCGTTGGACAAAGTGTATAGAGCTCAAGGGGGACTACGTTGAAAAATAAAATGATTTATTTATCAAAAAATCTGTGTTTTATTCCAAAAGTCACGGACTTATTGACCCGCCCTCGTAGTTTATGCTCTGGATTAACATGCTACTTTTTATTGTGGCAAAATGAACGATTCCCGCGCGATTTCTATGTGCGCGTACGAAGTCGCGGCTAACATCTAGTATATTTCACGGCTCATGAACCCCACATCACTCATCACACGCATGAAAGGAAACAAACAACAGAATTATCTAATGCCATACTTTCATTTACAGTATGTTTAGACTTTAGACATTTAGACAGAGTATACAATGGACATACAATAAATGTAACGAAAGCGAGATTTTGTAACAACATAAAACATACAATTTGTATGACGCCGAAATTACACAGAAGACGTGTGATTCACAATATATATTACGTGGCCACTACGAAGTGCTATTATTGGATAGATTGTCCGTCTATACATCCCTTTTCGTCGTCCTCCTCATCTTTGACTAAATCGGCGATCGATATAAGGTTGTATCACTTTTAATAGATCAATAACAATTGTATTGTCTGACTTTAAGCCATTACTATTATGGTCACTGTGGCTGGGACTATATGATCCGGAATCCAGCGGACCCGGGAAAAATCGAAGTGTCGAGTATCGAGTCAAAATATATCATATGTGACAGCTCGACACTTCGATTTTCAACTCTATAGTGTTAGCGCAGTGTTCTATTTTCAGTGCTCTATATTTTTCCGGGCCCGCCGGATTCCGGATAGTCCGAGGTGCCCCAGCCTTAAAAGCGAGCCCAGCTCAAAAGCTAGAACATAAACGCGCAACTTTGGAGATATCTTCCATTCATTTTATTGCAACTTACAAACGTATGACGTCACCTGCCAGTACGGCTTTTGTATGGGGATTGGAGTGTTTTCACAAGACTCACAAAAGTGCTTCAAACAATCCGCAAATTCTTCAAAAATAATATTGAATTTTAGTTGACTATTCCTTTTTGTTACCGCTATCGATCCTAGCCACACAGGAGTTGCAGTGGTGGAAAAGTGTGGTAAGCAATTTGCCGGTTTACAAAAGTGATACTATTCCTTTTGTAAACTGTCTTATTTTTCAGAGCATTATTCATTTATGTAATTAAAAAAAAATACAAGCAAATTGTTACTCGAAGCCTTGTCACTGTGCACTTTCGCGAAGGCCTGCAGCGAGGCCGCACAGCAACGTGACATAACGCAATTGTTCTCGGCAAATTGGCGCACATTCATTATTATTATGTCATCAGATCGCCGGATAAACATCATCGGAATGACCGTTTACAATGTAGGGGAGAACTGAGAAGCGACGAGCGTGGTGGTTTTTGATGATTCACTCAACAATTAAGATTGAATTGGCTTCAGAACTTAGTAGAGTTGTTTGAACCAATAAAAAGGCTCCGAAAAGTTAACCGACACGAAGCACAGACAAATTTACTAATACTGCGACGCTTCTCTTCTTAATGGTAAGACTCAAGTCACATGCCGTTATTTCTTCCAAGCAGAGAAAGTGACAGCCTGCGTCTACGGACCCTAATTGAGTTGCAAATCGGACACATAACTGTCTAGTTGTCAGATCTGACATTAACTTGACTTGACACTCGTTTGTATGTTCGATTTTCAGCTCTACTGTAATAGCGCAGAGTTATATTTTCAGTGCTCTGATTTTTCCCCGGCCTTAGTGATTCCGGACAATATAGACCCAGCCTAAGAAGCGTTTTAGAATTCGGCCGGAATTACTTAATTTCATTTACATTTTGTAACTGTTGAAATCCATCACCTAGTCCTAGGAGTTTGGCCTCAATAAACGACAACGTCATCTGGACTCCGGAGTAAGCGTCCTCGCGACTCGTCGGATTGCCATTTGCCATGCAGATAGTTGGAATCTTGATCCCCCAGGCGCAGGTAAAACGCCCGCAGTTCGGATATTGTCATACTATGTAACTGTGCGCATACTGCATGCACTTTGATTATTAGTTCACACCAAACCACTTTCAGGACTTTAGGTACCTTTTATTGCATACCATTAACTAACAATACTAACACGTAGTTCTGCAGTTTGAATTTAAAAAATAAATCTAATAAATGACCAGGAAGTCTAAAATTGGAAGAAGTTACTTGTAACAATTCTCTTGCTTGACAATTAAGCAATTCTTACTATGCGTTCCATTTTACGCTTTCCTATTGAAAACTATCACAAATCCAAATGAAATTGTTAGAAGTAACTATAAGAGCAACATCTTCAAAGGTTGATAGTTCATAGTACGATTCACTTAATGTGGCCAATTGAGACCAGTATTTGACTACAAAGCGGTAAGTAACCGTAGCCAAGTAATCCGTAGCTGAAGTCGAGAGACGAGAACAGACTTTCGGATTGCATAAGGAAATAAGTCGCCCCTCTATTAAATTTTAACTTTATTTACTAGAAAAAGATACCTTACATTGCAGGAGTTCGAATGTGATATTATATAATGAAACGTGTATCTTTTTGTGTACTGAATAAAGTTCAATTTTGAATCGCTATCTTAAAATGTACGCGCCGCGTTGCGTCTCGATGTGAGCTGACTCGGATTCGGAAACTACATAATATACTTCTGTTCAGATCCAATGAAATATTTTGTAAACACAATGACAATAGTTACACTATAATGCTATTATGCTACCAATTTGAATGTATTTGCTTACGGTAAAGTGAAATAAAACAATGACACATTAATTTGGTCGAATTTGATATTTTTGTTTACATATGGACTCAATTAGATCAAAATCAAGAACTAGAGTATAGTTAAATATGTTTGTCGCCGTCCCCATCGCGGTAATAATTCAAAATAACAATGTAATAATATGTTTACTAAACAAACGAAATATTAATTAAGTAAATAATTGCTCATTACCCACAGATTAGCGATAACATAGCGTATCGTACTTTGTTCTTTCTCGGTTTTATTAACGAATTCACTCTATTTTCTACTCTATCTATCAACACAATTCGTCTAATTGGTTACATTATGCAAAATAAATAGTCCGCTAAAATCTAAAGTCTTAAGCTAAAATCTTATTACTATTACTTGTAACATGTAGTGCTAATAGTATTTTAGCGCATTTGAAGCGAGCGCTCACTGAGACACGACAGTCTAAAGTACGTAATTTTTACTCTGTGGTCTAAAGACATACCTAATATGAAGATGCGCACACTTGAAACAAAACGTCTCATGGTACTTATGGTACGTTTTTTCTCGCTGCGAAAAGCAGATATTATTATTTCATATTAATTATTATTTATTATTATATTCAGATGCCTACAATGGCAATTATAGCGTAGGTATTTTCGTTTTTGTATGGAAGTGATATATCTGTTACGTAGTAACTATATTTTATTAATATGTGGTTATACGTTGAGCTCCGTGGCCTAGTGGGTAGACCGTTGGATTCGCACTCGAGAGAGTGCAGCGGGCTTAGCATGGCGATCCGAAGAAATCATTTTAAAGAAGAAATATTCTATCCAAAACAGTTCGTTGCAAAATAGTTCTTTCTTCTAAAAGTTTCTTAATCCATGGTAAGAAGGTCGTCAATAGAAATCAACATTTCTAAATAGCCATATTTTATTGTGAGAATGCCGTATGTGCTTGGGAAACCATACAACATTTAAAACCGCCTGTCCCAGGCACTACAGTGTTTCAAGAGTGGTTACGTTCTTACGTTACGTGCTTTATAAGAATTATCCACTATTATAATGTGCATAATTATTTAAGAACAAAAAATAAAATAAAAAATGTATTCCCCGAATTGTCAAGCGGTGAGCGAGGGACCCAAATCGATTCATCCGTTTGGGAGCTAAGATGCCACGGACAAACAATCAGACAGACACGTCAAACTTGCAGCACGGATAAAAAACCTTAATAAAAATAAACTGTACAATGAGATGTTTCACCACGATAGTAAATAATCACGTCATTTAAATGTTATAATAATGCACTAGAAATCTGTGACTCGTACAAAAACGTTAATTAAAATCCGCTTAGCCATTTAAAATTCACCTCTTCCCAGATATTTTATCACGAAATATCATATCATAATCGCGATGCACTTGCAGCTTGCTATTATGTGACAGGGAAAGGCGTTTTGCAATCTGCATTCAGGAATCACATAACCTCCTCACCACCTCTGTTAGCCTGGTACGTACCGATCTCTTTCCTGGTGTACTGTCTCTCCTGTGTGGTCCCGAATGTTTGGCCCATGATGATCACAGTATCACTATCACATACACAAATGACATAACACGTGCGCTCAGCGCGGCTGCCGGCGGCACACTGACGACTGCCCGATAAGGCCGAGCGCACACTGACCCATTGTCTAGGTCATAGGGCGATAAGACTAATCTAGTCTCCTAGACGTGTTAAGCTAGCCATACGCGAAATAGGTGTACCTGACAGGTTTGCCAGCACAGTTACACCTGTCAGGTAAGCTTGATCTGAGTAGTGTGGAGACCTGCAAAGTTGTGCAAACATACACGCTCCAACATACAGGCAAACCTGTCAGGTATACCGTTACGTGTATGGCTAGCATTAGACATACGGCTTAAGCCAGCTACACACCTAACGTTTTATCGTAACGATTCAACGGTGTAAACCAAACTGTGCAGTTTTATCGATTGTGTGTATGGCAAAATGTAACGAATTATCGTAAAGATTTGCCATACACACGTGACACGATCGTTATGTGTAGCGGGAAGCTAAGTCCTTATGGGTCAATAAACACTGTTTACTTGTGTTAATCTTGTGTGGGATACACCAAATAACAGTAGCCCTGTTGGATACACACGACAATTTTACAAATAAAATATTTTAGTACACATTTCACACTCGCTAGACATCTTTGCAAAAATATAGTGTAGTAAGGTCATTGAACTCGTGTTTGTTTGTTGGATGATTATTCAAAATACAAAGGATATTTCGGTCACTAATTTTGATCTAAACGTAAACAAAAAGATAAAATTCTACCAAATTAATGTGACATTCTACGTGCTAATTCTTTAATGCACAATGCGCGGAAAATAGATGACATTGGAATTGGTAGCAAATAGCAGTATAGTGTGCTATTGTCTTGTTGATTACGTGTAGATTGAATTGGATTTGAAAAGAGTATGCACACTATTATATTTCCGCGAATAAAAAAGAAGGTACAATATCGACTAAGTTCCTACTCGACCAGTTTCTAAACATTTTTCTTTGCGCTAGGACGCCTCAAAATATTTAAACACAAAGGAAGTTATCGCAACGACTGCAGACGTGGCTGAACTACGTATTTAAACGTGAGTATGTATGCGTGTGCACATTCAACGGCGCTGTCAAGCGATTTTCGTCTTATGCCTGGTAGAGCGGCACCTCTTTCGATAGTACATTGCTACACCTTTTTGTTTATTTGTTTTGCCATTTCTTAATATATATACATAATATAACATTGTATTTTCCTGCCCTCCATATTCAAGTAAACATGTTATTCTCGGACGATAACACTGGTGGTAATTTTAGCTCGCCTCTACCGCGGCTCGCGCCGGGATATCCGCGTTCAACCGCCTTTATATAATTAAACGCCTGCGCCTAAAAATTATTAGCAACACATCGAACAACGACATTGCTAATAAAGTTAAAAAAACAATTTAAATACGTGACATCTGACAGCATTTTTGACAAGACAAGCACCGTCGGGCTCCCAAGCGCCGCCTGGTGACAGAAAAAGAATCGAAATAGCTTATTGGCCGTTTTTGATTCCACTTACGCCACCAGATGACGCTTTGTGTGAGTTGGGTCTGGCCCCTAGAAAAAATATCAAAAACCCTCATTGTGTGGCATTGAATCTTGAAATTTCACAACCATTTTAGAAAAAAATACATTTTTAAAAATTTTGGTAATGACAGCCATTACTGCCACTACTGACCAGCCAGGTCTTAGTTCTTAGTTCAAGTTGGCAATTTGCCTCGAGGACCTGTTTTAAAATTGCCAGTAGCTCTCGGGCTACTGCCTGCGGTTTCCACGACTGTTCATCTTCATGGTTGACGCAAGTTCATTGCTCTCACTTACATTGGCGTCCAGCGTATACCGTCTAGAAATTGAATATTTTTATTATCAACAAAAAAGCAATAATGGAAACTATAATATATTTGAAAATTGCAGACTTTAGAAAATTTTAATAAAAAAAACATACCGGTTGTCTGTAAAGTCGGTCGGTAAAAGGTTTACTGACGATAGTTGAACGTGACAAAGTCAACAACAACAACAACAACGACGACGACGACGACGACGACGACTACAACAACAACAACAACAACAATAATAATAATGAGGTAAAGGCAATGCGAGTTAACGCTGGTACTTGGTAACGGTACTTGGTAACGATAACGGGTAACAGGTAACGCATGAGTCATTGTTCGTGCGTGCAGCCGGCTCCATCGATTTATAAGACGTTAACACGTCAAAATGGAATTCATATTTTCGTTACTTGTACATAGGCAAAAACTAAGAAATGCTAACAGTTGAAACAAAAAGCATGCATTCTAACATTAGTTTAAAAATTGGCGTGTATGCAAAAAAGTGCGCTTAGCCGCTTATTATACCTACGTGTAAATTAATTAGGTTGTCGGTGGATAAGGTGCTAAGCGCTCAACATTCTCAAGCCGTGACTGAATTAATTAAACGCCCATTAAACGCTTTTCTATCGTTGTAACATAATAAAATTAATGTAATTTAAACAATACATAACAATAAAGATTATTGAGTTAAGATTATAGCTCACTGAAAAGCGTAAACTTCAAGCTTCATTTAGTTGTAGCTGGATCTTTCATTTGGCATTGGCTCATTCATTTTTGTAAATACAGAGCAACAAGTTTTGGCGACCGGCGCGATATGATCTTCGGGTCATCGGACTGTCTAATTTTATCCTTACTCTGATACCTACACAAACAACAAGATGTACCTACATTGGTTTATCTTTATAACTAGCTTGTCCACACAACTCACAAGCTAAGTACCAAGTTTCATCCTGTATCTCACTTTAAAGAATTGAATAAGCGTCAGCACACACCGAGACGCGACGCTGCATTTTTATTACGATAGCGATTCAAAATTGAACTTTATTCACTACCCAAGAAGATACTCGTTTCATTGCAAGGGCGGCGCCGCGGTACGCAGCCCGGTGCAGCTCGAAATTAGAACTATCTTCTAGTGTGTTACGGGTGAAATTAAAAGAGAGAGAAGAGATTCTCCGTGACAATATATATATATATATATATATATATATATTGAAAAAAGGAAAAAATAGGGGTCGTGGGCAGAAGGCCGTACGGTCTGATCTAGCCTCTTGGTGTCTGAAGGGTATCTAAGGGGCTTTAATCCACGTTGGAACTTAGCTGAGGATCCAGGTGTCTAGCACGTGTCGGATGCGAGATAGGGCTCCAACTTCTGGAAGCTTCTCCGTCACCGCTGCGTCCGTTCGTCGTAGATAGATCGTCTCAAAAAAAATAAATCCCCGTCCAATGTCTATCAGCACTCAGAACTCCAGCCAGTATAAGTCCTTTTAATTGGTGCCTCGAATGCTGTAGTTGGCGGTGTTTCGTGCCCCAAATCAAGTTCCCTGAAATATTCACGATAACGTGTCGGTAGGAGTCCGGTCCTACAGCCTCTGTGATCTTAACCCCAACGATCAAAATCACGGGCTGTGTGACCATTACAAAGAAGGTAGGCAAAATAAAAAAAGATAAGATGATATTAAGGGCAACCAATATGATACAAACATCCTAACATTTTAATAGTGCTAAATTGGAATGATAAAACTACAAATTGAGCACGTGGTATCGCCAATCAAATAATTGACAACTAATTTACCAAGATGATAGTTTACATGAAAGAATAATGCATTTTAATAGAAGCGAAGCGTAATTTTCCAAATATTCACAACACAGATACACTAAATTACTCACCGTGGAACACGGGATTAAAATATAATAATTATAACGACTACATCTTGAGTCTTAGTGAAAATTTAATTCGAAAAGGAAATGTCATTCGAAGAAGTGCCATATATATACCTTTCCTTCCTCTTTTTTAAACTTTTGACAACTATAAACTAAAGCGTAAAGATAAGAAATCCAGAAATCAAAATAAGAAGATATTATATCAATAATCAATATATTATGTAATATAATATTAGAAATTTACTGTATTTTCATTATTAAAAACTAAATTATTATTTTTCAAAGATTTAAGACGAAAGTAAAATCGATCTACGAACTAAGTATTAAAGCAAGGCTGACACCGTTAGGACGTGCGCCGATAGATGGCGTTTTAAGCCTCTAAAAATGACTAAATAATTAATTATACAAATCATAGATGACGCGAGTAACGCCGAAATAATCGATTTTATGGAAAGGGAATGTAACTAATGTATTCACTAATAAAGTTCAATATTGAATCGCCATCCTAAAAACGCGCTGCACGCCGCGTCTCGGTGTGACTGTTAACTGACGTTTTTAACGCCCTCCACAGTCAACGCGGTACAGTTCGGACCGCGCATCTGAGACTGCGTTCCGGGTTCTGTGCGATCTGTACGGTTTGAACTGCGGATAAAACCGCCCACGGTTTGGACTGCTGACGGACTCATATATTTAGGCGAACGTATTTATTTAACAATTTATTGTAGACACAGAAAATTATGACAATACAATTAACAGTAACAGAGAGAAATGGGATGAAATATAGCAGTTAGGACGTGCACAATATTATTTCTACAATAATTATTGTAGAAATAAGAATTCAATAATTTATATCTATAATAATAAAATATAGTAAATAAGCTAAATAAATAAATTAAAAATTATGTTATTATAACTATAATATATAAATACTATATGTATACATAATAACGGTATCTATATGGATTCAGATTAGAGGTAATTCTCTTACAAGCGTCATTTAAATACATCGATGTTGGGACTGTCGCGAATGGTGTGAGGAAGAGAGTTCCCCAATCTAACTGCATGAACAGTGAATGAGTAGGAGTAAAAGTTGGAGCGATGGGAGGGGAGAGAAAGATTTGTCCTGACAGTGGACCTGCAAGGAATATCGAGGGGTCGAGAAAAATTGAATCGATCAAGAAGATAACGAGGAGAGCGAGGATTATGCAAAATGTTGTAGAGTAAACAAAGGATATGGGAGTTGCGCCGAAGGCGGATAGGGAGCCACTTGAGTTTCGATCGAAAGACTGAAACATGGTCGAACTTTCTTAGACCAAGCACAAAACGAATACAGATATTCTGTAAACGTTCCAGTTTAGTTAACAGCTCCTCGGTAGCGTCTAAGTAGCAGGAATCGGCATAGTCAAGGATAGGGAAGATGAGTGTCTGGACAAGGAATATTTTGGTGTAAATAGGCAAAAAGTTTTGGAGGCACTTCAACGTGTGCAGCGAGTAGTGAACCTTTCTGCTCACTTCACTCACCTGACGTACCCAGAAGAGATTACTGTCTAGAATTATACCTAAGTTTTTAGCAGAGTCTGTGTAATTAATAATGGTACCATCATATATAACTCTAGGCACATTATCTAAGCGTTGAGTCATGTATCTGCTACCTATGATCATAGCTTGCGATTTGCTAGGATTGACCAACAGACCGAAAGATTTTGCCCAGTTCGCTATTCGTTGTAGATAAGAGTTGATATCGGTAACTGCAGAATTTAATTCATGAATATATGAATGGCGATAGATCTGCAGGTCGTCTGCGTAAAGATGGAAGTTAGATTTGATTATTAAGGTGGATAGTGTTTATAAAAATTGAGAAGAGAAGTGGAGAAAGAACACCACCCTGGGGTACCCCCGCATCAAGATCACACCAGTCTGAGGTAGCCTCATTAGAGCGAACTCGCTGCGTAACTCGCTCGAATGTAGACTGCAGTTTGAACTGGCGTGTGGAACGTTTAAATAAATTTTAAAAGTTTTGCTGACAGTAGTACCTAGTAAGTCCAAACCTCCAAACCAACATGTTTTATTTTGCGTTCACACGTGATGCGCGGATGAAACTGTGGATAATGCGCTCGCGTCGACATGCCAGATCGGACTGTCAGTCCCGCGCATCTACGTACGCTCGTTTCGGAACGAGGCTTGGAACGGCGCGTGATGTTTCCCGAACTTAACGTGTGAAAGGCGCTATTATTTCATGTGTATGCATGAAATAATTTATCTCAATAGAAAATACCATCTCAACAAGCCCAGCTGTCTGGCTATGAGAGAGTTATCTCTGGCATAAAAACGCTAAATTAAACATATAGCTACGGCGCATTTCAAAATTCAAGTCAATTATAAACACCCAATTACATTATAATTCGATTTACAATCGCTTTTACGCTCGAAGGACGAAAATGATTATATTGTGGAGCTTAAAATTCATCATCATCAACCTCTAACGTCCGTAAGTGACGCTCGGACACAGGGGCGACACGTGGGCGACACTCTCTACAAACGACAGCTCGAGCATCGGCGCATGTCAGCCATGTTGACGTAAGCCTAAGGTTGACACCGAAATATTTTAAACGTCGCGTCAGAAAAATCTATCATAAATATTATGAAATTATAATGTCAATTATGTCAAAGCACGAAACAACCATCGGCCAGCCCCGTGAACGAAAGTCCAGGCTGGAAAAAATTCACGCCCCGCTCGCCGCGCGCACCCCCGGCTCGTCTAGCCACGCACACAATTGCGAGCTGTCAATCGTGTAAGTCTATCGAACCACGGTTCTTAACGTTAGTAATATATTATATTCTTTGGCTCGGGTGTCTACATATACAGTTTACAGTAAGCGGAAATCGTAAGGTTAGGTAGTATAAAATATTCCAACACGATAGCCTCAAGCCTAGTGCGGTTTGACTTAAAAATATTATTTAGATGTTGCCCGAAATTTGTGCGCGCAAAATCTATTCGCGAGGGAACCGTACATTTTGCCGCTATAAGAAGTAGCCTTCCCCGTGGCCTACTCTATATCTGTGCCAAATCACATCAAAATCGGTCGTAGTAGTTTCGGCAATGCAAACACAAACAAAACTTTCCTCTTTATAATATTAAGTGTATAGATAGAAGTATGTATTTATGGATTACTTGTACCAGGTCACCAGATATGACCACGAGTACCTACCGAGTAGGCTATAGTCCTCCACGCTAGCCTACTGCGGAATGCGGAATAAGTTAATACTGTCACAAAACAAACACACAAACACAAGTGAACGACACCTCAGGACTCAGGAGACCAACAGGACGTGACATATAAGGTCTACAACGGACAGGCGGCCGGGGCCGGGGCCGGGCGCCGCGCGCCGTGCCGGAATAACATATTGTGTCACTGTATTTCGCGGGGGCTAGCAGGAACATTTGACAGCGGCGTTATGTTTACGTAGGTAGGGTAGGCCCACGCGTATTGTAATTTGTAGGTTCTACTATTTACTGGAATATAACGATAATTTCATCATCTTTTTATTTATGTCCTAAACGCTTCATAATTGTTTCATTACACACAAAAAATAATATAACATTATTTTGAAATCTAAAAACCTAGTAGTAACCGTAGTAGTAAAATGGCGGTGTTACGTTCCGTTTGACGTTTTGACATAAGTACATAACTTTTTAAGATGTCATGAACTATTTATTTACAGAAACGTTTCGTTTTACTACTACATAATACGTGTTTAGATGTTTGTGTCGTCACATCCTTGCTGGAAGTTACTTCCTTGGTGTTTTCATCAGTAGAAATTAAAAAACAAAAATACATATTTTTAAATCAACTTTATTTATCAATCTTACGTTTTTTAATTGATTATATCGCTAGAATACGTTGTCCTAAGCCAAGTACTAAATGAATACTCCTTAAATGTATGAAATTAAATATGAGTCAAGAAGCCTATTACATTAGTGTGCAACAAGGACCACATATTAGTATGTTATATACCAGTGGCGAAGGCTGGTTCTCCTTCATAGGGAAGGCGAGTAGTAAGAGAAGCCGATAGGAATGGAGTTATAGGAACCCCACGCCACTGTTATATACATCATAATAGTGTTCCGTCTATTTCGGAGGTCAAGACCACGGTCGTGCGCGCTCGCATAAAATCACGTCGAACGAAACACGTCGAATCGGAGAGAAAACAGACATAATACTATACAATATACTGGCAGCTGTATTTTACTTATTTTAAAGCCGTTATAATTAGTGTTGACAAGACAGTCTTGATCTATTGTCCTCTACCTGTTTACCATACACTCTAGAACGCGCTACGCCAATTTTGCTAATAATTGACTGTAACGAACGCGAGTGTCAAGAAGGTGTGAAAAAGCAATGCATTATGCGGGATTTACATGGGTCGATGGCAAAAATTGTAACGTAGTTACATTTCCTCTCTGTAACATCAATTATTTCGGCGTTACTTGCGTCATCTATGATTTGTATACTTAATTATTTTAGTCATTCAGAGGCTTTAGCGCCATCTATCGGCGCACGCCCTTACTGAAACGGCGTTAGCCTTGCTTTAATATTTGGTTCTTAGATCGATTTTACTTCCATCTTAAATCTTAAAAAATAATAATTTAATTTTGAATAATGTTTAAAATACAGTAGAATTGCATTATCATATTACATAATATATTGATTATTAATATAATATATTTTATGTTGATTTGTGGACTTTTTCTCTTTACGCTTAAGTTTATTAGTTGTCAAAAGTTTAAAAAAAGAAGGAGAAGGGTATATGTATAACGCACTTCGTCGAATGACGTTTCCTTTTAGAATAAAATTTTCTAAAGACTCAAGATGTAGTCGTTATATTCTTAATCCCGTTTTTACGGTGAGTTTTTTATGTCTATGTTGTGAAGTTTTATTTCGTAAATCACGCAAGCGTGATTTACGAAATAAAACTTCAATTTCAATTACAAGTAATAAAACATTTTATTTTTTCATGTAAATTATCACCTTGTAAAATTAGTTGTCAAAATTTTGATTGGCCAAACCACATGCTCATTCTTTCCGTTCTTGCATTGTTATAATATTAGGATGTTTGTATCCATACTTTAATTATTCTTGTATATTATCATCTTTTATTTTGCTTACCCTTTATTTTGTGATGGTCACACAGCTCGTGATTTTGATCGTTTGGGGTTAAGATCACGCCGGCTTTGGGACTCCTACTCCACGTTTCCAGATTCTATACTCCGGGTTCAAGGCACCGCTTTTCATGGACTTTGGCTGGTTTTCACACATCCGAATTTCTGAGTGCCGCTAGTTATTCCGGACTGAACTGACTGGTTTTGGAATTAGTCCGCACCGCCCCTTGGACGATCTACGTCGCGGTGAACAGAGAGAGGCTACCGGAAGTTGGAACCCAACTCGCTCGCGCCACGTGCTGACTGCAGTCCTGGACCCAGCTATGTGCCCGCGTGGTTAAAGCCCCTCCGATTCCCACAGATACAAGAGGCTAAACCAGATCGTTCGGCCTTCTGCCCACGACCCTCTTTTTAAATATATTTGTCACGTTGGTAATTATTCCTCGTTTTATTTAAATTACCCGTAACAAAATGACAAGACGATTTGTCACGCGACTCACCAGTGCAGTGTAAACCCCGCAATAGGCGGTATTTACACGGGTGACTAAAGCGGCACGACTTCCGCCGCACGGCGAAAATTTGCCGTCTAAATGGCCCTTCGGCTAGGTTGCTAGGCACATTTTCCAACATAAATGACAAAGGCGATTTGTCAAGCGAAGGCGGAAATCGATGCATGTAAACCCCGTATTAGACACCCCGGTGCACACCTACACTGTGATTTTAAGACCTTCTCGACTACCACGCGCGTATCGGCGTTTGTGCTAGAGGTGACTACTGTGTCAGGTGTCAGGTGCGGACTGTGGATTCCATAAAACAATTGGATTCTTTATTTGTTTGCTTTGTGTTGGCTTATTCATCCGTGAAGAGGCTAACATTACTTTTATATTTTGCGGTTAAATAATGTTTTCCGTCACCCCAGCCCTCAGCACTAAGCCAGCTGTGGTACAGCGAAAATAATCTGTCCCGACTCCCGACTCCCCGCGGCCGGCGCCAGCTGACAAGGCCAGCGCCTGACGCACTAATTGCGGGAGCACTAAAACTTACTGAAATCATTATTCAAGTCCATGATCACCATCACCGTCTACCAGGCAGTGCGGCACTGTAAATGCTATTTACTCATTAATAATTCAAGGGTTCTACAATCTAGGACCATTTTCAGGTAGAATTAAGATAATACCGGGAGCTGGTCATGTATTTAAAAAGTTGTTTATTTTTCAAAATAAAGGAAATATTAAAATGTTCGATCAGTTAGGTCGTGTAACGACACTAACAATTACTGTCGAATAGGAATGTGTATAATATTAAGAAATAATGAAAATTTCCTTCATAACAGTTAACACTTGTCTGGAACACAGTAACAGTTAGTCGTGACGTCACAAGCAGACGCCATAACACCATCCAGTGGCCGTTTTCTCGCTAACTTCGAAACATGTAATTAAATTAGTCCTCATGCCTATTACACACAGACAATACGATTTTGCATCCGTTCAGTCCGAACTGAAGGTAGACCGGACCGTATATCTATTATGGCAGCCTTAATGCAGCCATAAAATATCAACTATCAAACTCACGGCCACAGATTAAAGAAAGAGGAACAGATAAACAGCTACATAGATAGCTTTTGATTTGATTGAACTACTACAAGCAATCGCTGTGTTCACGATTGTGTGGAAAAAAAAATACGTCTCTAAAATAAAGTCAAAATACCCGATGTACTCAACAGTCGCAATTGCAATTAACAGTATTTACAATTCAGTCGCAACTCGTACTGCAGCCCGGAGCAAAGTTAGCGGACATTAATAGTCGCAAACTGGTTCAAACTATTAACAGGCAGTTAGTGAGAAACCAAATATTCCTACTTATTAGGAACTGTTCCAAAATGTTAACTTTTTTCAATAGAATTTATCTTTTCTAGAATAGGGGTTAGACCGCAGACGAGCAATCGGATCGCCTCGACTGGAGGACTGGTGGGTTGCCAGCCTTGGCTCTACTGGTTTTCAAAGTTCTCTTAAAGACGTTATTCCAGCTCATTAACAAGCTAATTTTATTAATAACTACGTATTGCCTGCGGCTCCGCCCGCGTAAACAGTACAGTATCCCACGGGAAAACAACTTTTTCGGGATAAAATGTACCCTGTTTTAATCCCGAGTCTAAAGTCTAAACCATACCAAATTTCATCAAAATTCGTTCAGTAGTTTTCAAAGAGTAACAAACATCCATCCATCCATCCTCACAAACTTTCGCATTTATAATAGTAGTAGGATATCTGTGAAGACTTTCCGTAAAATCACGTCTTGAAAATACAGACGCAGGCTAACGCGGGATTGCCCTACGCAGAGATGTAAAAATATCTGTTTTCGCCACTCTTCTAATGGAAACTTAATAATATCAATTATAATACGTGCTTCGTTTCTCGATATATAAGTGGCGAAGGGTGGTTTTACTTCAGAGGGAAGCCCTACTCCCTAGTCGCTAGGCGTGAGTTGTGCCATTTTTTTAAAGGAAATTTAACACCATATTATGTATGATGGTCAAGGTCGTTACAAGCGTGTAGAGTTGTGTCTTTTAATGAGATTACAAACAATAAACTATTTGGGGGAACGCGTCAATGTGATAGTTTGTATATATAAAAAATATAATTTGTAAAATTATATCTTTGTATATTATTATTGAATACTATTCTAGCCTAGCAGTTGCCCCAATAGGGAGGCAAACTGGTCCTTATTTTACTATTGTATATAATATATTAGGTCCTTACACATGAAGTTGGCGTTTTGTCGTACTGGCCACTTTGATCTCAAACATATCTTCTTTGGTTAGGAATTCCAATTTCAAATTTATACCGCTATTTACTCATGCATTTGTGTTTCGAAAACCGTAATTGATTTGTTTTTTCCTCTTTTGGTTTTTGCTTTGCGTCACTCTGTTAACAAAATGGAAAACTTGAAATATCGTATTATTTTCGAGTACGAGTTCCACCGTGGCGCCAGTGCTGCAGAAACGGCTCGAAGGATTAATGATGTGTATGGCGGCGGTGTCGCAAATGAAAACACAGTGCGTTTTTGGTTCCAACGTTTTCGTTCTGGAAATTTTGACCTGAAGAACAAGCCCCGTGGACGGCCGGAGACCAAAGTTGATAATGAAGAATTGAAGGCTATTGTGGAACCACGTCCGAGTTAGCTGCAGGCTGCGGTGTTAGTGATAAAACGGTTTTAATCCACTTGAAGCAAATTGGGAAGGTGAAAAAGCTTGAAAGGTGAGTGGGTAGAAAACCTCATGAATTGAGTGCGGCAAACCGACAAACGCGCGTCGACTGCTGCGTTACATTACTCAACCAGCACAATAATGAAGGGATTTTAAATCGAATTTAAGAAATTACCTGTGATGAAAAGTAGATCCTGTACGGTAATCGGAAACGCTCATCGCAATGGCTGAACCCTGGCGAACCAGCCAAAGCCTGCCCCAAGCGAAAATTGACTAAAAAAAGTTACTTGTGAGCGTTTGGTGGACTAGTGCTGGTGTCGTGCACTTCTACAGCTTTCTTAAATCTGGCCAGACGATTACGGCAGATGTCTATTGCCAGCAACTGCAAATAATGATGAAAAAGCTGCTAAACAACCGATGTTGGTCGTTCGCTCTAAGGCCACTGCTGCTTCAGGACAACGCTAGACCACACACTGCACAACAGACGGCTACCAAATTAGAGGAGCTTCAATTGAAATGTCTAAGACATCCACTGTGCTCCCCGGACCTTGCTCAAACAAATTACCATTTTTGTCGAAATTTGGATAACTTCTTGCAAGGGAAAAAATTCAACTCCGGTGGGGCAGTCCAAAGTACCTTCAAAGATTTTATTGCTTCCTCTCCGAATGGTTTTTTTAGTAAAGGAATCAATGAACTACCTGAGATGGCATACAAGTGCGTAGATAGCAATGGTATACTTTGATTAAATAAATATATTGTTTAAAAAAAAACCGACTTTATTTTCCTCCTTTACAAAACGCCAATTTCATATGTAATGACATAATATATTATATGTGGTATATATAAAGAAGATTTCCTAACACTTTTTGTGTTTACTAGTCTTATGTTATCTTCCTGTTAATACTGTCCAGCAAACCCACAACTCGGTTGCTATTAGTTTTTTTGCAAGCATTGGAATTTAATCTTGTCCTAGGTAAAACCTGATTTTGTTGGGGTTTTAGCAGTCTGTGTTTTAGTCCTTAATCTATATTACTAATAAAACTATTGACACAACAGATAACTTAAACAATGTTGCTGTCTTTGTCTGATGCGTTGGAAATGTCATTAGATAGAAAAAGATAGCAACGTTAGGTATTTAAGTTATCCGTTGTGTAAATATTTTTATTAGTACGGGGGTATATGTATATGTGTCCCTTATCTATATTTTAAACCAGCAACTGCGCCAAAAATGACGCAGCAGCATGTACATGCGGCTCACCGTGAGGCTCAGACAAAATATCGAGCGTGGATGTTAGATAAAAAACCTAGGTCAGGTCATATATGGAATGAAATTTGTAAAAGCAAAAAAAACATTAAAAGTAGGTTAAAATGGTGTCAAAACCATCAACTTGATATTTTTGAACTTGACAAAAATGAACACACAGAACATTTAGTTTTTTTTCTAAATTTTGGAAAGAGACTAAAGCATAATGTTCGGTGTTAATCTAACCGGTGAGTGTGGCTGGCTGCAGTTCTCAAAAAGATATTGCAAACCTTTTTAAGGACTTTTATAGGGTGTTATCGTCATTCAGATAAAACCCTATAAAAGTCCTCACAGGGACCTTCTCTACAGGTGGACGATGCTGAGATTTCTGATTTTTCTTCAAATCAGTCTCACTACTACAGTATTCCCGCGGGATACCCGATAGTATATTTACGCAGGCGCAGCCGCGGGAAACATCTAGTATTTCAATAAAAACGATAAATACAACTGCAAAATTACTACAAAATGCGAAATGTCGGGAACGCTTCAAATACCTAATCTCGCATATTGCAGATTTGTAAAAGGGCTCTTATGGTAAATTCGATTGATCACTTAATATATTCGTTCTTTAATATAAACTGCAAGTTTTGGTTCGTAACCGTTGACCACATTTTCGTATTCTTACGTGTGACTCATTTGCGTGTGAGTGCGTGCGTGAGGTGGGGTAGAATGACGCGGTGGGGTAGAATGCCGCGGTGGGGTAGAATGACGCGGTGGGGTAGAATGACGCGGTGGAGTAGAATGACGCGGTGGGGTAGAATGACGCGGTGGGGTAGAATGACGCGGTGGGGTAGAATGACGCGGTGGGGTAGAATAGCGCGGTGGGGTAGAATGGCGCGGTGGGATACAATGAAAAAAATTATTCACAACCACTTCACAGCGGAGTCACCTACCTGCACAGATTTATTTTTATGATGCCAAAAATATCTATATGCAATCTATAACTATACAAAATTTCGTTATTTATAATATTCATAATTACACATGTTAGCACGGGAGGACGGACGAAAAGACAGAGCTAATCTGTAAGGTTTTCTTGTAGTTACTACGGAACCCTAAAAACGAATAATAATGTAGTTCTCTTTAGCCTACTACATTTATATACACCGTTCTGTGAATATAAAGAGTTAGAGATAACTATGTATGTATAGACAGAAATCGACGGAGCATTTTTTTGTACAGATACGAGAGAGCTCTTGAAAACCATTAGTTTAAGCCGCGTCTGTAGACAGTAGAAGTGAATAATGTAATTTGATATAATCTGTGCAGAGCTTTGTGTGCACAGCTTTATACAGTCTATGTATATTGTATATACTCACATATAGTACATAGAGTATAGTTCATACCAAATTAAAAAGTGAAGACAGTGCGAGCCACACATTGAGGCAGTTCTAAACTATGCCTCGTCACAGGGGCGACACTCTCTACAAATGACAGCTCAAGCACCGGCGAATGTCAGCCATGTTGACGTAAGCCTAATTTTAAACGTCGCGTCAGACAACTCTATCATAAATATTATGGAATTATATTAGTGTCAATTATTTCAAAGGACGAAACGAAAAGCGGCCAGCTCCGTGAACGAAAAACCTGGCTTGAAAAAACTTACGTCCATCGGGACGCCACGTGCACCTCCCGCATACGTAATCTACGTGTTGAACACGTTACGTAGGACAGGGGTTAAAAATATAGGTGTTGAACACGTTACGTAGGACAGGGGTTGAAAATCTAGGGGTTGAACACGTTACGTAGAACAGGGGTTAAAATCTAGGTGTTGAATACAATACGTAGGACAGGGGTTGAAATCTAGAGGTTGAACAAGGAATGAACTTGTTTTTCTGGTAAAATTTTCTCAAATCGTACCTACCGTATTACACTTTTCGTATTACCCTGCTTATTTAGTTATTTTACCTCTCCTGTGCTGCAGGGATGCCTGAAAGAGTGTGAAAGAGTTGCCTGAACCTCGCTATAGTGATAAGGCCGCCCTTGCATACATTTGGATTATAAGTTTTAGTTTTAGTTTAAGTCTACTGATTGTATGTGAGCAATAAAGAGTTTTTCTACCCATCTATCTACCGTCCTATGGTTACCTGAGTAAATATAGTTTTTTAACTCACGGAAGTCTATGAAGTAACCATAAATCAGTTCACGTTGTTGTGACTTGTGGCTGGAGCCAGGGGCACGGTAAGACACTTACCTGAAACAAAAAAAAAACATTTTAAATGATGTCACAGTACGCCTTCATCATCTGAGACAAACTATAAGTATGAGGCTCACGCTAGCCAACTGCGTTTTGGCAATAATTTTATATACTTAACTTTAACTTTTCCACTCACAAAACATCACCCTTGGTCCCCGAAAAAGCTCCAACAAAGATTAACGGACTATAGATGCATTGACTTGGTCTTCTAATAAAATACTTGTTACGGCTTCATACATAGGCTGCACTAAAAGTATCGGGAATGGAATATTTCCACAGTTCCTGTCATATTAAAATCTTTTTAATTTAAAAATCCTTGGTTTTAAAAATCGAAAACCGTTTATTTATTTAAAAAAAGATTCTCGGTCTTGTCACAAGGTCTTGTCAAACTTGTTTAGTCGTTGAGAAAACGGAATTGACTCGAGAAAATTCTAGAGCGATGATTTATTATGACTTTCGAAGTGGTTTAACACAAAAACAGTGTGTTGACCGGATGATTTCTGCATTTGGTGATGAAGCCCCATCCAAAACCACAATTTATCGCTGGTTTGCTGAACTTCAACGTGGACGTCTCAAGCTCAGTGATGATCCCCGTCAAGGTCGTCCAAAAACTGCAGTCACCCAAGAAAACGTTGATGCTGTGCGTAAGCTGATTGAGGAAGATCGACATGTGACATACCGCGAAATTCAGGCAACTTTAGACATTGGCATGAGACAAATACAAATAATCTTGCATGAACAATTAGGTGTAAAAAAGTTGTTTTCCCGATGGATACCGCATTTGCTCTGTGAAGAGCAAAAAGCGGCTCGCGTTACTTGGTGCGTCAGAACTCTCGAAAGATTCCACGCAGGATCCTCAAATGCTGTATACAACATCGTATCAGGTGACGAATCCTGGATATACGCGTACGAACCCGAAACAAAAAACCAGTCACGAGTTTGGGTGTTTGAAAATGAGTTAAAGCCAACAAAAATTGTTCGTTCACGGAGTGTTGCAAAAAAAATGGTGGCCACGTTTTTCTCCAAAACCGGCCATGTTGCGACTATTCCTCTTGAGGGACAAAGAACGGTTAATGCAGAATGGTATGCTAACATTTGTTTGCCACAGGTCGTTTCTGAACTCCGTAAAGAGAACTGCAACCGCCGCATCATCCTCCATCACGACAATACGAGTTCTCACACCGCGCACAGAACAAAAGAGTTTTTAGAGCAAGAAATCATAGAATTATTAGACCATCCGCCGTACAGCCCCGACCTAAGCCCTAATGATTTCTATACTTTCCCTAAAATAAAAAAAAATTGCGTGGTCAGAGATTTTCATCACCTGAAAAAGCTGTGGACGCCTACAAAACGGCCATTTTGGAGACCCCAACTTCCGAATGGAATGGTTGCTTCAATGATTGGTTCCATCGTATGGAAAAATGTGTCAAATTTCGCGGAGAATACTTCAAAAAGCAATAAATACATTTTTAAATAGTAATGTTGTGTCACTTCCTTGATTCCCGAAATTTTCAGTGCCGCCCTCGTACTTTATTGAAACGCCCTTGTTAGGTGGCGGTAGGCAGACACGGCTGGCTCTCGCAGGAGTGTCGTCTGTCCTCGTGCTGACATAACACATAGACATACATATTGTCGCAATCTCTTGAAACGCCCTTGTTAGGTAGCTGTAGGTAGACGGCTGGCTCTCGCAGGAGTGTCGTCTGTCCTCGTGCTGACATAACACATAGACATATATATTGTTGCAAACTATTGAAACGCACTTGTTAGGTAGCTGTAGGTAGACGGCTGGCTCGCGCAGGAGTGTCGTCTGTCCTCGTGCTGACATAACACATAGACATACATATTGTCGCAATCTCTTGAAACGCCCTTGTTAGGTAGCTGTAGGTAGACGGCTGGCTCTCGCAGGAGTGTCGTCTGTCCTCGTGCTGACATAACACATAGACATATATATTGTTGCAAACTATTGAAACGCCCTTGTTAGGTAGCTGTAGGTAGACGACTGGCTCGCGCAGGAGTGTCGTCTGTCCTTGTGCTGACATAACACATAGACATACATATTGTTGCAATCTATTGAAACTCCCTTGTTAGGTAGCTGTAGGTAGACGGCTGGCTCTCGCAGGAGTGTCGTCTGTCCTCGTGCTGACATAACACATAGACATATATATTGTTGCAATCAAATGAGCTGACAATACACTTTGATACTGCGAAACACATAATATACTTATTATATATTATCAGGGTGTGTACATAGTGACAGACGGACGTCCGTCATTATGTACACTACAAGACGTTGTATACTCAAAATACTTGGAAGTTTAGACGTGCATAATAATACAGTTGGAGTCCAGTGTCCGCCCACGCTGGATTCAGAGGAATTTGAAGGACCTTCTAGATCCTACGTAATTGTGAAAGAAATAAGTATTGAAATAGTATACATTCATCTATATCATTAGCCATATAAGTTTTGTTTGTTTGTTTGTTTTTAGGTAGTTTGTCCGAAAGTACCGGACCGATTTTAATGAATTCTGGCAAATATGTATAGATTAGACCACACGGAAGGAATAGGCTACTTCTAATCGCGGCAAAATGTATGGTTCCCGCGAGATTTCCTAGAATGTGTACAAAGCTAGTACAAACTACAAATATAACAAAGACAATATAATATGTCCTCCAAAAGGCGTGTGAGGGGAACCCCGCCAGGATTTAAATCGTGGAGGTCGTCCGTTCGTTCACCGGCTACTCTCGCTTATTTGTACAGGTTGAGTGAAATTACTTGTGGCTTTTGTGAAATCACTTTATAGCTGCTGCCCGCAGATCTGATCTGGAGCTGTCTTACGGCTGAACGCTCCAATGCTTCTCAAATTAAGAGACTCTCAAACGGCTGCCTTGTAGTTACTGTGCGGAAATCCATAGCATACAATTTAATTAATATTATATCTAGCAATATCCCGCGAAAAAATACCCACAACCTGCAAGCAAATGTGTGAGTGCACGCATAAGCATGCGTAAAGCACCTCCCTCCTCCCACACCTGCGAACAAAGACTAACGAACTTTGTTAGCAGGCCCACTTCCTGAGGATGCTCCGGGTTCGGGGCGAATCGCGCGTCGAGTTTTCAACCTGCATGGTGGTGTGGGCCCTTGCACGATCTTGCTGACATTGTTGCTTGTGTGGTGGTGGTGTTTTCACGATCTTGTTTCTGAGTGTACGCATAAGCAGCAGGAGGAGAGAGGTGCTACGCACGCAAGTGCACTCACACAGTTACTTGCTGGTAGTCGGTATGTTGTTGCTAGATATAATATTAATTAAATTGTAGGCTGCCTTTGTCGTGTCCGTGACAGCCTGAGACTACCCCTTAGCGTCAGTTCACACAGAGACGAGACACGACGATCCGCGGCATTTCGAGCTGCACCGGGCATAGCGCGGCGCCGCTCTTGCAATGGAACGTGTATCTTCTTGGGTTGTGAATAAGTTGCGTTTCGGTGTGATCAGAAGTAAGGTACGTTTAGCCGTTACCGTTAAAGAAGCGTTTGAAAATTCGCAGAGACACGACCCGCGACGTCACGTTTGTCACCATATTTCTATATTACAAATTTGTACCTTAATAATGGAAAAAGCGAGACGCGTCATGTAACATGTTTTTCACCTATAGAATATTATGCTATTTCCACAAAAAATCCTGCGGCGCATCCGTGTATGTTAGGCTGGGATATGATCCGGAATCCGGAACGCCGGAGAACATTCAGAGCACTGAAGATAGAATCTCTGGGCTGATACAATATGTATATGAAAATCGAACATGACAACTCGACACTTGACTTAGCGCAGAGTTTATTTTCAGTAATCTGAATTTTCCCGGGCCCGCCTAGTCATTACCAGCCTAAAGGCGCTTAGACATTGAACGATATAAAAATAAAGCAAAATTAAACAGCGATCCCTCAACAAAAGTTAATGAGCCGAAAAAACGCTTACTAAATACTGAACAGTGAACATTTATCATATTATAAAACTTCCAATTAAATGTCGAATTGAATAAATCAAAATTTCCATCGCCCTAAATCGCGGCTAAATCGGCAATCAAGACGAATGAATCGGCGATTCAAATGGAGCCCTCAATGTATCTATTCAAAGGAGCGCTTTCACGCGTTACCATAGCAACCCCGACATACAATAATTAATCACATTGAATCGTACATAATTGTCGCTGAATGTATTTGTTAGGCTAGGTTATGTGTACACTATTAGATTAAATAATATTAGTAGAACTCTCTCAAAAAGACAATTCGCTCTCCAATCTCCATACAAGTTTGGGCCAAAACTAAAAGTGCCAGCCACAATTAATAAACTTGTGTTAAAAAATGATAATTTTGACCACCAACCATGGACGGACCTATAAATTACCATGTCGAGGCAAAAATTGTCAACGCTTAAACTGCCCTACTTTTAGGGTCGTTTGGGGCAGTCGAGGTTTGACATATTTTGCTTTCCGCAGTTTAATGAGTCCGCTTAAAATTGAAAAAAACTTCTGAAAACATGATGGTGTAACTTTTTCTTATATGAAGATTTTTCTGTCAAATGTAAGTACAACTCATAGGCCATCCTTAGTTATGAAATAATTTGCCAACAGCTGCCAACATTGTCAGTACCTAGTTGATATACACGAGGTCCGAGGTCGCTGTTTGGTATATTTGCATTTTGCTAAATTCGTACATCAGTTATACAAGACAAAAGAGATAAAAGATACATATAATATGATTATTTAATAATATGGAAATAAAAGATAATGTGTTGCTTTACAACTAAAGAAACAACATTTAATGCTAATATTTCACAATTTAAATAATATTTTATACAAATAATTCATAAGAAATTAAATATAAGTCTCATTCCCTTGACAGTTGACATTCATTGTCAAGTCGAAAAAACAATGAGGTTACATATATAAAAAGAAATTACAAAATTTTAAGTGACCCACGAAATGACAAGCAGTGAGCGAGCTGATGATGATGAAATATAGCTGGAACACTATATTTCTATCATGACAGCTTTCAAACAAAAAAACTAGATGAAATTCGGTTCATCCGTTTGCGCGCCACGATGCCACACATACACACACCTCCGTTTTCGACTTCGGGGGTTAAAAAGCCTAAGAGTCCCATCAGATGACACTAGGACTAGATCATCACTTTTTACAGCCATTACAAATTATGTGAAACATGAACGAGTGTCACATAAAAATCATCAAAAGCCGCTCCGGTCCATAATATATCCTCAGTAGGTTCACAGACCCCGCTGGCCGCGCTCCGAGCGCCGCGCCGCGCCGTATCGCTTTCTTGTAGGTATCGCCTGATACTAAGTGACCGACCGCCGCCCATCACGACATCACAGGAGTCCCAGCTATTACAAGTTGCGGGTCTTTCAGGCTGGGACTATACTGTCCGAAATCCGTACGGCCGGGGAAAATTTAGAGCACTGCAAATAAAACTCTGCGCTAATACAATAAAGTCAGATTTTTTTTCAGCCTATGAGGGACACCTGTTTATATAAGCCAAAAAACGCAACTGCTGTTTGGTTTTCAAGTTTTTACTCGGGACAAACAAACTAAATTAGTTATTTGATATTTTTCTGACGAACAAGCGAGTTTCAGCACAGCTCAAAATTTTATTGTATGGGATATTGCGCGCGTTGTGTGTCCTAAGTACTTTTATTAGCCCTAGATACATCCATTGATCGCCCGATTTATAGGACAGCGCTTGACCCGGAACGGCGCGGGCGGGACGTTTTAAATTATACCTAAAATATAATTTTGGCTCTCTTACCATGGATCTGTTACAACTGACAGCATATATTTTTTTATTTTACACTAGCCGACCCGTGCCCACTTCGTTGGGCGTCAAATATTTTTTGATAATGATGATGAGGATAAAAAGTACCCTAAGTTACTCCTTATAACATCAGCTATCTGACAGTGAAAGTCCCGTGAAAATCGGTCCAGCCGATTCAGAGATTAGCCGGAACAAACAAACAGATAGACGGACAGACAAATTTTTTAAAAATAGAATGTTTACTGTAGATAGGTACCGTATATACTTACATATGCATTAAGTGAAAAGCTGTAAATTTAAAATTACAAACAGACACTTCAATTTTATTTAAATGTATGTATAGATTACAAGTTTCGACCACGATGGATTTTCCGCCAAATAATATGGGCTAAGACTCAAGACAGCATGTCCATACTCCATCCAGTATCGATGTAATTAGTCAAAAAAATCAATACAAGAACTAGATTCGATTTCCTTCAGCCTTGAAACAGTATTTGCCTGTAACTATGTCATTTCCCCGTTCGACGGCTGCCAATCCGCATGCGCGCGCGCACTATTTAAAACATATGGGCCAACTTAGTGGGCCGAGCTGGTAATTTTAGTTCGGTTAATCCCAGTGGCGTTGCGACATGTAACGTAATGTTAATGAACTCCACTAAACAAGAGAATAGAGCACTGTGATATTTATTTTAAGGGCTACGCGTTATGCAGAAAACTAGGTATTTCGTACTAATCATTTCTAAACTGTTTTGTATGTTCACTTGAGTAAAATAAATGTTTAGCAGTTCGTATTTGATTGACGTCTTATACTTTCTTTCTTATTAATCGTCAGGGAATAGTTTATTTCCGAATAATGTAATTCTGCTGAAAGTTAAATTTCCTTGACTGTACTTCACATTTTAAATCGAGTATCTTCTCAATGAAATATTTAACACGAAAGGTAAATGTCAAATTTCGCGAGTTACCCCGTACCCGTGGTGGTGGTCAGGTACTCCAGTTCACTCGAGAGTCAAGTTAGAGTCGAGATATCTCGGAGTCCAGTTTAAATGTCAATAGCTCCACCGTTAGTCGCCGTTTAATATTACTCGAGAATTCAGATTGAAAATATAATCGGCGCCATCTCCGCCAGGGCTGTGGATAAAAGGCACGTTAAAACTCGAAGAGTAACCAGGGAGAACAAAAAAAACAGTTTACTTTAGAAACCCGGTTTATAGTTTAATTCGGCAGAAAAAGCTAAACAAATATTTTCTAGTTTAAAACTGGGTTTTAGAAATTCATATTTCGATTTTTGATTTAATAACATTTGCGGTATTAGCACCAGGCGTCACACAGGAAAGAAGCGGCGCGCACTTTTTAAAGACAGCGATTAAAAAATTGAACTTATTCGTTACACAAAAGATACACGTTTCATTGTGTACTAAATAAAATTCAATTTTTTAATCGCTGTCTTTAAAAATTGCGCGCCGCGTCGCCGTTCGGTGTGAGTTGATCCTAAAACTTTGCTAATAAAAACTAAAACAGTAACAACCAATATCATATTAACGCCTTTAATGAGTCTCATGTGCATGTCAGTCATCTCGTTCGCTTGCCCGGCTCGCTCGCTGCGCTCGTCACGACACACATGACACATACGAGGAGACCTTGTCCCCGTGTCCGCTTTACGCAAACTCCACCGAAATACATCACTAAACTGTCATGTTAAAGAATAACCGACTTGTGTTGTTCAGAAAAAAAACATTGAAGATGGACATGGTTTCAAAGGAATTTGACACAATCAAAAAGCAGGTTCCGGCTAAACTTGCTTAGTGGCAGTTTTAAGAGAATTGTGCGAAAGGAGGAGTATGATATGTGGCATAGTTAAAGATGAGGAGGAAGGTATGCACTAAGCCACAAATATGCACTAAAAGAAATAATGCTTAGAAATACATAAATCAATAAAAATAACAACAACTCAAAATACCTCAGATTACTAACAATTTCGTTAAACGTTGCCGTTCGTCTATCTGTCACAAGTCGCACCATTTACATTTTTGTAATTTTTGCTATCTAAGTGGCAAAAGAACTCTTAAGATAAACCTTTAAAATTATATTAATTACTAGCTGACCCGGCAAAGGTTTTTTGCCATTATATGTATTTTTTTTATTTCCTACATTATATAAAAATAATTTAAAAAATCGAATAAATAATAATAAATCATTAGGGGTGTGTACCCTTATTATTAAGGGGTAGAAAAATAGATGACGAATAATCGATATGTAAAAAATCATAAGAATCGGTCAAGCCGTTTCGGAGGAGTGTCACCCGAACACTACGAGGGCTGCATTAAAAGTATCGGGAATGGAATATTTCCACTGTTCCTGTCATATTAAAATCTTTTTAATTTAAAACTCCTTGGTTTTAAAAATCTAATACCGTTTATTTATTTAAAAAAAGATCCTCGGTCTTGTCACAAGGTCTTGTCAAACCAGTTTAGTCGTTGAGAAAATGGAATTGACTCGAGAAAATTCTAGAGCGATGATTTATTATGACTTTCGAAGTGGTTTAACACAAAAAAAGTGTGTTGACCGGATGATTTCTGCATTTGGTGATGAAGCCCCATCCAAAACCACAATTTATCGCTGGTTTGCTGAATTTCATCGTGGACGTGTTAAGCTCAGTGATGATCCCCGTCAAGGTCGTCCAAAAACTGCAGTCACCCAAGAAAACGTTGATGCTGTGCGTAAGCTGATTGAGGAAGATCGACATGTGACATACCGCGAAATTCAGGCAACTTTAGACATTGGCATCAGTCAAATACAAATAATCTTGCACGAACAATTAGGAGTAAAAAAGTTGTTTTCCCGATGGATACCGCATTTGCTCTGTGAAGAGCAAAAAGCGGCTCGCGTTATTTGGTACGTCAGAACTCTCGAAAGTTTCCACGCAGGATCCTCAAATGCTGTATACAACATCGTATCAGGTGACGAATCCTGGATATACGCGTACGAACCCGAAACAAAAAACCAGTCACGAGTTCTCACACCGCGCACAGAACAAAAGAGTTTTTAGAGCAAGAAATCATAGAATTATTAGACCATCCGCCGTACAGCCCCGACCTAAGCCCTAATGATTTCTATACTTTCCCTAAAATAAAGAATAAATTGCGTGGTCAGAGATTTTCATCACCTGAAGAAGCTGTGGGCGCCTACAAAACGGCCATTTTGGAGACCCCAACTTCCGAATGGAATGGTTGCTTCAATGATTGGTTTCATCGTATGGAAAAATGTGTCAAATTTCGCGAAGAATACTTCGAAAAGCAATAAATACATTTTTAAATAGTAATGTTGTGTCACTTCCTTGATTCCCGAAATTTTCAGTCCTGCCCTCGTAGAACATTATACATAACACGAGAATTTTATACATAAGATTATGGGCCACAGGCGACGTCTAGTAGAACTTAAAGTGTAGTGTTTGTTTTCGATCTTTTTGATTCTTTTTCATGACGGCCACAATAAAACGTCTCCAGAATCATAACAACTGAGGCGCGTCGTATTTGGCTATTTCGAGATACAAACAAAGGCAGTGAACTTAAATTATTTCGGGCGTGGCTCATGGAGTCACTGTGTATCTTATAGGTATACATAACTTCCCCGGTTGTGATTAGTGATTAGTGTGAGTCGGTAATACCTCAATAGTCTCTAAGCTCTGAGGTGTAACACGTCGGCAAGTGCCTAGGGCAAGGGTTCCTAAAGATGGGACTATATGGTCCGGAATCCGGCGGACCCGGAAAAAATCAGAGCACTGAAAATGAACTCGGCGCTAATACAATAGAGTTGAAAATCGAAGCGTCGAGTGTCGAGCTGTCATAATGACATTGACATTTGACTCGATACTCATGTGTTCGATTTCCAACTCTATTGTATTGCGAAAAGTTCCAATTTTACTGCTCTGAATTATCACCGGCGTGGCGTTCCGGATTCTAGTATGTCGGGAGATAGTCCCAGCCTTAGTTTTGGAGCCATAGCACACGGCGTATTTTAAACGCGCCGAGGACGCAGAGATGAGAGATTTTAATAAATTTCTATATGCGACAATCAGTGGGGTTAGCAGGAACAGTTGACACTTACGCATTCGTAACGTTATCGGAAGATGACGTGTTTAAAATCGGTCTTAAAGATAACGGAACACCAACCAAATACATTTTATTTTAAGGAACCCATATCGAATGATAACAAATCAACACTGCTGGTGCTGCAGTGTGATGTGTATATGTGCATACTCCGGGCCGAATTCTGGATAACTAGTAACTACCTACCTACTTACATGAATGTAGGCCCTACCGTCCCCCCCTTCGTCCCACAGCTTACAACTAACAGCTAATCCTTACTAATATTGTAAATGTGAATGTGAGTTTGTTTATTTGGTTTTTACGTCTTTACATAAAAACTACCAAACCGGTCATCATGAGATTTGGCTCAGATATAGAGTAGACCACGGGGACATAAGCCACATTTTATCGCGGGAAAATATACGGCTCCCGTGGGATACTGTATTTACGCGGCTCATAATTTTTCCGGAACCCCGATGACTATTCTACGGAACCCACTTTAAGAATCCCTGGCCTAGGGAACAAACTGTAAGTAACTTTACAAGTTTTCAGAAACTGTTTTACTGGAAATATACGTAGGTACTTAACATTTAATTATTCGCTTTGGGCATAGCAAAACGCATATCTAGTATCTACTATCTAGATTCTAGGTTATGTGTGTGCATATCGTGTTTAGCATTCATAACAAAATCTAAACATTATGGTTACTACTAGACAACCAACGTCAAAGTATTAAAATTTAAATCACGTGAAAATGATACTTGTCCTATTGGCAAATCTGCGGTCGACGAACTTCCTTGTATTTAGCGACCCCACCCGGCGAAAATAACGACCGATAGTTATTTTTATGGAAGACCGGCAAACGAGCTGAAAAATTAATCACTCGATTAACGCCAGCGAAGTTACAAATTCGCTGGGAATCTTTTAAGCCCTCACACCTTGGGCATTCGATAACCTCTGTGGCTTGACGACCTCTGTGGCTCAGTGGTTGAGCGCGTCAGTGCTCAAGCCGGAGGTCGCGGATTCGAATCCCGCCAAAGGAACAAAAAAGTTTTCTATGTTCCTGGGTCATGTATGTGTATTAAATATGTGTAAAATTTAATAAAATAAAAAAAATATGAAAGTACAAAATTATATAAAATATTTCCGTTGTCTAGTACGTACCCGTAACACAAGTTCTTCGAGAACTTACCACGGGACCAGATTGACGTGGTGTGGAAGCGTCCATAGATATTATTACGTACCACACAAACTAGACAAAGCACAACTAAAGCGTTATTTTAAGTCGTTTTTCTGCGAGGCCGTAGTTATGCCGAAGCAGGGCCCTTCCACGGGAAAAAACATTGAAATATCAAAATCATATTTGTGACCAAATTGCTCAATTATTATTATCACAAAGGACGCTTTACTGCCTCCGACGAAAGAGTATTCGTTTAAATATAAAAGTCGATGGATCAATCTTTGAAACCGTTCACTAGATTTGGATTAACTTTTGAATGGAAGCCAATTTCTTTAAGAAAATTATTTTCGGTTTTGGGTATTAACAGCCTCGCGTTCTAAAGAAGGTCAATGTTATGGGAAGAAAATATCAGATAAGAACTAAAACATTTCAAAGATGAGTAATTCAATATTTTTAATTTTATAATGTCTCACATCATATACATGCTTTACATAAATAATTATGTAAAGCATGGCGGCTACAGCGGCTAAAGTGTGGCGGCACTAACTCGACAATCTTGACACACTTGTCAGTAATAATAATAAATATTCATTTTAGTCTTTTTAAAAGTCATATAACTCAAAGTTGCTAGCGTGGTGGATACAGCCTTTAGCGGAAATTAAATATATCACTCAACACTCAATAACAGTTGTTTGAATAAATTAACAGTGACTGTGACAAAATGTTAAAGGACTACATACGAGTACGATACATCAACTTGTCATAATTAGTCGTAATTTGTCTCAGTCCCTATCTTTTTCTAAGCAACGTAAACATTGCAGATTGTGCGACACAGTCGGATATCGCAAAAAATACATTTTCCCGGAAACCCGCGGAAATAAACATCTTCAATTTCCCGCGCTCTGACGTCACAAGACGGCGTCAAGAACGTTCTAGAACAAAACCACAAATAATATTAGTCCGGAGTCCGGACACATTTTATGTTCGCATCATAGTTATAATTACACAGGCCTGCATAAAATTTTAGATTTGAGAGTTCTGGACAGTCGCTGAATCGCATCTTGTAAATCTAAAGGCCTTCACAGACGAGAGGCCGATCGTTTCAGTTAGAACTGACGTCAGTTCGGCCTGAACGGATTCGAGCACATACACGGAGAAAATCGCATCCGACCGAACTAAGGTCCTTAGATTAGTAACGCCTAGATAGTCTTCAAACAAACGCATCATACAAACTGAAGCAAGCAACAGATAGATGTAGGCGTAAGCATTACATACCGACGCGCACACAAACAAAACTTTAAAGTTGTGGAGTATGTGCTCTTAAAATTGGAATTATTGTATTTGTTTTTCTTAATATCGTGAGATGTAAAAATATGACTTATATTTCATTTTAAACCATTTAAACACAATTTGTGAACTCTATTTATATTAAACTGATATTAAGGAACATATTAAGGATTATCTTAATACGGGCAATACTTTAAACAATTACAATTGATAATTAAAAACAGAAAATATTATAAAACTTTGTCTTAGTTGCAAATATTAGTTAGCCATGAAAATTTAGAAATAAATTTATTTTTACTAGTAACACTTTCACAATTCACAATAGGGCAGCAAGATGGAGACATATTATGATTTTATTTTAAAATGTTTGAAATATTTGACTTAATACAAGTAAAATTGTTCGGACATAACATTTCATACTTACATATGAAATGTTATGTCCGAAGCTTTTTTAATTCTTTTCCGATGCATCGTGACACCCAATAACGACACAAACCGTCATAATGTTTTCGAAGTCGAAGATGTATGCACTAGCGCTTGACCTTGACAACTGACGGGTCTTTCGAACAAACTGAGCCGATATGGCTCAAAAGGATTTACTTTTCACGCGCGTACGCGGTTTCTAGGCGTTTTAATCTAAGGTTCGGCCTGAACGGATTCGAGCACATACACGGGAAATTGCCGCGAGCTTCGGTCGTATTTTTAAGGTTCCGTAATACTTAAGGAACCCTTATAATTTCACTCTGCCCGTCCGTCTGTTTGTCCGCCGCTCTCCTAGCTTCTGTAATTACTTTATGACAATAACTTTTGTAGTAATTCAAAGAAAACCTATTGTGCGTTGATAGTTTCAAAACCCTACTTAGACATGTCGTGACATGCTCTTGGTCAGTTTAGGCTATTATTCTATTTATTAATTGTATTTTGCTGCAATTGTAATCACGCTATCGACGAAACCGAATTATTGTCAAACATTTTTATAACGCTTTTATTAGTTTCAAGCAAACATCCTGTATGTTTGCTTGCTTGCTTGTTTGTAACCGACTCCTTTGGGCTCGATTTTGTCCTACTTTGAACGATCAGATTTAATTCAAACTTTGCACACCATCAAAGACCGATGACAATGCAATAATTCGATTAAAATATCCTATTATCCTGATTAAATTCGCCAGGAATCATCAATTTCTTTCCGCATCCTTTGCATGAGAGTAAGAGAGATAGAACTAGTGCGCGAACTACGCATGCGTGCAGTTTCAGGCTTACTCTTTGGCAAATCGTACTAAAAAGCAAAAAATAAATTATAGTTTAAAAAAAACACGCTTTTATAGAAAATCTAACTAAAAAATAAAAAATTTAATTTAATTTTGGATTAAGAATAGTGTAAATGAAAATAAATGTTTATTATTGTAAAAAAGCGTGGGATGCATTTTTATTGGCAGATATGAGAAGGATCTTCACTTTGATATCTTAAAAATCACTTTAAACGAAATCTGACCGTTTGAAGTGGATGAAAATCAAATCCACTGGAGTCGGCTACATGCAAACAAACGTACAGGTGAAGACACTGCGACAGACGGACGAATACGTCCGTCTGTCGCCAGGCTGTATCTTAACCTTATTATACCATGATAGCTCGACAGTTAAAATTTTCACAAATGTATGATGTAGGTATTTCTATTGCCGTTTTATCAACAAATACTAAAAACAAAGTTAAATAAAATTTTGAGGCTCACATACAACAAACGTGATTTTTTCATTTTGTACGGAACTCATCTTGCCGACTCGCACTTGACCGGTTTTATTTTCAGTTCAGTGCAATTTTATTGCCGTTCAGTCCATCCGTACAGGTCAGATTTAATGTTGCCAACTTAGTTGTTTTACAAAGTTTTACTACTAAATTATGTATTTTACTCCCTCCTTAGTAGGAATTTAATTGTTAGTAGTGGTTTTGTAGAAAATAGCTAGACAGTAATCATAATATACAAAGTGGCCTGCTTCTATGTGCTATTATGACACCTTACGAGGGCGGCACTGAAAATTTCGAGAATCAAGGAAGTGACACAACATTACTATTTAAAAATGTATTTATTGCTTTTCGAAGTATTCTCCGCGAAATTTGACAACTTTTTCCATACGATGGAACCAATCATTGAAGCAACCATTCCATTCGGAAGTTGGGGTCTCCAAAATGGCCGTTTTGTAGGCGTCCACAGCTTCTTCAGGTGATGAAAATCTCTGACCACGCAATTTATTCTTTATTTTAGGGAAAGTATAGAAATCATTAGGGCTTAGGTCGGGACTGTACGGCGGATGGTCTAATAATTCTATGATTTCTTGCTCTAAAAACTCTTTTGTTCTGTGCGCGGTGTGAGAACTCGCATTGTCGTGATGGAGGATGATGCGGCGGTTGCAGTTCTCTTTACGGAGTTCAGAAACGACCTGTGACAAACAAATGTTAGCATACCATTCTGCATTAACCGTTCTTTGTCCCTCAAGAGGAATAGTCGCAACATGGCCGGTTTTGGAGACAAACGTGGCCACCATTTTTTTTGCAACACTCCGTGAACGAACAATTTTTATTGGCTTTAACTCATTTTCGAACATCCAAACTCGTGACTGGTTTTTTGTTTCGGGTTCGTACGCGTATATCCAGGATTCGTCACCTGATACGATGTTGTATACCTACAGCATTTGAGGATCCTGCGTGGAATCTTTCGAGAGTTCTGACGCACCAAGTAACGCGAGCCGCTTTTTGCTCTTCACAGGGCAAATGCGGTATCCATCGGGAAAACAACTTTTTTACACCTAATTGTTCATGCAAGATTATTTGTATTTGACTCATGCCAATGTCTAAAGTTGCCTGAATTTCGCGGTATGTCACATGTCGATCTTCCTCAATCAGCTTACGCACAGCATCAACGTTTTCTTGGGTGACTGCAGTTTTTGGACGACCTTGACGGGGATCATCACTGAGCTTGACACGTCCACGTTGAAATTCAGCAAACCAGCGATAAATTGTGGTTTTGGATGAGGCTTCATCACCAAATGCAGAAATCATCCGGTCAACACACTGTTTTTGTGTTAAACCACTTCGAAAGTCATAATAAATCATCGCTCTAGAATTTTCTCGAGTCAATTCCATTTTCTCAACGACTAAACAAGTTTGACAAGACCTTGTGACAAGACCGAGAATCTTTTTTTTTTTTAAATAAATAAACGGTATTCGATTTTTAAAACCAAGGAGTTATAAATTAAAAAGATTTTAATATGACAGGAACAGTGGAAATATTCTATTCCCGATACTTTTAGTGCAGCCTATGTATCATAATAGCACATAGTAGCACGCTTCCGTAAGTCGCTTAAAACTACCGATTTAATTTCTATTTACATAATATTTCCTACCATATTTTTTTAAATTTAATGGTTAAATATTAAAACTGAAAATGTATGTATGTTTGTAAACACAAAATCCCTAAAGAAACTTTTAGGGATTCCTAAGTTTAGTACCTTTTTTATAGTTATCGGTACTCATTTAGTAGTTTTTAATAGAAAACGACGCGAGTTTAGTAGTTTCGCAAAAACAGAGCTGGCAACACTGGAACAAATCGCTTCAGTCTTTACTTTACCGACTGAAGGACTTTGTATCCATGGTCATGAATAAATTTAAAAAAAAAATCGATTCAGTCTATCCGGCCGACTGATGCGATCTCAAAATTGCACACAGACGATACGATTTTGCGTCCGTTCAGGCCGAACTGAAGGAAAACCGGACCGTGTATGGGGCCACTAAGACACTCTTCAACGTTCCAATAAGTAAGCCGTTGCGGTAAAATTTTACTCCTTATTTTTCTTGGAACCAGAGGGCTTTAGGTGGAAAGCTTTAATTGTGAATAAAATGTAATAATAACCAGAAACATTTTTCTTTCAGTATTCTTCCAAGAAAGTATATTCACTCCTGGTTATTTGCATCTGTCTCGCAGTATAAAGTAAGCAGCAACAAAACTTCCGAATAAGCTATTTGACACTTATTACGCCTTTGTGAAACAGTACCTTATAATAACTTTCTTATGATTAGGGCTGGGACTATACATATGATCCGGAATCCGTAAGACCGGGGAAAATTCAGAGCACTGACAATAGAGATGGAAGTGTCGAGTGTCGAGTCAAACGTCAATGTTATAAATGACAGGTCGACACTCGACATTTCGACTTTTAACTCGAACCGCCGGATTCCGGATCATAACATCAGATCATAAACTCTATCGCTGTCTCCGTTAGCCGAAATGACAAGGACAGCATGTGACTTAAGCGTCACTTAAGGGATTGTGCTCTGGATGGAGCTGAAAATTGGAGTTCTTTGAAACCTTTTTTTTTCAGTAATATTGAAAAATCACAAAAATGTGCATTATATTTAGCCGAGGACTGTCTTTTTATAAATTGAAAAAAAAAATGCTGTTCACCCTTTTTTTTAAGTTAAAACCTTTTTTCTTATGTCACACGAGTGTGAAAATTATTTCAGTATTTTAAGTAAGACAAGACTCGGGGAAAGGTCGTTTTAGTTTTTGAAAATTTTGTTCAAATATTTTTTATTCGATTTCAATACTCTCCGGTCAGCGCGATACGCCCTTGTAGCCTATAAAATTAGTATGGGACTTGACGCTCAAGGTCACTGGCGTTATACACAGCCTTAATGTATGTGTTCCAGTATTCGGCCGTTTGTTATGTAAAGGGCAAGCGTCACTGCCTTCATAGTTAACCCATTATACCAGTCTTTCCCAAAGTGGGCGATAATGCGCCCTTGTGATGCGCCACTGGAAGCCTAGAGGGGGACGGTAAAGTGCCCAGAAAAAATTGGGGGCGGGGCGCTAATTTGATTTAAGGGGGTGATTTGTAAGTTCAGCTACTTTATATTTTAAAATTCACTGAAATTAAAATCCTCCTACCCTACAACTTCCATTTATTACATTATATTTATATCCTTTTTTATGGTATAAATATAAACTAAAAATATGTATGTGGCCGGGGGGCTCGTTATCGTGAGGAGTGAAAAATTAAAGAAAAACTTATTTTTATCTTCTTTTATTATTTTTTTTTATATCGTCCGCCATCTTCTCCCTATATATCTCCCTTCCTCTCATACTTCCCTTTCACTCACATTATAGCTGCGTTCGTGTTGCTGTGTGTTTTAAATTAAAATCAATCCTACATGTATACTTATAAAATATTTATTTATCTCTTAGTATGTATAGTTTTTGGGCACTGTGGATCCTAAATTGTAACTATTTTATATTAAAATGTAATGTAAAATTACGTTTGTTGCTGTTTGTTGCCAAAAACAAAGAAAAAAAAAATACCTATGTTATTTTTAATGCGTTCACAACGCTATTTTAGTAATAGGTATCAAACACTGAAAAGTATTCGTGTTTTCAAGTGTCGCAGGTGAAGTCCCATCCGAGGACACGTATTAAAAATAGGCATATCTATTGTTGCGGCCAAGCTGAGCACTTGCCGAACGCGGGATCTTTTATGTACCTGATCTAGTAAAAATATGTTCCTTTGTGGCGAGAGTGCCGACGCATCTTTTCCTCGACCTTCGAGGTGGAGGAGTTCGGGCCAACGGGTGTCGTCTACCGGAGGTTCCGGGGGGAGATTCCGGAACGAAGCGTGCATCACGTCGCCGACAACACGTAATAAAGTGTCGTATAAGTTTGTATAATAATATTAGTCAGTAAGGTATTTATAATATGGGCGTATGCCGCCCGAAATAAACGTTATTTAATTAATTAATTAATTTAAATATTATTGCTCTCTGTGGTAAGAAAAGTCTCGTATAGAATATAGGTTTAGTTAAACTCCGGGCGAGACTAATATGTTATTGAGATATTAAAAGTGAAAAAAATGGGGGGCGCTACAAAATAATTGAAGCTCAATTCTCGTATTTAAAGTAGATTTTCATTTTACTTTGATTGTATTACAAAGGAAGCGACTTGTTATCGAAAACTGACTTTGTGAAGTTTGGACCAATCGGGACGCGTTTGACACTGGTTTAACGTTTACGAGAATACCGGTTTGGCAGTTTTAGCGTGTCGGGACTTGATTGTGATTGTATTATTGCAGGTTTTGTTTAGCAGTATTGACCCTCAGATTTTCAGAGTGGGCGTTGGGCGGAATAAGTTTGGGAACCTCCGCATTATACAATCGATGAATAAGCTACGTTACTACGTCAGCCACAAATTGGATCGGGTACTCCGCGAGGAGGGGTAACGCTTTTCAACACTGAACTCCGTTACGCGGTACGCCAGAATACTGAATGAGGTTAGATTTATAATAATTATTAACGTCGATACAAAACTAGCTAGAGGTCGCCTAGTGGTCGAACTTTACATTTTGCCGCGATAAAAAGGAGCCTATGTCCTTCCTCGTGGTCTATTCTATATCTGTGCCAAATTTTTATCAGTCGGTCCAGCAGTTGCGGAGCGATTTCAATGAAAAAAAAAACCATTCCTTTTTATAATATTAAGAATATAAGAAAGATTAAGAATAGAATAAATGAGATAATATTGTAGTTTTGTTTGGTTGGGGTTGACGGGTAAACTTCTAAAACTTCGGAACATATGACGTCATGGTTCCCATTACCTAAACGCAGGCGGAGCGGCGCGGCGGGCAAAAGCTAGGAAGTTTACCTAATCCTTATTATAAAACTTATGTACCTGCTGAAGATATGCGATTAACATTATAAGGACACAAGCTTTTGTCTGCGGCTCCGCGCGCGTAAATACAGTATCCCACAGGAACACTGTACTTTTACGGAATAAAAAGTATCCTATGTTTTAATCCAGAGCTTAAACTACTGCCATACCCAATTTCATAAAAAATAGTTTAGTAGTTTTTGCCTGAAAGAATTTCATCCATCCATTCTCACAAACTTTCACATTTACAATAGGCATTTTGCCTTTTAATTGTTTTTTTCGTCTATTCGATGTTAGACAACACGTTAATAAACAATCCAGAACCCATTTTCGTTTAACTTAAAAATAACGAAGCTACATACAGTTTAAATTTACAATATGAAAGAGAGCGATATATCGTCCTGTGACGAGTTGCACCCGTCATACATTTGTCATTACAAAATGTATGGCAGTAGCAACTTGTGACGTAAAAAATCGTTTTGCGAGAAAGAGATAGTTATTACAATATTTTTTATTTGCTTATAATTTTTAATCGACTCAATCTAAATACCTATTTCGTTTAGATTTATGTATCTTTAATAAACAATTTTAAAATTTATTATATAAAAATGTGATATTCCACACTGGGCAACATCCCTATTATAGTACCTAGTGGGATGCAAACAGCAAAGGTCTGTTAGCAACTTGTGGAACATTGAGGGATACGGAGCCTAATTGGTCCCTCAGTTCCGACCCGCGCCGTACTCGACGGCACTCAACGAGGTTCAGTTGCTAGTCGCCATCAGATCCGGTGTAGGTACCACATTTCGATCTTATAACTACGACAATAAAGTTTAAAAGTGATACACCAGGTATGTTGTCGACCGTACGGTTAGAACTTTACTACTCCCGTGTGCTGCTACATTTTATTTCAACCTAGCTTTTGCGCGCGACTTCGTCTGCGTGGACCCGAGCCCCATGTGGAACGTATTTAAAAAAAAATGCTTTCTTAACGGATGTCTACATCATAAGAACTATCTGCTTTGTCTAATTTCAGCACAATTCGTCCTGTGGTTGATATTTCACCGTACATCCTTTGGACCCCCCATTTCACCCCTTTAGGCAAAGAATTATTGGTGCAGATTTAAAGAATTTCCATGCAAACTTTCAACCCCTATTTCACCCCTTTAAAGGTGGAATTTTTCAAATATCTTCTTAGAGTGCGTTTTTAAATTACTTTACTAGTTGACATCAGTGGCGTGCACAGGATTATGACACTGGGTATGCGGCGAATTACTCGGTCACAAAAACTTTTTCGTTTAATAGATTTTTAGCATAGCTACAGCCAAGCGACGGATCTCTAAGTCGAAACCATGCCAACAGAGCAAGTCTTAGATATATTACTATTTATGTACATCTTCCACGGCAACGCATACAAAACAGCGATCGATCGTCGCGGCGGAAGAAATTCTAATAAGTAAAATAATAAGCATATTTTAAAATATTATAACTACTCACCAGTCAGTCAGCTTCAATTTTCACATATTCAAGGTTCCGGTTACTTGAGATTACTATATCCCGATGTAAATAATATGCAAGGAAAACAATATAATTTAATCGTGTGTACACAACCACACAGCCTAGTCAGTTATACGTTTTATAACTTTTAACATGAAATTTTCGAGTTACATTATTTTTTTGCTGGTTTAATTGTTGTAACTCGGGTACACACCTACCTTTAGACAGAATTTGAATCTTTTTACTGAATGACAATTGTGAGAACTTGTTATTTTTAATTTTTAATAAACACACATTTTCAACACAAACCTCACAATCAAATAACATTTAAAAAAAAATCAACAAACGCACTTGTAAAAGCAAATCACTACAATTATTATAGAAACTCAGTTATAAACTGTTAAATGTACACACTTTCAAATGTTAAAATGAAAAATCTTTTAAGAAAACTATAAATAAACTGGAGCGATTAAATTGTAAACAATGCTTATCACATGAAATATGCAATATGGCCCCCGCGAAACACAAAACGTTTCTTCTATTTAAACAAATAAAACCTTACTAAACAAAAATGCATAATGTGCATACGTGATTTATTAGATTTCCGTCTATTATTTTTACTCGGATTATAGGCAACGAATAATTTCCGACAAGCCAGTTCGGCGGTTTTCGGAAGCGATCGGATAGCCGAGAGCCATCGCCTGTCGCGGGATTTGCCGCTATATAATCATGTCGACATTCATGGATGTGTGCGTTTGCGAAGTATGAAAATTACACACACATGCGATGATTTTTCCTGCAGGACTTACCGGCATGAGTTGCTATTTATAAAATATTAGGCGTTTTTAAGTTATCATATTTTTTAAATTAATTTATTTACTATTAATTAAAGTCATCTAAAACGTACGAACGTTTTATTAAAATATCTGTGAATGACAAGTAAAGCACTGCATTTCTGCCTACAAAGAGCGCACGCCCCTGGTTGACATTGTAAATTAAAACTACTGTCCAAATTTCAAGTTTCTACCATCAGCGGTTACTGCTGTGCGAGCGTCTATACGTCAGTCAGTTAGTGGGGACATCTTTTATGGTCAGCTTCTCTTCTCTTCCTCCTGATCTACATTTTCAACCATAGCTGGTTTACCAACCTACTCGATTTTATAGACAAAAAATGAAAACCGACTTCCAAAGATAAAATTTAAGACTATAGTTTTCTCATGGATGCCAGTGTCAGAACTGGACCAAATTGAAAGGGGACACCACACAGGAAGCACCAGCTGACAAATAAAAAGAGTTATCAAAATCGGTAAAAAAAATACAGTGGATTTGAGAACCTCCTCCTTTTTGAAGTCGGTTAAAAAGCGACATTATATAAATAAGGTTCTCTGACAACTGCTACATTATGGATGTATTTGGCCGCTACGGCTACTTTAATCTAAATGATTTAAACAATACAAGAGATCTAAGTGTTTTGTGCAATTATTAACCACAACAATCAATGAGGGTTTTTAAGTTCGTTACATTTAACAACTGTTTGACTCGACATGGACCCGACTTATACAACGCGCCGCCTGGTGGCAGAAAAGGTGTCGAAATTTTTTATTAACAGTTTTCGATACCAGACGGCGCTTTGTGCAAGTCGGGTCCGCCCCCTAGTGGTTAGGTCGGCCCCCTAGCGGCAAAAAAAATCGAATAGCCTCATTCTGACCGGACCTTAAGCTATATAATACTCTACATCCACATTCTACACGCGCTACACTAAAGCTCATTTCAGACTACACTATACTATTGTGCTATATAGTATAGCAAAGAAGGATCTAATGTTATACCTACTATATAGCATGGCGTTCACATTACGCGATATTATCGCAAGCATTTATAGTGTATAGCAAGCTCAGTATGGTTGTGTCACTCGTTTCGCTTGCGGGACGGCCGGGGGTGAGCGAGGAGGAAGAGGGCGGCGCGCGATATAGCACAGCATGAACTCAGCGTATCGCACTATTTTAATGCGTACAGTAAGCCAATAATATATAGTAGAGTACAGCGTGAACGTGTCCAAAACAATGTATGGTGCGCGATATTGTTGCTATGAGCTATATATTAGGTCCTTACATATGAAATTGGCGTTTTGTCGTACTGGCCACATTGATCTCAAATATATCTTCTTTGGTTAATTAATTCCAATTTCAAATTTATACACCACTATTTACTCATGCATTTGTGTTTCGAAAACCGTAATTCATTTGTTTTTTGCTCTTTTGGTTTTTTCTCCGCGTCACTCTGTTTACAAAATGGAAAAGTTATAATAGAAAACTCGTAGTAGTGAAACGGAACGTTTCTGTAAATAAATAGTTCATGACATTAAAAAGTTATTTATGTCAAAACGTCAAACGGAACGTAACACCGCCATTTTACTACTACGGACTATAGCAACAGCTTACAAATAGTAGTAGTATGACGTCACAGCACAGATAATCTATCAACCAACATGGGCGAATAGTGTTTTCGGCGGTTTTTAACATATATTTTTAAAATTATTTTTTTTTTAGGTTTTTAGGTTTCAAAATAATGTAAATTTTTTTTTGTGTAATGAAATAAATATGAAGCGTTTAGTACATAAATAAAGACAAGGTCAAGGAGCCTATTGTACATATTCATCGAAAGGCGTTTTTTTCGAGCTACTATAACTATTAGAGCGCCATTTTCCTCCTATTATAAAAGTTCAAGGTGGTGATTAAACAGACTTAATGTAAAATAACGCTCTGGTCGTTAGTGTCGCCATAAATTAACTCTACACTCTACAGTACCGACTTTCAGTAAATTGTTAATCGAGCGGCTAGCCAAACTAACATTAGGTATTATTAGAATTTGTTGAGAGAGATTTTCTTGACTAGGATGTTGAAATATTATAAAAGACTAGACGTTTACTTCGTCCACGCAAAATGCAATATCGCGGGAACCCTACATTTTGCTGCTATAAAAAGTAGCATATGTGTTAATCCAGAGTCTTAACTACTGGCATACCAAATTTCATAAAAATCCGTTAATAGTTACGGCGTAAAATGGTAACAAACGTGCATACATCGATACATACAAACTTTCACGCATAAAATATTAGTAATGATAAGGATTTGAAGAAAACACATTGTATTTATTTACTGTGTTAGAAGTAATCTATGTATTTTGAAGCTTTGACCTTTCAGCCTTAGAGAAAAACAGCGCAAAATAAAATAAAGCGTTGTGTAGGTTAAGTTAGAGAACGGCATGCCAGTTAATGTAACTCCGCTGTTGTTGAGGCAGACCATGGGCACGTCTTACCGGTTTAGGTCTCATTGCATGTACTAGGTTTAACTTAAAATAAATTGGAGAGGATTCTAAGAAACTCAGCAACATAAATAACCCAGATATGACGTGACACGACGGGCAGTAATAGCACATGTAAACAATTAGCTTTGTCTAAAAGCACAGACCACTATTTATATAAAACGTCTGCAAATTGGCCTAGATTTGAGCCGTTGTTGCTATTGCATAGTAATAAAGGTACGTTAGTTATATATTATATTCTTTGCTGAAGGTGTTATTTTCAAAAACACATAGGTTTTTTGTGGTTTAAGATCACAGACTAGTTTAATACTTATTGATTTAAGAGTTTTTTTTTACCATCCTACTATCTTACTAAGTACTATTTAAATTTTAAATAAATGTGAAAGTTAGTGAGGATGGATGGATGGGTGTATGGATGTTTGTTACTCTTTCACGCAAAAATGGTAGTAATTTAGGCTCTGGATTAAAACATAGGCTTCTTTTTATCCCGAAAAAGTACAGTGTTCCCGTGGAATACTATATTTACGCGGGCGGAGCCGCAGGAAAATGCTAGTATTTAAAAATAAAATATTGATGTAATCTACTGCTAGGGAACAACGGCTGGCCGCTGGAAGTCGGCTGCTAGAGACAGGTTTGAGACAGGTATGAGACTGAGACCGGAAGAAACAAAATCTATTAACTTATGTAAGTTCTATTCATTGATATCCTAAAGCTTCTCAAGATTCAGTGAAATATTTTCGTTTGTTATTGAAGACAAAATAGTTAATCGCCTAGGTCAAAATGTACTTACATATTTTTAACCCTCGTATCAAAAAGAGGGGTGTTACAAGTTGACGTGTCCGTCTGTCTGTGTGCCTGTCCGTGGCATCGTTGCTCCCAAACAGAGGAATCGATTTGATCTAGTTTTTTTGTTTAAAAGCTAACATGATCGAGAGTTTTCTTAGCTATTCATCATCATTACTCGCTCAGTGCTTGACAATTTGGGGATTACTTACATTTTTTAAATTCAATTACGGATTCTTCGGGCACATGATTCGCTGCTTGCGTAAAGACGATTAGGCTGAAAAATAATTATAATTGTCATACTCAAAGTAAAAAATCATCTGACTGACTCCACTAAACGCTAACTCGATATATCGCGAAATATAAAGAAATAATATTTTTTTCGAGTAAGATAGGTAATTATTTTTCTGCCTAAACGTCTTCACATGAGCAGTAAATCACGTGCCCGAAATATCCGTAAGTAATTGATTTCTCTAGACCTTATAATATAATGTAACAATCGAAAAAACTATTCTTTGTTTAAAAAAGTTAGGGGTCATAACTTTTAACTAAGTATTTCTCATTGATTAAAATCGAATCGGGTCAATTACAGTTCGCTAATTAGTACTAAAACATCACGGTTAGTATTAACTTTGATGTTAGGAACAGACCTTGCGCTGTCCCCGTGTTCTCGTATTTGGATTTGAGTTTAGCTGCAGTGGCCCGCGCGTTCGACCTCACGTCCGGCCGAGTCATATCCGAGCGGACGCTCGACCGAAAGTCCGACGTCCGGGACGAGAACGAGAGGGTCGTGGAGAAGTTGGTGGAGAACGAGGACGTGAGGCCGAGGCCGAGCGTGGTGCGGTAGCGGCGCCGGTACATGACTGCTCGCAGCGGGGGCTCTCGCGGGACTGGCGACTGGCAGCTGCGCGAGCGCACCCCGGAACCGCGATTTATTACGGGACCACCAGACGAACTGACGCACGACGCCTGTCACTCGTACAGTTTTATATTTAAATTGCTGCGATACATACATTAGGATAAAAAACTAAATTTATTGCCTCCGAGATACATTTAGAAATCCGTGTTAAGGCGCCTACAGACGAGAGGCCGATCGATTCAGTTAGAACTGACGTCAGTTCGGCCTGAAAGGATACGAGCACATAAACGGAAAAAATCGCATCCGACCGAACTGACGTCAGTACGGCCCCTAGATTAATAACGCCTAGATAGTTTTCAAACAAACGCATCGTAAAAAGTGAGGCAAGTAACAGATAGATGTAGGCGTTAGCATTACATATCGACACTCACACAAACAAAACTGTAAAGTTGTGGAGTGTGTACTCTTAAAATTTTAATTATTGTATTTGTTTTTCTTAATATCCTGAGATGTAAAAATATATCTTATATTTCATTTTAAACTATCTAAACACAATTTGTGAACTTTATTTATATTAAACTGATATTAAGGAATATATTAAGGATTATCTTAATACTGGCAGAACTTTAAATTGATAGTTAAAAAAATCATAAAATATTATAAAACTTTGTCAACTATTAGTTAGCCATAAAAATTTTGAAATACTTAAATTTATTTTTACTAGTAACACTTTCACAATTCACAATAGGGCAGCAAGATGGCGATATAATATGATTTTATTTTAAAATGTTTTAAATATTTGACTTCAATACAAGTCAAATTGTTCGGACATAACATTTCATACTAGTATGAAATGTTATGTCCGAAGCTTTTTTAATTCTTATCCAATGTATTGTAACACCCAATAACGAATCAAACCTTCATAATGTTTTTAATAGTCGGGGATATATGCACTAGCGCTTGACCTTGACAACTGACAGGTCGTTCGAACAAACTGAGCCGATATGGCTCAGTATGATTTACTTCATTCTATAGGCGTTTTAATCTAAGGTTCGGCCTGAACGGATTCGAGCACATACACGGAAAATTGCCGCGAGCTTCGGTCGTGTTTTAGGGTTCCGTAATACTTAAGGAACCCTTATAATTTCACTCTGCCCGTCCGTCTTTCTGTTTGTCCGCCGCTCTCCTAGCTTCTGTAAGAACTTTAGTAGTAATTCAAAGAAAGCCTATTGCGCGTTGATAGTGACGGGACCCTCCTTAAACATGTCGTGACATGCTCTTGGTCAGTTTGGGCTATTATTTTATTTATTAATTGTATTTTGCTGCAATTGTAATCACGCTATCGACGAAACAGAATTATTGTGTCATACATTTTTCTCTTTGTTTTATAGTAATAGTCTTTAGATTTTATCAACCATAGTGGCTCTAAAGATTTAAATACTTCAATGAACTTTAATAAATACTCTTGCCGACTCGCACTTGACCGGTTTTATTCTACGCTCGAATTTTATTACCGTTCAGTCCATCCGTACAGGTCAGAAATAATGTTGCCAACTTATTTGTTTTACAAAGTTTTACTACTAAATGTATTTTATTCTCTCATTAGTAGGAATTTAGTTGGTAGTAGTGGTTTTGTAGAAAATAGCTATACAGTAATCATAATATACAAAATGGCCTGCTTCTATGTGCTATTATGTCCCCTTATCATAATAGCACATAGTAGCACGCTTCCGTAAGTCGCTTAAAACTACCGATTTAATTTCTATATACGTAATATTTCCTACTATATTTTTTAATTTAACGGTTAAATATTAAAACTAAAAATGTATGTATGTTTGTAAACACAAAATCCCTAAAAAAACTTTTAGGGATTCCTAAGTTTAGTAGCTTTTTTATAGTTATCGGTACTCTTTTAGTAGTTTTTAGTAGAAAATGCGAGTTTAGTAGTTTCGCAAAAACAGAGTTGGCAACACTGGAGCGAATCGTTTCAGTTCATACGGCCGACTGATGCGATCTCGAAATTGCACACAGACGATACGATTTTGCATCCGTTCAGGCCGAACTAAAGGAAAACCGGACCGTGTATGGGACCCCTTAGACTTTTATCCCATTGACATTAAAAATATAACTATCAGCCAATCAAATTTGCCATAAAATTCAATTCATCAAAATAATTTAAGACTGAAAACTATATTAAAAGTAATATTATTAATATATGTTAATATTAAGGTATTTAATGTTTAAATACCTTAAGTAAGTAAAATAATCATTTTACTTACTTAAGGTATTTAAACATTAAACAACATAAGATTTCGGTTACTATTTGCAGCATCTTTTTGGTGTTCCGTAGGTTCTGATGATGCATGTTCGATGCCTAGTTATGGTGTGTACCAATTATTTATACTCTCTCAATTTACCCTATGGTTGTCATGGTTGTCACAGTCTTCTGTGTCAAAGTCTGTATTGTTTTGGAAGCTTCTATGATACGGAAGTATTATAATATTATTTACCCTGTGTCTGTGGTAGAAAGTGCTTAAGTTAATGTGCAATACATTCGTCATTTGCAATCGTAGCTTGTTGCAACTTAGTCACCAATATATCGCTCATTCACAAGAAGCACGTCATATCTCAAAAAACAGTGATTTTGAGTTAAATATACAAAACTAATGAGAATTTTTTACTTTATTAGCTGTATTAATGACATAACTCTAAACCGTCAAATTAAAAATAGTAAGAGACTTTGTGTCATTCTATATCGATCTCGCTCGCGCGCATCTCTTTTTTCAACACCGTCTCTTTTTAGTTGCCACGAGGTTGTAGAAGTGCACACACGTACTAGTTCAGTGAAAAAGCGTCATATTTCGATTTACGACATTCTTCTACAAAAATGTAAGTATAATGTGAGATACTAATTAATGAAATAAGGACACATAATTAAATGTGATATTGTTTAATAAAAACTATTCAATTATAATGTAGGTCTTATTTGTTGTTGTGTCATTATTGATTTAAATATAAATTAATTGCAAATGAATCATTTTAACTTGATACGTTATAAACAATAAGTGAAAGAACACAACTTTTTCGCAAAAATACATTCTTAATGCTAAAACACGATGATGTATGTATGAATATTTTATGTTATGACATTATTGCTTATTATTATTTAGTTTTAGACGGAGGGACGTTATCTAACAGAGGGAGGAAAATATTGGCCCTAGTTGTTCCCAGTGATGAAAAGAATAAAACGCCAGTCGCTTTAATGGACGGAATAGGTAAGTGTTTCTTTATTTTGAATGTATAATATTTTTAATTACTTTTATTCGTGGATTAATGGCTTCAATTTTCTGTTTAGCTAATAACGAGGGTAGTAACACTTTAAATTGTGAAAATCAATCTACGGCAACTCCAAGATCAAGATCAAGCTCCTCTAGTTCCTCAAGTAGCTCTTCCTCCACAAATAGCTCCTCTTCTTCATCATACAAAGAAGGTACATATTTATTATTTCTTAGGTGAACAATATCTCTTTTGTATATTTATTTATTGTATATTTTGTATTTTTTAAGTTTAATATTTGCTAAATTATGGGTGATTCTATTTTTTCTTATTTTACAGACAGTGATGACTCCGTTATAGATCCTCTTTACCAACCAGAATGCCTTATACAAGCAGCATCGCCAACAAGTTATTCAATTGATGATGAAAGGGAAAAAAATACACAGACAGAAGAATTATCCTATTCTGGCGCTAGTTTACATTACAGAGATTAAAAGAGGTAGAAAACGCATACGCAACGAAAGTGGTTGGAAGAAAAATATCGTTAAAAGACTCAAGAATACCCGAAAATCTTATGAGAGTACAGCGACAAAAAAAGTTGTACCTGAACGTAAAATGCAGAAACCTTGCAATGAAAAATGTGGACTGCGCTGCAGCACAAAATTTACAGAAATGGATAGGAAAATGTTATTTGATGAGTATTGGCAGATAGGAGATGTAGAGAAACATTGGAATTACATGTCAAATTGTATAACTGTCATTAAACCTAAATATCGATACGTTAGAGAAGGTGGCAATAGAAATAAGAGAGATTACAACAATGCATTCTTTTTGACTTTCGGTAGCGAAAGGGTAAGAGTATGCAAGCTTTTTTTTAAGAACACCCTCGGAATCACTGATCGTCCGATACGCACTGTGGTTCAAACGAAATAAAGTTGCAGGCACTATTTTGGCAGGCGATAACAGGAGAAAACACTCTAACCATCCAAAAGTTGATGAATCAATTCGATCAGCCATAAAAACGCACATAGAATCAATACCAAAAATCGAATCGCATTATACTCGAGCGAATACATCAAAAGTATTCATAGACGGTAGCAGAACAATTGCTGAAATACATAAGGACTATGTAAACATATCCAAATCCCAGGATTTACCTTACGGAAATTATATGTTGTTTTATAAGATCTTTACAGAAGAGTATAACATTTCCTTCTTTAAACCTAAAAAAGATCTCTGTGACACCTGTGCCATATATGAAAATTGTGAAAACGAAGATAAAGAAAATAGAAAAGAAGCTTATGAGTCGCATTTGATAGAAAAAGATATATGCCAAGAAGAAAAAGCCAAAGATAAGGAGAACAATAATGTGATTGCTGCTGTGTATGACCTGCAGGCGGTATTTCAATGCCCAAAGGGTGATACATCCCTATTCTACTACGTGAGTAAGCTTAATGTATTTAACTTTACAATATTTGAGCTAAAATCTAAAAAAGTCGACTGTTATATTTGGGACGAGGCTACTGGGAATAGAGGTGTTAACGATTTGGGGACCTGCGTTTTTGAATACATAAAACAGCTTTAAAACCTCGCATAAAACCTAGCATAAAACCTCGACTGGGAACGACATAGAAATTATTTTTTACTCAGAGAATTGCGTCGGGCAACAAAAAAACAAAATGATGTTATCAATGTACTTATTTGCCATGCAATGTTTCCCAGATACTAAGGCGGGTCAATAAGTCCGTGACTTTTTGAATTTCTAACCTCCTTACTGAAAAAGCAACACTACTCCTGTCAACAGGCATCTGTCAGTTGACTCCTATCAAAATTTGAACTTGCTGCGTCAGTTAGTTTGTGTTTTACAGCTATCTTTCTATCAGATCAGACTATCCAGTAACTTAAGGAAACAATGGAAAAAAGTGAATTTCGTGTGCTTATTAAGCATTATTTTTTTCGAAAAAAAACCATTACCGAGACCAAGGCTAAGCTTGATAAATACTATGGGGACTCTGCACCATCGATTTCAATGGTAAAAAAGTGGTTTACTGAATTTCGTTGTGGCCTTACAAGCACTGAAGATGCCGAACGTCCTGGATGCCCAGTTGAGGTCTCTACACCCGAAACAATCAAAAAAATTCACGATATGGTGTTCGCCGACCGAAGATTGAAAGTGCAAGAGATTGTGGAAGCCATAGGCATCTCGCATGGCTCAGTGGTTTCAATTTTGAATAATCACTTGGGCATGAGAAAGCTTTCCGCAAGATGGGTGCCGCGTTTGCTCACAGTCGACCACAAACGCAATCGTGTAACAACTTCACAGGAAGGTTTGGCGTTGTTTAATCACAATATGGAGGAGTTTTTTAACCGTGGACGAAACATGGATCCATCACAATGCACCAGAGACCAAACAACAGTCAAAACAGTGTGTTTCTAAGGGTGAATCGGCGCCAAAGAAGGCCAAGGTGGGTTTGTCAGCCAATAAAGTTATGGCGACTGTTTTTTGGGATGCACGTGGGATAATCCACATTGACTATCTTCAAAAGGGAAGAACAATTAATGGGGAATATTATGCCAACTTATTGGACCGCTTCAATGAGGATTTGAAAAAAAACCGACCTCATTTGGCCAAGAAAAAAGTTCTTTTTCACTAAGACAATGCAAGGGTGCACACATGTGCAGTTGCCATGGCAAAAATCCATGAATTGGGCTATGAATTGCTCCCACATCCACCCTATTCTCAAGATTTGGCTCCGAGTGACTACTTCTTGTTCCCAAACCTGAAAAAATGGCTCGGTGGAAAAAGATTTGACTCCAATGATGAAGTCATCTCGCAAACAAAGGCCTATTTTGAGGACCTCGACAAATCATATTTTTGGAAGGGATAAAAAAATTGGAGAAGCGTTGGACAAAGTGTATAGAGCTCAAGGGGGACTACGTTGAAAAATAAAATGATTTATTTATCAAAAAATCTGTGTTTTATTCCAAAAGTCACGGACTTATTGACCCGCCCTCGTAATATTAAGACTCATAAGTGTTTAATTAAGGGGCACACTCAGAATGAAGGTGACTCAGCTCACTCTCTAATACAGGGGTTCCCAACCAGTGGTCCCCAGAAGCTAAAATATGGTCCGCTAGTGATTTTAAATTTGGCGGGCGGTAACGACTTAGCGGTCACCGTGCAGTGAGTGAGAAGGCGCGGGTGGTGTGGGCGACACTCGGGGCCGGCCGCCGCGAAGGCAAGAGAATGTCTGCGATCTCGTGTAAGGAATCACCTACGTTTTGAGCTGTCGTTTGTTATGTTTGAGGTTCAGTAATAGTATTTAGTATTACTTATTTGTGCGAGGAAGTGAATCATATAGTACTGACCATTGTTTTTAATTACTGTTTATCTTGAATTTGTTTCTAAATAATAGAGGTAAGTGAATATTTTGTTTTGATAAAGACTTTTCGAAGGTAGATATTAAAATAGATCGTTTTCGGTTCGTCATTAATTAAATTTTTTTCAATGCGTCTATTTCTGTTTATATATTTTGGCGGGATCATACCTATGGCAAAATAAAATATTGTTAAATGGTAATGGTAATAAGCAATAATGTGTTAACCCTCAAGAACTTTGTTTTGAGAAAATGGCGTCTTAAGTTTTCAAACCAATTCTTGTAACATTTGTTTAAAAAAAACATGCATCAACTACATATTACTCGGTTTACCTAATAAAAAAGAATAATGGATTAGAAATAGATTGATATTACAAAAATAAAATAATCTAGAATATTCTTAAAAAAATGAGATTATTATTTTGATTGGTGGTCATTATTTTAAGTGAAACTAATATAAAGCGTGTAAAAAGAAATATTTTTATTTAAGCTTTCGCGATCATATAATAGGTACATACCTAAATTTACGCTTTTATTACCCGGCTGCCAAAGCAAGAGTAATTTTATTTGTGTGTAAAAATTTCGTTTTCGTGATAAACTTACTTACTCATAAAACTTACGGACTTAGCTTTGAGTAACAATATTAGTCCTAGGGTAGCCAAACTCGTAAAGAAGATGCAACCTCAGAAATCACATTAAAACAAGTTTATGTCACATAACAACAAAACAGAAGTTTATCCAAAAAATATTATTATTTGTTTTTATGTAACTAGCTTTTGAATTTTTAATTAAAGTTTCGGTTTGATTATTTCACTTTATTTTAATTATCCCTTCACAGAGGTCCCTGCTAACAAGAATTACATAAAAGTGGTCCCTGATCAAGAAAAGGTTGGGAACCCCTGCTCTAATAGAACGTCAAATTAAAAAACAAGTTCGAGGCGGTCCTATGTATACTCATGAGGCGTTCATCAGTGCAGTTAAAACTGCTAGATCTAAGCCGGAGCCCCTTAAGGTTAATACGATGTCGTATCAAGACTTTCTAGACTGGAAGGATGTGTGTTTACAAATGGGATTTAATATAACAAAAGATGAAAATGGAGATCCTGTCAAATTTACTGACATCAAGGTTGTTAGACTAGAAAGGGATCATCCACGTGATATTTTTTTTAAAACATCCTACACACAGAAAGATTTCAAGAAAGCACAAGTAATAAAAAAGAAAAGAAGTACTACTATAGAAGTTAAAAATGCATACAATAACCGTCCAGGATTATGTAAAAAGAAGAAGGATGGTTTACTAGGATTATTAAATAAAAGAGCCATACCAAGTTTTTATGCTCCTTTTTATAATTCTTTATAATTTTGTTTATACCTAGCCGTTGTTCATGTAAAGTTAAATTTGGTTTGATAATTTTTTTTTAAAAGTTATTACTTTAGATAGTTTTTCGTTTCTTTACATAAAAGAATAGTATAAATATGCTTAATAATAACTAATGCATACTGCATAGGAAATACTATAAATATAAATGTGATTGAAATATTATGAGACTGATTCAGCCGTTGATTTTTTGTCGAAGTTTATAGTTTTTAAGCCAAAGACTGATGTTCAATTTTAATTGTTTTCATAACATAACAGCAAATAAATAAAACCTTTATTTTCTAGTGTCACATTTTATTTTAATTTTAAAATTATCTAAGTATTTACTATCAATAATGGCACAAGATGGATAATTTTAAAAAAGTATGATTTTTTTTCTAAAACAATGACACACTTAGTAGCTATTAACACATAACTTAAAAAATATAGTAAAATTTAATACATTTTAATCAGAAATAACACTTTTCCAATATAACTAGTATATGCCGAATAAATTTAACATAGTTATACATTCTCGAAATGTATAGATATTTTTTAATTTAAATTACAAACTTTAAAACCTTGATTCCCGAAAGTTATTCATTTTTAGTTGTGACGACCTTCTTGTGAATAAGCGATATGCGGAGGCAGACAATCGACGGACACCAACTTTTTACTCTCCCATATGACTCGTGTTATTTAAACTCTATGAATCTTTTTTTTTTCATTTATTTATAGCCCCTCCTAGATTATGTGAATCATATATAATATCTTATACTTTAAACGAGACGATCTTGTTTATATATAATCGAAATCTCGGCTACAATTATTACCATGAAATTTAGTATGCTGGGAGTTTTGGGAAAGAAAAATCGATCTTGCTAGGTCTTATCTCTCGGCTCTCGACTCGGAGGTCGTGGGTGCGATTCCCGCATTCGAACAACAAAAAATTTTGTTTCCAAGTTTGTTTAGGACAATGCAGGCTTATCACCTGATTGTCTAACAAGAAAGATGATCCATGCGTCGGATGGGCATGTAAAAAGTCGGACCTGCGCCTGATCTCTCGCCAGTCGTGTCGGTTATCCGTCCCACTGGGTTACGCGAGTAAAGGAAGAGAGAGTGCTCTTGTGTACTGCGCACACACTTGGGGACTATAAAATTACGCCTCGGTAACTGGCCTGGTTTCAATGAAACCGGCCACCGTCACCGAAATCGGTGTGGAGAGTTGTATTATATCCCATAAAAACTGGTCATTTTTAAGCAATGTGTTTTTTTCTTTCGTCGTGCAACAATATATCAATAATTTTAACTCTTACGTCAGTCTGCTTGGCAGCTTGGTATGCGTACCTATGTACAACGCGGTCACATTAACTTGACGCATGGGCTTGATGACGTCATTTTGGCGGTACGGTGTACGGTGTACGGTACGGTACACAAGTACGGTGCGAAAACAAAAGCATGTAAGTAAAAATCAAAATACGTTTGATTTTAGAGCATAGATTTTATTTGTTAATCTTGCAACACGTTGCATCATGTATTAATTTAATGAATGTTATTATAAATTTCAAATTATTTTATAGATAGTATACAGTATTTTAATTTTAACGTTATTTAATTTTTTAATTATTCTCAATTTACTATACGGGTGGTATCTGAAATAAAAAATATTTATTTATTTATTTAAAAATATTTAATCACAATTGGTACGATATCATTATCACTGACTTCTTCTTCGCTTTGGCTGTCGGATGACTCATAAATAAATAAATAGTCCAAAAGTAACAAAAATAACAATAACAATAGTCCAAACTTAACAAAACAATGACGAAAGCTTAACAAAATGTCCAAAAACTGCAACAGAAAACTACCGAAAATATCGACGCGTGTATCTGTAACAGAGATGCTGACCATACTGACGTTTACCGGGCGAGCTAAGGGAACGCGGGGGGAAGCGGGCAGGGCTTTGCATTCCAGCGATGCGTCAAGTTAATGTGACCGTGTTATATAATGTTTTGCGTTTTTGGAAATTTGGAATGTGGTGGGTTCGAATCGATATTATAAAGAAAGCTGTCAAAGTCTGTGAAAGTGTTAAGATCGCACTCCTCAATTTAATTAGTTTTCGTGTGGAAAAACAAAAGTTACAAGATAAATTATTGTGCAACTTGTTAAACAATATTAGTTGAATAAGTGATAGTGTTATTTACGCGTAAAACAGTGGATTTTTGCTTAAAAACTGCAAAGAAATACGTGTTTGACACATAACCAGTGGAGAAATAATTATTAAGTACCCTCAACTTTATCACTTTTTGATACTGATAAATTACATTTGAAGAATCGACACTGACACCTGTCAAATATAGTGATACCAGTTTCTAAAAAAAAAACGAATACTCAAAAATTGAATTCCCAGAACAGTTTGAACTCAAATCAAATTAAATGTGCCAAGTGTAGTAAACCACCAAACGAGAAAAAAACCGCTACTTGTGACTCCTGCAAACTACTACTATGTAGTGACTGGTCACGGCTTGTCGACTACGGAAATCCGCGTTCTTTAACTGAAAACTGTTGCTCGCATGATGACTTTTCTTTGAAACAACTGTAAGTCTGTAATGTCTCAATTACCGAAGATATTAAAAAAGCTGAATCATCTCACGGAAGAAGTCCAGCAACTTCGATTACGTCAAAGTATGCTTGCGACTGAATCAGCTATTCAGGAGATGACTGAGCGAGCCAACAGGTCCAACAACATTATTATGTATGGTGTACCAGAGTCATCCAGTGACGTAGTTGAGCAGAGAAGAGAACATGATAAAAAAGAGTGTTCTACTATCATAAGTACCATCTAAAGATGTAAACTGTAATGATATTAAGGTGTTTCGTCTTGGCGCCCCTAAATCCGGTGCGAGTGCCAGGCCGCGTCCATTGAAAGTTGTTTTACGTAGCAAAAACGAAGCAATTTATATTCTTCGCAATAAAAACAAGCTTAAGCAACCTAAGAATATAGTATCTGACCTGACTCCTCTACAAAGAGAATATTTGAAATACTTAAGAGAAGACTTAAACAAGCGCATTAGTGAAGGAGAAAATGATATAATTATAAAATATGTCCGTGGACACCCAGCTATTGTAAAAATGGAAAAACAAAAAAAAAACTAACTTCAAATTACTCACACTTAATACCTACGCCAAAAAGAAAAACAAACTATGGAATCGCAGGGGACAATTTGAACAAATCATTCTCAACGGCTCTCACCACAATCACAATACTTTACACAAACATACAATCATTGCCCTCTAAAATGGACCTCTTAACTGCTAGAGTAAATTCTCTAAGACCTTCCCTTATTGTAATCACCGAAACATGGCTTAAACCAAATATACCTGACTCAATAATAAAAATACCTGGTTACGATATATTCAGAGATGATCGCATTGATAAACGCAGTGGTGGAGTTGCAATATATGTCTCGAATAACATTGATTACAATATGACGACAAGATTAAACACCAGATACTTCAAGAAGCATGAAAATTCAGAATGCCTATGTCTAGACATAAAGATTAGAAAAAACATGTTTTCATTATGTGGTGTATATAGAGAATATGACTCCACAATAGATCATGACAACAATTTACTTGATCAGTTACACTGTGCATCATGTGACAGCACCGTGGCCATAATAGCAGACTTTAACTATGGTGGAGTCAAGTGGCCCCTTGAAGACAGCGGGTTCACAACACCAAAGGAGAGCAACTTCATTCAGTGGTACAAGAATACCAATCTCACACAATTAATAGATAAGCCCACTAGGTTTAGGCAAGGCAATCAACCATCAATTTTAGATCTTATCCTTACAAATGATGATTCGCTTATAGCTTCTATTGACCACCAGGCCCCTATTGGAAAGAGTGACCACAACTGCCTATTAGCAACCATACAGCTGCAAGTACAAAGAAACAAAGACTCAGGAATCAAATCCAGGCTAAATTTCAACAAAGTAGACTATATGAAAATCAATGAAAAATTCCACACTACCATACCACTTGAAAACATGAAGGCAATAAATTGCGTTAATAACCAATATGCCAGTTCCTAAATGCCTTAAAAGAAGCAATAAATCTTTACGTACCACGGATAAGAATTACCAAATCTACTAAAAACAAACCGTGGGTAACCAAAGACATGAGAGACCTTATTAACTATAAATTAGCGCTATGGAACAAATACAAATTGACAGGACTTGATAAGCACTATAAAGATTACAGAAGAATAAACAACCGTTTAACAAGTCAAAGCAAAAATGCCCGTATGCTTTATGAACAAAAAATTCTTCATGCCGTACATAAAAGTTTTATTCCTATTTAAGGCAACAAGTGACATCAAAGGTTAGCATACCTACCATACTACTCAACAGACAAGGCCAAAATGTAACTCAGCCTTACGAAATTGCCAAAGCGTTCGCGGAACAGTTTTCCGGTGTTTTCCAAAGTTTATTTTTTTTATTTTTTTATTAAATAAGGGGGCAAACGAGCAAACGGGTCACCTGATGGTAAGCAACTACCGTCGCCCATGGACACTCGCAACATCAGAAGAGCTGCAGGTGCGTTGCCGGCCTTTTAAGAGGGAATACGCTCTCTTCTTGAAGGTTTGCAGGTCGTATAGGTCCGGAAATACTGCTGGTGACAGTTCGTTCCAGAGTTTTACAGTGCGCGGCAGAAAGTTACGCGAAAAGCGCACGGTGGAAGACTGCCACTCATCAAGGTGATGAGGATGGTATGTTTTTCGCGTGGGACGATGGCGAAAAGTTGCAGGTGGTATGATTCCGAACAATTCCTCAGAGCACTCCCCGTGATACAACCGATAGAGGATGCAGAGTGAAGCTACATCTCGGCGTAATTCCAAGGGGTCCAAGCTGTTTGAAACACTATGGCACTCAACAACTCGAGCGGCCCTTCGTTGGATACGATCCAGAGGAAGCAGTTGGTATTTTGGCGCCCCTGCCCAGAGATGAGAACAATATTCCATATGAGGCCGAACCTGCGCCTTGTAGAGTTGTAGGCGTTGGTCCGGACTGAAGTACTGTCTCGCTCTGTTAAGAACACCAAGCTTCTTCGAGCCTAATTTGGCCTTACCCTCTAGATGATATCGGAACTGGACTTCGCTCGATATGTTGACGCCAAGTATCTCAATGCTAGGGGAGATGGTTAAAGATGTGCCCTCGAAACGAGGATATACGACCATTGGTGACTTTTTAGTGGTGAACGCGCAGACTTGTGTCTTGGCGGGGTTGAATTGGACTAAGTTACGTCTACCCCATTCAGAGACTTTCTCCAATGAATTCTCTATTTTAGACACAAGTTCGTTTCGACTCTCAATGACATTTAGCCGAGAAATATTGGGGGAGCCGGTATATACAGCATCACCTGTACTATCATCCGCATAGCAATGAATGCCGTTGGTCTGTAACATGTCATTGATATGCAGTATGAATAGGGTAGGCGATAGCACACAGCCCTGAGGGACACCAGCATCAACAGACTGAGTTTCCGAGCATTCGCCGTCAACTACGACCTTTATGCTTCTATCTGCTAAGAAACTAGTGACCCACTTACATAATTTCTCGGGCAGCCCGTATGATGGAAGCTTTGATAGGAGCGCTTTATGCCAAACCCGATCAAAGGCCTTCGCAATGTCCAAACTAACAGCCAATGCCTCTCCCTTCGACTCAATTGCCTGAGCCCAACGATGAGTTAGGTACGCCAAGAGATCACCAGCCGAGCGACCCTTACGGAACCCGTATTTTTGTCGCTTAGTAATCCCTGGCCGTCCAAGTATCGAAGAAGCTAGCTATTGATAATGGATTCCATTATCTTCGAGAAGAGAGAGGTTATAGCGATTGGTCTGTAGTTGGAAGGATTTGAGCGATCACCTTTTTTGGGGATCGGGTGCACCAAAGCTGTCTTCCAAGAAGCCGGGACGATGCCAGAAGAGTAGGAGAACCGAAATAGACGCGTCAAGACCGGAGCCAACTCTGGAGCACACTTTTTCAACACAATAGGAGGGATTCCGTCAAGCCCACTCGACTTTTGGATTTCAAGGGAACGGAGGGCTTTTCGCACTGAGCGCTGATGAAACCGAATATCCGACATGATGCTCGTGCATCGCGGTATGGTCGGCGGTTTCTGCCCCCCGTCATCCAGGGTCGAGTTTGACGCAAAGAGCTTGCCCAGAAGATCGGCTTTGTCCTTTGCGTCCTGGGCCAACGATCCATTTCCTACGTGTAGGGATGGTAGGGTTGGCTTGCAGAAATTTCCTTCAATAGCTTTGGCCAGAGACCAGAATGCACGGGTTCCCGAGGGGAGGCGCTCAAGTCTCTTACCAATTCTATTGACGTGCTGTTTCTTTGCCCGAGTGATCTCTTTCTTGAGGGACCTAGAGGCAAGGTTGTACTCCTTTTTATATGTGCTGGTATTTAAATCCTGAGCAGACACTGCATTGGCCCAGGATTGGTAAGCCTCCTGCTTCCGGCGAGAAGCTTTTTTGGGGGATGAACTAAACCAGGGACGAAATCTGCCGCCAGTTGGCACTACAGAGGACGGAATGAAAAGTTCCATCCCTTGCATCACCACATCGGCAACAGAGTTGGCAGTGTTGTCGGGATCATCCGGCGAGAAGCACACGTTCACCCAAGGATAGGATGCAAAAAACGACCGCATCCTATCCCAGTCTGCCGACTTGTAGTGCCACACACGACGGTATTTAACAGCACGCTGTCGTAACACCGTCGTAAGTGGCACAGAACTCCTAACAAGGCAGTGATCCGATGTACCAAGTGTTGCGATTACGGATATTTGGTAGCCGTCAGAATTTGAAGTCAGCAGAAGGTCCAACAAGGAAGGATTCTGACCATCCACATCTGGGATTCGCGTAGGCGTAGTGACCAGTTGTGTCAAGTCGTTCGCAAGGGCAAAATTGCAGACAGATCTCCCCGCATAATCAGTTTTACTGGAGTTGAGCCAGTCGGCGTGGTGGACATTAAAGTCGCCAAGTATTATGATCTCTGCGGATGGGATCTGCCGCTGCACAAAATCTGAAGCAGCTTGCAGGTGTTCCAAGAGTCGGTCCGTCTCGGGGTCACCACTATGGGACCTATATAGGCACGCATAGACGCGAGGGTGGTCGTCGCAATCTATGCGGAGCCATAACGTTGACAGGTCCCTGTCCTCAAGATTGCTGAGGCGGCGAGAGCTGATATCATCTCTGACATACACACACACTCCAGCTTTGGGCAGAAAGGAGTGCTCGAGAGAATAACCTGGGTGGGAAAGGTATGATGTGTCACTCGGAGATGATATCTGCGTCTCGGTTAAAAAGAGCAAAGCCGGCTTTGCCGTCTCAAGGTGGTAATGGACGGCATTAAGGTTGGAGTGTAATCCCCTGATATTACAAAAGTCCATGTTTAATATCGAGGGGGGTGCCTTTGTGCGTTTGCTCTTGCCCCGAGCAGATTGGAGCGCAGTTTTGCCCTCCCCAGAATACGAGGGGCAGCCCGGACGTCCACGTTCAGTTCCAGGGGTTCCTGAGCATGGACGACCAGAGAGGGATTCTCCAACGCAGTTGGTACCCTCCTGGGGTAACAAATTGCTTTTCAACTGCGGCATTTCTAGGGGGGTAGGGGATTGGGCCTCCGGTAAACTCACTCACTCGGCGAAACACAGCGCAAGCGCTGTTTCACGCCGGTTTTCTGTGAGCCCGTGGTATTTCTCCGGTCGAGCCGGCCCATTCGTGCCGAAGCATGGCTCTCCCACATGTGAGCCAGGATACCAGTTACCTACCTTAGACCTTACACCTAGAATTGAAGACTCTATTGGGGAAATACACTTCACTGAATACAAGATTAGCCAAACAATAAAAGAATTCAAATCAGATTCTTCACCGGGACCAGATGACGTTCCCGTAACAATATTAAAAAATTGCGACATTTCCGAACACCTGGCAACAATAATGCAGATGTCCTATGACACCGGAACGCTACCAGATTTTTGGAAAACTGTAACAGTAACGCCTATTTTTAAAAAAGGAAACAAACTAGAACGGGCAAATTACAGGCCTATAAGCTTGACTAGTGTCGTATGTAAGATTATGGAGAAAATAATAGTAAGGCACATCCGACATTTCTTTAGTAAATACAAAATTATTATAATTAATAACAGGAATAATTTTGTATTTAACCATGTGGTTTTTGCCCCCACCGCTCCACAATATCAAACTTGTTGTCTTGTCTCGCTGTATGGACAGAGCACTTTAATAAGAGAGAACCTATTGACGTTATATATCTGGATTACGAAAAAGCCTTTAATAAGGTACCTACAAGAAGGCTCATGCAAAAATTGGAATTACTAGGAATACGTGGGAAACTACTAGCGTGGATTGAGGCATTTTTGCGACAAAGAACCATGCAAGTGCGAGTGGGAGAGGTAAAGTCAGATCACATAGAAATAACCAGTGGTGTGCCTCAGGGTTCAGTACTAGGTCCAGTGCTTTACATCATATACACTTTTGATTTTCCTCGCTGTCTCCATTGTAATGTAAGCGTCTTCGCCGATGACACTAAAATATTTGCAAACCCACTCACCAGCTTCGACCGCCTCCAAGATGACCTTAACAAAATAGCTAACTGATCCAAGCAATGGCTCATAAAATCTAAATTCTTCGAAATGCACAGTATTGCATATTGGCAAATGCAATCCACACCTGAAGTATAAGTTAAATGATACTCAACTTTTGGAAGTCAATGTGCAAAATGACTTGGGAGTGAAGATTACATGTGATCTAAAGTAGGAAGAACAAATTACATGCATAACTAAGAAAGCTAGGAGCCTGATATACTTGGTGAGGAAAGCGTTTCGAGAGCTGACACCAGAAATGATGCTCCAAATTAATAAAACTTTTATAAGGCCAATGTTAGAATATGCATTTCAGATCTGGAACCCCTATTTTGTTAAGGACATTGACAGGAGTTCAAAGAGAAGGTGCAGCGTTCCTTTACTAAAGTACAAAAAAAAATGAAAAGACTGTCATATGAAGAACGGTTGGAAGCCTTGAGAATTACCACTTTAAAGGAACGCAGGGACAGAGGAGATCTAATAGAAACATACAAGATCCTAAACAGACATTATGATATACAGGACTTTCATAAAATATTTACGCTAAATGATAACACACATTTAAGAGGTCATAACATGAAGCTCTCTGCTAGTTTTTCAAATAACAACCCACATAAACATTTCCTATGCAACCGTGTCATAAGAACTTGGAATAGCCTACCAGAGGATCTTATTGCATCCCAAAATGTGAAACAGTTTAAGAACAGACTTGACAGATATTTAAAACAAAAATCACTGATAGAAGGCAGAAAATAACTTGATACAGGCAATATCAGTTGTCTCAACTGCCTGCCTGATTAAATGAAATAATAATAATAATCCAGGTCAGATAAATATTTTTGTGATTCTTATTATTTCTTTTTCTTTAAAAATATAATTTTATTTATATTTATTTTTAATTATTTTATTGTTCTACTAAAACTCCAAGCTAAGCTCGGTCTCCCAGGTACTAATATATTAATATAAGCTGTACTTAACAGGCGCTGTTCTTTACTATGAACTGGAATAAATTAATAACTACCAACTACACCAACAACTACACCAACAACTATACCAACAACTACACCAACAACTACACTTACAACTACACCTACAATCTACTCCTACTATCTACAACCTACAAGGTGATGGATGAAAGAGTTAGAGAGAAGCGAGAACAGCTAAGGCTTGTAGATTGCTACGGTACTAATATTGCTAACAAACAATGGGGGTTGGTTCTAGAAGGGTGAAAAATCAGGGTATTTATTAATGCCAAATTATAAAATAATAAAAAAAGTGACAAATTATAAAATCATCCAAGCCATTGTTTTGGATCATTGGAGGTGATCTGTAACAAACACCACATACAAGGATATAGCACCACAGAAGATTATTAGGACAATCTAATAATTGCCTTCTAATGCCTAAATAGCCTGCCCGCAGTTTATGTCAGTAAATAAAAATTTGCTCCTTTTTAATAGATGAACTACTGACTAGAGAACTTTGGTGCTAATTATTTTAACACAAACCTGGAGACCTATATGACTTTTTTTATTTTTAAACAAAGAGTTTGAGCATATCGCTCTCCTCGTCTACGGTTGACTAGTCTGCGACCATCAGCACCGTACAAACAAGTCCTACACTCATCAGTGTAGCCTTGCTCTTCAGTCCAATTTAAGTGTTCACGAGCAAATCTTATTCGAGCTTACCTGTGAGCTGCAGACAATTTTGGTCCATTTGCGGGTCTGAAAGGTGTGATGTCACGCTCTTTTAGCCTTCTTCTTATAGTTCGTGCACTAACTGCTACGTCACGTACCTGGTGGAGCTCATTTTTAATGCTTATAGACATTAAAAACCGATTTTGCAAGGAAGTTGTCACAATAAACCTGTCGTCACGAGATGTTGTCACCCGAGTTCTGCCAGTTCCATGTCTTCTTTTGGACGAACCTGTCTCCATAAACCTTCTGTAAACTCGGGAAACTATAGACTGGTTTACATTTAAATCTGCAGCAATTGTTCGTTGGTCTAGGCCTTACTGCACTAGAGCAACAATTTGTGCGGCTTTTTTGGACGATACATCCATATTTGTGAGAGAAAAATGTGTTTAAAATGAAAACAGACTAGCAATTAAACAATAATTAACGATAATTTAACATGTAACAAAACAAAAAAAAATAACCATCAATCACAACATTAATGTAACAAGTTAATCTTTAGTAAATTGACAAGATTTTTTCTATAGAATATTTCGTGTCAGTGTTAGTGTCCGCCAGTGTATGTAAGTGAGTGTGATGTAATATTTTATAATATTTATAATCAAATTCCTTTCCTCAATGGCTCATGAATGCCCATGAAAAAACTTCTTTGTTTAGTGTGATGCTTGTTTTGCCATAGTGGACCTTATCTCTAATTTCTGAATAACATGATAATATAGCCTAAACACTGTTTCTCATCTTTGCTTTGATGTAACTGAAAATAGATATTTGTATTAACTAAAAGTGTTTGTTGAGATCAGTTTGTTAATTTTACAGACAAGATTAATATACTTTAAGTTAAACGGCTGCCCTCAATTTTTTTAACTTTTTTTTTTTGTTTTTAATTTTTAATTGTAGAAGTGATCAAAATAAAAATGATAAATTTTTGTAATTTTTTTATATAATGAGAAATTTACTTCAACCAACATCAATTTCCAGCTTTCCAATAAATAAGCTGATAATAATTTACATGTCATGACTTCTGAATACCATATTTAGTTTACATTCTTATCTAATAGTAATTTATATTATGTAATTCGAAAATTTCTAGGTTAATATGCTTTACTTTTCTTTTAGTAAATATTCAAGACTATTTATTTACTTATTAATTATTTTTCTCTTATTTTCAAATTCTGAAAGTGCTATAAAACTGGCAACTTTTATCAGGTAAATTATTGTTATTCTCCAACAATAACAAACACAATAAATTGAAAATATAAATCTTACCTATGTCCATCTTTTGACACATACTTTTAAATTACTTTCAACAGTTTCCTACATATTAAGAGAGAAACATTCCAGAAATCACATCATAACAAAGCATGTAATACTAGATTTATGTCGTGCAAAGGCATTAGCTGTACTCACCGTTCAGTGACCAGATGTGGGAAGGCAAGGAGTGGGCGGCGTAGACTCGACCGAGAGCTAGAGATGTGCCCGCCACTGGACCGGACTCCTCGTTGGAGCTGGAGTCCGTGTCGGGGCTGGCGGCGGCCGAGGCCTCGTAGCTCTGCGAGTTGGCGGGAATGGCAATCGCCTCGTGAGACGCGTGCAGGTCTGGTACCGAGGACAGAGACCTGGCGCGCTGGCGATCGCTTGACAGCTGTATGCCCGGGATCGCCCGCAGCAGGCTGAACCCCGCGCCACCCGACACTACGTCCGAGCTGGAGCTCGTGGAGAATGTTCGCGCCCGCGGGCTCTGGCCGCCGTTGGCCGTGCTAGCCTTTGCGCCCATTGCGTTACGCAAAACACTCCAGTCAAAAAACACTGAGATCACAAACACTGACGTAGCGAAACACCCGCGACACCGTAAGGCATTTTATAAAGCGGGAACCCGATAATTTGGGAACAAACGGAAGCTGATAAACAGAAAATTATTGCGAGAATCTACTTGTAAACAGCTTCGCATGTGTGTTCCTGCAAAATTTTGACAGATCTCATCTGTAAGCACGAACGAATGGCTAAAATCGAATACTTGGGCAGAGAATCGATTGAGTCGTGAATTCAGTGAAGCATGTTACTGTAAATGTTTAGTCACACAGTATTCAGTAACTTTATTTTAAATGTTTTGTTACTTACATTAAAAATGAAATAGAATACATAGCATAGCAAAGGAAATATTAATATCACAATTTGTAAAAAATATATTAAAGTTTATGGCCACGGCAAATCGATTCCATTATGAAAAATCGAGAATTTAATCAATACATTAGATCAGTTATACTCTAAGTGTGTTCCGCGGAACCCTAGGGTTCCGCGATACCCCTGTAGGGGTTCCGCAAGAATTTAGAAAAAAATAATCAAAACACCTCTCTCTGGTCGAACGTTTTGACTCCGCCCGCCGCACCGCCGCCGCGCGTATACTTGTGAGCACGCAGTCCCTTTGATAAAAGCCGCCTCTGAATTAGACACTATAGTTGTGAACAAGCGACTTTCAGCTCTAACTTCAAAACATAAAGTCGAGATTGTTTACAACGCATTTTTTGTATTTCTATTTTTATTTCCGCTTTTTGTTTATCAAAGGCGCCGACTCGAGTATTTTTGCGAATGTTTGGGATCGAGTCTAGGACTAAGTATAAAAGCGGTGATCGCGCGTCGCGCCTCGTCAGTCAGTTCACGATTAGCGTTCGGAGCGATAAGTTCCTACCTACCTACTTACAAGCTGGCTAGCGAATTGCGGAGTTTTAAAGTTATATGTAACTAGTGTTTATTGTTCTACTGCCTGCTGTATTCTGATTGTATCAGATTTGTACATTTCTTCTTTGGACTAAACTTATTCTCTTATAAGCAGTAACGATTGTGCATTATTTTGACCCCACCATCCTCCACCATCCACGTGTAACATTATTAATAAAGAAGAATAGAACGTTGGCTTAAAGGCATTAAACGTGTTGCAACAACATCTTCTAATGACGCTGAATGTTCAAAAGCAGTACGCGCGGAGAATGCAGCAATTACCGATCCAGACGATGATGCCACGACGTCAAGCTCTACGGTTTCAAAGACGAAAAAAAGGAAGTATGATGAATTATATATCAGTTTCGGATTTGTAACCAACGGCTCACCTCTCTGCATGCTATGTAGTAAACTGCTTCCTAATAGTTCCATGGCACCTGCCAAATTGCGCCGACATTTAGAAACTGTACACCCCGAGTCTAAAGACAAGAATAAAAAATTTTTTGTTCGCAGAAAAGAATAGTTATTGGAAAAAAAATAATAATGCATGTAACACAAACTATCAATGAAAAGGCCACGGAGGCATCATATTTAGTTAGCTATCGCATTGCACAAGCAGGTGAAGCGCACACTATCGCTGAAAATTTAATAAAGCCATGTGTGTTAGACATAACAAAATGTATGCTCGATGAAAAATCTGCAAAGCATCTTTCTACTGTGCCGCTATCAAACGATACTGTTTCACGGCGAATCCATGATCTGGCAAGCTACGTCAAACAAGAACTAGTTACACGTCTACAAAAAACACGATTCGCCTTGCAAATGGATGAGTCAACTGATGTCGCTGGTCTTGCTATCTTGCTGGTTATCGTGAGATATCCATATGAAAGTTCTTTTGAAGAAGACATGCTTATGTGTTCACCGCTGCCCACAAACACTACCGGGGAAGAAATTTTTAATAAAATAAACATATTTTTTGAAGAAAATAATCTCAGTTGGAACGATTGCATCGACATTTGTACAGATGGGGCCAAGGCGATGACAGGTAAATCAGCAGGAGCAGTGTCACGCATAAAAAATAAAGCGTATTAATTGTAGTTCCAGCCATTGTATTCTGCATAGACAAGCACTTGCGAAGAAGCAAATGCCGTCAAATCTAAAATTAGTTATGGATGAAGCGGTAAAAATAATTAATTTTATCAAATCACGACCACTACAATCCCGATTGTTCTGATTATTGTGTGAAGATTATGGCAGCAAACAAAAAACACTGCTGCTCCATACAGAAGTGCGATGTCTGTCTCAGGGTAAAACTTTAACAAGCCTATTTGAACTTAGAGCGGAGTTACAAATGTTTCTTTCAGCTGATACTTCATTTAATTTGAAAGACCGTTTGTATGATAAAATTTGGTTGTTCCGATTGTCTCTTATGGCGGATATCTTTCAAAAACTAAACGAATTGAATTTATCATTGCAAGGTAAACAGACAACAGTGTTCCAGGCCTATAACAAAATAACTGCCTTCAAAAGAAAATTAGATTTTTGAATTGTTTGCGTTGTAAGAGAGAAATAGAAAGCTTTAGTAGGTACCGGTGGTAGGCATCATGTAGATCGACGTTCAGAAAGTGTATGAAAATACCTATTTTGAATAAAAAATTTTGACTTTGACTTTGACTTTGACTTTACGTCACTCAGTGAGTTTGTTAGCGATAACGACTCAGAAATGTTTAAAGATGATATGTTTAAAGAATTGGTCCAATAGCTCACTTCAATGCGCGCATCTTTTGAAAAGTATTTTCCCGAAGAACAGAATACAAAAATAAAACTGAATTCATGGATTCATAATCCTTTTTTTACCCAACTTGCAAAAGCCCGAAAGTACTTCTTCTTCTTCTTTTAAAAATGACTCCTTAGTGACTCGCCAGTGTCAGAGTGTGATGGCGGAGATTCTGCAGCCCGAAAGTATGTCAAACGAGATATACGAATCTCTTTTAGAAATGTCATCAGACACAAGTATGGAGTCACTGTTCAAAACGATGCCTCTCAACGATTTTTGGTGCAGAATTCGTAATGAATATCCGATGCCTGGCAAAATGGCTCTGAATATTCTTCTCCCGTTCCCAACAACATATTTGTGCGAAACAGGATTCTCAACATATGCAGCCACGAAAACAAAATATCGCAATAGACTGGACGCCGAACCTGATATGAGACTGCAACTGTCTTCTATCAAACCTGACATCAACCAATTAATGAAAAATAAAAAACAATTTCATACCTCCCATTAGTTAGATTTTTTCTTTTTTAATATCTTGTAATAATGTACTTGCCATGTGGCATGTTAAAGTAAGTAATAATCAGTAACTGTTACATTGTACTTTTATTATGTTTATTAATAAAGAATACACTTTTAAAAACTATTGCTTTACTGTAGGGTTCCGTCAAGTATTTTGCTTTCCAAAAGGGATCCGTCACCAAAAAAGTTTGAGAACCGCTGTATTAAATAATATCTCCTGATACCTGACTGTTAATAACTAAAAATAGGTACTTACCTAGTTATTTTTAAATAGTCGCACATGCAAATAAGAATATTTCTAATAATATAATGATAATATCTGCAAGTTAACAGGTAATATTTTCTAAGCTGATACCTTGATAGCAATGTTCTTCTTCTTCTTGTTTTGGCATAGCCTTCCCTGTAATAGGAGTTGCCAACGTCAGAGTGATGCAGCAGATGTTCAGTGAAAAGCTGATAGCGTACAGTGCAGGGAATGGCTCATGCAATGACTTCATAGGTACCTCATGCAGATACAAGATAGCAATGTTCTTTTAAAAAATAAACGTGGTGACTTTGACAAATGAGGCATATGATGACTATGACAATTGACAGCTGTCGAAAATTTACAATTCAGAAAAATCTTGAAAAGTCGTAGGAAATTTATAAAAATATTTTATTACGAAGCTATATATCGGCTTGAATTTACATGTTTATTGTAGAATTAGCAAGTTGTAGAATTAGTGCTAAGCCCAAAAAAATACTGTTGCTTCTAATGAAAAGGTATTTAGTTTCTGGTGAAGTGCCAACACAATATGAATAATTCTGCTAACGTAAGTTATTAAATATAGGTAATTTGAGATTAGTGTGAAGCATAACAACATACACTTTAATTCTTATAACAATCATTAGTACCCTTGTATAATCTTGTTGTTTTTATTTGCATACATTAATTATAATATAATATTATATACTTAATAATTATATAATAATAAATATATAACAATTGTAAATAATAGTAATCAATTTAGTTTCAGTTAGCAGTAGACCTAATTTGGTTTTTTGGATTTGCACGGCTTCCAACACTACTAGGAATAATTCTGCAAACATACAAAATACATAACAGCATACATTAATCTTTATGACAATCATAGTACATTGCATTTTTTGTTTTGACAATCTTCATTTTTCTATAGAAATTGACATGGTCGCACTGTACCCCTATATGTTTCTGCTGTTTTTAATTGCAAACATTAGAAGTTGGCCTACTTTTGTTTGGCTTTGCACGGCTTGCCTGTAGATGTGTTGATGTGGTATTACAGCCCGGTGTGCCGCAGGTGCCGCTGCTGGATGATGATGCCATTGCCTTTGGGGAGGAGGACAATGCTACCAAACAGTTTATGTAAGACTTATTATTTGTAAGAATGTTAATATTAATTGAAATAACAAAATAATTTTATAGCTTTTAAAAAGGTTCACATTTTTGTGAGTACTAAAATAGAAGTATCCTTAAAATATTTTAAATATTTTTGTTTCTGATATGATGAAGTTTTGTGTACTCTGTGCAGGTCTCTTATGTTGTCAAAATGTTGTTCAAAAAAAAATCAAATGCTCATAAACTATAAAATTTACAACATTGCAGCCATCCCTACATAGTGTTCTTTCACCTGGTGTTCCGATGTGCGGCCATAGTCGTGTACATCCTGTGTGGCTGGTTCTCCGACTCCTTCATAGCCAGTTTCGTTCTAGTCATACTACTTCTTTCGGCTGATTTTTGGACAGTTAAAAACATAACTGGTAAGTTCAAGTTATGGTGAAAAATACCATCTGGTATGTAGCCATGGAGTATGGATACTGCAAGTCTATTTCATCTGTCTATACGAAATATAAATAAAATTTAAGTGTTTGTTTTTAATTTTAAACTAACAGCTTTTCACTAAATGCATATGAAAGTATATATACAGGTAATTACAATAAAATATCAATTTGTAAATTTTTGTCTGTTTGTCTGTCTGTCTATTTACATTGAGTCTGGACCAATTTTCACAGGACTTTCACTGGCATATAGCTGGTGTTGTAAGGAGTAACATAACAGTAACAGGCTACTCTTATCGTAGGGTTCAGTTTAAAAAAATAGAGTTCCGTTTCTGTTACTTCTATGCAAACAAAGTTGCACGAGGACACCAGCTAGTTATATTATTGAAACAAAAATAAATCACATTATTTTGATCATTGTCTGATACATACACAAGACATGTCTTATATCTATTGTATTGAATTTTAACAGTAATTACTAATTATTATATGGCAGCTTTTAATGAAAACAAAAAGGTTGTGAACATTATACTGTGTAGTCTCAAGAATGTTAGTACATTCCAGGTCGCCTGCTAGTGGGTCTCAGATGGTGGAACTATGTGGATGACGATGGAAAGTCACATTGGGTGTTTGAATCTAAACAGGTACCACTCTATTTTAATTTGTTTTACATCATAATGTTCCATGGACGTTGTTAATAAATTTGCTTAGGCTAGTCAGCATATAATAGTAATGTGGCTTAAATAAATACAGTACAACTACCTTCTTAATGTCCCTTGACAAATCAACAACAAATCTCTATGGCATTAATAGGCTATGTATGGAAAACAAAGTTTTTCAAAAGATATTTAAGAGCATAATACTGAAAAGTGCTAAATTTTATTAGTACATAATGATCACAACCATATTATTGTTTTCAGAATCGGATCAACCGCAATGAGAACCGTCTGTTCTGGATGGGACTGATCCTGTGTCCTCTTATTTGGTCTGGATTCTTCCTTATATGCCTATTCGGCCTCAAGTTTAAGTGGATGGTAAGTTAAATTTTAAATAGCTATATAAAAATGGAGCACTGCGTCGCGGTGTGAACTGAGGGTCAGTTAAATTAAAATACATACTCCTGTAATTTCTACGACAAAAATTGCTCTTTTTTGGCACAAGTTATGTTAAAATTAATCGAAATCTATTACAAGGTTGTAAACAACTCTTAATTTGTAACATTATGTTTAAATCTGAACCATGGTTGACCAACACCTCTGCGGTATTAAACTTGTATATTTTATGTCATAGCTGCTGGTGTCAATAGCCCTCACGCTCACCGGCGCGAACCTGTACGGTTACGTGAAATGCAAGTTCGGTGCTAAGGAGAACCTGCAGTCCGCTACCACGGACTTTGTGAAGAGCCAGATACTGCAGAACGCCACGGCTTTCATGTTTAACCCGACGCCGCCCACTACCGCCAACGCCGGCGTCATCTAAATAATAAATTAATTCCATTATATCCGAGTTGTTTTATTTACCAAGATTTCTATCTATCCAAATAGATATATATATATATATATCTATTTGGTCCCTGATTTTTTTTACGGCAATGTATTGAACATACATTGCTATACAACATGTCAGGATTACATTTTACATATAATTATCAAACCTTGCCTTTTTACGGTATAGAAATATTCTAGACAAACAGAACCTACATGCTTTATTGGCCTGTCATTTTTATTCACCATTAACTCAAGAATTTTTCACAACTTTTTGGAAACTAACTGCAGGAAATTTAATTTTTACTTTTGGAAGAGACGCAAAATAAATGATAGTAATGACTACTTTAAGGATGTAATATACAAAGGTCAACTCTTTTCAATATATATAATTATTTACTAAAAGTACATAATTGTTGAAAATAAAAAAATCGGCACTTGGAAATGTAAAGATTTCCAAGTGAAATTATCGAATTATCACTTTGAAAAAATTTATTTCCGAAACTACATATTATGTAGAATTTATGATTTTACAACAAAACTCAAGATAAAGTCTATTGTACTTTGAAAATTATAAAATTAAATCTTGACAAATATTTAAAAGAAACATTGAAATCTCCAAAAATATGCTCCAGGTGAGGCTCGAACTCACAACCCCGGCATTGCTCACGAACACTGTCTTATAAGTACCGTGCGCTAACCAATTGCGCCACTGGAGCTATGGCTGACACGTAGAAATTTCATAACGTTTTCCACATATCAAATTAGGAGACATTTACTTTTTTACCCGACTACAGCGAAGCCAAAAGGAATGGTAATGATATTTTACCAAACTTTTCATGTTGGATCCGTTTTTATCACATTCAAAAATATTTTTTGTACGAAATAATCATTTAATGGACTAGATAATACGTTTCCTATATAATATTTGGGCCAACAAATACCCGAAATAATAAATAATTAAATTATAATATTAATTAATAGCTAAAGAGTGAAGTTTCTAGTTTAACTATTTACTTCATGGATGTAGTATATTAAAGGGTTTATTTAATAAGAAATAATTATAGCTAAACAGAGCTTTATATAACTAACAGCTAATGCTGAATGAATTATATTTTGTGAAAAAATAACAGTTTAAGTCTAGAAAAATTTGAACTATTTTCCTTAATTACTACCTATAAATAGTTTATATTCGTGAGTTGGGACGAACGACGTCAAATATGTTGTCAATTTGTTGTCACTTGTCAAGAAATGGAAATTTAGTGAATATTTTATTTGTTGTGAAAATAATAATTGCGTGATATAAAAAACATAGCGACGTGGAAACAAGCAAATTCTGTGTATTAGTGTCAAGTTATTTCCTTTTGCACATCCACTTTGTCTAATATGTACTCAAAATGAACTGGTTTGATACATCGGGGCTGACGAGTCTTGCTAAAACAGCGTTAAAAGAAGCCCAGAAAACTATCGACAAAGCATTGGACATTCAAGATGATAGCGGAGATGAACAAGAAACTTCCTCCGACGCTCATAAGGCCCAGATGTCGTCAGAGCGCGACGGCACGTCTCAAAAGGATAACTCTGACTTCTTCGCTTCGTGGGGCCTAACAGTGAGTGCGGAGAGTGCTAAGCCTGAACCGATACAGGAGCAACCCGTGGTCACCGCGAGTCCATCTAAAACGAACGCGCAGAGCATGTGGGGCTCCTTTGCGGGGTCGTTTTTCGAGCAGCCGAAACCCGATGGCGGCAGTATTGTCCGCCCACCCAAAGCGAAGTCTATGCACTTAATTACCGACAAATATGAGAGCCAAGATGATCTGTTTTCCAAGAGTCAGCTTGTGATGTCTGACGGGAGTGAGTGTAGTTCAAAATTCCAAGATGACAGAAAAGACGAGCAGAGACGAAATTCATCAATATCCAATGTATTATCTCTAGTATCCAGCAGGAATAGCTCGGAATCTGTTGAGGTCTTATCCCAAAGCCTTAAATCATCCCCGGACTCTGAGCCTCTGTCTTGCCCCTCTGTGTCACACAGCAGTAGTGCAGGGCCCAAGTTAAACTCGGAGTCAGTGGAGATTCTGCCTGACAGCTTGGTCAGTCCTAGCTCTATAGAATGCCTGGGTTTCGACAGCTACATTAGTGAGAAGAACAGCCCTCTCAGTACGTCATCTAATATGTCCCCATGTGACTTATCAGACAAAAAGTTAACATCCGTAGGTGAAAGAACAGAGAGACCAGAAACTGCAGACAGTGTTAGCCTTGTGGCTGATGATGATGAAGATACCATGTCTTATAATTCAATTTCTGAATGTACTGCACCCACAGTACTCGACACAGATGATAAGCCAGTTAGCCCTTTCCCTAAAATAGCAAGAATTGAGAGAAGTATTAATAAGAAGGAAGCAGATCTACAGCAGTCTATATTGAGCCAGAGAATGCAGATGAGTGAGAACTCGTCAAATGATGGTTCCTGGTCTGATAGAACATTAAATGCTGACAATGACAGCATCATGGAAAATTCTATGGAGGAGGTAAGAAAGGAGACGGAGCAGGAAGACACATTAATGGACAAGTTGAGTGACTCCTCCTCCTTCTATAATGTTAAGATCACAAAAGACATGCTGAAGTCAGAAAACTCTGCATTTGATAATGTGGAAAAACAACAGTGCAGTGCTGCTGACAGTTCAGAATCACCACAGAAAGATGCTAGCCTCAAAGAGAGAACATCACCCATTAGTTCCGATAGCAAGAGCGACCTAGTAAAGATCGGTTCAGATCAAACATCGGGTCACACCTCCGGAGATGATCTGGAGACTGCCACGTCATCGGACATCGAAATAATCCCCAGTCCGAATGGAGACAGCAGCAGCAGGTGTAGGAACAGCCCAGGCAAATGTGAATTCAAACAAAAGTCCGATGGATCCACATCACCAAATCTAGTAGATTTAGTTTTAGGTAAAAGTTTGGCGTCCAAAATAAGAGGTCACAATCGGGAGCTATCTGAAGCATCTATTCAAAGCAATACAAGTGATGAAAGCCAGTGCTCAGAGAACGACAGACTGATGAGAAGGTTGTGTGAAATGGCGGAGATTCTAGACGCTAGAGAGAACAGGCTGATAGAAGTAAGTAGAAGTAATGCAGAGCTGGTAGAAAGTAATGCGAGTCTGAAGACGCAAGTGGAGTCACTCATAGCCAAACATGAGGGAGGGGACATAAGTACTATCACTGAGGACTATACACAGAGAATGTCTGCACTAGAGAAAAAGTTTCAACAGGCTATACGAGAAAAGGTACTTTTTTTATATGTCCATTTGTGTTTAGGTATTGGCACAAAGTGCATTAGTAATTAGGTATCTAATATCTATTCTTATCAACTGTATCTTTTAAAAGTATAATTATGTATTCTTCAGTTAACTTCGAATTAATTTCGACCTTTACCTATTTAGATACTTTGATAAAAAGAAGCCAGCACCATTTCATGGAATAACTGACCTCATATGTCACTTTATAAAGGTCCCTAAATTTAAAATTAATGGTAGGCTTTTTTTAGAGTTCCGTACCATAAAAACGGAACCCTATTACTGAGACTTTGCTGTCTCTCTGTCCGCCCATCTGTCCTTCTGACTGCATGTCACCAGGCTGAATCTCATGAACTGATAGCTAGAGAGTTGTAATTTCCACAGAAGGTGTATTTTTATTTAAGTATTTTGTTCTGTTATAAGTATTTGTTGTTACCATATTCCCATACAACTAATTTTAATTTTTAGCCATTTTGTACACTTGGCCAGTTTTTATTCAGTAATAGGTTTTATTTTTCTTAGTTCTTATTATTCATTTACTTTTATTGCACAACTGTTGAATGTTGTTTATCTCTTCTTCTTTGAGTTATGATGGCCTCATTGAGTTGCCAATGTCAGAGTGGCTTTCAGTAATGTTTGTTCCATTGCAGGTCCGGTGAAGTAACAAGGGTATAATTAATTAATTTAAAAAGCTGTTGAATCATCTAAAACAAACACAAACATACAAGTGTTAGTAAAACATCAAATCCTTTGATGTTTGCCGCCTCACTCTTTGATAATCGCCGCCACCCGGCTTGCTCGATCAAATTCTTTGAGGTTTGCCGCCTCACGGGCGACACATCAAAAGATTGATTGCTTCACAATTATTCTAAACTAGTTTATTCTAGATTATTCCTTCATTTTGCCTATACAGGGTGTCCCGTAAATCGACGTCAAGCCGTTATTAACCCGTGATAGGCCAAGTTACAATAGTTATCAGAAAAATTAAAAAAAAAATCCAAGTAATGTGTCTCAAAAAATACAAATCTTTTAAAAAAAATCGAAAAATCGACATCTTGTGGTGGTTTTTTAGTTCCCGGCACTACAAATTTCTACTTTTTTTGTAATTTTTTTTTGTATGTAATCCTGAATAATGCTTTAGTAAACTGGTGCCTAAGATTTAAATCAAACGACTCCGACTTGAAAGGAAATAAGGCTTTTTGCCCAAGACAATGATTCGAATTAAATAGTTTGCTCGACTTTAACCAACTGTACTGGAAAAAAAATGTACTACGCTTGTTTGGCAGGTAATTTTAAAAGTTGGCGCAGTTAATAAGGATTCCAAAATGGTATGACACTTGCTAGATTGTTTCTTAAATTTTGAACAATATTGATTTTTGTAAAGGAAGTCAGTTTTCGACAATTTTTTCTTACTTACTTAAAATGATTCAAGTGTACCCAGGACTTTCTTTTAAGTGATATTCTGATTTGGATGAGACGTCACAGGACAATTAAGAACAGACAAAATCCAGAAGCTTACCGCAAATTTGGAAAAACAGCAACAAATGTTTCATAAATAAAGAATACAACTTGATAATGTTGTGAAAGCTAGTTTTATAGTTAGCTCAAAAATGGCAAAGGCATTAAAACCATTTGCTGAAGGAGAATTTATCAAGGAGTGTATGTTAGAAGTTTGTGGTATTTTGTGTCCTGAAAAGAAAAATGAATTGGAAAAAATTTGTTTGTCAAGACGAACTGTTGTTCGACGTATAGAAAAGATGGCTAATGATATAAAAACAACATTGACTGACAGTATGGCTGGTTTTGAAACATTTTCCATAGCATTAGACGAGAGCACCGATTTGTCTGACACAGCTCAACTGGCTATATTTATTCAAGGTGTTGATAATGAGTTTACTGTTACTGAGGAATTGCTTGCTTTACAACCGCTAAAAGAAACCACTACCTGTAGTGATAGTAGAGGATATTTTTATTGAAGTTCAAAAGGTATTCACAAGTTTTGGATTGCCATGGTCAAAAATTAATTGGAGTATGCACTGTTGGTGCACCTTCTATGGTCGGCTTACGTAAAGGTTTCATCGGAATTTTGAATGAAAAAGCAACAGAATTAAATGTGCAAAAAGATGATTTGATAGTCCTTCATTACATTATCCACCAACAGAACTTGTGTTCTAAGTCCATTCGACTCCAGAATGTTATGAATGTGGTAGTAAATAAAATAAAAAGTAGTGTGGCTTAACCATCGTCAGTTCAATGCGTTTTTGGATGAAATATCAGCTGAATATAACGACGTAACATATTATGTCGTAACATATTATTATATATGTGAAGTCAGATGGCTGAGCAAAAGAAAAATGTTGAAACTGTTTTACGAGCTTAGAAATGAGATAGCAGACTTTACGAAAATAAAAGATAAACCACTATCTGAATTAAGTGACCCAAAATGGATATGTGACTTAGCATTTCTGGTCGATCTTACAGGCTATTTGAATGATTTAAATTTGAAACTTCAAAAACAAGGACAGTTAGTAAATGATTTGTACAGCCATTTGAAAGCGTTTCAGATCAAACTACGCTATTGGGTATCACAGATGCTGTCTGGTAACAGTTACCATTTCAACACGCTCTCTGCGTATGAAAATATTGCTTATGCTTAATATGCTGAAGAACTCAAGTTACTGTCGGAACAATTTTCGAACAGATTAAGCGACTTCAAAAACATGGAAGACTGTTTTAGTTTATTTGCTACTCCTACAAAATGTAATGTACAAAATGCTCCATACACTTACAAATGGAGTTGATCGAGAATCAAGAAAACTCACTCCTAAAATCCAAATTTGAAGACGTAGAGTTGTGCGATTTTTACAAAAAATACCTAGAAAAAGAAAATTTTCGGCAGCTTAGAAAATTCGCAAGAAGATTAATTTGTACGTTTGGCAGTACTTATAAATGCGAACAGTTCTTTTAATTGATGAAAGTTAATAAATCAACACATCGTACAATTGACGATAATTTGGAAAATTCTTAACGTCTTTGTATCAGTGGAATTAATCCAAATATCGATGGGATTAGTTTCCCAAATTCAAGCTCAAGTGTCTCATTGATTTCGGTGTATTTAACTTTCGTAGTTTGTAACAATTGCAAATTTAACGATTTAATTATAATGTACCATTTTTTAAAATTTCATTTTGTTATTTTAATAAATTGTACTATAATAACATTGTCGTATTATTTCATGTCTAATATCTATCGTAAAAAATATTATCACTCCTTTAAAATACACTAAGTACTTTTAAACGCGGCCCGCGAACGTATTTGCACGCTAAAGTTTGGCCCTCAACATGTCAAAGGTTGCCATATATTATGATCTAGGTAAATGGGAAGTACCCTGTGAATTTTGATTTCCTTGATTTTTACGCTTACTTAGAAAACTGTTTTTCACAACTTCAAGGGACCGGTGTCCGGTAAACCTGAGTAAATACGGTTTTATTTGAACTCGATACCTCCACGTGTTCTCACAATAAAGGGTCTTGACATACAGACAAACGGACAGACGGACGGACAACAAAGTGATGTTTTAAGTGTTTCGGGTTTTTTCCCTTTTAAGGTAAAAAGAGTAACAATGACGGGTCGCGCGAACCAATATATTATAGGTACGTATAGCACGGCGCGGGCGCGGCGTTTCCAATCCGGGTCGAAATACGTTTCCGCGTAAATAGCTGGGTTGATGACAATTTGCGACCGTGTTGATGAGGATACTTCCGCAACTATTCTCGCCGGGCTAGTTCTCGAACCGGTGGTAGACTTTCTGAAAAAAATAATGTTAGAAATGAAGTAGAAACTAAAAGAATTTTCATTTAATTCCATTGTCGTTTCCCCAGGACCACCTTCGGAAGCAGGTGGACAGTCTCCGCGCGGACGTGTCCCGGAAGCAGTATTCGGAGTTGGAAGCGACCCTGCGGGAGAAGGAGGAGATGGTAGCCCAGCTGACGGAGGAGGGAGAGAAGCTGGCGCGGCAGCAGCTCCAGCACTCCAACATCATCAAGAAACTGCGGGCGAAAGAGAGGGACAATGAGCAGGTCATTAAAGGGCTGAGGTATGTTCTACATCTCTCATAGCGAGGTCGGTTTGTGAGTGGCTGTACTCGGGATCTAATGAACCGATATTGAAAATTCTTTTACCAGTAGTAAGCCACTATCTATGAGTGCTCAGATCATAAGCTATAAGATGCTAGATGTTGCTCGCGACTTTGTGCGCGCAAAAGGAAATCGGTACATTGTGTGTGGGTCGTGGGGTATAAGTTATGTTGGAGAGATAAATGAAAAGTAGAGTCCCGATAATATTAATTTATCTTTTCACTTCTATTACGTACATACAATGTTTAGCTTAGTATACCATTTACATCGGAGCTTAGGACGAGACTGACTAACTAATAATAGAAATATAATAATGAACTGACTTGGAACCACGAGTGCAAGCATGCACTTTCGTGTGGTCTCTGCATTATGGTCCACTCTGTATCTGTACCAAATTTCATAAAATCGGTCCAGTAGTATCAGGCCCCATTCAATGCAAATAAACAATAGGATTTTAACAAAAAAATTGCTACCTTTATTACATTTATCAGCTGTTTTTATCCCACTATGTTTTGCTTAAAGGGTTATGTGTTTATTTATGTGCTAATTTCTATTTACTGTGGTTAATAAAATGTAGTTTATACTCGTTTTAAATACAAAAGCATAAAAAGTCTTCATAAGGATGGCATTCTGCTCAATTTGTGTGATTAAAAATTATTTAAATTATATAATTTCAGAGACAAGATAGCAGAGCAGACGGCGGAGATAGACCGCATGAAGCGCTCCATCGCGGCCAAGGAGGAGCTGGAGGTATCGCAGATCGGGGCCGTGTACCGGCTCACCACCGCCAATAAGAAGCTGGAGGCTGAACTAGAGGAGGTATTTTTATTTAATCTAAAAACATAGATTTGTAAACAATGAACGTTTTTTATTTTATTATATTAAGGTGACAAGCAGCCTTCCTCAATGTGTTTACAAAGTCAGTTAACAAACACGCCTAAAACAATGAATGTTATAATATATCTGCTATATAATATAGCTGTTATAATATATAAGCTCTTCGTACTTTGACATAATTGATAATATAATTTAATATTAAAAAGATTTGTCTGACGCGGCGTTTGAACTAATGTTTCTAGAATTTTTATTTCGGCGGCAACTCTCGGCTTACGTCAACATGGCTGACACTCACAGGTGCTCGAGCTGTCACTGGTACAGAGTTTCGCCCCCGGGCTTAAAGTACATCGGTCACAATGCTGTGAAAACGAATCATACCTAAATTAATTAGCAATTTAGTTACTAATTAGCAATTTCACTTGGTTGGATTATTAGATTCATAAATCGAAAACATTGGGTACATGACACTGGTCCGGCAATTTTTAAGTAAAGACCGATTCAAGTTAATGACGAAGTAACGAAACTGTTTTTCGATTTGATCCGAAGTTTGCGAACCACTAAATACATCATTGTTAATTGCTGTGAATACACTAGTATACTTCTAGTATAGGTTACAAACAAAACTCTCTATTTGTTTATCTCGATTTAAGATAAGCTGATCAGTCGTTTTATGAATAACTACATTTTATATTTTATTTTATTTATTTTAATTTTAAGGATATATTTTTTATAAAAACATCAATTTTATAAAAACTATAACCGGAGTACGTAAATTATACAATAGCCTATGTTACCGGGGCTATTACTACAAATTTATTTGACACCACATTTATTAAAATTTTATCAGTGGTTTAGGCGCTACAGTGGAACAAACGGACATATATACACTTGTACAAAGACTGCCAAAATCATTACCCTTCCTTTCGGCTTCGCCGTAGTCGGGTAAAAAAGGGGTCCCAGCGGCAATCAGCATATATTTATACAATATGTTTGCCGCAACAATAATAATATTATTTGAAATATTTTTAAGAACAAACCGTTGTATATAGAAAATATTTTAATAGCACAATCGTGTATTCGTGTCCATCTGCCGAGAGTTTATCAGTTAAGCGGGAAATACTATTTGATCGTATCTTATCTACAATATGATAATGGCGATGTGCTCTACTTAATTGTTATTTTATATGGTTTGTACTTAACTACTTACGTACTAATTCTTATCTTGTTAAGATATGTTCAAGATTTAATAAACTGACGGCTGAATACTCAAACGATAGTTACATTAAGTGACGCTCAAGTTTCATGCTGTCCTTGTCACTTCGGCTAGAAGAGACAGCGACAACCTGTGAATAGGAGAGCTCTTAATTTTGATTAGCATTTCAGTATTCGGCCGTGAGAACACTTCATTTGAATGTAATTTGAACATGTAAAGTCAGCACTGTGCTCAGCTGTGACTCACCCACTTGTGACAAATCTTATCGCTTAGAGCGTTTTCACATTAGGCGATAACGAAATGCGATATCGCGCCGATATCGCATTTCGTTCGCCGATATGTTTCATATTGAAAAACATATATATGGGTTTAGCAGGAACAGTATAACATTTTTATTTTCAACGGATCCGCAATTTAACCGACTCTGTCTAGTTAACCGACTTCCAAAAAGGAGGCGGACCATTATATGTTCTAGTATTCATGTCTGCAACCTTCCAGACCCGCAGCCACCTGGATGACACGCAGCAGAAGCTGGAGGTGGCGCGCACGAGCGCGGAGGTGGCGCGGCGCGCGGCGGCCGAGCTGCGGCGCGGCGCGGACGATGCGGCGCGGCTGCGGGCCAGCGCCGAGCCGCTGCGGGCGAGCGCGGAGCAGGCCGCGCGCGACGCCGACCGCCTGCGGCACGAGCTCGCGCAGCTGCGGGCCGAGCGCGCGCGAGAGCAGCAGCGCTGGGCCGCGCGCGAGGATGCGCTGCGACGCGAGGTGATGATAGTTCAACTATTTTTTAATATTAAAATGTAGTAAATCAAATTTTTTAATTTACTACATTTAAAGTCATTACCAATTTAAAATCATTAGGTATTTACTAATTTACACATATTTCGGTAAAAATACAGCCTGTTCCCAAAACAAAATTACATGTTCAAGGAGCGTTATCAGTATTCTATTTTCGACCCAAAATATAATATTATTATATAACATGTGGAGATAAATTTTGACCACATTATCCTATAAATAAAACAATTAACGTTGACTTCGTAGACGCGCGACGACGTAAAGCTAGCGCGTGCGGGGCCTCAATGTCGGCGCGGCGTACGGCAGTGCATGGGTCGCCACGAGTTGCGCGATTTTTCAGAAAATGTTAATAATAAGTTTATTTCGTAATTTTTCCTGCAAATTACGAATTTTTTATTTATGCAAACTGCCATTACTTACGTGATATTGTGGTCTAATATATCATTCCGATAAAGTTACACCTGTATATTTAATATTTATGTTACTTATTACTGGAGTCATTACAAATACTTTTTATGCTGAAGGTGAACGAGGCGCGGGAGGCGAGTGTGGGTGTCGCGGGTGGCGGGGAAGACGCGCCCGCCGCGCTCCTGCACCAGCTGGCCGCACTGCAGCGCGCCGCGCTTGACCGTGACCGCGCGCACGCAGCCGCGCACGCCGCGCTCAACATGCGCCTCGGTAAGCACAAGAGCAAGTGGGATCTAAAGCGAATTATTTTAAAGCCTAGATGTATTGTAACGTAACCTGTCTTACTAGCATAGTGGGATGCTGTATGGGCTGCACAATGAAACCCTTCCGACAACGTGTGTATATCCTCATTATTTACGCTGCATTCTGACTCGTCTGGTGACATTTCCAGCCGAGGCCGAGGCGGCGGTGTCGGCGGCGGGTGCGCGGGAGCGGACAGCGCGCGCGGAGGCGGCGGCGGGCGCGGCGGCGGCGGCGGCGGCGGAGGAGCGCGCACGGGTGGACGCGGAGCGCGCGCGGGACATGGCTGAGCGCGCCGCTCACGCTGAGCTGCGCCTGCAGGGGGCGCTCGACAGGTACATATTTGTGAGGATGGGACATTAAAAGACTACATTCCCGATTAAAGTTACTTTTATTACTGACTCATTAAACCTAATACATGCATTATTATAACAGTCTTACATATTACGCCACATGCCCTACCAAAATAAAAAATAAAAATCAACACAATGTTTATTTTTATTTACTAACTATATTTTTGAATATACTTAATATAAAATTATTATAAAAATATATTTTTAATTATAACACAGAAAGAGAAGAAAAAAAAAACTTATTTAAATTCAAATTAAATTTTATACAAAATAAAGTAATAGTAATAACTTGCTTACATTTTCTAATTAAGATTACAAAATATTCATAGTTTTCTCATATTACTTACTTAGTTCTTATTACTACCAGTACAGACACAAAGAAAAGTGCTATTATTTTAAACTTATATATTACATATGATATAATCTACTCCTATTTTTATGTATGGTTTTTTCTTTACCGTCCACTAAAATAACAACGTTAGGGGAAACATCTTTTACAACTGTAAAGGGTCCTAAATACAAAGAATCTAATTTGTTACAGTTTTCATTTTTTATTAGAATTAAATCTCCTGGTTTATAGACAATAGGATTCACATAGCCATCATATTTGTCTTTTCTTATAACTTTACTATTATACAAATTATTTCTTGCTTCCAATTGTGACTTTTGTATGCGATATTTTAATTCTATTGGATAACTATCGAAATTATAAACTGGCTTAATATTGTTAGTGAGATTACTCGGTATACTACATGATTTTCCGAATACAAGTTCAAATGGAGTGTATTGTGTCTCCGAATGTACTGTTGTGTTATACGAGAAACACCAGTACGGAAGCCATATACTCCATTCCTGAGTTTGATTGTTATTTATTTGCGTTCTTAGATAAAATAATAAATGTTTATGTGAATTTTCTATAGAACCTAATGTTTGATGATGATACGCCGTTGACTGTATATGATTAATTTTTAGAATTTGACAAACTTCTGCTAAAATTGAATTGACAAATTCTGTCCCTCTATCGGTCACAATCTCAGACGGAATTCTATATCTCAATATAAAATTATTTACTAAGGCCACACTAACGGCTTCCTTTGATTCTAGCGGATACGCTTCCACTTATTTCGTTAAGCTACACTGAAGAGTTAAAATATATTTATATCTACTGTCCTTAATTAATGGGCCAACTAAGTCTAAATACACCTGATCAAACGCTGATGATCCACAATCCGTGATAACCATCAGTTCTTTTATCGTTTTCAAATATTTGTACCTTTGACATTTGTCACACTTTTTTACAAACTCAGTCACATCTTTTTCAAGTCCACTCCAAAAATACTTTCTACGAATATTATTCATCATGCGCCTAATTCCAGCATGCCCACTCGTGGGAAGAATATGAAAGTCATTTAGAATCATTCTTTTTGTATCCTCGTCAGTTATTTTTTTTAATGCCTTTAATGACACATAAGCGGGGTCCGGACCACTTACGCTTTTTATTTATATACTGAGCTAGCTCCTTTATTATTAATTCATTTCTCTCATTTTTAATAACATACACAGTGTCTATATTTAGACGTAAACAAAATGATTCCATTTCCCTCACAGAGACAGCTCGTGTTCGCTGTGATTGGCTAAATAGTTTCACATATAATATACGATTTACTGACGAGTATGCAAAATCTCTACAATCAGAAGTTATATCACTATTCTTAAACTTTTTCCACTCTATACTACTTCATTCACAAAAATGAACTCTGTATAGACCCTCGGTAACTTAATTATTTCTACGACTCTCGGGTGATCAGTCCAATCGTCGGTAGGAACATTAATTATCGAAGGGCTAACGACCGCACTGTCCTTCAATCTCTTACTCTGCGCTCTAGTCAACACCGCCATCACATGTTCATTCATCTCCTTCAATTCCTCACTCGTCACCTGTATCCTCGATAATGCGTCTGCAGCCACATTATCTTTACCTTTCACATAAACAACTTCAAAATCATATTAATGTAATAATAACCTAAACTTCATTAATCTACTAGATGGATCTGACATATTATATAAATATATTAAGGGACGATGATCCGTTTCTATAATAAAACGCCTGCCATAAAGATAAGGTCTAAAATATTTAATTGACGAAACGATAGCCAGTAATTCCTTCTCTATAGTAGGATAGTTACGTTCTGCCTTGTTAAGGCTTCGGCTAGCGTACGCTACTGGTCTACGATCACTATTACATAGCACACCCCCAATAGCATAACCCGATGAATCGGTTTGTAAAATAAACTTATTTTTAGCACTAAAATTTGGGTATTGTAACACCGGTGGATGTGTAAGCGAATGTTTTAACGAATCGAAAGCAATTTGACAAGAACTATCCCATATAAAATGTATATTTTTCCGACATAAGTTATTCAAAGGTAAACAGATTTTAGCAAAGTTAGAAATAAATTTACGGTAGTAGTTAGCAAACGCAACAAAACGCTTAACTTCGTCAGCATTTTTTGGAGTGGGGTATTCTTTTAGAACCCTAATTTTGTCTGGATCGGGACTGATACCATTCGCTGATACAACGTGACCAAGGTATAAAATTTCTTTACGTAAAAAATCACACTTTTCGGGATTTAATTTAAGATTTACTTTGCGTAATCTAGTCAAAATATCAATTAAATTTTTGTTATGAATATCTAAGCTACGACCGAAACATACTAAATTGTCTAAATAAATAAAACATTTATCGTAATTGAGACCCGCCATGGCAACAGTCATCATACGAGAAAATGCACTCGGACTCGTCTTTAGCCCCATCGGCATACGAGTCATTTGATACTGACCTGGCGGTGTCGTGAAGGCAGTATATTTTCTACAATTTGAATTTAATTTTGCCTGAAAGTATCCCTGCGTCAAATCTAATTGTGTAAAATATATGGAACCGGAAAGGGAATCAAGTATATCCGTAATATTTGGTAGGGGAAATTTGTCGTCTAAGATGCACTTATTTAAGTTACGAAAATCAATCACAAGCCGCCACTTTTTGTTTGTGTTATTAGATGATGGCTTATCACCACCAAAAGAATTGGGCTACTCCATTCAGAGCTTGCCGGCTCTATAATATTATTCTTTGACATATTTTAACTTGATTTTCAATTTCATCTCGTTGTGAATAAGGCACTCTATATTGTTTTGTATAAATTGGTTCCGTATTTGGTTTTAATTGAATATTTTGCTCATATAGATTACAAGTTCCTAATTCATCACCGGGAATGAAGAAAACGTCAGAAAATTTTGTACAAATATCTTGAATTGATTTACTTTCTTCTAGGTTTAAATGATTTAAATTTAGTTGCGAAAGTAATTCTTTCACTCTTTTTTCGTCTATATTATTTTGTTTACTAAAAGAGCATATTTGATATTCCGACAACTTATGAATATTTAGCTTGAAATAACTGAGATTAACCTGCTCGTCCCGTGTATTTAAAATTTGAACAAAAATATGTCCTTGTTTAGGCCTACAAATACTTCCACCTACAAATATTCCATCGCATAATTCCTCTGGCAACACTACACATTCATCATTCTGACTCACACTTATTTCAAATATTTTTTCACATCTAGCTGGCACCGATATAAAATTATTAAAACCTAACTTTCCCATCCTTAAACTTACACTTAACTGATTATCAAATAAATTTAAAGATAAAGTATTATTTTCGTAATTTAAAATACAATTATATTTAACTAAAAAATCTTGGCCGATAATGCCATTCTGTTGACACGGTAAATTCCTTAAAACATAGAACTTGTGTAATATTTCATTCCCACAGAATATAAGCGGAATGTAAGCATATCCTTCGCTTTGTAATTGTCCGCCTATTCCATTTATGCTTATGTTTTCTTTATGCATGGGAATGTTCAAGTCCTTTAAAGTATCAAATTTTACCGCTGACAATGATGCTCCGGTGTCAACCAGCCATCTATACGTGTTACCTTTTACGAATAAATCTATAGAATTATCAAAACTACTAGCTAATATTATATTATTACTATAGCTATCACTAAAATTATTAGCCTCGAAAAAACTGATTTGGAGGCTTATATTCTTTACCCTGTAACTATAATTTCGACCTCTAAAAGAAGACACGGGGCCTTGCCTAGAGCCCCATCGGGAAGGCCTTACTGTCGCTTGCCACTGATTTGCCCGCGGTGGCATCATATTTCGGGCTCGCCCCCGGCCTCGAGCATAGTATGAACCTCGCTGCCTATAGAAGTTTAAAAACTTACCTCTATTATGTTGGCTCGTGCAGATAGAACCAACTCCCTGGTCCACAGCACTGGATTCGGCCGCTCGAGAGTACTCTTCGTCCTTCGCCGCTCCGATTACATCCTTCAGCTGGGTGTAATCTCGGGCCGCTAAAATGGTGCTAAGTCGACTATTTCTCAAGCCTTCAGTAAATCTTTTTACAGCCAATTTTTCATTTAATGGTCGCAATATTTGATAGGCTTTCTCATCGCTTTCAGCTTGGGAAATCGTCAACTTAACAAAAATATCTTCTAACTTTTTACCGAATTCCTCGATAGTATTACAACCTTGACGAGTTTTCATCATCTCCACCTGTAGGGCAGTTGCTGACTGCTTAGTTAGAAGATGTTTTTTCATGTCAGAAATAAGCTCTATACTAGTTTTATAACTAGAACTAAGTCGCAATTTAGCGCTTTCCGATAAACGAGTTTTTAATATAAAATTAATTAATAACTGCTCCTCATTAATATCCAAGGTCGTCCTATAAAATTCTAGTGCATCAATTAATTTTTTGGTGACGTCTTCTTCGCCTGTCATAACAGGGAGAAGAGAAGCCGCCGTTTTCACGTCAAACTCAGCCATAGTTACCGTATTAATATTCGTAATACAAAAGTCAACAATTTGTTGATAATTCTTTTCTATATCTTCACAAATTTTTAATAATTTTAAACTTTCATCCTGCTTAATGTCTCCTTTATCAATACTTATTTCTAACTCCTTACGTTTTAAAATATATTTCTCGTATAAAACCTGAGTCTGTTTCAACTTATTTTCTAACAATATATTTGTTCTTCTTACTTTACTTAGCTTAACCAAATTTACTCTAATACTTTTTATTTCCTTGCAAATATTAATAATTTCCATTTATTAAACAACAAAAAAAAATTAAATCATAACAGGGAGAAGAGAAGCCGCCGTTTTCACGTCTACTCTTTAAAATATTATATAAAAAATAAATGAACTAAATTCGTTTGAAGTATGAACTACGATATAATATTACATTACTTTACTTATTTTATCTACCTTTCAAAATTTATAGAGCAAGAAAAATAACATTAAAGAAGAATAGTACCCTAATCATTAGTCACGTAGTCCAAAATTGTTAGTAGATAGTCTTCAGTCCATAGTCCAACATTTCGGTGTCCTCTCTGTAGCTCGGTGGCACCCTGCGCCTGTAGTCCCGTTACACTCCGACCTCCTTGGGCTCGTCCGCTCGACCTGGGCGCCTGGCTCTCGACCTCCAAAATGCACTCCTCGCCAGCTCTTGTCTAATCCATTGGACGTGGCACCTCTTGTATATAACGTAAAGTCCAGCTATCACAGCCAACATCAGAATCACCAAAATCACAGTCAATATGGTATTGTTTCCACTTAATTTTTTGTGTATAAGTTCAACATCGGCAGAATTTACACCACCCGCGGCATTTTGGGCTATAATGATTTCTTCCTTCGATTGTGTTTTACCCATTTTAAATCAAAAATATTTTTTGACAAAATAATAAAATTAAAAAGTCCATTTTCTTTACGCGGATCTCACGGCGCGCGATTGTAATGTGAACCGTCGCGGCTCGACTTGCAGGGTCGCCATGTGAGGATAGGACATTAAAAGACTACATTCCCGATTAAAGTTACGTTTATTACTGACTCATTAAACCTAATACATGCATTATTATAACAGTCTTACATATTACGCCGTCTTACATGTCACTTGTAGTTGCGACGACAGCAGTGCTCGCTTCTAGGAATGTAGGACACGTTACAAAAGCAGTATCTTATTTAATTTAACGGTAAATCGGTGTCAACAGCAAAAATAAAGAGATAGAGGAGATGCGCGCGCAGCTGCAGGCGGCGCTGAACGAGGAACGCGCGCGCGCCGCGCAGTTGAGCGCGCAGCTGGAGGCCGAGCGCGCCGAGCGGGCCGCGGCCGACGAGCGGCGCCGACTCGCCGTGCTGCAGGCCGGCGACGTGCAGGTGAGTTGTTTATTCTTTGAGTGGTATTGGGAAGCTTCCAGGAGACCCGGAGAGTGTATAAATTTAAAACGACGCGTTTAACTTCATACAAACGGTCGAAAAGTTTGCTTGCAGTTTTCAATTTTGTTATAGGCTTGGTCTGTTGTTATTAAATAACGTCGCTGTCACTTTCAGGAGCAGCCGTCGATCCGTGGCGACATATCGCCGTCCCAGTCCATCACGTCGGAGTGCGTGTGGGACGAGCCGCGCGTGTGGGCCGAGGAGGCACGCGCGGGCGAGGCACGACGCGCGGGCGAGCGCCGCAGCACCGCGGCCCAGCTGCGCGCGCTTGAGGCCGAGCGTACCGCACTGAGGGACGAGTTAGCCGCGGCGCACGCCAAGTTACAGGACCTGCAGGTAATAACGTATTGACGACTTCTGTAGCTCAGTGGTTAGCGCGTTGGTGCGTAAACCGGAGGTTCAAATCCCGCCGAAGGAACAGAAAGTTTTCTATGTTCCTGGGTCACTGATGTGTAGTAAATATGTGTAAATTAGTTAAAGTTTTTAAATATATGCAAGGTATAAAAGTATAATATGCTTCCCGTTGTCTGGTGCCCATTACACAAACATTCGGATATTTAGCATTGGACCAAATTGACGTGTTGTAAAAGCGTCCGTAGATATACGAGTATTATTACCAACGTATGCCTGAAAATTACGTGGTCAGAGCGTTCCTAGCGTAGAGACTAACATAAGCCCTTGGGCTGGGGGGTGAATGTTATGCTCTCTTCTAAATTGGCTTAAAATTGACACATAAACTGGACGCACCAAGGCGCGCCTCTAGTATCGACTATCGAGGTTCTGGCGTTAGTGCGCGCAACTTACGCATGCATCGTCTGCGTGTGGCTCTAATGTATACGCCGTGTTGCAGCGCCATCGACTTTGATACATTTTTTTTAAAAGGTGACAGAGTTTGCTATAACTCATCATCATCATGAGCTCGCTTAAGCGCCATACTCATCGTCCAGCCTGCAAATCCAAGGCTGCGGACTTGTAGGGAAAATTTATAAATGATTGACGCTAATTATTTCTTGACAATGTTCAATTCAATGAAATTTTTTAATTATGTTCATATTGCAGGCGGTGTCGGAGCAGCACGAGGCACTTCTCCTGCTGTACGGCGAGGCGGAGGAGCGGCTGGACGAGCTGCGGCTGGACCTGCACGACGTCACGCAGCTGTACAAGCAGCAGCTCGACGAGCTGGTGGCCCTCAAGCGACAAGCCAACAACTGAGAGGGGGATATCGCCCGTCTCGGGCTTGCGATATCTGTCTCGATTTTAAACTACGAATTTTGAAGCAGCGATTATTAAAAAAATACAACATAGTGTATGAGTATTTAAGCCTTGCGGCCATCAGGCCAACTTAAATACAACATAGTGTATGAGTATTTAAGCCTTGCGGCCATCAGGCCAACTTAAATACAACATAGTGTATGAGTATTTAAGCCTTGCGGCCATCAGGCCAACTTAAATACAACATAGTGTATGAGTATTTAAGCCTTGCGGCCATCAGGCCAACTTAAATACAACATAGTGTATGAGTATTTAAGTCTTGCGGCCATCAGGCCAACTTAAATTTTAACTCCACGTATCAACGTGGAGATAAAATTTCATATAATATGTACAGCCATTACAACATCAACGTAGATTTGGGATAAGGGGCCGTCTGCATATTACGTCACACAAAATTTAGACTTTTTGAAATCCTGCCCCCCCATGTCACGCTTTTTTAGGTCCCCTTTAACATGTACAGTAACGTTTGGCTTTACCCTTTGAGCTGTGACGTAATCTATGGATGACCCCTAATATAATTATTGGAAGATGGGGTAAGACGGTCTATAAGTAAATATGGCCCGTGCCATGCAAAAAGTATGTTTCCCTTTATCCGGAAAGAAAAATAAAGTACAGTGTACCCCTCTCTTGCGCCATCTACACTTACATCAAATACGATGTGTAGTGCCATCGTTAAAGCCATGTTATATTATTTTGTAAATATGTGAATTCAAAATTATATGTCGTTATTTATTTATTATTTTTGCAATTTTTTGGCACACGAACACAACTGTAGTGCGATATGTGTTGTTATTGCCAGTGCTGTATGACAGAGTATAATATGTGAATGTAGAGTATTGAAGGATGGCAACGATATTATACATAGGTTGGGCAAAATAATACTATACTCCGTTACATAACATGAATATAGATTATAATCTCAGGCGGTAAAATAACAAAAAAAGAGAAAAGCGCCTATGTAGCCATAGGCGCTTTTCTCTGTTTTTCTCGACGTTCCCACGAGAGTTTTTTTTTTTGTGGTCGCGACAGAAAATTTCACTGATTATTTCACTGACTAAGATAAAAAATCAAAATCTATATTATTAATCCATAATAATAATAAGAAAATTGATGTTAATATTTAATAATTCAAGTTTTATTTTTATTGGAGTTTTTATTGGAGTTTTTATTGAATACGTACTTTAAATATCAGGAAATCAAAGTAAGAAATTATTTATTCATGTTATGTCACGAATGGAACATAATGTTTATAGATTTTGCCATTTTCTTATATTGGTCAGTTACATTCTGTAACAAATTCACAGAATTGTCCATGTGAAGTTCGATCAAGAATTTCAGGGTTAAAAAAACAATTTTAAGCCTCTATATAGACTTTCTCATTTAGACTTTCTCCTGATATAATGGAAAGAATATAAAACAGAGACTAAGGATGTAAAAAGCTTTAATTGTAGTGTTAACATCAGAGGACGCCGTTTTATGAAGAATTCTTTCTTGATGAAATTGAAGAAAGGATGACGAGAATAAAGTCTACTACTGTTAGTTGCATGATCAATTGTTTATTACAGAGTTACGTTAGGTATTCCTTTTATCATTGAATGTTATTATTATTTTTATAATTTTTAGTTTGTTACACAACATAATTTAAAAAATACTGGCTATACACGTTCAAGTAAAGTACAACCACGTACCTAATATCTTTCGGGAGGTGTTGTTTTTCATACATTATCAAGAGAATAATAAAACTATGATTGACGTGGGACATTAAGAAATTTGTTGCACTGTTAACTTGTTTCAGATGGTCAATATTTTTTTAGTAATATATAATTATAATATATATTACTAACGTCACCAAGGTACTGTATCAAGAAATAGCAAATTATTTGATCTAATGTTCAGATCAAATGACTGGAACGTCCATGGCGGGCATTAGCACATACAGATTTCTCAGCGCGTACTGTGTTGCGCCGTAATATGTAGAAATCTACAGTATATTTAGATAATTGTAAAAAAATATCAATTGTAGTAGCTCAGATAACCGAATGCCGTATTCAGTGTAGATTAATATTATAGACTAACACTGTAGTGCGGCTTCGGCCGGGTGTTGTGCGTTCACGGTGCTGCCTGTATTTACTTATTGTATTTAATTTAATAAATGCCAAAAGTATTTGTGTTTATTTTACTATTAGCACTCTTATATTGTGATTAATGAATACGCCCGACTTCGCTCTTAGCCGTACCTGGGCCTCGACTTTTGTAATAATATTTCATTCAAAAACTTGGCGAGTTGGGTTGTTGGTAGTCAATAAAATAAATAATTAAAATACGTTTATTTCATACCCATATAATAGTCTATAAAGGTATTAGTAAATGTGTTAGTAACAAAATAAACTTATTCTATGCTAGTATTGTTAGTAATGACATATTTATTATAATAATATGATTCGGATACATAATACATCATAATATATAAATTTTGTGTCCAAATCATCTTATACCTAGTGCTCTATCTAATGCCTTTGTCATTACTTTACTTTACAGTCTTTTACTTTTATTACTTTGTTTGCAGTCTGGTCTACAAGCAATCATTTTCAGGATGCTGTTCCGAGTGTTGCGTAGACGCCGCAGTTATTTTTTTTACGCATGATGGCGGAAAAGACGGCGAAGATCAGTTCGAGCCTCGGCAAACATGGCCGACGCACTGCAGTGCCACGGCTGTCGCAACAACATCCTGAAAACGTCGTTGTACTGAACGCGTAGAACGTTGTAAATTCGGTTGGTATATGACACCCACAGGCCGCTCGTATAAAAAAAACTGGCAGAACGCCTTAAATAAAGTAATTTTGACGTCTGCAGTGGAATGAGCGAATCTGCGGGCGAGCATATTGACCGTCACCGCCAACGCTCTGCGCTCTATGTCGCAGTCATCTCGCAGGTCACTGGTCACGACGTGACCCAGATATCTAAGCTATCGACTAAATTAAGCGCTACCCCATTGAGATATACTGGAGGCACATGCCGGGGCTGTTGTTTCGGTGCCTTGAACACGAGTATTTCACTCTTATTTGAGTTATATTTAGGCCGTGGTCCTCCGCGTATCTCTCGCATATGGACAGCAGCTCTCTCAGACCGCTTATCGATGGACTAAGCAGAACCATGTCGTCCGCATAACTAATGTTGTTTACACACACGCCGTCAATGTCACAGCCGACATGCGTGCTGCTCAGTTCCTCGATAAGCTGATTAACAAATTAAATAGTAAGGGCGAGCTCAAGCTCCCTGTATTACACCACATTCCATCCCGTACTCATCCGACAGTGTACCTTCCCATCTCACTCGATTCGTCTGGTGAGCATACCAGTATTTGAGGAGGGCGGTGTACTCGGCCGGTACGAGGCATGCCTTGTAAGTTTTGTCGTTTGAAGAAAAAAACACAACTAGAAACTTATAGTACTTTTTATTGTTTTTCAAAGTGTTCACCACGTAGCTTAATACACTTTTCCATTCGCTTTAAACCAGTTATTATAACATTTGTTCCACTCTAAAGTGGGGGTGTTCAAAATGGCTCGTCTTGAAAGCGTCAACTGCATCTTCACCGGACTGGAACGCTTGACCACGAAGACTTTTCTTAATTTTAGGAAATGCAAAGAAATCGTAAGCCCTACGGTCAGGACTGTATGGAGGATGGTCTCAAGAATTTCTACTTTTTCCTGCTTCAAATACTCAATCGTTTGACGAGCGCTGTGTGTGTGTCGGCGATGACTTGTGGGAAACAAACTGTGGTATACCACTCTGCGTTAACCGTTCTACGATCTTCAAGTGCAATAGTCGCAACATCACCGGTTTTTCCAACGAACGTGGCCACTATCTCCTTTGAAGTACTTCGAGAACGAACAACTTTAATCGGCTTTGGCTCGTCTTGAAAGACCCAGATTGTAGATTGTTGTTTGGAATCAGGATCGTAGGCATAGATCCAAGATTCGTCACCACTTATGATGTCGTAGACGTGATTTGACTCTCCTCGGTTGAACCTTTGCCGAGTTTTTTTACACCACTTACACTGACGCGGGTCGCCTTGTGATCGTCGGAAAGCAGATATTCATATCGGACGTGTCCCCCGTTTTGTTTTTCACTAAAGGCACTACCAAAGTACGCATAAGTGGTTCTGGTAAATAGGAGTGACCTAGGCACAGGGCGAAAAATAGTGACAAACAATCGCGGTAGATGGTAGAGGGCCACCCCCGCATGCTTGAAACAAACAATCGCGGTAGATGGTAGAGGGCCACCCCCGCATGCTTGAAACAAACAATCGCGGTAGATGGTAGAGGGCCATCCCCGCATGCTTGAAACAAACAATCGCGGTAGATGGTAGAGGGCCACCCCCGCATGCTTGAAACAAACAATCGCGGTAGATGGTAGAGGGCCACCCCCGCATGCTTGAAACAAACAATCGCGGTAGATGGTAGAGGGCCACCCCCGCATGCTTGAAACAAACAATCGCGGTAGATGGTAGAGGGCCACCCCCGCATGCTTGAAACAAACAATCGCGGTAGATGGTAGAGGGCCATCCCCGCATGCTTGAAACAAACAATCGCGGTAGATGGTAGAGGGCCATCCCCGCATGCTTGAAACAAACAATCGCGGTAGATGGTAGAGGGCCACCCCCGCATGCTTGAAACAAACAATCGCGGTAGATGGTAGAGGGCCATCCCCGCATGCTTGAAACAAACAATCGCGGTAGATGGTAGAGGGCCACCCCCGCATGCTTGAAACAAACAATCGCGGTAGATGGTAGAGGGCCACCCCCGCATGCTTGAAACAAACAATCGCGGTAGATGGTAGAGGGCCACCCCCGCATGCTTGAAACAAACAATCGCGGTAGATGGTAGAGGGCCACCCCCGCATGCTTGAAACAAACAATCGCGGTAGATGGTAGAGGGCCATCCCCGCATGCTTGAAACAAACAATCGCGGTAGATGGTAGAGGGCCACCCCCGCATGCTTGAAACAAACAATCGCGGTAGATGGTAGAGGGCCACCCCCGCATGCTTGAAACAAACAATCGCGGTAGATGGTAGAGGGCCACCCCCGCATGCTTGAAACAAACAATCGCGGTAGATGGTAGAGGGCCATCCCCGCATGCTTGAAACAAACAATCGCGGTAGATGGTAGAGGGCCATCCCCGCATGCTTGAAACAAACAATCGCGGTAGATGGTAGAGGGCCACCCCCGCATGCTTGAAACAAACAATCGCGGTAGATGGTAGAGGGCCACCCCCGCATGCTTGAAACAAACAATCGCGGTAGATGGTAGAGGGCCACCCCCGCATGCTTGAAACAAACAATCGCGGTAGATGGTAGAGGGCCACTCCCGCATGCTTGAAACAAACAATCGCGGTAGATGGTAGAGGGCCACCCCCGCATGCTTGAAACAAACAATCGCGGTAGATGGTAGAGGGCCACCCCCGCATGCTTGAAACAAACAATCGCGGTAGATGGTAGAGGGCCATCCCCGCATGCTTGAAACAAACAATCGCGGTAGATGGTAGAGGGCCACCCCCGCATGCTTGAAACAAACAATCGCGGTAGATGGTAGAGGGCCATCCCCGCATGCTTGAAACAAACAATCGCGGTAGATGGTAGAGGGCCACCCCCGCATGCTTGAAACAAACAATCGCGGTAGATGGTAGAGGGCCACCCCCGCATGCTTGAAACAAACAATCGCGGTAGATGGTAGAGGGCCACCCCCGCATGCTTGAAATGTTCGATACTGAGAATATCGTGACCCGGTGATTTTCCTCGTTGTATTTTAGAAATAATTCTAGCTATCAATTTTGCTGTTATTTTAACATTATGATTACTCGCTATAGTCTCAGCATCGTTCACTTCCCGAAAATACCAAGTCAAAGGCGAGCGCACGGAAAAATGACTCCTAAAAGCATCCGCTATCTGATTGTGCTCTGTAGCACCGCCGACACACACCGGGAGACTCGGCTTAACATTCATTTTATTAGTTGTTTTCCAAAAGTTTTTAAAATTCTTACTATGATGGTAAGATGCAAGAGGACTGATTTTAATCTGTTCCTGTCTGTTTTGACACCATTTTAGTTTGGTCTTAAAGCGTCCCCTAGCTTCTGCCATCCACTAGCCGGCCGGCCGGCCATTACCCACGAACTTCAACGAATCCCATTGAAGAGGCAGACGAAATGAAGACCGCGCTAGGCGGCAGCGGAGCGACGCGTTCCTACTAGTAATACCGTAATGGAGTGCCGCGGCGTGTAGTTCCGGTTCCGCGTAATGCGTTATATCTCATACAATTTCATGCAAATAATATTTGGTCATGTCGTGTCGCGTAGTTACGCCTAGTGCGGTCCCACCTTTACTGATTAGTTCAGATTTACTTAGGCTCAATGCGGTCGGTGTATAGATTTATGACAAGCGATAACTCTGTTTACACATCGCTAAGCGCCATCTATCATTCGCTCATTTTTATTCATTTGACTGACAGTACAGCAAGGGGTTTATAAATAAAACAATCGGTATGACATACACCATTTATTAATAAAATAATGAAGCGATACATACTATGAAACGGCGAGTGCGCAGTCACAACCATTTTGCCAAAACTACTTGCGATAATCGACATAAGAATTCTCTAATACATATGACAAAATTTTATATTATATAGTTAGATGAGATAGCTGGAGATATTCATTAATTCATGACCCAGAACAAAGCGCTCTCGCCTCACACACACCGTGAATGAAGAGGTTACTATGATATATGAACACATACACACACGCGCGCGCGCGCACACACACACACAATGGAAATTGCATAATATTATAAATATTAGAGCTTCGCTTCTGCATTTAATTTTGAATTACATTGTAGACATAAAATCATGAATATTGTTTAAAATATTTGATACTATGTTGTGCTTCACTAATATTATATATAATAATAATTAAGAATAAGGCCGATAAACTGAAATAGTAGCGGAAAAATGTATAATTTGTGCACACCTAGTCATTTCTCTTAAGGTTATTGCAGTCATATTGTGGCAGATGGGTATTAAGAGGTTTATGAAACGGCAAATAATTAATATTTTATCTGAAGTGACTTTTGCATCACTACTTGTACTAAAGGATCAGTTGTCTTTGTCTTTAAAAACATAACAGAAAGTTATTGTCCGTCATATAGTATTGTAAAAAATAATAAATTTTCTTATAGATAATCCCGACAGCCACACTCTACATGCAAAGATATAAAATTTAGCCTGTCCACTAAAGAATGCTTACAAAAATAATTCATCGATGAAGAAATAAACTTCAATAGTTAAAATACTGAATATTATTATCGCATCTTATTATATATATGACAGTTGGGGCGTCAATAACATTTTAGAACACCAAGGTTTTGGACTTTTTTTTATTGTAAACCATAGAACAATTCTTCGAAGTTAAGGGACGAAGAACATACAACACCATAAATAAGAACCTTGACATTTTCAGCCGACCTTCGATATATTTTTGAAATTTACGGAAGTATAATAAAAGAAATGTCCCATGTCAAGTGTTAGAGCGTATTCACATTACGTGATACCAATATCTGATAACAGATCGGAAACGCTCTGATGTTATTGGCATATGTGCGTTTTTTCAATATCCAATCCGATGTCCGATATCGCGCCTATAATGACAAAGACAGACATGTTGTATACATATGGCAGGTTTATATGTAGCGGCTAGGTATATATATGTCTATGTCGGTATATGTATTATATATCGGTGCGATAAGCGATATCGTATCGCGTAATGTAAAAAAGCGTTACACGCTACATTTGATGACGTCACAAGAAGTCATTGGTGACGTCATCTTGTGTCAGTTAACTGCCGTCGTGTGTCGGAACTTGGACTTGACACAGGCTTTTTTTGAATGTTTTAGAATAGATTTTAAACTATTCTTTAATCTCCTATCACTACGTTTAGGAGTAAGTACCTGCGTATTTCATTACAGTTTTTAATTAGAAAGTCGAGAAGGACCTAAGGACGCACCTTGTATTGTAAGTAAAAAGTGTTGACCGAATATTTACTGACTTGGAAATTTGGTTATTATTTTAGTCAAGGATTGGGAATGATTGGATAATATAATTAACTAGTATAATAAAAAATATTATATGACACGTTTCCAAAGACCAAAAGTTCATTTATTGTTTTTGGATAGTCTCAAATGCATTTCGTATATTTCTACGAATAATCCCATAAAAAAAGGCTAATTGAAATAAATTTTTCCTGTCGGCGGCGGTCGGGCGCGACACAGAAGCTGAGCTCGTCTAAACATATACTACTCTATCGGTTACCGTGCTACATAACTATACTTAAACGTGAATTCGTCCTACCGATGCGATGAATGCTAATCGCTTAAAGTAGTCGATCTCCGGCGGGGCGGGGCGTCCGCGGTGGGAGGCGGAGCCCGCCTCCTCTCTGCCGTGCGACGTCATCGGTCTATGTGACATCAGCGGTCCGTGTGACGTCAGCGGTCGTGTGACGTCATCGGCGTGACGTCAGCGTGCGGTCCCCGTGCCGCGGGGCGCGCGGGCCGGGCGGCGCAGGCGCGAACGGCGCGGGGGACGGCGCGGGGCGGCGGGGCTGGGCGCGGCGGGGCGGGCGCCGCTCACACCCACGCCATCCACCCCTCGTACATCATGCACAGGTTCTCGGCGCTCGTCGCCTCCGATATCAAGTGTTCCACCTGAAACACGACCACGAACTAATGAGACAAAAGCTTCGTCGCAAAGTCACTAACACGTCAACTATATCGATATCGATTATATTATTAAATTATGCGCATAGCACGCACAAAATAGACGTCCCCCTCGGACAGTCTTTTTTTTTCAGTTTTCTAAACTGCTATCGATGATGGCGATAATGATACTGATGGCGATCTAATGCAAAAATCTATCATGTCTTGTTTATTTGTAGTATTTGTAAGTAACACACTCGTATTACCATTTCAAGAATTTCACGCCTCGCTACTGCTAATGGATACTTAGGGGAAAACATGAATACAGAACAATATTTTTATATAATATGTATGTATAATGTATGTACCTGGTCGCGCGGGGCGGGGCGGCGCGCGTGCTCCCGCCCCTCCAGCTTGAGTCGCACGCGCCGCCACACGGACGCGCCCGTCGCGCTGCGCTGCTCGCCACCGCCTGTAAATCAATACTTTATTTGTGAAAACTGCAAAGTTATAAATGTAATACATGAAGAAGTTGAAATTATAAGAAAGTAACTAGAAACAGAAAATAACAAACAGAAGCAAGCATAAAAAAAGCATTTGGCAGCGTAGTACGGCATCGGTGTAATCATGTCATGTCAGTGGCGTCAAGTCACTCATGAAGTGACGTGACGTCACTCGACTTACCGTGTTTGCCGGCGGGGCGCGGCGTGGTGACCGCCGCCTGTCGCGTCAGTTTCTTTCCTCCTGCTTCGTTCAGATTGTTTGGAAGTCTGTAGACGAAAAATTATAAAGCTTTTAAAGTAAATAAAGAAGATAATGAATTAATAGAATATAATCATATTAGTTAATTAAATCCCAACGCAGCAGAGGTGTGGTTTAAGTTTGACGTGACTGTGTCTGTATGTCTGTCTGTGGTATTGTAGCTTCGAAATGTATGAACCGATTTTGATCTAGTTTTTTTGTTTGAAAGATGACGTGACCGAGATGGAGCTCATCATCATGAGCTCGCGTAATGAGTCGGGGACTTGCTGCTTGATGAGGTGGTACTTATTAGTTGTGTTTATTGGCCGCAAGTTTTTGTCGGGAAACAAACTGCATCGGTCGTGTGTACGTGTCGTGTGCTGTATATACTGACTGCAGCAGCAGCTGGAGCAGCTCGGGCAGGTCGCAGGCGAGGCGCGCTGCGGCTCCCGCCACTGCGCGAGCGTCGCCGGCCTGCAGGCGCGCCAGCTCGTCGCCCGCGCGCCGCCAGCGCGCAGAGAATTCCGCGGCTGGGTTGTCTCCCTGTAACGTTAAATTTGTGACGTCTTTACATTTATCTATCATCATCTTATGGTGTTATTACATACATGACTTTATTTTTGTCCAAAAAGGATACAATATTTTTTCAGTAAGTTCCTTTTTTGCGTAATTTTAATCAGATCAATATAAGCAAATGGAAGTATTAAATTTGACACATCTCTCTTAGACTATCGAGCGTATAACAGGATTTTATAGCATAAAATCCTGTTATACGTTCTAAAAGAGTGGTTTTTTTGAAGGTCAGACGCAAAAAAATTACGCTTCTGTGCCAGAGTATTTAGACAAAATATATATTTTGCATTAAATTTTACATATTATTTTTAAATAATTTTGTAAACATACATCATAAATGTGTTGAAGCGCTGCGAGTGGCGCGCGCAAGTCGGCGAGCAGCTGAGCGCGCGCGGCCACCGGCGACGCCAGCCGCGCGGCAGCAGCGTCTATTGCTGTAGCGGCAGCGGTCGCGCGCGCGGTCACGGCGGTAGCAGCGGCGCCCAGCGATTGCGACATGTCGCCCACCAGCGCCGATACTACCTCCACCTGAAAAACAAATGTCTAGTAAATTGATATACAGTAGACCCTCGGCAATCCGGCCCCTGTTTAATGCAGAGCCCCAATGAATCCGCCATATCCGTAACTTCGCCAAACCTTCGTCAATGTATGACCGGACTGTCTTACAAAAGGTTGATCGGACCATCGCGGGTCGGCTGAACCTACATGTTTAGTGCGGCCGTTATAATAGTGAGAGTGCCAACTCAATCGTGTCCAATGAGAAATTATCCCTCAAAAGTAATCCTGCCCGCGGGCGGCGTGCGGCGGTCGTGTTGGCGTGTAGCGTGCACTCACCCAGTGCTTGTCGATGCTGCCCTCCGGGTGCAGCATCTCCATCAACGACTCCTCCACCGGCGACACCGCCAGCGCGTACTTTTGCGCCAGTGTGCAAGCCTGCCAAACAAATACAATCTAAAATTTGTATCGTGTATACCAAAAGATGTTTTGTTCGTGACTCGAAATTTAATGTTCGTGACGTCACTTCAATAGGTGTATTGTGTTCGCCAGTATTGGTCCAAACATAAGGACCAAAGTTTTAGATTAGTCACGTGCATACAATATTCACCGTTTAAATGCGGTTATATGTAATTTTTCTTTGCAGACGTGTTGATTGTTGACGTACATTTTTTAAATATAAAATGTAGCCAACGTGTTTATCCAGGCTACAAACTATGCATCTGTATGCCAAATTTTATTTCCATCCGTTCAACGGTTTTTTCGATATAAAAAATGGGGCAAACGAGCAAACGGATCACCTGATGAAAGGCGAATACCATCGACCATGGACGTTGCCGGCCTTTCGAAAGAGAATACGATCTTTTCTTAAAGTTTGTGTAAAAGACATTCAAACGTACACTCAAACTTGCCAAATTGAATTTAAATCCTCTTTTTTCGTGTTCTGAATGTCAGGGGAAGGTTTTTATAAAAGAAAAGTTTGGAAATTAACTCTGGCACGGTAAGCCAGATTATAAAATTAGTGTGTGGTGATGGTACGTACCTTTTCCCAGTGTGCGAGTGCGGTGCGTGCGGTGCGGTGCGCGCGGTGCGGCGCGGCGGCGCGCGCGGCGGCGGCGCGGGCGTGCGTCACGAGCGACGTGCCTGCTCCACCCAGCGCGGCCGCGCGCGCGTTCGCCCCGCCCCACGCCGCCTCCAGCGCGCCTGCCACGCAGCCCAGCGCGGGGTTTGCGCCCGCGCCCCACCGTACCCTGACATAAAATAGCATAATATTATAATATTCATATAAAATATGAAGAACAAGTTATTGATTACCACTTCTCCACGGATCTCAATTAAAATATGAATAAAATTAAATGTGAATAAATATTGTACAATCTTTGCCACTTTTTAAACAGCGGGTCAAAAATGTCTTGACCCAATTAATTAATAGGTCATTGTATTTATTGCATGCTAAATAAGCTACATTTCAATTGATAGCATTATACACTTTGTTTACGTTTTGATTCATTCGATCTGGGCGGAGTATATGGTACCTGTGTGTGGCGGCGGCGACGAGCGTGTGCGCGCGCGCCGCCGCGGCAGTGAGGCGCTCGGTGGCGGTTGCCAGCTCGCGCGCGCGCCGCCCCAGCGCGGGGCTCGGATCCTGCCCGTTCTTCAGCACCTGTAACACCGTGTAACATTTATTATATGTTTATTGTATTGTTTAATGGATAAGTATACGAGTTAATTCATTAAACCCAAGTGAAGCCTAGATATTCCCGCCACGGATTTGTACAAATATATGAGTAGAGTCGAGTCGAGATAACTATCTCGCTCGCATCTCGCACCAATAGATTTGTAGAGCTCATCTGTGTCGAGTCAACTATGGCGGAGTAATCAGCGCGCAGAAATGGGATCGTCTATTGGTTTATGTTGATTTTGTCTACGCGTGATTGTACTAAACGGTTTAATAAGTTCGTACCTCGGCGTGCAGCTGCGAGTGCGCGGCGGCGCGGAGACGCGCGGTGCGGGCGGCGGCGCGCGCGCGATCTGCGGCGGCGGACGCTCGCTGCACGCGCGACAGCCGAGCGCGCGCAACCTGCAGCCCGCCCGCCAGCGACAGCGCATGCTCAGTCAAGCTACTCGTCGCGCACGCCTTCTCGCAAAGAGACTCCAGCGACACGCTCCACGACGCACCTGCGGGAAATTTCCGTTATTATTGTATCGGTTAGATCTCCAAACGCTTTGATTTGACGCTTTTGCGTAAAGAACGTTACGAGAATTGGTTTTCAGGTGACACATACATATTAATTTAAAAAATAAATAAATATAAAACTTTGTTCTAACGGGCAAACGGCCCATGTACGGCAGCGGTAACCAAAACTTTGATATAAAATCCTTTGATATGATGTCAGGGGTGCCCGAGGGACATGCTAAATCTGTCTTGGGACCCGCAACGAAATTAATCAGAAGAAAGGTAGGAGGAGTAGTACGTAGGAAGTTTAAATTAGAAACTGTTTAATCTTTCGATTTTACATTTTATTTATATTATAGGGATGTTTCCCTACATTTAAAATGTAGATGTATGATCGAGCCCAAACTATATCGGAACAATAAATTCACATCAAATCACAAGTGAGTGAGTGACTGAGAGACAGAGAGAGAGGCACGCACCTATCTCCTTCTGCTCGACCTCGGCGCGCAGGTCGAGGCGCGCGCGCCGCAGCAACAGGCAGAGCGCGGACGCCAGCGCGCGCGACGGCACGCCGAGCACGCACCGCGACACGTACTCCGCCGTGAATCTGCGACATCATCATTCATCAATAAATCAAAAATTAACATGCTGATACTAAGAACAAGAAGGCGCCTAAAATCCATAGCACAATTGCTAAAGACGCTGCACGAGAGAAAAGAGTTTGGTAAAATCAATTACTTTGGGAACATGATTTACTGATTATGTAATGACGTTTAGGCAGAAAAAAATAGAGCTCCAAAAAATCAAGAACGAAATGAATCTACTATACTGGAAAGTCATTACCCTCACTCGCTGACCCACAACTGATTTCAAAACGCCTTTTTATAATCAAAACTGACGTTTAGAAATCAGCGGACAATCTTACGTAAACATAAACCCTCTTAGTAATAAAAAGATTTACACAACGGATAACTTAAGCAACGTTGCTGTCTTTGTCTTCAAGTGACATATCCAACGCATCAACCGTCTTGGTTATACGGGCCGAAACATGGGAATGCGCACCCTACTGTCCTGGGGCGCACCCTACTGTCCTGGGACGCACCCTACTGTCCTGTCCGGGACAATCTAGCTGTGCCAGTCGCATTGACCGTACCTGCGGACGGGCTTGCAAAGCGCGGCATCGTCAACGGCGGGCGTGGCGGGCGCGGCGTCGCGGAAGGCGAGCGCAAGCTGCGCGCACAGCGCGAACACCTCGGCCGCGGTCTGTACGCGCCGCACCAGGAACATGTCCTCCAGCACGCCGCGCAGCCGTCCGTTCGCCGTGGCGCCCTAAAATAATAGAAATACAATGTCTATATTGATTAAAGTAAAAACCAGGAGAACAAATAATGTTTATGTATGCCAGCATTTTGACAGGTCATGATCACCTGTCAAAATGCTGGCAAAATAAAAATTATTAAAAATTCAATAAACCCAAAATAAGTCCCACGCTTCGCTGCTTACTGACCGACATGTGCGTGGCGTCGATGACGTGGTCGATCTTGCGCCAGGCGGGCGGCAGCGGCGGCAGTGCGTCGTGCAGCTCGCGCGCGCGCAGCTCCACCGCCGCGAACAGCCCGTTGAGCCCCATGAGCAGCATGCGGCCCGCGCTGTCGCCGCGCAGCAGCGCCTCGTATCGCGCGCGCAGCGACGCCGCAACCGTGACTGCGCCGCACGCCGGTGACTGGAAATTCATTATTACACTGTCATTATTAATATTGTTATCTTGTACTACGTAACGATTTTAACTTCATGGGAAATAAATATCTATAAACACTAACCGAATTTCGTAAACGAGATAAGTTCTAATTCGGACAATAATGAATGTTAAAAATATTAATTTAAAATCTAATTTATCATCCAAAGTTTAGCTTATTGTATATAAAATACTACGCCACACACCATGTCTATTTAAATAAAAAAAAATCTATTTATTAGAACTTTTAATTACTAGTTATTATGCTTTGTGTTCCAGGTTTTTGTTATTTTATATTGTAATTTGAAATGTTTTGTTGCTTGCATTGTGTTACTTTTAGTAACTTTAAGTACTATGTACCTACCTGTAGCATGCAGAACTACACCTGTGATACACACTGTGCGGGTGTAGTACTGCATGCATTCAGCTGTATTTTACCTATTTGTACCGTATCAATATATTTTTTTATTTTTTATTTTCATTTTCAAGGAAAACTTATCACTTATGTATAACTTGTCGGTACTCGACGCTGCATTGTATGCTCTGCTAGCTCGCACGATGTACGAGTTCTGACGGTAGGCGGTGGAAGCAAACGGCACGTGAAGGAGTTGGTATTTCCTAAGCGAGCCGGTAGGTACTCTAAACTCGAACTTGCTTACTAGTTCTGAGCAATCAATTAAACCATTGTATATCTTAAAGAGAAGCGATAAATCGGCAATTCGGTACGCCGTTCTTCGAGCGGTGGAATATGGTATTTTTTGCATCTTTCCACGTAATTAGGTAAGTAGGTCCAGGATTTGAACTGGATATATTTTAAAATTTTTTAAAAAATATATTCCTTGTTGTATATTGTTGTATGGTCAAAGAAATAGAAAAATAAATCACTCTTAACAATTAATGACGTATTTACTAAGAAGCGTCTTCCAAAACACATTGTATGAAATGTCAATGACATACCTCCATATCCATAACCAAATATCTAAAGTGCATCTCGAGCTGGGTGAGGAGCTCGTTCAGAGGGACGGGCGTGTTGATTATCACGTGGTTCAGTTCGCTGATCATCATCAGCACGGACGGGTCCTCCGAGTGCACCTTCTTCAGGGCCTCGGGCAGGATTATGGTGCTGAAGTTGTAGTTCAGCTGGACCAGGTCAGCCAGCAGGAGGTTCGCGTTCCTTACGCACTCGACGGCGGCATGTAGTGGCGCGTCTTCTGGAGTCAGCGACTGCAGCGGCAGCAGCGAGAGTAGCTCCACCGCTTGAGATGATAAGGAGCTCATATCGTCCAGGAACCATTCCCCTTCCCTAGACGTGAGATCCACGAGGCAATCCCCGGCGCTTTGGGCTCCGTTTTCCAGGATCAGGTATCGTCTGTTTATATTACACAGCATTCCGATGACGACGCTCTCTATGGCGGCGATCGCACCGTCCTCGACTCCTATCCAGTTATCTATACTGGTTTTGGCTTCATTGTATTCCCGCTCGGCGAGAGCGACCGCCTCGGGCCCGCCCTCCAGTTGAAGCCTTTCCAGGCACTTGTTCAGGTTCGCGTTGGCTTCCGCATTGATTTGCTGAAGGCGATAGTTGTACGCGGCGATCTGCTGGGCATCTCCCGAATTGATTTCTGCATTGACTAGGGCTGTTACTTGGTTGGATACCTCCCGGCACACCTCGGGAGATCTGCTCTCCAGCGCAGCGGCGAGGTATTTCCTGAACATGACGACCCTGTGGTACTCGGTTTGGGTCTGCGGGTAGTACTGCGACACGGCCACGTACTGCGACAGCAGCTCCAGACAGGATCTCACCAGCACGCTAGTTTGCTGCATGCTCTGGTGCAATTCGATCTCCGCCTGCTCGCATTGCGTCATCAGCGAACTTTGTCCAGCGTTTGTCAAAAATTCTTTAATGTGTTCAAAGATGGGTTTCTCGTCGTCTTCGTGTGGAGCGGCAAACTCCTGCATCCACGCCATCAGCTGCGGACCGTTTAACACTTCGTTAGTCGTCGCAAAGCTCTCTATTTGCGTGTCGAAATCGTTCAGAATTTTTTCGAGCGCCTTCATAGAATCTTCTACTGCGTTCTTCGCCTGCTTGTACGACATGTACTTTTGTGATATGTTGTAGAGCGGATGGCTGCTCAGGTTGGACCCGTAGGCTTCAATCTCCTTTATCAATGCCATCTGCTGGTGTGACATCTGTAGTTTTGCTTCTATCGATTTCAATTCTTCGTCCTCCTCTATCCACTTGTCGGCGTGTTGTTTTATCTCTGGCAGGAGGGCCAAGATTTGGTCACTGAAAAAAAAAAGATTTTATTTTGAGGGACATTTCAACGAGGCGTTTTTACGATCATAAAATTGGCTTTTCCCAGACAAACGAAAAAATCTGATTCTGACAAAATATTTGTCGTCTAGACAGCCAGGGATGGAATATAAATAACGCAAGTAGTTTAAGCGGTTTTTATTAATCTGCAAAAAAGGCACAACTTTGGGAATCCTGCGTTATTTATGGCATTGTTAAGGCCATAAATATTAGTTGAGCCAGTGAGCTCCGTCGAGGCTTATGGGCACGCGGGTTTCGCGGTGTGACGTCACGTATACATTATATACATTGTATATAATATATGTAGAGGTATATTATACTGCTCAGAAGTTATTAAATCACGGACCGAGGCGGGCTTATAAAGAACAATGAACATAAATAAATCTCAAACAACGATAACGACTAGACAAGCGAGATTTATGTACTCGTACAACATCAACTTTTATTTCGGTAAATAAAGTGATGTCGACTCTAATAATGCCTTGTCGTAGTTAAGTATAGCATAACTTTCTTCCACTAATTATGTCATGTCAATACGTTCCACTTAAATAATAATAATTTGGTCCAAGAAAACATATCAATGCGTGAGATAGTATCAGGTTGTTTGTTTCTAGCGTGTTGGGGAAAAGCCAGACAGTTTACTCAGCGCAGCATTAGCCATATACATTATACAGGTTAACCGTTTACTCTCTAAAATCTAGATATTTAGTGAGTTATGCTATACTATACAACTCTGCGCAGCATTAGCCATATACATTATGCAGATTAACCGTTCACTCTCTAAAATCTAGATATTTAGTGAGATGCTATACTATACAAATCTGCGCAGCATTAGCCATATACATTATGCAGGTTAACCGTTCACTCTCTAAAATCTAGATATTTAGTGAGATGCTATACTATACAACTCTGCGCAGCATTAGCCATATACATTATGCAGGTTAACCGTTCACTCTCTAAAATCTAGATATTTAGTGAGATGCTATACTATACAACTCTGCGCAGCATTAGCCATATACATTATGCAGGTGAACCGTTCACTCTCTAAAATTTAGAAATTTTGTGAGATGCTATACTATACAACTCTGCGCAGCATTAGGCATATACATTATGCAGGTTAACCGTTCACTCTATAAAATCTAGATATTTTGTGAGATGCTATACTATACAACTCTGCGCAGCATTAGCCATATACATTATGCAGGTTAACCATTCACTCTCTAAAATCTAGATATTTAGTGAGATGCTATACTATACAAATCTGCGCAGCATTAGCCATATACAATATGCAGGTTAACCGTTCACTCTCTAAAATCTAGATATTTAGTGAGATGCTATACTATACAACTCTGCGCAGCATTAGCCATATACATTATGCAGGTTAACCGTTCACTCTCTAAAATCTAGATATTTAGTGAGATGCTATACTATACAACTCTGCGCAGCATTAGCCATATACATTATGCAGGTTAACCGTTCACTCTCTAAAATCTAGATATTTAGTGAGATGCTATACTATACAACTCTGCGCAGCATTAGCCATATACATTATGCAGGTTAACCGTTCACTCTCTAAAATCTAGATATTTAGTGAGATGCTATACTATACAACTCTGCGCAGCATTAGCCATATACATTATGCAGGTTAACCGTTCACTCTCTAAAATCTAGATATTTAGTGAGATGCTATACTATACAACTCTGCGCAGCATTAGCCATATACATTATGCAGATTAACCGTTCACTCTCTAAAATCTAGATATTTAGTGAGATGCTATACTATACAACTCTGCGCAGCATTAGCCATATACATTATGCAGGTTAACCGTTCACTCTCTAAAATCTAGATATTTAGTGAGATGCTATACTATACAACTCTGCGCAGCATTAGCCATATACATTATGCAGGTTAACCGTTCACTCTCTAAAATCTAGATATTTAGTGAGATGCTATACTATACAACTCTGCGCAGCATTAGCCATATATACATTATGCAGGTTAACCGTTCACTCTCTAAAATCTAGATATTTAGTGAAATGCTATACTATACAACTCTGCGCATCATTAGCCATATACATTATGCAGGTTAACCGTTCACTCTCTAAAATCTAGATATTTAGTGAGATGCTATACTATACAACTCTGCGCAGCATTAGCCATATACATTACGCAGGTTAACCGTTCACTCTCTAAAATCTAGATATTTAGTGAGATGCTTTACTATACAAAGACAATTCGTTGGCATCGTACATTACTGACTTGCGTGCTCCTGCTTCAACACTATCGGTTGCCTCGACCGGAGTAGCACAGCTTTAAAAAAATCAGCGTGAGCGTGCACTTTGTTTCGCCGAGTGGTCGAGGCGATTGCGTTGGTTTATTGGGTGTCAGGGGCGGTAATTGTTTACCAGCAGAAAAAATACCCGCTTCATTAGGTCATAAAGATGCTAAATGTTGCTACTCACGTGATCTCCGCAGCCGTGTGCTTGAGCTCGCGCACGCGCACGGCGAGCATGGCGCGCGCGGCGCGCACGTATCGCGAGCTGCGCCGGCGCCGACCGCCGCCCCACTCCACCAGCGGGTCGTACACGAAGGCCTCCAGCAGCGTGAGCAGCGTCTCGCGCCCGCGCCGCATCGTACGCACCACGTGCTCACACCCCAGCCGGAATATGCCCTGAAACGAGAACACCAAGTCTGAGCCAATATAAACAAAAGGTTTCTAGAATATACCCTGGAACCATCGGTCCTAGATATTTAAGTGTGAGAAAGAAATTCGTTCGAAACCCTTAAAGCTAAGACTATATTATGTTCCTGAATCCGACGGCCCGGGAAAATTCAGAGCATTGAAAATAGAACTCTGCGCTATTACAATAAGTAGAGTTGCAAATCAAAGTCTCGAGTTTCGAGCTGTCATATATTGACATTTAACTCGACACTTGTGTCTTCCATTTTCAGCTCTATTGTACTTGCACAGAGTTATATTTTCAGCGCTCTGAATTTTCTCCGGCCTTCCGGATTCCGAATTATATAGTCCCATAGTTGATGAGTGGCAGTCTTCCACCGTGCGCTTTTCGCGTAACTTTCTGCCGCGCACTGTAAAACTCTGGAGCGAACTGTCACCAGCAGTATTTCCGGACCTATACGACCTGCAAACCTTCAAGAAGAGAGCGTATTCCCTCTTAAAAGGCCGGCAACGCACCTTCAGCTCTTCTGATGTTGCGAGTGTCCATGGGCGACGGTAGTTGCTTACCATCAGGTGACCCGTGTGCCCCCTTATTTAATTAAAAAAAAAAAAGTCCCAGCCTAAGGTTTGTTTCTGACGCTATTGCATGGGAGAAAACATCTGACCGCGAATGACACGAGACACATCAGTTTATCCTTTTGTTCAATAAGAACGGTGTTGGTATAAGCATGAATTAACGTATATCAACATATAAATAATATTATATGCATCATTGCGTAATGCTAGGTCCGGATACATCCAATGTGAACTGCCTTTAACGTCACGTCTTCTATAGATAGAAGAAGACGGCTGACGTGTAAGGTCGCACCTTGAACTCACACAAGCGATTCCACTGAGCCTAAAGCGTGTGCCACACGGTTCGCAACCGCAGTTTAAAACAGAGGTTTTATACAGTATAGTTAGTTATTGCAAACCAAATTCTATTTGATCTTGGTAGCTCGGCATTGGTTTTAAGCCTCTTTGCAACCTTCTAGCCGCTTGTTTAAAACCTTGCGTACGCCAGTCGCGCTGCAGTGGTGATCGAATTTATATCACACTCGACGTGAAAAAGTAAATAAAAAATTGTATGACATCGAAACAACGCCCCTAGTGGCAAACAATGGTAACTAATTCGATGCCATACAAATTTTAGTAATCTTCCTCACGGCGACTAGTGACAAAAACTCGCACTCAGTGTGCGGAGTTCGAGTTTCTGATCATTGAACGTGAAGTAATTTCTCGAATTATACAGATACCTGCCCTGACTTATCTTAGGCTATACTTATTATAACCAGGAAAAGTGTATAACTAAAAAAGAAAATAGCGGATGATGACACAACAAAATAATGTTCAACAACATTATAAAACTTACTAAAATCTACCGCGACAGTATATTGTTAACTATAGTTAAGGTTTATAATCGGCTTTTATTTTCTAAAATTCATCTAAATTACAAATAAAAATGACCTTTTGCCACTGCTGATTACTTTAGTATTATAGTATTAAACCTTATCCAAAAAATACAAATTTATTTAATTCAAGTCGGTGTTTCGTTTAGAAGGCGCTATGACGTCGTTGTAGTGAATAAGTATTACCTATGTATACAATGTATATAACGTCTCCGAAAATCAATTACGGATACTTCGGGCACGTGATTCACTGCTTGTGTAAATACGTTTAGGCAAAAACATATTTGTTATACTCAAAGTTAATCTCATGTATGGATGACTCTCCGCTTAACGCCAACTCGCCCATATAAAGAAATAATATTTTTTTCGAGTAGGCAATTATTTTTCTGCCTAAACGTCTTCACATAAGCAGTAAATCATGTGCCAAAATATCCGTAATTGACTTTTCTAGACCTTATATATACAGGTAAGCGAGACGTCAGACGTCCTATCCCCGCAAAGTCCATTTAAACACTTTTTTGAAAGACCAAATTGAGCTTTTTTTTGTGGCAATCTGCGGTTTAAAAACATGCTGAAGGGCGACACACGAGTTGCGCCCTTTGGGACCGTCACCGTCACCTAATTATGTATATGCCGAACACGTCTGTAATACGTTACACGCATTGAATACATACTTAAATAGAATACATTGGAGCCTGTAGGTCATTTTACAGATCTAGACGAAATAAATTGTTTACAGAACTGGTAGCTAAGTTTAGAATAATCCATTCGTTTCGTGGCTCTGTAATAACATTCAGCTCAAATAAAGTACAAAGAACTGTTGTTATGTGAAAAGTAACTGACACGATATCCAATAGGATATAGGAGTATTGATTTGTTATGTTTACAAGAATATCACTGTATACGTTAGCTGTAAAGTAATCGAAACGTCTGTGTAAAATTAATTGAGTATTTGACAACATGTTCAAATTATGTTTGTTTTATTACATTCAGAAAGAAAGAAGTATTACAACTTTATAAAAGTAAAAAAAAAGGTGTAAAGTAAATTTTATGATTTTTCTAAAATAGTACAGGTTCAGAAAGCTAATCTGCCGACATAACTGTCAGCAGATTAGCTTTGGTGTGTGTGTCCTTGTCGGTAATGAATTAGACGTGTAGTTCGCGAATGAGTCGTTCTATTGGACTAGTTCACTTGCGTCATGCCGTTCATTCATTCATTTTTAGTTTCGATAAATACATATCTTTAGTTCTCGTCCATTGGCCGTCACGGCACGCCCGACAATGCACGAAGCGACATAAGCTCATTTGCAGCAAGAAACATTAAACAACTTATTAAATGGAACGAGAAAATTGAACAAAAACCAACTATTCTGAGGAAAGGAACAGTGAGATATGACTTTAGTCATTGTCCAGAACCCAGTGGACAAATAATAATTGAACTACTGAACTAAAAGAGTGATATAGTTCACCAGAATCAAAAGATATACACACATCTTACATTTTTAGTGACACATTTTGCGCATCTCTATAATGAATGCTATTACGTGTGCCATGCCTGGTTCGCGGAGTTAGCATAATCCACGCTCCGTTAGTACGGAATACGGAATACCTCATGTGGTTTAATGCACGAATATACCTTGAATTATGCACATTAACATCATTACCTATGTCATAACATATTTAGTTAAGAAGCTATTGCGTGTTTTATACGACAGTATTTACCTGACTCTCAAAGGGAGGGTTGGTCATGTCATTTTGTCGGCTTTCACATTCCCTAGTTATTTCAAATTGTACTGACTGTCGCGATTTTACACGTTGTCGTAGACTGAGGTCTTAGGCACGACTTATTGACGACATTCTAAGCAAAATGACACAGCGCAAATCTTATATTCTCGCAAACTAAACGACATTTCCCATTACTATGGCCGTAGTATAAGCTCTAGCTGTTCAGTGGGCTTAGCACGAATAATTGACAACAGCGTATTCGTAAAGTTAACGAATGAGAATTGCATGCAAATCATGAACATCGTCTATACAAATTTATTCGATAAGTTACGACTACGTACTTGTTAATTGTTCATGCTAAGCCCACAGTTCGCATCATAAAAATCCATACGAATCCTAGTGCAGCGCCGTCGCAGGGACTGCGGCGCCAGATTTTGTTTAGATCGGGAGCTGCGTTTCTGCGATCTACCTGAATTTCCCCAAAATAAGTATAGCAAATTTTAGTAGAAGTCTAAAAAAAGCCGTATGGTGTCGTGGGACACCGGATAGGAACGAATTTCCTAATTATAAAAATATAAATTTTAAGTTCTATTCGAGGTATATAAAAAATAATAAAGACTATACATAAAAATCTTACGTTACGGACGTTTTTTCCCGGCTACCCATCCGCATCGCCCCATAAGGAACTTCGTTCCAAAAAATTGTAGAACAAATCTGGGAATTTGTAAAAAGTCTTAAGTTTTATTCTGTAGTTCTTAAACTATTTAAGAACTACAGCCCTCAGAGTGTGGTCCCTCAGTTCACACACCGCTATTTTCCAGATCTCGAAAAGTATGTGGAAAACTATGGTTTTTTCACTACAGAATTTTAGTAGAACTTTTGTAAAAGTTTTTACAAATTTATCAAATACTTCGAGCATCAGAAATAAAAAATCTTCCCACACTTCGGTGGTTATATATTTTTATTTCACAGTTCACACAATAGTGAAGTGACATATTCATTTCGCGTTACATTACTGACTTTTTTATTATATAAATAAATATTTTTCTACATAGAATTTTTGTACAAAATTTGTCGAATTTGTAGACAAAATTTCAGAAAAATCTATCGGCGCATTTTGAAGATATCAACCATTATGTTGGGTCCCTCAGTTCACACACTGGTGTACACAGAAAAACTCAATTATCTATGAAATGAGAAAAATATCAGAAAGTCTACTGTAATTAAATTTTAGTAGAATTTTTTTTTCTCTTGGATTAGCACATAAGATATTTCATTTCTGGCTTCCTAGCTGAGATAATGTTAATTTTTTGATACTATGAATATATGAAGATTAGGGTTACCACACAACAGGCAAAATAAGGACAGCACCAAAGATTATAATATTATGACTGCATCTAATATTTATTATATTTTTAATTGTAAATATTTATTATATTACTAATTACGAATTATAATAATAATTATTATTATTCATATTCTTTACATAAAGTCGAGTTACAAAAAAGGTACGTATGTAACTCAAAACGATTAGACAGATTTTGTCGACCTCCATGGCTCAGTGGTTAGCACTTTGGCGCTAAGGCCGGGGGTTCGAATCCCGCCAGGGAATAAAAAGATTTCTGTGTTCCTGGGTCATGGATGTTTATTAAATATGTGTATTATATAATAACAATCTTATATATAAACCCCCTTACTAATAAAAATATTTACACAACGGATAACTTAAACAACGTTGCTATCCTTTTCTATCATGTGACATTTCCAACGTATCAGACAAAGACAGCAACGTTGTTTAAGTTATCAGTTGTGTAAATAGTTTTATTACTAATAAATACTTATACTTATAATAAATAATAAAAGGGGGATATAGTATAAAACTATTAAATATATTCTGGTAGGTAGGTACAGAAGTATATAGTCTCGTTCCCGTAACACAAGTTCATCGAGAACTTACCACGAGACCAGATTAAGGTGGTGTGAAAGCGTCCATAGATATTAGATAGATAGATAAACTCTTTATTGCTCACATTAAAGAATACAATCAGTAGACTAAAACTAAACTTATAAATGTGGGCAAGGGCGGCCTTATCGCTATAAGCGATCTCTTTCAGGCAACCCTGCAGCACAGGAGAGGTAAAATAACTAAATAAGCAGGGTAATACGAAAAATCAAGAATAACTATCTAAAAAGTTAAGCAATACTTACATAGTAAATATAATCTAAACACACCTTCATATATTTAGCGGAACACAAAAAAGGTCCATATTCAAAAAAATATGGTTTTATTTTAAAATCTACTTACTACACTTCTTTTGTTATTTAAAGTTTCATTTGTTTTACTTAAAATGAGATCACATTAAGAACAGATTTTGCGAGTAAAGGCTATTTGTGAAAAATGGTACATTTTTGAACTTTTCATGTAACCGGGAAAAGTGAAAATTAATATTAAAATAACAATTAATAAATTAGAAAAATGGTGATTAATATCGCGTATTTCCTCCACGTGCTCTTATTAAAATTTCTACCCGTCTAGGCATACTGAGAATGATGTTATCGATGGTCTCCTGGGAGAGCCTCCGCCATTCCTCAACTACGGAGATTCGCAGTTCACCCACGTTGGTAGGAGCTGGAATTCTGGAGTTAACTTTACTTTTCAGCAAGTCCCAAACGTGCTCTATTGGGTTCATATCCGGTGATCTCGCCGGCCATTCCATAACAGTGATATTCATATCATTAAGATAAGCTTGAGTTACCCGAGCGGTATGCGGCCGAGCATTATCCTGCATAAAAACAAAATCGTCACCGATATATGGAGCAAACGGTACGACATTTTCTTTTAAAACTTCTCTGATATAGCGGTCTGCAGTCAGACTCCCTCTCTCTGTCAATCACTACCAAGTCTGTGCGAGCTCCCAAACAAATGCTCGCCCAAACCATTATTGATTCACCACCGTATGCAGCTGTAGTTTCAAAATTTGTCTGAATGTATCGTTCTCCTTTGCGTCTGTATATTCTTCGCCTGCCGTCAATTTGATTTAAGAGAATTCTGCACTCATCACTAAACAATACCTTACTCCATTGGTTCGCGTTCCAAAGTCGATGTTCCTGAGCAAAAGTCAACCTGTTTCTACGATGATTTACCTCGAGCCTTGGAGCCTTGGCGGGCACAAATGAACCCAAACCAGCTTCTTCGAACCTTCTTCGTACCGTACGCTCACTTACGGTTACACCCCGCACTGCTTCTAACTCATGTCGGGCTTGGACGGCCGTCAAACGGGGGTTCCTACGTACACGAAGCCGAATGAAACCATCATCCCTACTCGAAGTGCGTCTTTTTCTGCCTTGTCCTGCTCTTCTCACATAAGTACCGGTCTCCCTGAACCGTTGGATACTGCGATGGATCGTTGAAACTGGTCGACGAAGATCTCTGGATATCACTCTGTAGGTTTGACCATTTCATCGCATTTCGAGTGCCCTGGCAATCTCCGTTGGGGCTAAGTCAGGCATAATTCAGTCCTCAACTCCAAAAAGATACGCGATTTAAAAAAACTAACAAAAAACAGTATTTCAATGAAATTTTAAATCAAACTCAGAAGGAAGAAATACTCGAAGTTCGCTCCAGATAAGGTGTATTTGAATAAAATTAAAACAATTGCATAAAATATGATGTTCAGTTGTTTTCTTAATTTGAAAATATTTCTTTTTAAATTAAATGACGTATAAACCAGCCAGCAACCTTATATGATACTGATATCAAACCTTTATTTTATGTTCCGCTAAATATGCCGGTGTGTGTATATGCTATACACTTAATATAAAATTGTTCAATTAATAAATAGATACTTATAGTTAATTTAGCGAGCGACTTTATTCAGAAAATAGTTATGCAGTTTGGATTTGAAGAAGGCAAGTGACTTTGACTCTCGGATGTCATGTGGTAGGTCATTCCACATGAGCGCAGCCTTTACAATGAAAGAACCACTGAAGTAAATAGTCTTTGTAAATGGCACATGAAATTTCCTACTATATCCAGAGCGTAGTGCACGGATTTGGTCAGTGCTCCGATAGTGAAAACACTCCGTCAGATAGGGGGGAGAGCGAGAGTCAAATAGAACATTAAACATAAATATGAGAACATGCTCCTCCCGACGGAGCCTGATGGGCAGCCAACCAAGACGCTGTCGGAACTCAGAGACATGGTCCAACTTGCGCAGTCCATACACGAATCTAATGCAAACGTTTTGTAACCTTTCTAATTTATTAAGATATTCCTAATTAAGGTCGATCATACAAACATCCGCATAGTCCAGTATTGGTAGAAGTAAAGACTGCGCAAGCTCGACTTTTCTCTTTATCAGAAGTAGGTTCTTCCAACGCCTAAGTGCCCCCACCGCAGCAAAGAACCTACGACTGAGTTCAGAGACACATCTCTCTATTATATTCGACCCTTAAATCGAATCAAAATATACACCCAAGTTTTTGAGTACATCGCTGCAAGGTAATGTAACATTGTCAAATGTAATGCTAGTGATAGCATCATAGTTAGGTCGATTGATCTGTTTTGATCCTCCGATGACTATAATTTGCGACTTGTTGGGATTGACCATTAAGCCATGACATTGACTCCAATGAAGGATTGTCGCAAGGTCTTTATTGATTGCCAAAATAGCGGAATTAAGGTCATCAGCAGAAGCGTGGGTATAAATTTGGAGACCGTCCGCATAGAGGTGAAAGAAACAGGTAAGGTGGGGGGTAAAGAAATTTATGAAAAAAGAAAAAAGGATAGGGGACAAAATACCACCCTGTGGTACGCCAGCAGATATATCACTGAAGCCAGATACGCGATAATTAGCCCGTAAGCATTATAATCCCGAAACCACTCCAGCACTGGATGTGAGAAGTGAAGCGCGCCTAACATTGCAATAAGGACGTCGTAGTCTACGGTGGTGAACGCATTACTAAAATAAAGTAGGGCTAAGACAGTAAGTAGTTGATAAGACATGGCTAGGCGCTCATCGTCAGAGACCTTGGTTAGAGCAGTAACGGTACTATGCCTAGAGCGAAATCCGGATTGAAGAGGACTAAGCAAACCATTGTAATTAATGAACGTACTAACTTGGTGATAAATAAGGCGCTCCAGGACTTATCGTCGTTATGATCAGTAGGATTTTTTCTATACTTAACTTTCGATGCATTTCTTTTGGCTATAATATGCTTAATATCATCCGTGAGCCACGGGGCAGGCAGGTGTTTTAATCTTATAGGTCGAAGAGGAGCGTGAAGGTCAAATACTTGCATTAAGAGTGTGTTAAAAACGTCCATCTTCTCGTCTATAGTGGAAGCGTGATAGACTGCATCCCAATCAACAGCACAGAGATCGATTTATTAAGGAGCGCAGTTTGGTGGCACGTATTGAGTGTAGTTTGTCATTGTTTACTAAGCAGGAATTAAAATCGCCCATAATGATTGTGTGGTCTACGGTGGTGACATATTTTCTATTGAAGTAGTCAATGTTTAGTGAAGGACAGTAGAACACACCAAGTAGCAACTTTAAATTTCCAAATAACACTTCAGCCAGTAGGTGTTCTGAGGATTCAGAGTAATCAGAGGGAGATTTATCGAGTATGGTGAAGGGAACATAATTTCTAAGGTAAATTGACACACCACGACCACCCTTTCCAGTTCTGTCATTTCGGATGAGGACAAAGCCGGGTAAGGAGTAAGAAGTTGATGGGAGACAGGGTTTTAGGAAGGATTCAGAAATGAGTATGGCACATTCCGGTTGTTCGAAAAAGTGGCTAGGGGGTCAGAATAGTGTACTAGGATGCTTTGGGCATTGATGTGTACAGCATTGAAGTTACAATGAAACGATGCGAAAGCTGTCTCCACAGAAACATCAAGAGCAAGTGAAAGACTGCGAAAGCTATTACCCGAGAAATCTGACGAGGAAGTCATTGAGAGAAAGTTAGCACTATCATACGACAAATTATCATCGCTCATATATACATGCATAAATAAATAACAAACTAATTTAAACTACTACCTAAATAATATATTAAACTAGTGTAACTAGTAAATAGAAAATATATTATAATATTATATACATCGTAATTTTTACTGTCTGCCTACAGTGTTTAAATTGTACATTAAGTATGTGAGAGATAAAAACAAACTAAATCTAATCACAACAACAACCATTAGATTAATCAAAATATTATGCTGTTCAAACTTCAAAGCAACACATTATGAATACATTTGTAAAAATAAAAGCAAATTAAATTAGACTATATAGCTAACAGTCAAAAGACAAACAGGGCAATTTCTGAACGCATAACTACGCCAATATAGTCAAGTGACAGTGACATCAGTCAAGTGTCAAAATTGTCAGATGGCAGTGACATTTGATGGAGGTATCATGTGAAGTTTAGTGAAATTTATAGAAATAAGAATATTACAAGACCCACAACAAGATACAGTGACAGAAAAAGAGAAAAGATAATTATAATATTATATGTGGGTACTAGTTGATTGATACAAATGTTACAACTATACCAACGATTTGGGATGCTTTGTCTGCAACTTCTGAAGCTCGGCCAATGTCCCAACCTTGTGCCTAGAGTCATCAGGACTTTTGATATAGATACAGCCGCCACGGGTCCAGCATAATGAAACGCCAAAATGCTCTCTGGCCGCCATTAATGTGTTGTGTCGCGACTTAGTAAGGAACTCTGAGAGTGTGACTTTTGTTCCTTTGAATGCCTTCTTAGCGTTCCATACCCGTTCACGGAGTGACACATCATTAAACTTTATAAGAACGGGCCTCGGCTTAAGGTTAGCATCATCGTTTTTAGGCTTCCCCATACGATGGCAAGTACGGATTTTGTCAGGTGTTAAATCTGAAAGTTTGTACTTGGTGGACAAAGATGCCGCAATAACACCTGTAGTATCCTCCTTAGTAGTCCTTGGCCTCAGGAACACCATGTAATATTTTGCGGCGAGAGTGTGTCTCCACACGGCCAAGGCCTCTTGCCAGTGCATCCACCTCGGCACGTAGGATGTTAAGTGCACTACAAACAAAATATTTAAAAGCTTAGAATTCAGTGTTAAGTGCTGCTGTAGTGTTTGGTGGCTCACGTGAGGTGGCCTGTTGTAGATCAGCTTGAACATCTTAGAGTGAAACATTTTTATCATGTCCTCCATATTAGCTTGCACTTGTATGTAGTCCATGTTGAATGTTGTTTTTACTGAATAGGTGTTAGGGACACAAGTAAACACTGGAGGCAAGTAGCTCTATTTACGCATATAAAGATAACATGTGAATTAAATAAAATTATATGCTGTAAGTATTATTAAATTCGAGAGCTAGTTAAAATGACTGTTAACTTTCCAACTACCCCCACTAAAAGTTATATTATTATTATTTTGAAGACTACTTTGATGGATTGGGTGTCCCGGTCTTAATTAAATCAATTTTGTAAATTAAATAGATAATTTATAATTGATTCGACCATTGAGACACTGACTGAATGCCAAAGGATACCAGTTACACTTTTTTGAAAGCTATCTTAATCCCTTTGGGGTTTTCTCCACAGTAGGTACCTTTAATACAAAATAAAAACCTTTGTACTAATTAATAAATCACTTTTTTGTAATTTCAAATTAATAACTTATCAGTAAATACATATGGGACCGTTCAGCGAGTATTACGTAAGCAGCATAGGGTCTGCCTTTTTTGATAACATATTTTGTAGATGGTGATTATGTCATTAGAAGTAAAAGAAGATTTACACGGGTTGAATTTAATCGTGCGGCTAGTCGCTTCACTGATCGCCTTGTGATTTTTGTTGGAAAATCGCCTACCAACCGGCTTAAATGAAATAAATAAATAGAGAAAAACAGATCACATTAATCGCAAAATGCATATTATATCATCAATGTTTACGTAAGCACGGAGGTGGTACAAACTTTGGTTACTTTTGCTGACAGGAGGAGGACGGGGAGATAGTTGTATAGTGTACTATATCAGAGGCCCAGTTCTCGTAACTAATCCGTTAAAATTAATAATTGGTTGCTTGTAGTACTATGAACCCGTAAAATAGTGAAAAGCTGTGAAACTGTGAGCAAAATTAAATTTAATAAGGTATAACATACACAATATATTAGCTACTGTCCTCATTTTGCTTCTTGTGTGGTAAACCCTACTCTGTATTTTCATAGAATCATATCAATTATTTTGATATATATACGAGTTAATCATAAAATTAACATTATTTCAGCTAGGAAGCAAGAAATTAAATATTTTATGTGCTAATCCAAGAGAAAAAAACTTCCTACTAAAATTTAAATAGACTTTCTGATATTTTTCTCGTTTAATAGATAAATGAGTTTTTCTTATACACCAGTGTGTGAAATGAAGGACCCAAACATAATGGTTGATATCTTCAAAATGCGCCGATAGATTTTTCTGAAATTTTGTCTACAAATTCTACAAATTATGTACAAAAATTCTACGTAGAAAAATATTTAAAAAAGTCAGTAATATAACGCGAAAAGAATATGTCACTATTGTGTGAACTGTGAAATAAAAATCTATAACCACCGAAGTGTGGGAAGATTTTTTATTTCTGATGCTCGAAGTATTTGATAAATTTGTAAAAACTTTTACAAAAGTTCTACTAAAATTCTGTAGTGAAAAAACCATAATTTTCCACATACTTTTCGAGATCTGGAAAATAGCGGTGTGTGAACTGAGGGACCACACTCTGAGGGCTGTAGTTCTTAAACTATCTTTTTACAAATTCCAAGATTTGTTCTACAATTTTTTTTAGACTTCTACTAAAGTTTGCTATACTTATTTTGGGAAAATTCTGGTAGGTCCCTCAGTCCACACGTACACCGGTGATGCGGCACGGCACATTACTTACAATGAAGTGAAGCGGCGCGGCGTCCAAGGAGCTGCGGCGTGTGTGTGTAAGCGTACTTATAGCCTGCAGCTGGGGCCGGCGTGAGGTTGATATAGCGAGAACTGTTTGATATATGAACATTGTGCACCCAGGCACCGCCAAGGAAGCTGACACACTAACCATAGATAATACAGTATATATAGAGACACTAACCACATAATGAAGTGGAACACACTGGTTTTAGTCGGTGGAAAATTGATAAAAAACTGTTAAAAAACTTATGTAAATGTAAAACACAATACCTACATATAATTATTTTGGATGGAATAAGTGGTGATGATATAAAAGTAAGTACATATATTTTTTTCAAGTCAGAATATCTAATGTAGCCAAAATATATCTTTTCTAAATGAAATTAATTATGTAGGTACCAAGTATAAAAAGTTGAGAAAATAAGATTTGAACATAAAATTATGTACCAAGTATAAAAAGATGAAAGAATGAGCTTTGAAACACCCTCCGCCCACAACATATTTCTACGCCACTCGTGCTCTGTAATTGTGGCCAGTCATACACATTACTTCAAATATGCTTCAAGGCTTGTTGCCAAGTTGTTGTATAATGTACAGAGTTACAGAGGGAATATTGGATGTATCAATATTAATAATACAAGTATTGACATGAAATTTCGCCTTTTATCTACGAATTAATAATACTTCTGTTGGTTAGCGATCCAACAGAACAATGAGATTCGACACTCGCCTTAACTCATCACGATCAGTATTCAAAAACACAAAGGTGCACCCAAAACTTCCACACATTAGTCAAACGGCCAACTGCACATTCCCGGCCGAGAATACGCCCTTCCTCCCTCCTCCCTCCATCCACCCCCACCGTAACAATATCAACAACAAACAGGGTCCAAAGTTTACATATATACATCACCGCGCGAGTTCGTGTGTAACAACCATGAAATACATTTAAGGCGCTCTCACGACCTGACATTTTCAAGGTTTCACGCAAAATTCTCGTACTTACATGATACATCTCAGTTGATTAGAACCCTCATTAGATACTTTGATGTAGATGATACCAAAAAAAGAATAGACGAAGAAGTCTGTCAGGATAGCAATAAATTCAGGTTTGTGGTCTTACTATGGGAAGCCGGTATGATAATATGAACCTAGGAGAGCCGAAATGAGTGCCAGAGGATACTACGATTAATAGAAAAGAAACAAAAAATTTCAGGGTCTGTCTCACAATCTTCTTCCAATCTGAGTCCGGTAGTAAGTCTTGGACAGCTTATTTGGAAGTCTAATCGCTGCGCACTTCATATCGAGCGACAGACAAAACACGCAAATAAGATAACAATACTTATCAGTAGATTGTGAAACAGACCCTCAGGCTGGTTCTTGTAAGTTACCTTCAAGTAACACAACTTGTAGCTTAAAGTCTTTGCAAACAAACTGTTCACGATTTTAAAACTTCTGTGCTGACATTACATACTGGCATTTGGGCATGCAGGCAAAACTGCGATGCGACGACGCATCGCAAGGATGACGTCGCTCAGCCATATATAATTGTTACGGGTGTGTGACCTTATTTTTACGAAGCGACATTTTGTGTATGGACCCTTTAATAATATATTTCGGACATTGACCCAGCCGACATTAGGGTATCGGCGGGTTATGTGATATGTCCAAGTCGTAAAATGTCCAGTGTCGAATTTGGTTTTAACTATACCTAATTATCTTTTCGGCCAATAGACATATCTATTCAAGGCTATGGAAATATTTTCGAGTCTTAGACGTTTCAAGATATGGACCTCTTTCGATCTAGACCCAAATTCGCCACTGGACATTTTTCGGATATTTTAACACAACCCTTTGAATCTTCTTCGATCTTCGTATCTTTGTATCCACTATCCAGATCAATTTGCTAATGGCAATACAGACCTGCGGGCGGTTACAGGTAGATAACCTCACTTCAAGAGCAGGCGGGAGTCTTTACAGACCTTTGTACCAAAATTGGTCTGTGGTCACTTTATCCAAGCATTAGTAGAGGTGTTTAGATAGATTTAAATATGTTGAAAAGCCGTGTATCTCAAACTAAATAAATGTGCGATAAACTTACCTCTACGTATGTACGTGCAAAGTCACGCTAAAACTCTAAGGTTTTGTAGTTTCTTTTTAGAATCTTGTTTACTTCCAACGATATTATTACAGATGTTGACTGTTGTAGACAGCATTATAATTATATATTATAAGCATATAATTGCAATCTTATATGATTGCAATTATATATAAAGCAAGCGATGAACTGACACTCCATAGTTACAAAATGTAATATGCTACGAATTTAACAGCAGGAACGTAATACAATTCCACACACGTGTCCCGGTGGAGCTGTCGATTTCAGTGAGAAATTCTCAATGCACACCCCCGCTCGCGCTACTCCGTACTCGTAGGTATCACGTGAAATTGCGATCTATCCCTGCCCCTTACATAGAAGACTGAAAAAAACTAATCTAGGGTAAAACAGCCAATTGTTGGCCCCCTAAAACATATACCCCCTCACTCATAAAAATATTTACACAACGAATAAGCTATACAATGTTTTGTAGGCACTTGTCTGATATGTTGGAAAAGTCGGTTGCTTATCCATTGTGTAAATATTTTTATTAGTACGGGGGTTAGTCTGCTTCGCCAATATCTAGTAGGTACTCGGTAATGTTGTAAAGAAAATGAGATGACTCAAAAAAATCAAATAATATGTAGTATTGTATACTCTCGGGGCCTGCGCCGTCGCGTCGTGAAGCTAACGACTCAAGTAATGGCTCTTAAATTTACAATACACAATCAAACCCTTAGCCCTCGTACCCACGAGTGCTTTTTTGTGGTCGCGACAGATAAAAACAATACAGCTGAAAATCGAGGTGTCAAATTTGACAGCTCTACACGATTTTAGCTGTATTGTATTAGCGCACAATTCTATTCACGGTGGTGTTTTTTCTGTCGCGACCAGTAAAAAACGCTCGTGGGAACGTAGCCTCAATGTACTCGTAGGTACTCTAGGTTGTTTTTCCATTAGAAACTATTAAGCCGTTTTCGAAGTCTAGTAGATAGTTAACATCTAAACTATGCGTGACGCTGACGACTGACTCGGCACTCCGAAGGGTCAATTCTGCTAAATTAAATCTACAATAATACAATCACAATCCAGTCCCGATACGGTAAGACTGCTAAACCAGTATTCTCGTAAACGTCAAACCAGCGTGAAACGCGTTCTGATTGATCCAAACTTCACAAAGTCAGTTTATGACAGACAACATGTCGCTTCACTTATAATACAATCAAAGTAAAATGAATGTCTACTTTAAATACGAGAATTGAGCTTCGGACATGAGCTGTCCATGTTTCACACTAACATTCAATCTAAGTACGTACCTAACCTATGAACAACACAAAATAACACACCTAATCACTACTACACCTAGACACTAAGGTCCACTTGCGCAGTCCTTCATAATTACGAAGAACGACAGAGATAACATGATATTTAATCCAGGGTTAACTTTAACCCAGAACCCCAATTCTCGAATAAACTATCACTTTTATTGAAGTATAAATGAATCGTCTTGATACCATAAACTGATTTTTGGAGTTTGGACCAATCAAAACGGGTTTCGACGTTGGTTTGACGTTTATGACAATACCATTTTGCAGTTTTAACATATCGAGATTCGGGAGTGGATCGTAACTGTATTATTGCAAGATTTAGGTTAGCAGAATCGAGATTTAGATCTGCGCAAGAGGGCCTAGCGTACTCAAAATTAAAATTGTAGACTTCGTGATGTTACACAAAACTTATATGAGATATATTATGTAGTAAATTTTTTTTGCAATTTTGTCGTCCCGACGCGTCGGCCGCGAGTCGCGACACATGTTCAGAACTTGCCATTTCCGACCCGTTTAAGAGTTCGTCACTCTGCTATATGGTGTGCGCCGTATTAACGCTGTTACCACCATATACGTTATGTTATATGACGTTACGACAAGGCATGTCGAGGCAAGAACTGTCCCCACTTAAACGACCCCACTTTTGGGGTTGTTTCGGGCCCATTTTATGCGGGAATTGGTGGAAGCCCCAAAGGGAGATCTCCGAACGAGCGAGATGGTATGCCCGGTCAGGCCGAACGATTTTTACGATTCGACCAATTCGACGTTACCCCACACGATGTATTATTTAATTTGTTATGATTAATAATTATTGATGATCCTGAATTATAACTGTATGTCTATATTGTATGTTATATAACTTCACACACCTCACACCTTGCATGTTCAGAATATTTTGCGCGCCGTTGTGGTGGCAGAATGTTGGATCGTAGCTATTATAATACTTTTAAGACCTTATGTATATTGATTGATTCAATCAATCACTTCGATCGAGGTCGGATGAAAAAATGTTACATCCCCACTTCACATGTATGGGGAACCAGGCCTAAAATACAAAATTACAATCACTTTATAACGCCATACATAAAGTCTATAATATGTTACCTATTACTGCACAACTTTTCATCTTTATATATTTATATTTACCGAAGTTAGTGTCGTAGTCGTAGTGTAGTAGTCATGGGAGAACGGACAGACGGACAGAGCGAAACTATAAGTGTTCCTTGTGCGTGCGCGGTGGTCGTGGTGTATTTATATTCCGACTGTGTATCCTACGGTCTCATTTTAGCACTTTTCTGGGTTCGTTTCGTCATGTCCGTCCGTAATAAAATATTTTATTGGGGTACCTCCACTACACGTAAAGTGGGGGTGATTTTCTTTCTCGCGTCTACAGCATAGTGTGGGGTATCATTTGATAGGTCTTTTTAAAAACATTGAGATGTTGCTAAGACAATTTTTTGATTTAGGTATCCGTTAAAATAACCCTCTAAAATCTAAACGCCGACTGGTTCGTAAAATGTGAAAAAAATCCTGATAGTTAGTCTATGTGATGAACTATGAAGGAAAACTATAACGGCTGAGTTTACTTGTTACTTCAGGAGTTATAAATGGGCAAACTTGTAAAATGCGCTGACTTGGAAAACTTCGTACAAAAATAACGAAATTATAAGTATACATGTAAAATATTGGTATATTGGTACGGAACCCTACGTGCGCGAGTCCGACTCGCACTTGGCCGGTTTTATTTCTTACGTTCTCATAAATAATTTACCAATTGACCTACTTCACTTGTAATTGTATCAGACCAAAAGGACAGTTTTTTACTTTGCCGAATTATTTGCAGCTTCGAGACAAGATTTTCGAGATAATATTTGTAAGAAATGTTCCTGCAGCCGGCCGGCGAGTTTATCGGAGAATCGTGTTTCAGATCCAACAATACTCGATTACTCTACTAAAGTGAATATTAATAATATCTGTAAACGCTTCACACCACTTCAATCTGTTCCCGTGGTAAGTATTCCGAAGAACTTGTATTACGGGGACCGGACAACGGGAAGTATGTTTAATACTTTTATACTATTAATCTATACTAATATTATAAGGAGGTAATGTTTGTGAGGTTGTAGAGGGGTAATCTCTGGATCTACTGGACCGATTTTAAAATTCTTTTACCAATAGAAGGTTACGTTATTTCTGAGTGACATAGGCTGTATATAACCCAAAAAATGAAAAGACTTTTTCGTGGTAGCCGGATTTGCAAAGTATCTCGGAGAAAAAACGGTCGAACGAAAACGTTTCTTACGAACGCTGCTGATGGGAGATATATGATAGGTAGATATTAAGTCCTAGAGAAAAGTTGTAGAGCTTGATAATGCCTACAATAAAGTCAGTCAAAAAATAATTTTAATCGTTAGGTCATACTTAATAATAAACGCACTTATAGTAAGTACATTAGGTTAGATAAGTTTAGATTAAAACCATAATTTATCAATTGTATTTCGTGCGGGTCGCTATTTACTATTAAACCCCAATTACACGCGGGCGAAACCGCGGGCAAAAGCTAGTATTAAATATATTTAAGATTTTTTCGTTATAAAGATATTTAATACACATGACTCAGAAACATTGAAAACTTTTTTGTTCCCTCGACGGGATTCGAACCCGCGACCTCCGGCTTGAGCGCCGACGCGCTACTCACACTAATGCATGCTAACTATATCTCTACTTTTTTGAATTATTTATTTTTTAATATTTTCTTTATTAACTAGAATTGGAATTATTCTATAATTTTGCTAAAAATCATCTACAGGGTGTCCCAAAATTAGCACGTCACACTGACACCGGAGGTAGATGAACCCAAGACGCATTGAACAAGCCCATAGAAGTTTCATGGGTTTTTTTTTATTAGTTATGACCAGTTTTAGTCATTTTTTAAAAAACAACATTTTTTTGTAATGTTACGAACATTACAAAAAAATGGTGTTTTTCAGAGACTTTTTAAAATGTACTTTATTTTACTTTTTTTGTGTACCTCAAGACTAGTTACTTATTATGAAACAAACAATACTTAGTCGATAAGTAATGTGAAATAACGACAGTTGATAGTCAATCTCAATTTTATTCTCACATAAAAATAATAGTTTCTACTTTGAGCAGCCACCGTGAAAAAAAAATTACTTCAAACATAATGAACTGGGGATATTTAAAAGATAAAGTCTACGCAAAACCGATTACATCTGAGGCTGAATTAAGGCAAAGGGTATTTGAAGCAGCCCGTGAAATATCGACCATAAGCTTAATAAGAAGACTCAACCGAAATTTTATACGAAGGTGTCCTTTGTGCATAAGAATGGGAGAAAGACAATTTGAACACTTGTTGTAAACAAAATAAATGTAAAGTTCATACGAAACTTTTTTATTTTCTTTCAACACCTACACCCCCCGCCCACAAATCTCTACATCTGGCTCGATGTCGTCATTTGGCGCTCTAGCGTCAGGGAGAACGCGGGGAGATGAAAGAAGAAGTGAGATTAAAAACTTCATTCCAGCGAGCGAGGTAGAGATATTGTGTTATTCACAATAAACTGTTGTCTGCTCTGGCACTATTCAAATACTGTCCACGTCCACAACAGATAGCATTTCGGTGTTAACAGCGTATTATTTTTTATCTCTTTCAGTCCCAATTAGTAAGCCAAGTAAAAAAAAGATACCCTACCAGACTAATTCTCTACCTACTTGATCGTGGCAACTGCAGGACTTACTGGTTTATTTTTATTAATTCCACTTACGTAGGGCATTGATGAGAAACAACTAAAATTTGATAATTTATCAATATATACAATACAAGTGTTACACCATTTTGGAATCGGCATGGCATAGGGAAGTTTTTAAAGGTATTTGTTCATTATGTTTGAAATAATTTTTTTTCACGGTGGCTGCTCAAAGTAGAAACTATTATTTTTATGTGAGAATAAAATTGAGATTGACTATCAACTGTCGTTATTTCACATTACTTATCGACTAAGTATTGTTTGTTTCATAATAAGTAACTAGTCTTGAAAAAGTAAAATAAAGTGCATTTTAAAAAGTCTCTGATAAGAACATTACAAAAAAGGGTGATTTTTAAAAAATGACTAAAACTGGTCATAACTCAAAACCCACGAAACTTTTCTATGGGCATGTTAGGCTTGTTCAATGCGTCTTGGGTTCATCTACCTTCGGTTTCAGTGTGACGTGCTAATTTTGGGATACCCTGTATGTAACTAAAGCATTATATAGATATATGTAGATTGTAGACTTATTAGAAACGGGATTATATCGAAAATTGTCAAAAGAATTAGGCTTCTGCTGGTCTAAAATTGAGCAGCAGCAAGTCTAAAATAAATAATATTTCATAATACGATACACTTAATGTGGCCATTTTAGGCCTACTGATCTGGGGGCGACCACTTTTCCGACGACACAGGACACAGGACGTTTCAGAGAAAGTTTGACACATTCGCGTAACCACGTATTAGCGTAGTGAAGTTTTAACTAAACATAACTTATGCATTAGCACCGGACCCTACTCCTTTTGCAGAAATCCTCTCTGTGGGCGTGTATACACTTAACACCAGCTGTTCGCCCGCTCCTTTCAACTGCTCCGACCACAAAACTACTTGTTTTTGGCTAGACATGTATGAAGCAGGAATAAAATAATTTACGAGTATACGTACCCCTTCGCATAAGAAGTTTTTTAATATTTATGATGATACATTTTAGAAAAGCGATTTCATTTATATGCAAAATGGTTACATTCGTTTTATAGCTCTCAGAGGTAAAGTCAATGTATACGGTCTTATGTTTAATTTTGTTCATGTAAAAGTTTGTGAGGTAGAATTTTTTACGCAAAAACTGCTTAATGCTATGAGATATATTTTTGACGTGTAACATCTTTCCTCTCGCTTTCTTGCAATTTGTGGGAGTGATTTCGTGAAATGGGACGGAAGTGTGTAACGTGTAATTTAGGTTTTTTAAATTTTGACGTCGATTTCCGTAATCTTCCGGAAAAGTTTCCGTAATTTTTTTTATCATAATAGAAAATCGGACATACTAAGCATTGTGTTTTTTTTGTAATATTTTCATAAAATGTTACACATCATATGCGACTATTGTAAGGCTCGCTCGTTTATTTTATTTAACCGAAGGGGTCATTACGCCTACCCTCGGGGGACAGGGCGTTACCCCGGGGTAATGTGGGACTCGCCTCGCTTCGCCGGGATACCACCACGCACCAAACCACGGCTATATGCTACGGGTGCCATCGGACACACAACTGAGGTTACCCCGGATCTGTCAAGCACAGGGCAACCTTGCGGCTGGCCGGTCCTGCGGATAGAAGGACCGTACTACTCCACGAAGGGGGTTAAACCGGCAACTGGAGCAAACTAGCCGACGCCAGTATCGTGCAATGGCTAAATGTGCCCGGGGTGTTGTAACCTAGATAAACACATAGGCTGTTACTAATCCCGGGAATACGATTTCCGCCGGATAGACGAGATTTTCTTTTTGCAGGCAATCGCAGGCAACATCAAGTAGGTATCTCAATAAATTAAAAGACAATCAACATCATCGTGATCGACCCGCAGCCAGGAGTCGGATCTCTCCTCAATACAAGGAGGGTTAGAATGAAGAATAGAGTTGAAAACGTATTTTAAAAGCCAATCACACTGTTTAAACTGCATACACAGTTGATCAACAATTTCAAAAGTGATTCTAGAATGTGATGGAACTTCTAACGATTGGCTTCGTTCTTTTTTCTTGGACATCGTTTTCAGTTTACCTTTCACTCTGGTGTTTTTTTATGTTGAGACCTTTAATTATGCGGGCTCTAATTTACTCGTTGAGTATTCGAGATGATTCTAACGAGGCTTAATTATTATGTAATTACAATGTGTTTCCACTAACCGGCCCGGCCCCGGCAGCCGGGCGCTGCCGATAGAACAAATATGTATGAGTACCTATATAATATATGGCATATTTTATTATCATTATATGATCCGGAATCCGGAACGCTGGAGAAAATTCAGAGCAACGAAAATAGAACTCTGCGCTAATACAATAGGACTGAAAATGGAACACACGAGTGGCAAGTCAAATGTCAATGTCAATTCTGACTACTCGACACCTTACGGCATTACGGATTCCGGACAATTTTGTCCAAGCCTAGGTAGAAAAACAGGTTGACAGAAAAACTCGACATTTTTTTATTTTATTTATTTAAAAATAGCTTACATCAACTGATGAATGTGAACACGGCTTAAGCGTCATTGGTCAATTTTAACATTTGCACTTATGACTCACTGCATTCTTAAAGCGAATATAGTATTGTAATTGTATGTATTTGTGGTCAAGCAAAAGAACAGTTTCCATTAAAAGGTGTGTGCGCCGGTCGGCTGGCTAGATATTGGCGCGAACTCCGCCATCTTGATTGTAATCAAGTGCACAACAGGGCGGATTGAGAATTGCAATCGAATTAAGCTCGCCCGGCAGGCTGATTCTGTATCTTGCAACAGTAATGCGACAGGCGTAAATTGTACAATATTGCTGTCAAACATATTTTTTGTATTTCGTATTAGCAATAGCGATTCGACAGCGAAAAATATCGTATCGTAAATATCGTGTGTTTCTGTTATTTTTAGGTTAGGTATCTTTGATTTTCGCAGTAATGTAAAGCTAAGGAATCATGCAATTAGTGCTCAGTGCCAATTATATAGGCTTACAATTCTATTGTAATATTCTAATATTTCGCTCACATGTCAGCATGGCGTATTCTACATCCATAGTAAGTACTTTCTATCTTAACTTTGTCCCATTTTTGTTTATAAACGGCAAATAATTTCTTATGTAAACAAAGCACTTGATATTTCTTAACTGTATATAGTTCATTTCAGTATACATTTCAACAAAAATATGATTATATCTCCACTTCTCCATTGATCATAAATAGAATAATTGCGGAAAATTAAAACGTGAATGAAAATTGTACATTAAGATATTTCTTGGTCTGTGGTCGCCTTTTTTTTTAACATCGGGTCCAAAATACCCAATGTCTTTGTGTTCTATGCATATTCCCTATTCGCGTCATTTGAACAGCGCATTTATTGCATCGCGTCCGATCGTGTAATGTTTGCTATTTGCAGGTCGTCGTGTACGACTGATTTATTCTGCAGTCTAGACAAAGACCGCTCTGATGGACGGTAAATTGAATTCACTGCGCGACGAACTGACGAGTGAACTGTTTACGTTTCAGCATTATTGTGTAAACGAGGTACAATTTCATGGTTTGTAATATGAAGGCTAAATAAAGTGAATTATTATCTAATAATTCACTTTATTATGTCGGACACCCTGTTAATACATATGTGTTTCGCAGTATCAAAGTGTATTGTCAGCTCATTTGATTGCGACAATATGTATGTCTATGTGTTATGTCAGCACGAGGACAGACGACACTCCTGCGAGAGCCAGCCGTCTACCTACAGCTACCTAACAAGGGCGTTTCAATAGATTGCAACAATATATATGTCTATGTGTTATGTCAGCACAAGGACAGACGACACTCCTGCGCGAGCCAGTCGTCAGCCTACCGCCACCTAACAAGGGCGTTTCAATAGATTGCAACAATATGTATGTCTATGTGTTATGTCCGCACGAGGACAGACGACACTCCTGCGAGAGCCAGCCGTCAGCCTACCGCCACCTAACAAGGGCGTTTCAAGAGATTGCGACAATATGTATGTCTATGTGTTATGTCAGCACGAGGACAGACGACACTCCTGCGAGAGCCAGCCGTCAGCCTACCGCCACCTAACAAGGGCGTTTCAAGAGATTGCGACAATATGTATGTCTATGTGTTATGTCAGCACGAGGACAGACGACACTCCTGCGAGAGCCAGCCGTCAGCCTACCGCCACCTAACAAGGGCGTTTCAAGAGATTGCGACAATATGTATGTCTATGTGTTATGTCAGCACGAGGACAGACGACACTCCTGCGAGAGCCAGCCGTCAGCCTACCGCCACCTAACAAGGGCGTTTCAAGAGATTGCGACAATATGTATGTCTATGTGTTATGTCAGCACGAGGACAGACGACACTCCTGCGAGAGCCAGCCGTCAGCCTACCGCCACCTAACAAGGGCGTTTCAAGAGATTGCGACAATATGTATGTCTATGTGTTATGTCAGCACGAGGACAGACGACACTCCTGCGAGAGCCAGTCGTCTGCCTACAGCTACCTAACATAGGGCGTTTCAATAAAGTATGAAGCCGTTTGTCTATATCTATACTAATATTATAAAGAGGAAAAGATTGTTTAGGGTTTAGGTTTAAATAGGCTCTGAAATTACTGGACCGATTTTGATCAAATTTGGCAGAGGCTTTTTGTGCGGTTAATATTTTTAACTAGATGTTGCCCCCGACTTCATGCGCGCATAAGTTAATCTTGCAGAAACCGTGCATTTTTCACGATAAAAAGTAGACTGTGTCCTTCCCTGTGGTCTACTCAATATCTCTGCCAAATTTCATCAAAATCGGTCAGGTAGTTTCGGAGCCTATTCAATGCAAACAAACAAACTAATTAGTAACACATTAGAGTCGCATCATGTACGGAAACATATTTGCGCAAACACTACCTACCTGTAAATGTTACCCAACATAATATACACCCCTAGGCCCCTTATTAGTTTTATTTATATCACATATTATTTAATAATATGTGAAACATATCATTTCTTTTTTAGTTTGGAGCTCTCTTGTTACTAATAGTCTTACAATCACCACAGCAATCTTGACATTCAAAAAACTACTTTTAAAGGAAAGTACATTATAATAAATAAGGGATTGAGTTTTTGGATGATTATCATTGATGATGATGATGATGAAAGTGGAAAAAAGTAAACAAAACCTTTTTCCGGTAAAGGTAAGAACACGTGTACCGTGTCTAATTGTTTAATTATCTCAAAGGGCGGGCGGGAGTTGATAACCCGCGGGCGAGCGGCGCTGGGCGGGCGGGGAAACAGATTAATAACAAAGTAACGGAGTAACAGTAGGGTAACAAAAGAGTGACCCACACTCACACAATTAGTCAAAGGCTAAGGTAACAAAAACGGTCGAGGTTTTAATCCGAGGGATAATTTTTCTTTATCTTTAGTCCCAATTTCACGTAATTACGCCTGTTAATGTTAACAATTAATCATTTATCTAAATATCATACCTTCTCTTTCATTATTACGAAGATTGAGTGAAATAACATGATATTTCATCATGGATTCACTATAACAGGCGCTGGTAAATTTGCCACTTACGATTCTTTAAATAATGTAAATAGACTTACATAGATATACGGGCAATGTTCAGTATTCAATTTATTCTAAACTTACGGTTTCAACTTTAATAAATTATCAAAACAAAATTATGTTTTTTACTGCCTCGAAACGTAACGTAGACAAAATAAATTACTCGTGATGGTCTACTCTATATCTGTGCCAAATTTCATCAAAATCGGTCCAGCGGGCTTAGCATGACCGCCGTACCGTAGAAACGAGGCAAGAATACACAGCTTAATCTAAGGGAACAAGGTTAATATAAATCAATACTTCTTGGCAGCCATATGATTTAATGGCTGCTTCTGACAGAATCGAACAAATTTTGACAATAAACGACAGAACGGATAGAAACTGTTTTCTTGAATGCGTCTACAATCTGTAATTTGTCTATTTTTGCGTAGAATAGACTAATTTCTATGGCGGTCAAGCTAGGCCTGCAGTAGTTTCGGAGTCTATCCAATGTGAACAGAAGAACAAATCTTTCTCCTTATAATATTAGTATAAAAGTATAAATGAACCATACCCAATAAGATATCATTTTGTTCATCCCCAGACAGTCGGTAGTATAATAATAATATTACAGTAAAAGCTATCAGAGCGAAGTTGTTTTTGAAATGAGCGGAATGCACCGCATGCATTATACAAACTGTTGCTAAGGGCCGGGACACACTAGGATCTTCCATAAGGTCGCCAGAACACTAATATCTTGACAACCTAATGGAAAAAGCACTAAGAACAAAGCTGAAAGTAGCTGTCTCATGTCTATCTGTCTCACAAAACATCAATAGCAAAAACCCATAAGAGTGAAGGAGAAAGCAAATCCATGTCTTTTCGCTTTTTTCAAAGGTTGACCGTACTCCGGTCAACTTTTGGTCAACCGATATTACGACGTTGGATTTACAACTTATTGCGCTGTTAACAAGTGTTAGCGTGTGTAGTATAGAGGGATATGGAACGATGTATATGGTTCCTCTGTGGCTCGAGAGGTTGAGCGCGTCGCGTCGGTGCTCAATTCAAAAAGTTAAAGCCATAGACGATTTTAATAAAATAAATAAACTAAAAAAAAAAACATAATGAAAACTATATTCTTGAAATCTATATTACAAAGAAAAGAAAAAAAAATATAACTACCACTCGTTCATAATGATAACCCGCCTGTAAGAATCACGTAACAATTTAATCACAAACGAATCGTGATCACAGACGAGATTATCCAGTACAAGCTCGTTTGAATAAATTGACTATTGTGTAGAGAGTAATGTACGTATTCACGTGTGTCCCGGGTATAAAATTACTAAAACATCTCAAGCTGAGCTTCGAGCTACGGCGTAGCTACGAGTGTAGACACACTACGAGCGTAGACCTACTACGACCGTAAACTTGCTACGATCGTAGACATACTACGACCGTAGACCCACTACGAAGTACAGCCTTTGTAGCGGGTACACGTAATGAAAATGTATTGTGTGAGATGTTATTGAAGCTTTGAATAATGTTGTGTTATTGTATTCTATTTGTTCGCTTAGTGGATTGTGTTGTGTGTACGAGTTATTTTTAGTTTGCATTGTGTCCAAGGCAAGGTTTCGAGGTTTGTTTAGTTAAAGTCAATGCTTAGGGCATAGGACTAGATTATTCCTGAAGGTTTTCCCAGCTTATAGATTCCTGATCATATTTTGAGTAATACATCTATCTCAAAAGGGCTTTAAAGCATTCAAAATTTAAGACATGCTTCAAAGCACTGGTAATGATTTTTATAGAACAAACGAGCAAACGGATCACCTGATTGCCCATGGACATTCGCAACGCCAGAGCAGTTCCAAGTGCGTTACCTTGCTGATGATGATGAACTAAGCTATTCCGCCATGTCGCCGAAAAATTCCGACAATTTCGTGTGAAAACATCAAGCGAATAACTTCGTCGCAAACTTGCACGTCGGCGTCAGACGAAATAGTTGGGCGAGTTACTCGGGAAGTCCCGGGGCATTTAGAGGGGAGAGGGGTGAGGTAGATGATTTCGAAAGTAAGGATATGCCCTTACGAGACTACTCGGAATGTTTTGGAGAAACTTTCAGGACGACATCTGTGTGAGTCAAAAACTTTTCTATGTTACTGGGTGATAGATGTATGTTTATTAAATAGGTTTGTGATAAAAAATCAAAATCTTAAATATACGTATAGTATGAAAGTTTTAAACATAGCCACTGTCTGGTCCCAATACCACAAGTTCTACGGATTCTTAGAACGAGACCAGATGGACGAGCTGTGTGAACTGACATTACTTTTATAATTGTTTATGACGCGTTGCAGACATTTTAACGTTTAGAAAGGGGCTGTCCTTACGAGAGTAAGTCAATAAGGTGGTGAGGCGGGTGTAGAGCGACAGATCATTAAAACTTGGCCACGAGCTCACCGCGAGAGGAGGATAGGGTTTTTATTTCAAGTCCTCCGGTTTCAGCCAGCGCGTGTACGGGTTTTTATTTCGCGAATGCAAATCCTAGCGGACTAGATGTATGTGGAAATTCTGAGCGCTAGCGCAGATCTATATTAAAAATCGGGCTATAAAGTATATATAATAACTAGCTGTTTCCCGCAGCCGCGTAAACATAGTTATCGGGTATCCCACGAAAATACTGTACTTTTTTGGGATAAAAAGTAGCCTATGTTTTAATCCAGACCCTTAACTACTATCATACCATATTTCATCGAAATCTGTCAGTAGTTTTTTGCGTGAAAGAATAACAAACATCCATCCGTCCATCCAACTATCCTCACAAACTTTCACATTTATAACAGCTGGAGGATGGCGGTTGCTTTCTAAGAAACAACACAATTTGCAGTGACGACATAACAGCACATTGATAAAAGTGTTATATAGACCTTTGCTATACATGTTGTTTGTTCAAACGAACCAAAAAAGCCTTAACTTCGAATGACACTTTTATAAAGTGTCAAAAGCAGCGTAAATTTAACATATTGTGCTCTAGATTACGTAACATAATAAAAAAATGTTGTAACACGATTTTTTTTTCGTCTGGCATCCAATTTCTTACTTACAATTACCTATTTATATGGTAATAAGCATTATCCGTTACAAAATCATTTTTCTTGGAGATTAACCCTGTCTCTAGTTGTTTTCGAACACGTGCAGCAATAGCAATGTAAGTTCCTCGCAAAATGTCCAGGTGTCACCGATGTTCTCAATAGTGTTCGTGTACAGCCGGTACAGCCGGTACCGCTGTGCACCTGATACGAATGCAATGTAAAAACTTCTGCTGACATTCTTACTATTATTTGGTTGAAAATAAGTTCCTAGGAAAAGCTCATTTGATTGTGGACCTTTGAGATTACAAACACAGAGTAGAAAATGTATATGCTTACATACATACATACAAGAAAGAAACAGCTTTCATAGAATGATCCAAATCGTTCCAAATTTCAAAATTAAGACGCTTCAATGGCCCACAATTTTTCCACACAATGGTGGACACACCGTATGCTTTGTAAAAAATTTGACGCATTATTTACGCATTCAATTGTTTAAATCTGGAATTCACGGTTGCTTCATACCTTGGACGAGTCGGCCTCAGTATTTTCTTACTGTGTGCTAATCTTGGGGGCCCAATATCCCTTACTCCGTGTATTGGACGAGTGAGCTCCAATGTGTTACGTATCCTTGAAGCTTGTATAAGTTTAGGTAAGTATATATATAATTTTCTAGTAGGTGTCTTGCTTAATTATAAGAGCATCCATGACTTAGTTAATAGACCCCCTGAGTCACACGCGTGATCGTGCAGGTTCGATGCCGGGTTGTGGTGTGTACCAATTAGACTTTCTCAATAACCGTATACTGACGCTAGACTTAACTAAGTTAACACAGAAGTTGAGGGGGGGGGGGGGCTCAAACTTAATTTACCCCCCAACTTCTGTGATAACGCTGATTAAATTTGATTTGTTCTATGAAATCTGTCCTCTGTACGTAATTATATATTTTTACTATGTGCTGTCGGCCCAACGTCCCCTTATCCCGTTCCTCCCGTACCTCCCGTGGAGGTAACGGCACAATGTCCCCTCCGTACACTGGACGTGTGAGCCCACCATCCTTAGGGGATGTGCGGGCGATTGAATTCAACTGCATTATTCAACTTCACCAGCGAGACTCACAATAGCCGTGTGTACTTAATGGCCGACAACACATGTATATTCCGGATCCAGATGTGGACTTACGAGACATTAAATCCGAATACGACTACGGATATAAAATTCAATCGTTCCTGATTGATCTACAATACACTTGATGTACAGTTTGAAACCATTGCACTACATTTACTACTGATTCATATAAAGAGGAAAAGATTGTTTGTTTGCATGTTTGTTATGGCGCGTTGTGAAAGAGGGCTAGACGGAAAAAATTAAGACTGTAACGACACTTTTTGCCACTCGAAATCACAATGTAATAGCGACTATTAAGAATAATACAAAAACGACCTTATCACCTTGACAATAATGTAGAATTTAACAAATACACATTGTGACTGTTATCGGCATTCCTTCGACGTGCTTTCAGCCATCTTTGACTACTTAGTTCTTAATTCAAATTCGTGTGATTGTTTCTTACGAGGCGGGTCAATAAGTCCGTGACTTTTGGAATAAAACACAGATTTTTTGATAAATAAATCATTTTATTTTTCAACGTAGTCCCTTGAGCTCTATACACTTTGTCCAACGCTTCTCCAATTTTTTTATCCCTTCCAAAAAATATGATTTGTCGAGGTCCTCAAAATAGGCCTTTGTTTGCGAGATGACTTCATCATTGGAGTCAAATCTTTTTCCACCGAGCCATTTTTTCAGGTTTGGGAACAAGAAGTAGTCACTCGGAGCCAAATCTGGAGAATAGGGTGGATGTGGGAGCAATTCATAGCCCAATTCATGGATTTTTGCCATGGCAACTGCACATGTGTGCACCCTTGCATTGTCTTGGTGAAAAAGAACTTTTTTCTTGGCCAAATGAAGTCGGTTTTTTTTCAAATCCTCATTGAAGCGGTCCAATAAGTTGGCATAATATTCCCGATTAATTGTTCTTCCCTTTTGAAGATAGTCAATGTGGATTATCCCACGTGCATCCCAAAAAACAGTCGCCATAACTTTATTGGCTGACAAACCCACCTTGGCCTTCTTTGGTGCCGATTCACTCTTAGAAACCCACTGTTTTGACTGTTGTTTGGTCTCTGGTGTGTTGTGATGGATCCATGTTTCGTCCACGGTTAAAAAACTCCTCCATATTGTGATTAAACAACGCCAAACCTTCCTGTGAAGTTGTTACACGATTGCGTTTGTGGTCGACTGTGAGCAAACGCGGCACCCATCTTGCGGAAAGCTTTCTCATGCCCAAGTGATCATTCAAAATTGAAACCACTGAGCCATGCGAGATGCCTATGGCTTCCACAAACTCTTGCACTTTCAATCTTCGGTCGGCCAACACCATATCGTGAATTTTTTCGATTGTTTCGGGTGTAGAGACCTCAACTGGGCGTCCAGGACGTTCGGCATCTTCAGTGCTTGTACGGCCACAACGAAATTCAGTAAACCACTTTTTTACCATTGAAATCGATGGTGCAGAGTCCCCATAGTATTTATCAAGCTTAGCCTTGGTCTCGGTAATGTTTTTTTTTCGCAAAAAATAATGCTTAATAAGCACACGAAATTCACTTTTTTCCATTGTTTCCTTAAGTTACTGGATAGTCTGATAAAGATAGCTGTAAAACACAAACTAACTGACGCAGCAAGTTCAAATTTTGATAGGAGTCAACTGACAGATGCCTGTTGACAGGAGTAGTGTTGCTTTTTCAGTAAGGAGGTTAGAAATTCAAAAAGTCACGGACTTATTGACCCGCCTTAGTATTAGAATGTTCTGCTACTCAAATAGGGATGTAATCATATGAATGTTTATGATGTTGGAAAATCGATAGATTCTGAAATCAATCAATATAAATAATATAGTTATATGTTTAAAGGGTTATAATTATTGATCGTGCGAACAAAAATGTATATATGCACATGAGCATACTGTGAATTTGGCAGATAATTAATATAATATATTATATCTATACAGATAAACAAAATTGAAGTGTCTGTTTGTAATTTCAAATTAACAGCTTTTATTTTCACTTAATGCATTTAAAAGTATGATCGGTACTTACAATAAAATATAAATTGTTAACATTTTTCTGTCCGACTATCAGTCTGTGTGTTTGTTCCGGCTAATCTCTGAAACGGCTAGACCGATTTTCACGGGACTTTTACTGGCATATATAGCTGATATTATATATTATAACTTCGTTCCATCCGGATGTCCCTTGACACCTCTCAAGTTTTTTTGTTTGCATTGAATAGCTCCGAAAGTACAGGACCGGTTTAGATGAAATAAGCAGCTACTTTGTATTTTGTAGCGACAAAATGTACGGTTCTTGCGGAAGTTCAACTGACAAGGGCTTAGCCCTTAAGCACAAGAAGAAAAAATTACCAACAGTTTAGCAGCCAGTAGGAGGTCAAAATAAATAAGTTACTAAGAGAAAAGCAAAACTTAATGCGTAGAAATAGGTATTGGCAAAACCAAGTAGAGAGTAAGATTTTAGATATTTTAGATATACCAACAACACAACACCTAAATTACTAATATTATAAACGCGAAAGTTCGAATGTATGGATGTTTGTTACTCCTTCACGCAATAACTACTGAACGGATTTTGATGAAATTTGGCTCTGTAGTAGGCTCTAGATTTACACATAGGCTCCATTCTGCCGCAGCGAAATGTACAGTTCTCGCCGGATCCCTTTTTGCGCGCACGGAGTCGCGGACAACATCTAGTGAACGAGTAATTAAACGTAAAATGTAAACGACTGCATTAACTTGGCAAGTATTTCGGTTACTGCAGCGCTGTCTACGCTACACACAATTACTTAGGAGCCGCACTGTTTATTTCAGTTGCGACGTAACAAGATTCGTTTACGTTTAATAAGGCGTCTTACACACTTGCGACCAAAACATTTTTATTGTTCTGCACAATAACTTCCTGGTATAGCATGAATAGATGTCGCACTTTAGACAAAATCATACTGATTTATAAGCTTTATAACTGCAATTTCATAAAAAAAAAACTATAACCCGACTATGTAAATTAATAGCTTATGTTACCCGGGCTATTATTACGAATCTATTGACACCTCATTTATTAAAATCGGATCAGTATTTTTGGGCGCTACGGTGGAACATACATACATAGATTATTGGCTTCGCCAATTCGGCCTTCCTCGGCCCTCCTTTTGGCTTCGCCGTAGTCGAGTGATAAGTTATCGCTAAACTTGAGATTTTACGTAGTACTTAATTATTTATTTTTAATAACTATTGACCCAGATTTCCTTTCAATATAAACTAGTGCCTCATTCGTTGGATGCTTGCTACAGTTACTTTCCAGCAGGCGTAGCGTAATCACTGTGGAAATATTTTTGTTTTCTACGGAAGGATAAATGAAAAATATTGATAGAGAGAATCATCTGTCATTTTATCTATAAATGTGGAATTTTTTCTATTCTTTCGTGTCTCTACTTTTTTACTCTCTATAAATGTCAGCCACAGTCGAGGACCGGCGATTGTCAGCCATGTTGACGTAAGCATATAGTTGACACCGATATAATATTAAACGTCGCGTCAGACAAGCCTATCACAAAATAATATTATGGAATAATATTGTCAATTATGTCAAAACACGAAAAGACTAGCGGTCAGCCCCGCGAACGAAAGTCCTGGCTGGAAAAACTCACGCCCACCCGCCTCCGCTTTCGCCCAGCCACGCACACACAGCTGAGAACTGTCATTCGTGTAAATCGGTGGAGTGACGATTCTTTACGATAGTAATATATATTCTTTGTTTCTACGATAGTACGCCCTAAGCGTAGCTTACTCTGGAATAGATTTTAAATTGTGTTTGCAATGGTAACTTAATATCTTTCTGGATCTAGCCACAGGTAAATACTGTTATAATTAACAGGCGATGTGAACAGATATATCGGTCAACAATAATTGAATGTCAACAAGCAGCGGCCGCACATACTAATAACAAATTAACGTTTGTTTGTTCGCGACTCGCTGTTTGGTAACCGGCGATAACAAACACCGAGTCGCAGAGCGAAAATTGTACAAAAATACACAAGTGTAACCCGCATGCAAACTTTGTTGTAACACAGCTAAATATAAATATTTTTAGATGCGTGTACAATTTTATATTAAATGCTATGAATACTTGTGAAATCTTTGTGAAAAAATATTTAGGTAAAGTGATTTTATGACAGGTGAGTCACAACTTGTGAAAGGCAAATTATTAATATCTACCTAGCCAATCTATAAACAAACATCATATATCTTAAAATCTCAACTGAAATTGAGAAAAATCTCGTGTGTAACTGCCGTTATTTGTGTAGGAAGGCGTCGTAGCACATTATAAGTAGGAGCATCACAGTGAGCGATGACCACGCCGCGCCGCTGTTATAGCAATACCACAACGATAGCACCTAATTCATCAGGATTTCTTATCAACCTAGCAATTACCGAGATTGCTCCAAAACTGATGAAAGATTTGACATGTTATTTTGTTAGCAAACTACTTAGTTGAAAGCTTTCGTCACTTTTGGTGGTTTGATATTAAAAAATAAAAACATATATTTCTATTAGTCCCCGACGAAAACAAACAGTTGTCATAAGATTGACGTGTCTGTCCGTGGCATCGTAGCTCCCAAATGGATAAGCCGATCTGATCAAGTTTTTTTTTTGTTTGAAAGCTGACACGATCGAGAGTGTTCTTAGCTATTCATCATCATTACTCGCTCACTGCTTGACAATTCGGAAGTAACTAGTTGGTTAATAAATAAAACATTTTTGTTTATTTTGCTACACTAAACACTCATAAAAATTATTTATTACCCGTTGGGACGTCCCGACATTTTCAAATTTGAATCGATTTGGTCGTGCTATGAAAGCTGTGTCTCTGTACGTGAGTGTTTATTTTTACCCGACTATTTCTACACTGTGGCCACACTGCATACATATTAGTTAAACAAGGGCCAATGCCAAAGTTCGTCAATATTGAGTAATCCGTTCCCCGACTTTCTCAAACTTACACAATTTCCTCAAAGCAACCCCAGTTACAACAGCTAACTAATATTTATTGTTTTAACCCCGACGAAACACAGGGGTGTTATAAATTTGACGTGTCTGTGTGTCTGTCCGTGGCATCATAGCTCTCAAACGAATGAACCCATTTGAATATAGTTTTCTTTCTTTGATAGCTAACATGATCGAGAGTGTCCTTAGCTATAGCACAAAGGAAGCGACCGCATCGACTGCAGGCGTTTATATTATATTATATTATAGCATTCCGTATTTAAACGTGAGTTTGTGTGCGTGCGAACGATCCATCGGCGCTGCTAAGCGATTTTGATGTTATGTCTGGTCGAGCGGCAACTTGTTCGATTGCCATACACAAAACAGAAATACAAAGTCACACAAGAATAACCTTGCAGTCGGCAACTTTAAGTATGCGCATACTCTCGCCGCAGAAATACTTGCACACCGCAAACTTTTCGCTGTAAAACAGCTTAGTCTTTACTGTGTCCAGGAATTTATTAACCGGATCCCGCTGAAAACTGCGACGACGAGAAAATAAGTGGTAAAAATAGTCACAAAAATGCATTCTTTTGTGTGCATGATTAAAACTGTTTTTTTACATACTTTTTACTGTAGAATAAAATAGCAAAGCTTTAGTAGATGTAATAGACAATTTTAAGTAGACCAAAATTCCCAACGGATACTACGGGTATGGATAACAGACCATTTATTTTTCTAGCCAAAGCGGGACATCTGCACAATCACGTTCAAAACATTCTATTTTGCGGGGTCAGGGGGGTTTTAATTCCCACAAACAAAACGCCATCTATAATTAGCACGTAGAATATTACCTTAAAAGCGAGGTGTTTTATCTAAATAATTATCTTAGGCCTAGGTCCTAGGACAAGCGAAAGAACGCTGCACGGCCTATATGAGGCTCGCGTATATTTTTAAGTTATTTTTTGGTCTGTTGACAAAAGCAGGACAATTTCAGCCTCGCTGGGAACAGCGGGACGTACGGTCACGTTAGGTATGGATGAGAACCGACCCACTAGCACAAGTTAGTAACTTGTGCTAGTGGGTCGGGTCATGGGGTCATGGGTCAACTAAATAGTTGGTACTATTTCGGTTCTCATCCATACCCAGAGAGATTCAAGACGATGTCTTTAAGGATGTTATCTTTGTAATGCAGACAAAGCCATTATTTTTGCATAACTAGCTGGTTCCCGCAACTTTGTTTGCGTGGAACTAACGGAAATGGAATCCTATTTTCTTAATAACGGAACCTTAAGATAAAATAGTCTAATCCTTATGACACCTTATAACATCAGCAAGCTATATGCCGGTGAAAGTCTCGTGAAAATAAGTTTCCGAGATTACCGTTGTATCAGCCGTTTCAGAGATTACCCGGAATAAATAGACATACAGACTGGCCGACCGACGGTCAAACAAAACTGTTAAAAATTGTTTTTTTGGTGTAGGCGAAATATTTGTTATCATTTGCATTTAGCTCAAAGCTGTATATTATATATATATATATATATATATATATAGATTATATATAGATTATGTATCATGGTAAAATTTAATGCGTACTTTTTTTTTGCGTGATTGCGTAAATATGCGTAATTTGCTGTCAAATTCAAACTAAGCCGTAATTGACCAACTTTTTGAATGTTTATTCCAAGATATTTACTTAACATGAAACATTACGTCATCCGTATTCCCGCCGGCGATCACGGCGGCGGGTAAGCAATTTAAGTTCGTCTGAGCATAGAATATACATTATTAATATTACAAAAACTAGCAAGTAAAATAACGAAAATTGGGCCGAAGAGACGGGTACTAAGGCCTCACAGAAAACGATGAAATAATTATAGTACTTGTGTAAACATAAATGCGTTTTACGAAGTGGACGACCGCACGGAAAACGCATCAGCTGATCCGTGTACTCGTTTTCCTGTCTTATTCAATAGAAAAAGTAAATACAAAAGGAAAATTCATAGAGCAAACCTTGTAATCAAATACCACGCAAGTTATGCAAACACGTAAGCGAAATTTCACCGTAGCTTCGAATGTTACGGAATACGGGCGTTATTAGTTCGGGGAAAATATGATGATTACAGTTTAATCATGAGCAGTGAAATGGATACACGTCAATTTCTTATTGAATTGTAAACGACACAATGCCGTCAATATATACAGCAAAACATTTTATAAAATTAACCAGTAGCAGATATTAACTCGTTTGAATAAAGACAGGGACTAGGACGAATGCCGTTCTTATGTGACCTCTCAACTTATCGTATGTAGTCGTAATGTATCCCAGTCCCTGTCTTCAAACTAGTTATTATTACCTTTTCAAAAAGTTAAACCATTCTTCATGGGAAAATTTTAATTAAACGTGATTGAAAAATTGATTAGCCCTGGAGGGTCGACAAAAAGGGGTATTGCCCTCTTCTCCACTCTAGCGGGGAGAGCGGGTTATGCCCCCTTCTCCTCTCTAGTGGGGAATATTTTGTGAACCATTAGACTTAGACAGACGAAAGTGAGTTGCTGTATATAGGACGTATAGATTAAATATAGGGCACAAAATAGCGCTAGTTAATAATTATCGATCAATTTCTATCCAGTTTCGGCTAACCTTGAAGATTCTATTAAAATGATAAACGGCTATATCTTGTGAATAAAATACGGTGATATTATGCCGAGCTATGGAGCGGCTGTAAATATATTATGATCTCGGCGGTCACCTTCGAGGTCAGCAATGGATGATTGATAGCAGTAAGACGAATGTTTTGGACAATAAAGTATGTTAGCGGCAAATCTGGCGGGATTTGACCAGAGCACCCGCACCTCCTTACATACCCGTATACTGCAGTCTGGGCTTTCGTTAGAATTATTGAGGGTCAAAAGATAATGTTATGCATGTATAAAAAATATATTTTAAAATAAACAGTAGAGGAGTTGGTAGAGATCTAGGCAAAATAAATTTCACAGTAATTTAAAGTCACCGTTTTGTAATGCAAATGTGGTTACATAACTATTCTTGGTTAAACATTTTATATTCAAAAGAATCCTAGCAAAGTCTAAGCTAAATACTTCGTAATCCAAGGGCACATCGTTATAAGAGTGTAAACACACGTAATGCCCTGCAGTCCGCGTCGCCGCCGGCGAGTCACGATCTACATCTAGCTTAGCGTCAAATTTTTTATTTAAAATTTTAGTACTTGAAGTAAAGCAGTAGTTGGCATGCCTTTGTATGTCGACCCTTATTACACAGAACATATTCCCGATATTGGGTTAAGGTGCTAAGAGTTATGGCAAGAATACTTCGATAAGAGGTCTTTAGATAAAATCTGGTATAAAACCATGCAGCCACGCCCGATTTCATCTCCATGAATTGATTGCTCATTAAATTGAAATGATACTGTCACTAATAATGTGGCTTTATGACTTAGATCTGGTCACATACCTCTTGATAAGTTCGCATATATGATGAAGAAAGTTCCATCCGTATGTGTGGGGTTATAGAGGATGTGTAATCACATCACGATAGAGTGCGCGCTAGGAATAGTGTTGTACGAAAACAGTAGTATTTTGACACCCTTCTGAACGATGTAGGCTATTGTAACGTAATTCTGTCTTCACCTACAACAGAGTTAGCAGCTACATAATATAAAATTGTTTTAATGATAGATGTCGTAATAATTTGTAATTATTACCATTCTGTTTATTCGATTTTGTTATTTAGATTTAAGAAAACGGGTGGTTCTTTCGGGTTTGGTGGTGCTTCAAATCTGGCACGGCGTTCGGCAGTGCAAGAGTGTCTATGCTTAGTGAGAGTTTTCAGGAAATGTAAATAACGTTATTTCCCTGTAAATTACGAAATTTACTATTGTATTAATTTTCGTTATATTGTAGCTTAATGTTGTGTTAAATTTATCATTCGGATAAAAATACACTTTGTTCATCGCACAAGTAATACAAGGTTACATGTTATATTCGAGAACTGATGATAATCACGGAAACAATCTATCAAAAGCCTGGTCTGATCACAGTGTCGGTGAACGTCGCTAAATCAATTTTGCACCCGTTCGCTGAAAATTTCATATCTGGCTAGTTAAATGCACCGTCTATTGGAAATCAGGCGGAGACCAGCGCGACACAAATTGCATTTTTTCCAGCGCTTTTTTAACAGAGTGTCCTTCATTCGGAATGCGGTGCGGTGCAGAGGTAATAGTTTAACAATTCGCAAAGGAGTTTTATTACTAACCAGCGAACTCACGTTTCACTTTTTGCTTAAACTTTTGAATCAGCTGCAGTTTAAATGTACGTTGAATGCATACAAAGATTTCGACTCCCTTTTATTAAACTTTAACGGAACTGGTTTTAGCGTGCATTGAAATAACGCATCATTAATTTAAAAATACAGCCTAAAATCAGTTCCGGATTAGTAAATAGTAAACTTGGCGTGTAATTAGGAACACTAAATACACATTTTCAAATAGTGAATTTGAATTTTTGTATACTTATTAATATAAGTATACAAATAATATATAAGTATAAAAAATATTGTTTTTTTGAATACACTAATGTGTATTCAATATATATATATATATATATATATATATATATATATATATATATATATATATATATATATATATATATATATATATATATCTCTTTTAACTGTCGCCTCGAATTCCTCTTCAATTAGTCACCGTTAACTCAACTCTGCCTTACATATAATACAACGATTAATCCACATCAAACCTGTAAACAACAATTCATACGTGTCACACAAGTGCAGCGGTAGTAATTACGCGCCTGTCGCGTCACAAAACGCCTCAAGGCGGAATGTTTTACGATTCTACGACCGCCGCGGAATATCTCCAGCTCTTAGCTCTTACTCAGCTCCTGATAAAAATGCATCGACAGAATATCCAATATTCCAGAGCAAATTACATTCGGAATGTACAAATACTGATTATGCTCATTGTGCTAGTTCACAGTAGGAATCTTAATGTTTGAATGTATTCCTGGTCGTCTACATTACGGACCCACAGTTGCACGTTACAGGTTAAAACCCCTAATGGTCTGTACATAGCCAATCTGCACTAGGCTTCTACAGTAGCCAGATTATAATGCCTATTTCTCCTCACGTTGTAGAAAAACTCGAGCCCCAGCAGTGGGGATTTAAGTGGTCTATAATGGTCCATATTATAATAAATTCGATGACGGTGGCCGGATTCATTGAAACTATACCATTTACGAGGGAGTTATTTTTAAAGCGCCCAAGTGTGTGCGCAATGCACAAAAGCACCCCCTCCTGCTTTATTCTCGTAATCCAGCGGGACGGATAACCGACACGACTGGCGAGAGATCAGGCGCAGGACCGACTTTTTATATGCCCATCCGACGCATGAATCAACTTTCCTGTCAGACAATCAGGTGATCTGCATTGTCCTGACCTGACTTGAAAGCCCACGACCTCCGGAGTTGGGATCCAAGGCATCCAAGCTCCACCACTGGATGATCCATATATTATTATTGTAGTGTATCTGTAAAAGAGGACATGTTCTGACACTTGTTATCGAGCAAGGCGGAACCTCTAGCGGTGGTGAGGGGCAGACGGCCTGCGACCATTCGCCATAGTGAAGACAGGACGTGTATACGAGAGTGACATAAGGAGCCGATATTTACTTAATATAACGAACGAGGAACACTACATATAGTATACTAAGCATCATTAATATGATTATATACGAGAATTATAATTGATATAGGTATGAGAATTGTGCGAACGGAGGAGTATGACATTTGGCACAGTTAAAGTTTATGTTGGGGAAGGTGTTGAAGAAAATGCTTAGAAATCAAATTAAAAAAAAATAGTTTTATTTCCATATAGGTTATTAAATAACAATCACGGAATTGTCCCTACGTGATGTCTGCCAAATACAGAAAATTAATGAAAACAACAATCATTACCACCACCTCAGAATATTAATGACACACACCACCGTGCGCTTGTTCGTTACAGTTTTGTTACAGGTTCACGTTTCCCAGTCTGTCACAACGTTTACATTTTTTCAATCTATGAGGCAAAAGAAACCTTATAAAGTCCGAACTTAAAAATTATATGAATTATTATTCAGACCACCGGGTGACCTCCAGTGTTATATATTTTGTTTTGCAAATATTATACAAGAATGTAGACATAGTTATGTTAGTAAGCACGTGCTGTAGAGTTTAGAGAGTATGTAATGATAGCCAGAGGTTATGATACTCTGCCACGCAATAGTGAACCTAATTATCCTTAAATTAAGTTTCGGCCAAATTAGGAAAATGGCGAACTAAAATTAAATATTTAGAGTCGGTCGAGCCCAGGGAGTGTCCCAAAAACTCAGCCGAGATTAGGGTCCATCTTATTTAATATTGAATTAATTCGGATTGCAGGCCGCCTTTGTGCCTATATAATGACACTTATTGACCTATTACGGCGCGGGTTAGGGTGCGAAATGAGTTCGTTTCCAGGTATTTTCGTCGGCCATTATTAATTTTTGCGTTGACATCCCACACTTGACAAACTTGGGTATAATTTACATTTCATATAATATAACACATTCAAAAGGCTCAAACTAGCTACTATAATCTCAGACCAAATAAAAAAGTAAAGACAGAGCTTTGTCGAACAGAAACTGAGGCCGGTATTTTGTGTGTGTGTAGCTTTTTATGAATGTAGTGCGTCACTACATTCATAAAAAAACTACACACACCGCGACAGCTTGCCCTACAAGGTCAGGCGTTTCGTTACATGTGCGTGCGTGACACTCTGATTACTGATTACAGGGCGAGGCGTAGTAAAGACCGCCCCCTCACGTATGGCTCGCAGAACTTTATCTTCACATTTTTATTTCTTCTGTGACTATAACTCTGCGACTACAACTCAAATGAGACAAATAAAGTCTAAATAAGTTAGTAACATGTGACAGGCTCTTAATGTGCGTTGACACGGTCTATCTAAGTTTTGTCGAACGTTTTGTCAATCCCATATAGGTTTAAATTTCGAAGATCGTCATTCTAATTAACGATAGCGTGTTAGCTAAGCCCTCTGATTTTGTAATGACAAAATAATTGTAAACTAGAGGTAATATGGTCATCCAGTTCTCGAAATCACGAGACATATCACAGTAACCGAATTACGGTCCCCGTTCTAATCACACGTCACTCGGATTACGGCGATTAACATACTCCGATCCAGCGGCGGCCGAGGCTTGAATAATTTAGTACGTCTCACCTTCGCCCGGAATCAATATCAAAACCTGACCTAACACGGTCCATGCAAGTCTGGTGAATAAGCAAATCACGGATCGATAGACCGGGACGGTGTGAATTGACCCTAAGGAACTATGAAGCGATTTTTCCCGTGCCCGCCGCGGTAGGGGAACTGCGGTTTTATATCTAAACTCACGAGGCCGCGGTTACGCTGCCGCGGCCGTCGCGGTAGAGATTATCCGCCACGTTTGCGGGCGATAATCATCTCCACCGCGATTAAGGCTCTGTAAGACGCCAGTGACCTTGATCGTCAAGTCTCATACTAATTTTGTAGACGACAAGGGCGTAGCGCGCCGACCGGAGAGTATTGAAATAAAATCGCTATAAATATGTAAAGAAATTCATTTTTGGATGCATTTCTTTAGCAATTTAGTTTATAGAATTTTTAATTAGCCGCGTCTGTTGTGTAGATTTAACTTGTTTAACTGTGAATGTTACGTGTCTCTGGATATAAGACGTAATGATATTCACATTTTTCATGTTAGAAACAGGTTATGTTTAAATAAGATCGTGGTAACAGAAATGACTAAAATTGTATGAGATAAGATGTGGAAGGATAAACTTTAATTGTCGTTTACATGTTAGTTTTGTGTATTTCACTAGTAATGCATTAGATGTAAACGGCGGAGAAATAATGTAACAATAACAAACTTTGTTTACAGAGCAACAAAAAGTTTATTCATTTACGAACTATAGAATTCTCTTATAAATATTTGAGACAAAGTTTGGAAAAACTAAAACGACCTTCCCCCGAGTCTCGTCTTACTTAAAATATACTAGAGAAAAAGTACGGTAAATAAAAAGAAGCAAAATTACTTTCATAACCAAGAGCATGTCATGTCTAAGGAGGGTTCCGTAACCACAAACTTCCAATAGGTTTTTTCGACTTGGGTCAAAAGTTTTAGTGCGTTAAAATTTTCGCTAAAAATATTTTTTCTCAAAAGTATATTTTCTAACCCTTATAGTTTGGAAATGCAAAAACCTGTAAAACACTTCGGAGGCCGGTTACTCCAAAATAGATCGCTGTATAAAAATATCGTATGAAACCTTGCCTTTATTTAAAAATACCAATTCAACGCCACCCCACACAATGGGGTACAATGAGTAAAAAAATGTCATCCCTATCTCATGTATGGGGTGACTGCCCTAAAACACAAAATTAGTATTTAATAACGCCAAATCTATACACAATCGTAAATAACCTACGCAAAATTTCAACAATTTATATTCATACAGAAGTGAGAAGGGCGGACAGACAGACAGAACGAAACTATAAGTGTTCCCAGTAGTACTGCGGAACCCTAAAAACAACATTTCGCTAACATTCCCAGCTCGTTAGCGGTGGTGTGTACACAGTGTAAACTGGTTGAACACAGCACCGTACGGTCGCCGACAGACCCGTTGCCACAGTTCGATCTTATTGCGATGGTGACAAGGTCCAAAACTTGGTGCACCGGGTTTGCGGCGTCCGTGCAGCAGCAGCTCGCTAAATTACGGACTCCGCAAAATTTGCACAGCGCACGTTTGATTCAATTTTTATTCCGACATTTGCGGTAATTGGACCGAGGAATTTGTTTATGGATGTATACGAGCTGACGGATCGCCTGTTGGCCAGCAACGAGATCACAAGAAAATCATATCGTAGGAATTGTAATATTATATTAATACACAAGGACAGGCTATTGTATACATTCAGCCAAAAAATTTCTTTGCACAAGGAATTTGTTCCGCCCTCGTTTCAACACTGTCCGAACTACGATGTAAACGATCGAACTACTCGATAAAGTAGGCCTGTATTGGCCGCCATAGCAGGCATTAATTTTAAAATTGTTGTAGCACCTTAATTACAATAATTAATAATAAGCTAGATTTACCTACAGTACGAGGGCGGGTCAATAAGTCCGTGACTTTTGGAATAAAACACAGATTTTTTGATAAATAAATCATTTTATTTTTCAACGTAGTCCCCCTTGAGCTCTATACACTTTGTCCAACGCTTCTCCAATTTTTTTATCCCTTCCAAAAAATATGATTTGTCGAGGTCCTCAAAATAGGCCTTTGTTTGCGAGATGACTTCATCATTGGAGTCAAATCTTTTTCCACCGAGCCATTTTTTCAGGTTTGGGAACAAGAACTCGGAGCCAAATCTTGAGAATAGGGTGGATGTGGGAGCAATTCATAGCCCAATTCATAGATTTTTGCCATGGCAACTGCACATGTGTGCACCCTTGCATTGTCTTAGTGAAAAATAACTTTTTTCTTGGCCAAATGAGGTCGGTTTTTTTTCAAATCCTCATTGAAGCGGTCCAATAAGTTGGCATAATATTCCCCATTAATTGTTCTTCCCTTTTGAAGATAGTCAATGTGGATTATCCCACGTGCATCCCAAAAAACAGTCGCCATAACTTTATTGGCTGACAAACCCACCTTGGCCTTCTTTGGCGCCGATTCACCCTTAGAAACACACTGTTTTGACTGTTGTTTGGTCTCTGGTGTATTGTGATGGATCCATGTTTCGTCCACGGTTAAAAAACTCCTCCATATTGTGATTAAACAACGCCAAACCTTCCTGTGAAGTTGTTACACGATTGCGTTTGTGGTCGACTGTGAGCAAACGCGGCACCCATCTTGCGGAAAGCTTTCTCATGCCCAAGTGATCATTCAAAATTGAAACCACTGAGCCATGCGAGATGCCTATGGCTTCCACAATCTCTTGCACTTTCAATCTTCGGTCGGCCAACACCATATCATGAATTTTTTCGATTGTTTCGGGTGTAGAGACCTCAACTGGGCGTCCAGGACGTTCGGCATCTTCAGTGCTTGTAAGGCCACAACGAAATTCAGTAAACCACTTTTTTACCATTGAAATCGATGGTGCAGAGTCCCCATAGTATTTATCAAGCTTAGCCTTGGTCTCGGTAATGGTTTTTTTTCGCAAAAAATAATGCTTAATAAGCACACGAAATTCACTTTTTTCCATTGTTTCCTTAAGTTACTGGATAGTCTGATAAAGATAGCTGTAAAACACAAACTAACTGACGCAGCAAGTTCAAATTTTGATAGGAGTCAACTGACAGATGCCTGTTGACAGAAGTAGTGTTGCTTTTTCAGTAAGGAGGTTAGAAATTCAAAAAGTCACGGACTTATTGACCCGCCTTAGTATAATATGTCTTATATATTTTCTACCCGTTTTTCATAAATTTTCAGCCTTTTACAATGCAACACTGACACATATACTGTCAAATGTTAAACTAGATTGCCACAAACGGGCAATCAGAGTGCGGACACTTGTAGCCTCGGCATGCCACGTCCTTAACATGTCTACGATACTATCGTTCAGACGCCCCCGCGCATGGTCCAGGGGTTTTGCGTTCGATCCTCGCGTTGGAACAACAAAATATGTTGTTTTCAAGTCTGGTTAGATCACTGCAAGCTGATCACCTGATTGTCTGACAAGAAAATCACTCGGGCAAAGAAACAGCACGTCAATAGAATTGGTAAGAGACTTGAGCGCCTCCCCTCGGGAACCCGTGCATTCTGGTCTCTGGCCAAAGCTATTGAAGGAAATTTCTGCAAGCCAACCCTACCATCCCTACACGTAGGAAATGGATCGTTGGCCCTGGACGCAAAGGACAAAGCCGATCTTTTAGGCAAGCTGTTTGCGTCAAACTCGACCCTGGATGACGGGGGGCAAAAACCGCCGACCATACCGCGATGCACGAGCATCATGTCGGATATTCGGTTTTATCAGCGCTCAGTGCGAAAAGCCCTCCGTTCCCTAGATATCCAAAAGTCGAGTGGGCCTGACGGAATCCCTCCTATTGTGTTGAAAAAGTGTGCTCCAGAGTTGGCTCCGGTCTTGACGCGTCTTTTTCGGTTCTCCTACTTTTCTGGCATCGTCCCGGCTTCTTGGAAGACAGCCTTGGTGCACCCGATTCCCAAAAAAGGTGATCGCTCAAATCCCTCCAGCTACAGACCAATCGCTATAACCTCTCTCTTCTCGAAGATAATGGAATCCATTATCAATAGCCAGCTTCTTCGATACTTGGACGGCCAGGGATTACTAAGCGACAAACAATACGGGTTCCGTAAGGGTCGCTCGGCTGGTGATCTCTTGGCGTACCTAACTCATCGTTGGGCTCAGGCAATTGAGTCGAAGGGAGAGGCATTGGCTGTTTGTTTGGACATTGCGAAGGCCTTTGATCGGGTTTGGCATAAAGCGCTGCTATCAAAGCTTCCATCATACGGGCTGCCCGAGAAATTATGTAAGTGGGTCACTAGTTTCTTAGCAGATAGAAGCATAAAGGTCGTAGTTGACGGCGAATGCTCGGAAACTCAGTCTGTTGATGCTGGTGTCCCTCAGGGCTGTGTGCTATCGCCTACCCTATTCATACTGCATATCAATGACATATTACAGACCAACAGCATTCATTGCTATGCGGATGATAGTACAGGTGATACTGTATATACCGGCTCCCCCAATATTTTTCGGCTAAATGTCATTGAGAGTCGAAACGAACTTGTGTCTAAAGTAGAGAATTCATTGGAGAAAGTCTCTGAATAGGGTAGACGTAACTTAGTCCAATTCAACCCCGCCAAGACACAAGTCTGCGCGTTCACCACTAAAAAGTCCCCAATGGTCGTATATCCTCGTTTCGAGGGCACATCTTTAACCATCTCCCCTAGCATTGAGATACTTGGCGTCAACATATGGAGCGAACTCCAGTTCCGATATCATCTAGAGGGTAAGGCCAAGTTAGCCTCGAAGAAGCTTGGTGTTCTTAACAGAGCGAGACAGTACTTCAGTCCGGACCAACGCCTACAACTCTACAAGGCGCAGGTTCGGCCTCATATGGAATATTGTTCTCATCTCTGGGCAGGGGCGCCAAAATACCAACTGCTCCCTCTGGATCGTATCCAACGAAGGGCCGCTCGAATTGTTGAGTGCCATAGTGTTTCAAACAGCTTGGACCCCTTGGAATTACGCCGAGATGTAGCTTCACTCTGCATCCTCTATCGGTTGTATCACTGGGAGTGCTCTAAGGAATTGTTCGGAATCATACCACCTGCAACTTTTCTCCATCGTCCCACGCGAAAAACATACCATCCACATCACCTTGATGAGTAGCAGTCTTCCACCGTGCGCTTTTCGCGTAACTTTCTGCCACGCACTGTAAAACTCTGGAACGAACTGTCACCAGCAGTATTTCCGGACCTATACGACCTGCAAACCTTCAAGAAGAGAGCGTATTCCCTCTTAAAAGGCCGGCAACGCACCTGCAGCTCTTCTGATGTTGCGAGTGTCCATGGGCGACGGTAGTTGCTTACCATCAAGTGACCCGTTTGCTCGTTTGCCCCCTTATTTAATAAAAAAAAAAAAAAAAAAAAATGACGATTCATGCGTCGCGTCGATGTGCATGTAAAAAGTCATGTCGGTCATCCGTCCCACTGGGTTATGAGAGTAAAACAATTTGAGAGTGCTGTTGTGTACTATGCACACACTTGGGCACTATAAAATAACTCCTGCATAGCCCCGACCGGTTTTAACTAAATCAGACACCGCCACCGAAATCGGTGTGGGAGCTATTTTTTTTATCAACGGCATATCCTCATTTTGCTCTTCTTGGTTGCTGCGTGCTAATGTTAATTATTATTTGTATAAAACGTTTCCAATATTTTATGCATGCATCTCTCCGTGTCCTTGGAAACTTTCTCCCAATGGCCACTAAGGTGGCACTGGCGTATACTATTTTGTTACCCATACTCGACTACGCTGATGTTTGTTTTATTGATGTCACTGAAGAGTTACTAGATAAACTTGAAAAACTCCAAAACATTTGCATCAGATTCATGTTTGGCCTACAGAAATATGTTCATGTTTCAGAATTCCGAAAAAACTTTGCATTGGCGTGATTCTCACATCCACACACTTATTTACACCATCCTGTTCCATCCTGCTCCTCTCTATCTCAAAAATAGCTTTAACTTTTTACGTGACACCCACCAATTAACATTACGCTCCTCCAGCAATCTGGCTCTTGAGATTCTTTCACACTCCACTTCCCTATATTCCAAATTCTTTTCTGTTCACGCTGCAACACTTTGGAACTCACTGCCTTTGAAAATTCATCGCGCTGATTCAAATTATATTTTTAAAAATAAATTAAAACAATATTTTCTTAATAAGCTCTAAATTTGTTTCTGTCGTTATTATATATTATATATTATTATGTTCTATTTCTTAGTTTGTAAAGCTACACTATCTTTTCATTTTCTATAACCGATCTCATAAACAAAAGGTTGGCTGGTAGAGATTGCTTATCAGCAATAACTTCGCCTTTTGTACATAATTTTATGTAAAATTTAATGTAAAAATTGTTTAATTTTGTAGTTTTTGGTGTGCAATAAATTTTTATTGTATTGTATGCAATTAAAATATAATATTACTATATATTTATATACCTACCTATTACTATTATAAAATCGAAAGTTTGTGAGGATGGATGGATGGATGTTTGTAACTCTCACGCAAAAACTACTCAAATCGAAATCTGTTCAGTAGATTTTCCATCCATCCATCCATATAATAGAAGTAGGATTATGCTAATTTAGAGTAGTTGGTATCGTGGAGAAAATACTAAAAATATCTCCTCTTTACTATATATTTAGATATAACCAGCTGTCCGTCCAATGTTCTGCGAATAGCGACGTCGGGGACCGCGGAGGAAATTACCTTGGCAGATTACTTTCTCACATTATTAGGATTTCTCATTTATTTTAGCCATAACATTAGCAGTATCTTCTCAAAGAAATGCTCAGTCTTCTGTTCAAATTCTTAGAATTAAATATAACAAAATAACCAATTTTAATAAAAACTAGGTACATAATATGATGATGGTTGCAGACGTAAATACATAAGTTGTAAATTATGTAACGATTTTTAGGGTTCCGTAAAGGGTATAAACTATAGTAAGACTCCGCTGCCGTCTGTCTGTCACCAGAAGCCCGATTCTAGTATTTAACTTAGATTTTCAACTTACCATCAATTCATTATAAATTAATCATCATGTTATCATAAATTGACCGAAAGTCGGTATTCTACTACACTATTTTAGTACATTTAATATCCCAAACCACTCATTTTGAATTTACATTGACTACAACTGTATAATCTATGGACTACAATTCATAATTAAAGCGAGTACAAAGACAGCTGTTGCTTGACGTTTGTACGATCCAGTGTTGCCAATTATCGTCAGTTAAGGCGCGTCTCCTGTTCATGTTTTGACGTTGGAAATGTCTTTTCGTTCGCTCCAGTATACGCCCCGATTTCACGAAATAGTGCGATCCCCTTATCTTTTGGAGAGTTTTAAAGATTTGTTATTCAAATAAGGGTCAAAAGACCCGTATTCACGAGAGCTGTAAGGTGCCAAGATAATTATTCGAGAAAGTCAAAGGTTATGGCCGAAATAGTGAAAATAAAAATCTTTATTTTTTCCGATTTTTTTATTGTGGTGCTCGATATTTTGGAAACGAAGAATGATATAAAAAAATTTGAGAAAAACTTCTCTGGACATCCTAGTCAGCTACAATTTGAGCCTAAAACAATGACGATCGGGTTAAGGGTTTGCCCTGTAGCGTAACCTTTTTGAAAAAAAAAATGAAATATCTTATATGTTTATATATAATCGAAATCTCGGGAACGTGTACATTTATTACCATGAAATTTAGTTCTAGCTAGGTCTTATCCCTTAGAAATATATATTATTATATGCGTATTTTTAAGCAATATGTTTTTTTTTTCATCGTGCAACAATATATCAATAATTTAGACTCTCTTACGTCAGTCTGATTGGCAGCTTGGTATGCGTACCTATGTATAATTTTGCGTTGGTTGGAAATTTGGAACGTCGTGGGTTCGAATTCCGGTCAGATAAATATTTTTGTTATTCTCATTATTTCTTTTATATTTTTTACTAGCTGCCTGGCACCAGCAACTTCGTTTGCGCAGAACTAACAGAAGCGGAACCCTATTTTTTATACGGAACCCTAAGACAAAGTTACGCCTTCTAACATCAGCTATCTGCCAGTCAAAGTTCCGTGAAAATCGGTCCAGCCGCTTCAGAGATTAGCCGGAACAAACAGACAGACAGACATTTTTTTTTAATTGATATTTTGTTGTACGTACCGTATATACTTTCATGTGCATTTACTGAAAAGCTGTTAATTTCAAATTACAAACAGACACTTCTATTTTATTTATTTGTATAGATATTTATTTTTAATTATTTTATAGTTCTACTAAAACTTCGAGCAAAGCTCGATCTCCCAGGTTCTCTTATAATCTAAACGAGACAATCTCGTATATTATATAATATTATAAACGTAATCTCGGAACGGCTGCAAGTATTTACATGAAATTTAGTATGCAGGTAGTTTTGGGGCATAAAAATCGGTCTAACTAGGTTTTATCTCTGGGAAACTGCATATTTTAAGTTATATATGTTTTTTCTTTCGTCGTGCAACAATATATCAATAATTTCAACTCTATAAATGTCAGTCGGATTGGCAGCTTGGTTAATTTTCGAGTTGTTCGGAAATTCGGAATGTGGTGGGTTCGAACACCGGTAAAATATTTTTGTGATTTTTTAATCTACTAGAGCTCTGAGCGAAGCTCGGTTACCCGGGTACTCTTCTATTATATAAAGTAACATGTCCTTACTGATTCATCAACACCGAGGTAAAACTACTGAAGCTAGAAACGTAATACGAGGGCTGCACTAAAAGTATCGGGAATGGAATATTTCCACTGTTCCTGTCATATTAAATTCTTTTTAATTTAAAATTCCTTGGTTTTAAAAATCGAATACCGTTTATTTATTTAAAAAAAGATTCTCGGTCTTGTCACAAGGTCTTGTCAAACTTGTTTAGTCGTTGAGAAAATGGAATTGACTCGAAAAAATTCTAGAGCGATGATTCATTATGACTTTCGAAGTGGTTTAACACAAAAACAGTATGTTGACCGGATGATTTCTGCATTTGGTGATGAAGCCCCATCCAAAACCACAATTTATCGCTGGTTTGCTCAATTTCAACGTGGACGTGTCAAGCTCAGTGATGATCCCCGTCAAGGTCGTCCAAAAACTGCAGTCACCCAAGAAAACGTTGATGCTGTGCGTAAGCTGAATGAGGAAGATCGACATGTGACATACCGCGAAATTCAGGCAACTTTAGACATTGGCATGAGTCAAATACAAATAATCTTGCATGAACAATTGGGTGTAAAAAAGTTGTTTTCCCGATGGATACCGCATTTGCTCTGTGAAGAGCAAAAAGCGGCTCGCGTTACTTGGTGCGTTAGAACTCTCGAAAGATTCCACGCAGGATCCTCAAATGCTGTATACAACATCGTATCAGGTGACGAATCCTGGATATACGCGTACGAACCCGAAACAAAAAACCAGTCACGAGTTTGGGTGTTTGAAAATGAGTTAAAGCCAACAAAAATTGTTCGTTCACGGAGTGTTGCAAAAAAAATGGTGGCCACGTTTGTCTCCAAAACCGGCCATGTTGCGACTATTCCTCTTGAGGGACAAAGAACGGTTAATGCAGAATGGTATGCTAACATTTGTTTGCCACAGGTCATTTCTGAACTCCGTAAAGAGAACTGCAACCGCCGCATCATCCTCCATCACGACAATGCGAGTTCTCACACCGCGCACAGAACAAAAGAGTTTTTAGAGCAAGAAATCATAGAATTATTAGACCATCCGCCGTACAGCCCCGACCTAAGCCCTAATGATTTCTATACTTTCCCTAAAATAAAGAATAAATTGCGTGGTCAGAGATTTTCATCACCTGAAGAAGCTGTGGACGCCTACAAAACGGCAATTTTGGAGACCCCAACTTCCAAATGGAATGGTTGCTTCAATGATTGGTTCCATCGTATGAAAAAATGTGTCAAATTTCGCGGAAAATACTTCGAAAAGCAATAAATACATTTTTAAATAGTAATGTTGTGTCACTTCCTTGATTCCCGAAATTTTCAGTGCCGCCCTCGTATATGGACCGTGGCTTCCTTTTGTGACGTATCTAAGGTCCACTAAGGTATTTTGTGAAACTCACCCCCTAAAAGGGTAAAAAGAAGATCATGTCAAAGTGCAATTTCGTGATATTGCTCTTTGACATGATCTACTAAAACTAATATATAATATAATGATCTTGTTAAGATTGGAGTGTTGTCGCTCATTTGATTAAATTTAAACTAAATTATTTATAAATAATAAATTGATAAATGGTAGTTTTTATATTTTATTCTGGTCACACTGACAACGTGCAATCCCTTCTACTATCATCCCCACCTAGAATGGGGTAGGCAGATAAAATAAGGTAATTGTACCGCAGGAGCTCATTGGAGAGCCAATTTTTACGGAGTAAAGATCTCAAGAGGGATCTATGCCCAAAAGTGTAAAAGTTTACAGTGTCTAGTAAATAAAGGTATCGAGAATAAGTTGTGTAGTTTTTGTCGTAGAAACATAGAGTAGAAATGAGGGCGTAACTCACATCACGAAGTGGACTGAAATGAAGTCCGTCTGTCTGAACAAACGAAAGAAGAATACGTATTTCCTCTTATTAATAAAAATATTCACACCACGGATACGCTAATCCGTGTTCCTGTCTTAGTCTGAAACGTTGGAGAAGCCACTTGATATACAAAGACAGCAACATGGATTAGCATATCCGTGGTGTAAACATTTTTATTAATAAGGGGGTAAAATGTAAATGTTTATAGTTATTGCATTGTATGAAGACATGCGTGACAGCGTGACAGTTCTCATATTCCAGGCTACGCAAACTTCTTACAAGTAAAAAAAAATGATTTACTACTAGTCTAAACAAATGTTCATTCGAAAATTACAAATTAAACTATTAATATTATTTTAATGCACTGTACTCTATTATCATCAAATGTAAATTATTTAATTTAAATTAAATAAAAAATATGTCAAACGTATGGAATGGAACTACTGCCAATTAGACATTGACACTGCTGATTCGATCGATAAATACGAACGATCATCCTTGTAGTCGTAATTCCTATGTAAAAATCGGTAAATCCGATTGTATTTCCGTTGCCAACTGATTCGTAACTTCTAAACAATCGATTATGTTTCGTTAGGTAACTCCACTAGGATTGTCAATTAACATCTGACACGCATATCATCATACAGCGCATTGACTATAGTTCACGTACAATATTATGTAGGCTTCATTTATTTCCAACTCATTCTTTAAGTAAACGCGTTATCCCACTATTTATAACAGGACTAAAGACGCGTGTAAGTATTAACATAGAGTAAATATTCCACTCCGTCGAACGCGTTGTAACAAGACAGTTAACAATGCAGTTAAATCCGCATCTCAAACGAGTTGAGACAGGCGAAACCCCGGATATCATCTTACAGTCGAGCTGCCACCGAAACAATTGAGACGGTTATTCCCCGTCTATACGTCTTATCGTCTTCGTGGAGTCTGGGTGCTGAGTACGAGTTTTTTTCACTACTCGACGACAGTTTACTACAATTTAGTATGGCAGTTAATTAGTTAGTAGTTACCATTGTTTGCCACTAGGTGCGTTGTTGCGATGCCATACGAATTGTAGTTAACTTCTTCACGGCGAGTAGAGAAACTCGCACTCATCTCAATCTCATCACAATTTGGTCATCATTCCACTCCGTCAAACAGAATAGAACAAGAAAGTTGACAATTGCAGCAGAAACAATTGAGACGGTTATTCCCCGGCTACACGTCTTATCGTCTTCGTGGAGTCTGGGTGCTGAGTACGAGTTTTTTTTTTACTACTCGACGACAGTTTACTACAATTTAGTGTGGCAGTTAATTAGTTAGTAGTTACCATTGTTTGCCACTAGGTGCGTTGTTGCGATGCCATACGCATTGTAGTTAACTTCTTCACGGCGAGTAGAGAAACTCGCACTCATCTCAATCTCATCACAATTTGGTCAACAACAAGGACAAGTGGAATGCACTCCGTCGAACAGAATAGAAAAAGACAGTTGACAATTGCAGCAGAAACAATTTAGACGGTTATTCCCCGGCTACAAGATAGGACGATAATTCTAGGATAATACAATGGAAAACAAGACAATAGGAACATAGACGTTTTGGAACTGTTACCCACTGAAGGATTTGTAAATACTTTTACAAGTAGTTCGAACTAGAGCCCATTTAGGATTATACGGGATGTATTTTTATCCAAATAACCGAAGGCATAACTAAAAATTTTGTTATGAATATAATTTAAGTATTTTATAGGATAATACGGTAATTAATTAAAGGTATATTTAAGGTGTCATGTTTTTTCCTATTTTATTAATGGGATGTATTTTAGAACAATAATCTAATACTGATTACCATCGTTGTAAATTTTTGAAGACATTCTGTTTGCAATTTAAAACTAACTTTTAAATAAAACATTGTTTTCTGTCCGTACGAGCATTTTGTACGTGTAGATGACGAGGCTTTTCGCAAGACGCCTGTGGCCCCGCTATCATAATTTCCACAACAATACTACCGAACTACCTTGCCAAGACAATAGCAACACGGTATGTCGTCAGATGTACCGGACGTTATGTCGTCTGTAGGGATTTTACTAATGGGATATCAGTTCCGGTTGTTTTAGTTTAAAGCTTTTTCTGTAAATAAAGAAAAGGTTTAAGAAAACCATTAAGGAGTAGGCAGAACCTAAATTTAAATGCCGTAGATGTCTGGGAATCTATACATCTATACAAATAAATAAAATTGAAGTTAGACACTTGTAATTTAAAATTAACAGCATAATCAATTTTTTGTTTGTCTGTCCGTCTGTCTGCCTGTTTGTTCCGGCTAATTTCTAAAACACCCGGACCGATTTTAACCAGACTTTCACGAGCCGATATAACATTCTGAATGTTATAAGAAATAACTTAGGCTACTTTTATCTTGTAAGTCTATTAAATAGAAACGAACCTCTATTTTTAAAAATCGGATACAAAATACGGTTGAGTTTCAATTTATAGTTCCACGTAAAGGAAGTTGCGGGCACCAGCTAGTAAAACAATAAGACACTAATTATAATGTCGAATGTCGGCAATATTTTTAAGTATTCGAAGACCAAGTCCAAATTGTACAATTATTTCGGCCATTCGACTCCGAGGGATTGGCTGTTTTTCCACTCACCGGCCCGGCGCCGGGGCGGCCAATGATATGTGTCAACTATCAGGTCGGAGTCTTCGCCGTGCCGTCACAGATTAAAGAAAGAGGAAGAGATAAGCAGTTACATATCTTTCTTTAACTTTCATTTTGATTGCACCACTACAAGCTTACGGTGTGTCCACGGTTATGTGTGTAAAATTGTGGGCCGTTGAAGAAAAAAGCCAAAATTTTCAAATTTGGATCGATTTTCTATGAAAGCTGTTTCTCAGTACGTAAGTTTATATATTTTCTAATCTGTTGTGCCGTTGCCGGGCCGGTAAGTGAAAAAACATGACATACTTTTTTGCTCCCTCGGCAGTCGGGCAGTTGCCGGTGCCGGGCGGGTAAGTGGAAAAGCAGCCATTGTGAGAGACAATAACCGCCCACAGAGTTGTGAACTTCACAATTTGTATTACTTTACATACGCTTATCTGCCGACGACAGACTTGGGGCAGTTGAAAACGAGCTCTATTAGTTGAAGTTTTATTGAATGTAGACAAGATGTAACGTTTAAAAATACTTTTAAATGGAACCTTTCCTGATTTCTTAAGCTGGGACTATATGATCCGGAATCCGTATAGCCGGGGAAAATTCAGACCACAGAAAATAGAACTCTGCGAGTCTGCACTAATACAATAGAGCTGAAAATCGCACACAACGGTGTCGATTCAAATGTCAATGTCATGTATGACAGCTCGGCACCCAACTTTATGGTCAGGCGAATATTACTTAAATACCTGCTCATGACTTCACGTGTAAAGATTGTTGAAATGTATTACCTGAAACAAGAGAGTAATTATTATGAATATAATATTATATATGATTGAAAATAATAACGAAAAAACACTAAGATATATTGAATTAAAAGTATATATATAAATATATATATATATATATATATATATATATATATATATATATATATATATATATATATATATATATATATATATATATATGTATATACCGCTACAATTGCATTGCGCTCTCTAAGGCGTAGAGGTCATTCACCTCACATAAACAGCGGATTTAAAGGGGAAACAAAGTTTTTGTCTAAATAACATCAATACAATAAGATGTGTGAGGTCAATGATTATTTCTCTGCCTAAACGTAATATTAGCAGTACGTAATACATTTGCGCAGTGGATCATATGCCCAAAATATATTTGAACAAACTTATTTTGAACAACCTATAATGTATATTAATTTTGCGTTTACTAATCTGGAAAAATGTATCACTTACGCGATACATTTTACTCGCGACTATTTTGATTTTTGGAAACCACGTTCATTCCGGATTGTTTCCGAACAAAAGTATCATTTTGGTTCATAAATTCAAGCGACAGTGCGCCTCGGGGGAGGCTGCAATAAGGTCGATCAGCCGTGTTGAGTCAATTACCATCGCCGAATAGTCCACCACTTGTCAACCTTGTTACTACGGCAATAAGGTTCACAAGATGTACACCGGTTTGCTCGGGGACGCGACACGTCACGTGATGCGATTAATAATTTTTGTCACGTCACTTCGTCACGCCGACCCTCGACATTGTGTTCACTAAACTGGCCCAAAAGGAAAACCTTGTAAGTTTCAATTACTCGCTTATGTAATAATAGGTATTATTCTATTCACGCCGAAACGCAATTTTAAGATAGCTTTTCAAAATTGGATTTTATTAATTTCGCGAGAAGATAAACTTTTTATTGTAAGAGTTCGAATGTCAGGTTGCACCGCGCCGCACTGTCATTTGATTTGTGTTCTCCTTTTTGTAGTAAAGTAAGTTCAATATTAAATGGCTATGCATTGGCGCGTAGCGTAGCGTAGCTTATCATCGCGGTATGAACTGACCCTTATACTCACTTCCTAATTTTAGGGTACTAAAAAAGCTCGCCGTCTATAGTAAATAAATAAATAAAAACCATTTATTCTCCGAGCATAGATCCATAATGTTAGTAACAATTATATACTTATAGATTATGTTGGTATACATTATAATTATAATATACTTCAAAACGCAGTAACGCCATCAGTTGACAGGTTCCCCGAACCTTCATCACATATAGGTCGATGAACCTGCCCACCAGGGCAAATGTGTCTATGTATGCTTCAATCTCCTAATGTGAAAGAGCGGATTTTGATGCGGTTTCCATGAACATATTTAGTATAGCGATTCGAGAGAAAGGTTCAGCTTAGAACACACATGAAAAATATTGCATATTATGCAGGCGGAGCCGCGGCAAAGACTTGTAGATTATTGGTACACTCGCGGACAGATTAGGTGTAGCACTTTGAACTTTATTACCAAGTAATGGTCGAAAAGTCGTACACCGGATCTGACGGCGGCCGTAACATAAACAATAGCACCTGAGTAAGCGAGCTTTGCTCGGAGTTCTAGTAGATTAAAAAAAAATCACAAAAATATTTGTCTGACCGGGATTCGAACCCACCACATTTCGAATTTCCGAACAACGCAAAAATTATGCATACGCCTACCAAACTGCCGATCGGACTGAAGTATTAGAGTCAAAATTATTGATATATTATTATTGTTGCACGACGAAGGCAAAAAAAACATATTATATAACTTAAAATATGCAGTTTCCCATGGACAAGACCTAGCTAGATTGTTTTTTCTCCTCCAAAACTCCCTGCATACTAAATTTCATGGTAATACTCACAGTCGTTTCCGAGATTTCGATAAGATATATACAAGATTAGCTCGTTTAAAGTATAAGATAAACATAATATAAAAATAATGTTTCATTTGAAAAGAAAACAAAAAAAGGTTCTCGAATAATTTGTAACAAAGTTGGCTCGTGGCAACCGGTGCGCGAATCTTCAGCAGACTACTTACCATAATTCTAACCGAGTTATTACACCGGGAACTGAAGTATGCGGTAGGAACTGAAGAACGCATTTGAAGTATGCTGTTGGATGCGGATACGTTTTCTTGGAAACCTATGAACATTGCCGAGTGATTGTTAAAAGACGTTGGGCATTTATGACCCGCTGTTTAAAAAAGTGTCGACCACAAACCAAAATACCATTAGCATGTACGATTATTATTCAAATTTCATTTCCTGGAATTATTTCAATTCAGACCCACGGAGAGAAGTAGAGATAATCAAAATAATGTTAATTATATTTTTTATTTGAATATTCTTTGAAATTAGTTAAAATGTATGAGAATTAATTATTGGATAGTAATTAACCTGCTCATCAAGATCAGCTTATATCAAGATGCGTCTCTACAAATTTCCCCGCAGCTCCCGGTACACACGTAACGATAAAACTGCACAGTTCACTAAAATTTAATGGTGTAAACCAAAGTTCGGCTACATTTTGGCAGACCCATGTCTGCAACATAGTGAATCAATAGATAAAGGCAGGTCGGTCTTGTAAGATAATTTTGTACCTAATTGATATCTACCTTGTTATCTACTGTGGGTAGGTACTGTAAGTGATATTAAAATGCTAAATTTTATGTTTAATAAATTAATTACAGACGTTTAAAAAAAATCTTTCTTTTTATTGAATTCTGTTTTGGCTATTGTAATTCTAGCGGTAATTTCCGCAGTACATCTGGAGTTAACATTTATTATACTTCCTAGGTATCTGAATTTATTAACTCTCTCTATTGTGTTTCCATTAATCGTTAGATGTCCATGGTCACTCTGTCGTCTATCCGCTACAAGATATTTTGTTTTTAAAAATTAATGTTCATTCCATATTCCGAAAATATTGTGTTCATGTGATAAAGGAGTTTTTGTAGTTGTTCTGTTCTGTTCTCAGCTACGGCAGCTATGTCATCAGGAAACCGTATTAAATAAATCTTTTCTCCGTTGATTTTGGTACCCCCTATATTTGCTTCTTTAATTTCAATTACAGTATGTTCAATAAACAGATTGAAAATGCTGGGTGATAATGGACATCCTTGTCTTACACCTTGATTGATTTTTGCGGAGCATTTCTCATCTCCTATTTCTATAACGGCCTTTTGATTTTTATAAAATTTGTATATTGTTCTTCTGTCTCTATAATCTATACCCATTTATTAAAGAAGAAGAAGAGTTACAGACGACAAAGTAGCAGTGAAGACAAAATGAGGGAAAAAACTATAAAATTTCATTACGACAGTTCCTACGTAAGTACCTACATTAATATGCAACAGAACTACGAGGAATGCGAGCCCGATTTTCACAAAAACTAAAAATGCGTCGTTATATTTTTGATAAATCAATATCCCTAGCCAGGAATCGAACCGACGCGCTGTTCTCCCTCTTGCCCCAACCAATCTGAGCACAATATTGTTACGTATAAAACTTGTATTACTTACATAGTAAACAACACCTGGAGAATTCTCGCAGTAAGCACCTTACTCATCTTTGAATGAGAAGTAAAACTGTATTTTTACAAGCAATTCTTGATTGCCTTGAAATGTAAAGTTATTTAGATGAGAAGAAAAGTTTCTTGCTTAAAAGCACATAACAACTGAATATTTCCTTAAAAAACAACACTTACAAAGGGTTACAAATTCTCCGTATATGTACAGCTGCGAACACCCCGCGTAGCTTTTCTTTTTACCGTATTGTCTTAGGAATAAGTTTGAAATGTGGTCCATCTGGTTTGTGATCGCCTGGACATACTTATACCTATCTCATTTGTGCAGAACGTAAGCCCGTCTTAATTGGAACAAGTTTGGGAATTCCTGAGAACAGGAGATACAGTCTCGTACATATAATTACCATAATATTATATTATATATTTTATTAATATGTGATGCAAATTCTATAAAGTTATGAAATTTGCCACAGTCAAAGTTATGTGGAGGAAAGCATACAGAAAGCTAATATATTTTTTAAATCATGCTAAGAAACACATACAATTAAAAAAAAAAAAAAGTTACACACACTACCTCACGCACACTACCATGCGTTTGTATAATAATAGTAGGTGTTGGTTTGACACAGTTGTCAATCTTTCTTTCAAGTGCCATAGACAACATTTTCAATTTTTTATTACGTATCTAAGGTAAAAAAAAACCTAAAAAAGTTAAAACTTAATATAGCAAGTTACTATTATCTTAATAAGTTATTCTGTACTCATAATCTGTCAAAAACAGTGGCACTCCGGGAAGTGAAAACAATAGCGCACCGGCAACCATGCGGCGCGCTATTGTTTTTACTTCTGTTTATTTTTTACCGCGCAATAAAGAAATACAATGACATATTTAATTTTTTTGTATGCCAGAAGATACAGTCTAAACAGAGTATAATAACATATTATTACATAACTAGATTTGGCTAAGCGAAGATGCGCGTAAATATAGTATTCCACATTGCAAATTTTCGGGGAAAAAGTAGCATATGTGTTAATCCAGAGCCGAAACTACTACTATACCAGATTTCATCAAAATTAGTTCAGTAGTTTTTGCGTGAATGAACACCTAACAAACATCCATCCATACATCTATCCTCACAAACTTTCACATTTATAATATTAGTAGGATATTACACTTACCAATATTAGTCGTGGTGACTGTACAGACTTACAAGAGTCGGGGTGAACTTAAGTTGGCGATAACTTTACACTTAACGCTACTTCGTGGCATAACTTAACCACGTAACTTCGGTATTTTTTCATGTAAATTTATTCCAAAGTTGCTTAGTTTAACAACAATTAAAGTTTGTAAAGAGGCGTCCATAAATTGCGTGAGACGGATTTTTTTACCACCCCCTCCCCCCATGGCGAGATATCGTGAGATTTTTCAATAATGTTATATTGTGTATATAAATTTGTGTTGATTTATAAAAAAAAACCCATTAGTTTTACGTTTTCGTGATATTGTAGATGTTGTTGTGGCTTACTAGATTTAGGTACGTTTTGATTTCTCATGTTTACGCTAATATTAAAAATTGATTTGCCATGCCATGCCATATAAAGATTTTTTTATTATTTATTTTATTATTATTATATTATAAAGAGGAGATATTTGTTTGATTGCATTAAAACAAATGGATAGATTTAGCTGAAATTTAACACAGACATAGAGTAGACCACGGGCTACTCATTATCGCTGCAAAATTTACGGTTTTCTGCCGGATGTCTCCTTGCTCATTGATTATTTTGGGTTTTTAAGTTCAAAAATATACCGCGATAAGATCCTTAAAAGAAGTTTTATTTGCAATAGTAAATTTTAACGAGTGTCGCAAATCGCGAGTTTCAGACTGTGCGACCATCAAACGTTTAGAACTTCCGCCTTAACGCCCCTGCAGTAATAAAAGTATTAACTGCAGTATTTACAATTAAACGGGTTTTATAACAAAGTAATCAACATGGAGATGAAGACATAAGCTTTGTTTTTATTAGGGTTCCGTTATAGTCAAGGAGCCCTTATGGTTTCGCTTTGTCCGTCCGTCTGTCTGGCTGTCCGCCCTTCTAGCTTTTGTAATTATGAACATAAATGGATGAAAGGACACTGGCGAATCCTGTCTGATTTTCCATCAAGAGCGGCCAAGTTTCGAACATATGTGGTTTTATAGTACTTAAAAAGTTATTATATTAGGTCTTTACGTATGAAATTTCCGTTTTGTATGAAAAAATTTAAACGATTTTTTTTCATATATTTTTTATTTGTATTAATCGAAGTAATCACCCATGCAATCAATGCATCTTTGCCAACGGCAAGGCAGTTTATTGATGCCCTTCTTAAAGAAATCAGCTGGACGGGAGGCAACAAATTCTTCAAAGGTATTTTGTACTGCCTTCTCAGGTATTGAATTTTTTTCCCGCCAAGAAGTTATCCAAATTTTGGAACGACGAACGACGGACAGCTTCCAACCCCAGTTCTTGCAACTTGGAGACCGTCTGCTGTGCAGTATAAGGTCGCGCGTTGGCGTGCAGGAGCAGCGGAGGCGAGCGATTGACCAATGCTGGTTGGAGATGTGCCAGCTTCTCCATTATTGTGTTCAGTTCTTCACAGTACACATCTGCAGTAATGCTCACCCCGTTTGGTAAGAAGCTGTGATGAATCACACCGGCGCTAGACCACCAAACAGTGACCATCACTTTTCTAGGGGTAAGTTTTCGTTTAGGGCATTGTTTAGGTGCTGAACCAGGATCAAACCAACTTGCTGAGCGCTTGCAGTTATCAAACAGATTCCATTTTTCATCGCAGGTAACAATGCGGTTCAAAATTCCTTCATTTGTGTGTCTGTTGAGCAGTGCAAGGCACGTCTCCACGCGTACTTCGCGCTGGCGATCATCGAGTTCGTGGGGCACCCATTTGTCAAGCTTTTTTACCTTGCCAATTTGACGCAAATGTACCAATATTGTTTTGACGCTAACGTCGAAAGCTGCTGCTAATTCAGCCGTAGATTGTGTATCATCAGCTTCCACAATGGCCTTTAATTCGTCATTGTCGACCAAAGTCTTCGGACGACCGCGAGGTTCATTTTTCAGGTCGAAATTTCCAGAACGGAAGCGAGCAAACCAATAACAGTGTTAGCTCCGTAAACGTCGTTGATGTTGCGTGCCGCTTGTGCCGCGTTGCTGCCACGACGGTACTCATATTCCATAATTACTCGAATTTTTAACATATCCATGATGACGAAAAAGATTGAAATGCGATAAAAATGTAACACTTATCAATAAACAAATGACTACTTTTGGAAAAAGAATTCCATGTTTTTAAAATAAAATTAATTTGAAATTAGAATTCTTAACCAAACAAAAATTATTTTGATTTCAAATGGCCAGTACTGCAGAACGGCAGTTTCATAGGTAAAGACCTATTATAAAAAATATATTCTATTTTTAGGACTTTGGAATAAAAAGTTATGAATCTCCAAATATCAGAGAATTGATGTGCAAAATACGTACTTATCTATGGTACATCATATCTGTATATTCTATGGTTATCATGCTGTAAATTGACAATTTGAGGTGTAAAAGCTCCATCTAGTGGCCCAGTATATATATTTATTTTAATTGGAGTATAAAGTTATTTTCTTTTTCTATAGCTCAGCAGTTTTGTGCTAGTTTCATGAAAAAATGTTACTTGGGGTGTGAAATAAATCCCTTTTATACTATTTATATACTAAGGCCCGATTCGACCAAACTTGAAGTTACACGAGTGTGAGTTACACGAGAATAATGAGAATAATTTTACACCTTCAATTTACTCTAGGATATCTTCGTTTGCGTTTTACCAAGTTACTCGAAGAGTATAATATGCTCGGTATTATTATTCAATGAATAATGAACGAATGTATAAACCGACTAAAAAATCATGTACTATTGTTTGTATTAGAATGACTTGTACGCCATAATAATTTGATTTCGTAGAGTAATACAGTAAAATGTCAATATCAAATTATAACACTTCACAATGACATTGATCGTGACAATTGGCAGCCAGCTGTGCGACTATCCACTATTCTCAGTTTAATACTTTACTCCGTCAAAATCGCCCGTGTAAATATTTACTCCCGTGTAATTACCTTATTCTTGGATTAGTAGTTGGAAAAACGCAAAACCAGCTTACTCTTAGATTAGGAAACATTTACACTCGAGAAAAATTTTACTCCAGTTTGGTCGAATCCACCCTAAGAAAAATTATAATTATTATGTTTTTGGTTTACGTAACGTGTAAGCGACATCTAGCATTTCTCTATTACCATATTGCGTTTCCAATAAACTAGTTATTAATTCCATTACGTAATTAACTTCGCAAATAATAGATGTCGCTTTTCCGCAAATCGCCCCTAGAGCAATATATTGAACAATAGGTAAGGTTATATTTAAAAAATTATCTTTTATCCCCCGAGTTTGATGTATAATATTATTGCTTCTTACGTTCCTATGTTCATAAAGTACAACTTACAATAAATACTTTTAGTAGCCTCGTATTTTAATTACCAGGGAGTAGATGTATGGCGACTTGCCGATCTCCGTGGTATAGTTATATAATGTGTAAGGATCTCAGTATCATAAAATAATATTATTTTATATTTTGTGAGTGGATCTCCATACATGTGATTTTTTTTCCTTCTACCCCATAGTGTGAGGTATTATTTAATATGTATTTAAAAAAAAAGAGATCATTTCATAGATCACTTTTTTTAAAAGTTAACCATTTTTGATAAATAGGCCTCCAAAGTGGTTTATAAGTTAGTCGTCGTCCCCCCCCCCCCAACATTTCTAAACTATAGGAGATGCTAAAAACTCAATAGGAAAATTATGCGAAATCGGACAGTAACTTTTGAAGTAATTGAAAAAAACCTATTGCACGTTGATAGTTACAGAACCGTCCTTAGACATGTCCTGAGATGCTTTTTGTTAGATTACTTCGTTCGCAATCGACGTAGCGGGCGGCAGCTAGTCTGCGATAGCACTACTAGAATACGGAATCGCACCATTTTATACATAGCATACATAGTAAATCTTCGTTCACTGCTATATGACAGCAACGCCATCCTAGGAAACCAGAGCTTTACAATCAGGCGATTCATCTGCTCATTTACCGATCTTATTAAATGAAAAGCATGTTTAGTCATTAACACGTTCCTAATAAGTAATTTTGTATGTAATAAGTAACTTGTAAGATCTTAAATTGTACATAATTCTTGCAATAGACGTATTGATTTGTTGCTGAATCAAAATACACCTTAGTCGCTCGTCATCGTCGTTTCAGTCCGGTGAGTGGTGACTTCCACTGCAGGACCTAGGCGTCCCCCATAGATTTCCAGTGCGACCAGTCCCACCGACTCCCTGGGACTTTTCTCAGGTCGCTTGTTCATCTGGTGGGAGGCCGTCCTACGCTTCGACGGCCAGTTCGTGGTCTCCACTCGAGAACCTTTCGGCTCCAGCGGCTATCAGTTCTACGGGATATATGTCCAGCCCATTGCCACTTTAGCTTGCTAATGCGCTGGGCTATAACGGTAACTTTGCTACTTGCTAAACATGTCGGCTACGAATTTCCTCATTTCTGATTCTATCACGTATCGAGAAACCCTCTCCTTAGCTCTTTGAGCGACACAAAGCTCAGTAGATTTAGCACTTTTATCTTAGTAGATGTTCGATGAATAATTGTAAATCTCGCAACGACGCGTGAACGGCCATCTTGTAACAGGCCAATCCGCGCGATGTCGCGTGAGCGGCAATGGTCGTGTTAAATTTACTCCCGAACATGGCCGACGCCTTAAACCTTGTTAGCGTTTTATTCGGCGATAAAAAGTATCCTAAAAGAAACGTTACTCGCGGATTATTATCCGACCAGCCGGTTTATTATACGGCGGAGATAATAAATTGCGAAGGCTTGCGTTGAAGCAGGAATATGGATACTTTGATGAGTTTTAAATTTTACTAAGGACTTACTATTAACAACTAAACATAAAACTTCTTACGTCTACGCTATTTGAAATAGACATCTACTAAACACTACGGGTAATCTTAAATATAAAATTTTCGTGTCACAGTGTTTGCAATAAAAATCCTCCGACCTTTCAGCCGCGCACAGTAATAATTTGGAATGAACTGTCGCCAGCAGTGTTTCCGAAACATTGCGACCTGCAAACCTTCAAGAATTCACGTAAAAAAAACGTATATTCCTACCTAAAAGGACGGCAACGCACTTGCAACTACTCTGATGTAGCGGCTGTCCATGGGCGACGGTAATCGCTTTCATCGGGTGATCCGTTTGCTCGTTTGCCCCTTAATTCTAATTTTACTCTCAGCTCCTTTCAAAAATTCTTCATATTATTATTATTATTCTCGTAGCTCGTTGCATTCGTAGCGCTACGGAGCTACGAAGCTACGGCGCTACGAACATTAGGTAGCCGTGGCCCGTGCAGCGAAGCGCGTACGTTTTTATTAGCAGAATATTCAAGCTTACATAATGTTACATTCTGAAAAAGTAATTATTCTTAGGATTGTTCAATTTAAAGACAAAAAAATTGTTAATATCGAAAGTATTAAGTGTCATTTAATTGCCGTAATTATGTTAACTAAGACCCATGGAGAAGTAGAGATAATCAGTAAATTGTTAATCATATTTTATATTAATATTCGTCGAAATGAGTTAAAACATTATATTCGGTATTTATTTACCTATGAAATTGCCGTTTTGTATGAAAAAATTTAAACGAATTTTTTTCATGTATTTTTTATTTGTATTAATGGAAGTAATCACCCATGCAATCAATGCATCTTCATCTGGCAATTTATTGATGCCCTTCTTAAAGAAATTAGCTGGACGGGAGGCAACAAATTCTTCAAAGGCATTTTTGTACTGCCTCTCGGGTATTGAATTTTTTTCCCGCCAAGAAGTTATCCAAATTCTGGAAAAAGTAGTAGTCTGTAGGCGCAAGGTCTGGTGAGTAGGGCGGATGACGGAGAGCTTCCAACCCCAGTTCTTGCAACTTGGAGACCGTCTGCTGTGCAGTATGAGGTCGCGCGTTGTCGTGCAGGAGCAGCGGAGACGAGCGATTGACCAATGCTGGTTGGAGATGTGCCAGCTTCTCCATCATTGTGTTCAGTTCTTCACAGTACACATCTGAAGGAATGCCCACTCCGTTTGGTAACAAGTTGTGATGAATCACACCGGCGCTAGACCACCAAACAGTGACCATCACTTTTCTAGGGGTAAGTTTTCGTTTAGGGCATTGTTTAGGTGCTGAACCAGGATCCAACCAACTTGCTGAGCGCTTGCGGTTATCTAACTGAGTCCATTTTTCATCGCAGGTAACAATGCAGTTCAAAATTCCTTCATTTGTGTGTCTGTTGGGCAGTGCAAGGCACGTCTCGACGCGTACTTCGCGCTGACGATCATTGAGTTCGTGGGGCATTCATTACTCAAGCTTTTGTATCTTGCCAATCTGACGCACAAACAAATGACTACTTTTGGAAAAATAATTCCATGTTTTTAAAATAAAATTAATTTGAAATCAGAATTCTTAGCCAAACAAAAATTATTTTGATTTGAAATGGCCAGTACTGCAGAACGGCAATTTCATAGGTAAAGACCTATTAACATTTACCCCACCTACTGCAGACATGCGACCTATTCTGTTATAGACTGATTATTATTATTATGATTAGATGTATAGGTCTACGGATATCGTATGTTATATTATAAGTTGTTGGAGACGAACATGAAGCTGCTTTTTATCCCGGTGTAACCATTTGTAGCTAACCTTTCTTAGTCAACATAGTCTTGGAAATCCTACTAATATTATAAATATGAAAGTTTGTGAGGATGGATGTTTGTTACTCTTTCACGCAAAAACTACTGAACGGATTTCGATAAAATTCATTTCGATAAGCTCTGGATTAACACAGGCTACTTTTTGTCCCAAAAATGTAGTGTTCCTGTGGGATAATGTATTTACGCGCGCACTATAAAGCTACCCTCACCATGTTATTAATGTTAGTAACAATATGACGAAATTGGTATAATGATGAATTGTGGCGCTTAGGGCCTGTCCACATGTCCACGTGTCGTCGTCAACTTGAAACGGCGCGGTGTCGCGGCATCGTAGTACGGTGCGTTGTCGCAGACCGGCGCATATTGTACCGGTTTTTTACGAATTTTACGGAATTTTATGTCGTGACGTGTGTTTTTACGGTACCGTGTCGCGACACCTCACCGCGTTGAAGATGTCGTGCCGTGGACATGTGGACAGGCCGTTAGTCTACTAAGGCCCACTTGCGCAGATCTGGGTTAAAGTTAGCCCTGGGTTAAATATTATGTTATCTCTCTCGTTCGACATGTGGACAGGCCCTAAGCTCCAAAACTCGCACCGAGGCGGCAATCTCGGGATCACAGTTATTGGATATTATAGATATAGATGTTGCAAATCTTATATACGAACCTGGCTTCCCTAATGGCAAAATTCGATTTGTTTCTTGTTGAAGTAAGAATTCATAAGCCTGCCTTTATAGTGATTACTGAAACTCATCTAAATGATAAAATAAGTGATGGCCTTATTACGATTACCGGATACTTGATCTACAGATTGGATAGACGAAATAGAGGAGGGGGTGGTGTGATAATATATGCAGCCTACGAGATAAATAACATTAAAGTTATGACCTATAACATTATATATAACATTGAAGTTATGAATAAACAATAAGTACATGGACCCTCGAGTCGAAGCTTTATGGATTGATGTCGAATTCAAGAAGACTCAAATATTATTGGGTTGCATATACCGTCCTCCTTCCAGCTCTGATCATTATGACGCCGTTCTGTATTATGTTATCGAGAGAGCTTCATTTGAAAATACGACAATATTGCAGGCGACTTCAACTTACCCAATATTAAGTGGCCACTTAATCCTACAACATACAAACTTGACAAACACAGTGAATTATTTCTTGATATGTACACAAATTCCAGTCTAATTCAGTTAGTTACCCAAATTACTAGGAAAAGGAATAATGAAGAGTCGTTGCTTGACTTGGTTCTATGTAATGATGAGACACTAATTAGTACTTTGGAATACCATCCGCCTATAGGCAAAAGTGACCATGTAGTCGTAACGGCGTCTGTACAAGTTGTTGGCTCTGAAATGATTAACACTTCAAAGGAACTTAAGTATGATTTCCAAAATTCTAAGTATGATGATATTAATAAGTACCTGTCCGAAAACTTGAAATCAAACTCTCCCAATCCCATTGATGCATGGTGTGATTTAAAGAACATTATAAATTCTTCTGTTAAAAAATTCATTCCTACGAAACGACGATTCCTATAAACCGTGGATAAATAAACATATATTATACTTAACTAAAGAAAAGAAAAAACTATGGCGTTTGTATAGACTAGAAAAATCTGACATTACTTACCAGAATTACAGAGCTATTAATAATGCGATTGTAAAAGAAACAAGAGCCAGGAGGAAGAACTTTGAGTCTAATGTTATCAATACTGGACCTAAGGCTTTCCATGGATACATAAGAGCACCGATGAGCTCCAAAATAGAAATTCCCTCTGTCCTTAAAAATAACTCCGGAGGACTCGTAGATGATCCAGAACTTATAGCCGAAACATTTGCTGATCAATGCTGAAAAAGCTGCAAAAGCGCTGTTTTATTTTAGAACCCCCAGGACCCTTGCCTGATGTTAACCTTCCTATAACTACAAACTCATTCCAAGGTTTTCTAATAACTAATGATATGGTCAAGAAAACGTTACTTTCGTTTGATATTTCAACTGCATCTGGACCAGATGACATTCCAAGTATATTGTTAAATAAATGTTCGGACGTTTTATCGGACTGCTTAGCAAATATTATGAACTCATCTCTAGAAACAGGGTGTGTACCTGACGACTGGAAGTTGGCTTCTGTTGTACCTATATATAAAAAAGGTGATAAATTGATGGCTTCAAACTATAGACCCATAAGTCTTACAAGTATTGTTTGTAAATGTATGGAAAAAAATAATAGCTCAAAAACTGAGAGACTTTTTAATCAAAGAGAATACTATTCCTAACGAACAACATGGTTTTATGTCTGGACGCTCGGTGACTACCAATCTTCTCATTTGTTTTAATAAATGGGTTACGGCTTATGATAGTGGCTGCCCAACAGATGTAATTTATCTTGACTTTGAAAAAGCATTCGACCGTGTCCCTCTGCAACGCCTTTTAAAGAAGCTGGAACACTTTGGGATAAGAGGAAAAATGCTGTCGTGGATCAGAGACTTCTTAAGAAATAGAAAATTCAGAGTTCGGATTGGAAATAAATTGTCTGCACCACGCTTAGTACTGAGCGGTGTACCTCAAGGCTCCGTACTCGAACCACTTCTCTTTATACTTTATGTGGCAGACCTAAGATGGGCAGTTAAAATGTATTTCTCCATGTATGCTGACGATACGAAGATTTTTGCCAATCCCGATACACACTACCAAGCATTACAAAATGATTTGAATTCTATAATGTATTGGATAGAACAATGGTTACTTAGTCTTAATGTTTCAAAATGTAATGTACTACACCTAGGAAGGAAAAATCCCCATAGGACATACTTTCTTGGATAGCAACAACTAGCGTCAGTTGAGACCCAAAACGATTTAGGTGTCACTATTAGCGTGGATCTGAAATGGGAAACACATATTACGTCAATTGCTAAAAAAGCCAACTCGCTCCTCTTTTTGGTCAGTAAATCTTTCAAGCATCTCACACCCGAAACATTCCTGTTGTTATTTAAAACTTACATTCGACCTCTATTGGAGTATGCGTTTGTGGTTTAGAATCCATACTTTAAAAAAGATATCCAACTACTCGAAAAAGTTCAGAGACGAGCGACAAAGTTGGTCAGAGGCATTAGAAACCTAGAGTATGAAGAACGATTAAAGTATCTCGGACCTACCACATTGGAAGAGCGTAGGATGAGAGGCAGCCTTATAGAAACATTCAAAATACTTACTGGTTACTACAATGTCGATGGAATTGAGAATTTGTTCGTCTTAAATGATAATAATCATCTTCGGGGACACCCACTGAAGCTATGGAGAATACCACATAAGAGCAATCCCCTAAAATACTTCTTACCTAATAGAGTAGTTTCTGAGTGGAACAAGTTGCCTGAAAATGTAATAATGGCACCTACAGTAAATTCTCTAAAAAACAGAATGGACAAACTTTAAATCGTATGATACACACGCATCAGCTTATAAGCTGCTAGTGTGCTTACTGATATAATAATAATAATAATTAGTTGTGCCATCATCATCAGTACGCCCTAGACATACTAATGCATATGTCTAGTAACACTTGTTACTTACAATACGCAGGAATCCTACTACTATTATGAATGTGAAAGTTTGTGAGAATAGATGTATGGATGGATTGATGTTTGTTACACACGTAAAAACTACAGAACAGGTTTTGATGCAAGGATACTGCCGAAATAAGAGCGCCGAAGTTTCGAACATATGTGGTTTTAAGTACTTAAAAAGCTATTATGTAAAAAAAATATAATATTTTTAGGACGGAATAAAAGTTATGAATCTCCGAATATCAGAGAACTATCACTAATAGTCGCTTTTCCGTAAACCGTAACGTACAAACCGTAAAACGTAAACAATAGGTAAGGTTATATTTAATCAATTATCTTTATCGGGGGATAAAGATATTTGATGTATAATATTATTTTTTGTTCCTATGTTCATAAAGTACAACTTTTAATTACCAGGCAGTAAATGTATGGCGACTTGCCGATCTCCTTTTGTATGGAAGTAGTTTAAGTTCTGGATTAACACGTAATTTTTACACCGAAAAAGTTGTGTTACCGTACTACGGTACTGTATTTATACGCGGGCGGAGTCGCGGGCGAAGGATAGTCTACTAAGTTATGAATTCCTAAAAGGGGCACTCGTTTTAATATGACGTGTTACACAGAGACTGAGACCAATTACTATTACACTAGTTTATATATTGTATGTAATCGTCAACTGTGTCAGTCCTTTCCTTTAATTAAACGGGTTTTTTTTTATCTCAAAGACAAAAAACTTCATCAACGTACTGAAACGACGTTTAACGCTTTGGTTTAAGATCTGGCTGTCCCATTGAAAACATTTAATCGGAAAGAGAGATAAAATCCGAGTTTAGCGACAAGCTCATTTAAAGAGATTTGGTGAAATCGGGGCTTATAATATGTGACGAAATTGTTTGCCCTATATTTCATAACAATAGTACGAACATAAAAATCTTAAACAATACACAGTTCAATGAGCTAGTGTAAACATTAATCATAGCACATCGCACAATGTTTACAGCCGCTAATGCAGGTGTAAAATAAGCGGGCTGTCGGTCACCACGTGACGTCATACTTCACAGTTTACAATGAACGATACATTCAGTGAATAATTGAGGTAGCCTGTATTGAGTTGACCCACCTGATTTATTATTGTGGGCGTATACAGACCTCCATCAGGTTTATATGATTCCTTTAAACAAATCATGGAACAAGTGTTGACAAAAATATGTCCATCTAACAAAAAGATTATAGTATGTGGTGATTTCAACATTTATTTATTAGACTCAAACTCCACCACTGTTAGATTCACATCATTGTTATCATATAACCTTATTAACTTATTTTATGAACCGACAAGAATATGTGATACAACAGCTACTTGTATTGATAATATTGTTAACAATATTACCCTTGATGAAAAATAAATAATTAATGTGCTTAGCTCTGATCACTATGGAAAGTTTGCTTTATGTTTATTATTAAGCTATTGCATAGCTTCTATCGCGGGCCTTGAGCGCGGGGACCGAATCCAGAAATTCCGTAACGAAAAAACGTCACGCTCCCCACTCCGACGGGCACGGAGGTGTGGCTTGAAGGCCGTGCATCGTCTAACGTCGTTTCAGTTCGGCAGTCTTCGACACGGCGTAGTGTGCGTGCGACTAGACGTATGCGTGTAGACTTACTATGCAATAGCTTTACCGCGGTAGTCCCCGAGTGCCACACGTATTTTTTATTTTATCAACAGTTACTACATTGTAAAAATATATTTTTTTGAATAGAACAATTTTCGCCATTTTTGCTAGAAGGTGGCCCCGTGCGAGTTTCTTACGTCGGTTTTTCTCGCTGGGCTTGTTTCCGAACCGGTGGTAGGCATCATGTAGGACAATTCTATAATAGTTATAATATAACCTACATAGAAATAAAAATTTTGAGTTTGAGTTTGAGTGGGCTGAGTGCGACATTTTGTCACTACTCACCGTGAAGAAGTGGCATCGCAGCTGCCGAACGGGAACTGATTTTGATCTAGTTTTTTTTTTCTTTGAAAGCTGACATGGTCGAGTGATCTTAGATATAATTCATTATCATCAGTTCGCTCACTGCTTGACAATTCGTGTAATACTTTTTTTTGAATTTTGCTTATTTACATTAATTAATAATAATATACATTTATTTCTTCCAAAAATTACAATAACAATGTGTAGGAGACGTGGAGCCCAAACTAAGCCTGAGCCTGTATATAGGTGCCCCAAGCCTTAACTTATCTTATCAACTTATCTAGATTTTAATTGTCATCATAATTGCCAACTCGATGGTTTCTGCTCACAGCTATTCTTATTAAAAAGTCACAGCCTACTACCCCTAAAAGTTTACATAACAATTGTGTCTAACAATATTTTTAAAACGTCTGTCAGCGAAAAGCAAAATATTATTAAACTTGTTTTTTAATATCATGACATGAAAAGCTTCTAGATATTTTAAAATTACAACTGAGTATGTAAGCCAGCAACAACGTAAATCTATTCAAAGGCAAGCCTTTTGCAGCAGCGGTTCGACTGCACACGAAAATATAGCCGGCACGTGTTTTATAAATACACGGTTTCAAGAATAAAACCTAAATGTGGGAGATTTCCTCCCACATTTACCCACTGTTGAAATATCACTGACGATCCCCCACCGCTTTAATAGAACCTCCAGGAATTTGACAATCTTTCTTTGTAGTTGTATCTATCCTGATACTGATACTGAGGGACTTGCCACCACCTAAACTTGCACGCTGTGAGTGTCAGTGTAGGCTGTAAGTTCAGCAACCAAAGCTTGAAAACTAAGCAAAAAAAAACAGAGTCGAAACTAGGAGACAGCAGCGACGTCGCCCATTTTTGGGGTTCCCTACACAAAGGGTAAAAACGGGACCCTATTACTGTGGCTTCGCCATCTGTCCGTCTGCATGTGATAGTTAAAATTTTCACAGATTATTTATTTCAGTTGCCGCTATAACAACAAATACTAAGAACAGAATAAAATAAATAATGTATATTAAGTGGGGCTCCCATTCAATAAACGTGATTTTTGTCGTTTTGTACGGAACCCATCGTACGCGATTCCGACTCGCATTAGGCCGGTAATTTGGAGATAAATAATGACCATTGTTTTATTTATAAAGAGATTTTTTCTTGCAAAACAAAGAAAAACCATCACAAGCGTTCGCGTCAAGTTGTTCGCGATAACATCTTGATAAATATTTTCGGCAAACATTTACTATTTATTTACCTACCATGGGAATTCCCAGTGGGAAATATAGTTTCAACAAAAAAGATTTCTCGACTGATATAAATAATTCCCAGCATATCCGTGCAGAATTTTTACAAAATAAGCTTCGGAATTACGCGAAAATTTATCGATGCTTCTTGGGTTATATTAATATTCAGCTTGGGATAACTTGAAAAGTATGCAAAAACATAAAAGTGAAAACGTATTTAGCATGGCAAATTTTTTTACTATAAATATTAACAAACTTACTAATAAAAATATTTACATAACGGATAAATAATACAACGTTGCTGTCTTTGTCTGTCAATTTACTTTTCCGACGTATCAGACAAGGACAGCAACGTTGTATAAGTTATCCGTTGTGCAAATATCTTTATTAGTAAAGGGCAAGCAATTTCCTATTATGTTAGCAAGCAAAAATAGCAAGTATTTAAGTACGAATTTCCCTTACCATATGATATTTCAAGTCATCCATGAAATTTTCTGAAACTTTCATGCAGTACTTTAGACCCCATTTTTACTATACTTTTTTTGGCCATAAATGACACGACATGATACCTTTATGGCTAACGAAATTGTATTTTCAGCCATTGAAAACGATGGCGACAAAACATGGGATACCAGGATCACAGACGATAAACAGTTATGACGCTCACGGCCTTGACAATATGGGAATATGACAAGGTCCCGAGGGAGAACACCCCCTGGCGAAAACGCCGATTGGGCGAAAAGCCGAGATGTACATATATATTAGACGTGACAGTGAACAAATAATATAAGCACCCTGTGTAAATAAAATACCTGGGAGACCGAGCTTTGCTTTCGAGTCGAAATTATAGACATATTGTTGCACGTCGAGAAAATAAACATAATACAATAATGATGTTCCTAAAAATGCGCAGTTTCTCAGGGATAAGACCCAACAAGATCGATTTTTCTCCCCCCAAAATACAAAATTTCATTGAAATATAGTAGAATTACCCATTAACCCCCTTACTAATAAAAATATTTACACAATGGATAACTTATACAACGGTGCTGTCCTTTGTTGCAAAACATTGTCCTTGTCTTATACGTTGGAATAGTCGCTTGACAGACAAGGACTAAACATTGTATAGCTCTATGTCCATTGTGTGAATATTTTTGAATTGAAAACTTCTTTTGGCGCACCGCACACACATTTTTTTCATAGCCTGTAATTGAGGCTGATTCATCACGCTCTGAGGTGACAGGCTCGATCGGGTGAACTCGGGACCGCCGAGTGTATCCAAGCGAGAAATATAATTATTAAATATACACGTAAATTGATTACGTTGCCAATGAAGTTTTCACTTCTGCCGTGCGGTCTTAAGCACACACTCTACATTTTTTTATAGCATAAAATTTTGCTAAAATAGCATGAAATGTAGCATATTGGGTTTAATAAAAGTTTGACACGTCGTGTAACATGGTCTATACAACAACATTCAACTCGAAAATGTAGCACTGGCAATGTAGCAATGAATACACGAGCATAGCCGGGTACCGTTAATCAAATAGTTTACTTCGTTAATGGTTAATCCGCTACAAAAAAAGTTAGCTTCGTTAAACGTTAAAGCGTTACATTTCGAAAGAATTAACGCAAGTTAACGTTAATCGTTAATCCGTTAATATGTGTAAAATTACAACTTTATATCGTTGCGTTAGTGATCATATAAAACCTGTTGGTTTAGGTTCTCAATTCATTCATCAATTATCAACACGCAAATGATCACTGACAGTAATTTATAATAACAACAAACAAACAAAACACTCGTCACTCTAAGCACGGGCGCTAAGTAATGAAATGATCAAACGAAACAAATCTCTTCGCAGTTTTCTTTCTCACTCGCACGCGCCGACAAAATACACCTGGTTTGTTTTTGTTTCACTCGCTGCCACGCGCCGCCCGGCACTTGTCGGTGCCGTGCGGTAACTATTAGGCATTGGATTAACGATTAACGGAATTCTGCATATTAACGGAAGTTAACGGGTCCGTTAACATTTTTAAAAGTTAACTTAAAAGTTAATCCGTTAATCAAAATGTTAACTTCGTTAATTAACGATTAACGGATTACCGAGTTAATGCCCAGCTATGTACACGAGAACGTAGCACTTGATAGAGCACATGTATTTTGAAATCACTAGAGGTCGCTCTGTGATTATTTTCTAATTTTGTGTCCGAATTGTATAACGGTTTTTTTGTCTCTTAGAAAAAAAAATATCGGTTGTCTGTAAAGTCGGTTTACTGACGATAGTTGAACGTGACAAAGTCAACAACAACAACAACAACAACAATAATAATGATAATAGTAAAATGCGAGGTAACGCTGGTACTTGGTAACGGTATCAGGTAACGGTACTTGGTAACAGTACTTGGTAACGCATGAGTCATGTTTTTTCGTGCGTGCAGCCGGCTCTATCGAATTATAAGACGTTATCACGTCAAAAAAAAATTGCATAAATGAAAAGAACTCTTAAATATGAGTAAATTCTCAGAAGAAACAGTATATTAAAAGTCAATATTTTCAAAGGTACAGCGATTTGTATACAAAAGTATTTGAGTTTATTTGAGTAAAATGAAAGTGTAAGTTAATTACGAGAATAGGGTTTAATTGCTTAAATGAATAGTACTCTTAATTATGAGTAACTTCTCAGATGAAAAAGTATATCAAAAGTCAGTATTTTCAAAGTTACAGCGATATATATACTAAATTTAGCAAGTCTCGTGAAAACCCGCCATACTAAAGTCGTACCTAGCTGTGACGTCACGCCTAGGTAAAAGTGTATGGATGTATAAGGTCGCAGGAACATATTTGTAAATATCTCCGATATTTGTGCGTTTAAGTTCATACTTACCATAATGAATATTTTGTATATGATGTGAGTAAACTAATGATGTAGGTTTTGTTTACTAATTTAGCAAAAAAATTAAACTTTTTTTGTACTTTTCAGATGTATCTTATTATTAAACTACACATAAAATATATATTTTTTACGTTTACCAAGTAATAATGCGTTGATGAGTATATTAATGAAACTAAATATTTTAGATGTATTCATCATCCCTATTTTTTTTCCTCGTTTTCACTTGTCACATACTAGAAACTGTAACAGACAGATGTCATTTACAGTATTCTGTACTGTGACACCTGTCTGTCATGATTGCGGTTTATTTTACACATGAAAGTAACATGCAAAAAAAAAACATTCGAAATTTATACAAAACGTCGAAAGTGTAAACAGAACGAGATAGACAAACGCTGTTTATGTTCTATCTCTGTTATTAATCTTAAAGTTGAAATACGTCTGAATTGATGTGTAATTCTTCCACTGCACGGTAAATAAGTGACATTTGCATTGGTAGCATCACAGTGTACTATTGTCTCTGTGTTTACGTTTAGATTAAATTACATCTGAACGGAGTATAAACCCAGAAACTGTCTAATCCTACTCGTATTGTAAATGTGAGAGTTTGTGAGGATGGATGGATGGATGTTTGTTACTCTTTCACGCAAAAACTATTAGACGGATTTTGATGAAATTTGGTATAGTAGTAGTTTAATAAAAAAAAAAAGTACAGTGTTCCTGTGGGATACTGTATATATGCGGGCGGAGCCGCGGGCAAAAGCTAGTTATGTAAATAAAACCTTCATATAACAAAATGCTACAGCACTTTTTTTCATTCACTTTTGAGAATTTAGAAGCAATTATCTACACAAAACAATGCTACTTTGGTTATATTAATTTCAATCGGCAGTAACGTAGCGTGTGTAGATAATTACGTAGTTGTAATGCGTGTTGTGTTGTTCAGCAATTGTGTAAACGTTTGAGCTGCCCGCGAGGGTGGAGCTGCATATGCATTCTAACTACTGCTGTTCGTTTACTGGCGGTGCTGGCTGCGGCTGCGCTGGCGACAGAACGATACCAACACAATGCATAATTATACCTCGTAGATATAGTATCGGGTATCCCACGGGAATACTGTACTTTTTCGGAATAAAAAGAAGCCTATGTTTTGATCCAGAGCCTAAACTACTGCCATGCCAAATTTCACCGAAATCCGTTCAGTAGTATTTGCGTGAAAGAGTAACTAACATCCATCGATCCTCACAAACTTTCACATTTATACTAGCTGTATCCAACAGACGTTGTTCTGTCCCGACAGTGAACTGGACTACATAACTACCTACAGTTTCTACACCAACAACTATATCTACACCTACCGCCGACACCTGTAAACTACCTATGAAGAATAGCTTCCAAGCTATTCTCATACGGGTCATACCTACAGTATACCTGCAAATCGGTCAAGCCGTTTCGGAGGAGTTCTCTAATAAACAATGTGACATGAGAATTTTATATTTCAGATAGAAAGATAGAATAATAATAATAAATGTTTCACGACCGTTTTCTATCAAGAACATTTAACTATTCTTTGAAAAATTGTAATCATTGTAAGAAAATGTATATTCAATTTCATCATGAAAATAAACGTACAATTAAGGCTCCCGCTAATTAACCAATTGAATGTTCAAATTTCCAATCAAACGCATCAGAATTCGATCAGAAACCAATCATTAGTGGCGGTTAGAAATAACAATCGTCACGAGAAGGATTCGACTATACATCAATTTCAACGTTTGAATTAAAAAGCAATTTCAGCGAAAGCTTTTGAAGTCGTATTGTGAGAGATGTGAGCGACGAGCGGTAAGCGACGTGCGACTAGTGACAAACGAAGGGGGGTGAGCGATAAGCGTCGAGCGGCTAGCAGCAGATACGGACAGCGGATAAACGGGCGTAGCAAAACGTTAACAATCAGAATGCCTCATCAATTCGATTTTTTTTAACTATGCCCTTATTCCTACAGATTGTACTTAAATTAAAAAGAAAGCAAAAATGTTATATTTGTAGAGAACCCATTTTGTATACTAAGCAATAATATGAGTGAACGCGCAATGCGCTAGAGTTCAGGCTAGTCGTCCCGCGTCACCAGCCCAGCCAGCTCGTTTAGCCAGCCACTTTAGCTGTAACTTAAGCTTGGCACACTTATAAAGGGTAAAATAAATTCAGTGAAATATTTCTACATTTTTACTCAGCAACTCTTCCTTCTTATACCAATAGAGTTATATATTAATGAACATTAAGGAAGTAAATGGAATAATTAGGTTAATTGTCAATTGTACTGTTTATTTATAACAATGAGAACAAGTCTTGAATGTACCAGAATGATATCAAATCAAAGATATTCGTAGCTATAGAATAAATAAATACATTTTTTAGTCCATCAAAAACTTTAATAACACTTGTTACTAAAGTGAAGAAAACTTTTAATCACACGAGGAGTCGCCCTGTGATCGAGAAACGCCCAAAATAATTAATGTTATAATTTTAAAGTTTGGACTTTATAAAAGTTCTTTTGCCTCTTAGATAGAAAAAAAAAGAAAAATGACGACAAACGACAAATTGACAAACGTCAACGTGTAGCAACATTGTTTGTATGAATTATGGAGGGTAGAGGAAAGGAGCACCATCTATGTAGCGCAATATCTAGTAGCATCTCTCTTGTAAGTGTCCAGCTGTCCTCCACGAGCGGCGCTAGCAGCGGCAGAGGGAATGTAATCGTTGGTTGATTACTGTATTTGTCAATAAGGAATTTAAAAACTGAAAAAATTACTACAACGGAAAGGGAGTTAATCTATCCTTCATTATTTTAGTGTAATTACTGATGGCGCTTACTTTGAAATTTACCCTGCTGCTACTCTGGCGCCACCCTAATTTATCGCATTTCAGCGGAAACTTTTTACATACAGATATAGTTCTCCTTCCCTCTACCCTCCATAGTATCAAACGCACGGTAATAATCTGAGGTAGTGTGTTGTTGTTATTTTCAATAACTAAATGAATTTTAAGCATTATTTTAGAAAATATAAGCTTTTGGCACGCCTTCCTCGGCATTAACTTTAATTGTACTAAATTTCACACTCATCCGTACGCACAATTCTCGAAAAACTGTACTTGAAAATTTCATAACTTTGAAGCAGATCATGCCGATGATGAAAACACACAGCTTTAGTCCAACAAAGCGCCTGCAGATATGACTTGGGGATAAGCCTATTGTTACTCAATAGATAATACCCCGATAAATCAACACAGGCCATTCGCACAGCTCGGGACACCAGTCGACAATAAATATGTAGACTTTAAGGTATTAGCTTGCACGTGCGGAGATATCACGGCCTATGAGATCTGCTTTAAATTGGAATGCAGTGACCCGACGCCGGCGAGCGAAGTGAAACGCTCAACTCTGATCAAATTGTCTTTCCAACGATATGAGAAGATTGAAATCATTTTTACATTCACTCAGCCGACAAACTTAGATAAGTGTTGGCACGTTTGAGGAATACCAATTTGAATGTCGTCTAAGCCTTGAAGTAGATTTTGTGTAAGATTAGTCACAAGCATATGGGCAAATCAGACGTCCTTATTTTTAACGGACTTATTACGGAAGACGACAGTTATGTAAGTGTATTTTACAAGCTTTTGCCTGCGGCTCCCGCGTAAATACAGTATCCTACGGAAACACTACTTTTTACCC